>CM052296.1:10422566-10742039 GCA_028455765.1 Lasioglossum oenotherae
TGCGCCCCACGTTTTTCGTTTTAAATCTTACAAGTATTTGCGTAGCTGTTCAAAATTCACAATCACAAATTTTCAGGATTATCTGTACGTGGTCAGGATTTCCCCCTCCCCAAGTTAGCACAGGGTCCTCGAGGTCGAAAGCTCGTATTCGACTTCTCAGAGTACTACCCCCAAATGACGTGCCAAAATTTCGTTAAATTCGGAATACTTTCCAGGTAGACGCCCTTTTTTCGACCTGGCGACTGGACTAATAGGGTTCGAGGGTCGACCCAAATTTCAAAACAGTATTCATCAAGGCATCAATTTATCTATTCGCGATCCGCGCATCAGTCCGTCCAACTGATACTCTGATCGGGGATATTATCTGTTTGCACAAATGGTTGCATATTTCGCAAGAGCACGATGCAAACGAATTACGCGGACAGAGTTATGTTGGAAATTGCTTGCTCGATTACCATCTGCTATGATATGGGTTCAACATAATATCAGGGATTTTCAGACAATTCGATACATTTGTTTCTGTACATCTGCATCACTTCGCTACCTGGAAGAATGGATTAATCGCGTCGCTTTCATTTAGTGTTCCATTTCTCATACCTTTTTTCCTCTCTTTCCGAAAAAAAACCTGTCGCGCATATTAATAACCGTCGTGCGTGAATCGTTTTCATTTAGGACAGCAATGCGACGATATTTATTGTCGCGCAGTTTTAAAATCCCGAACCATCAGCAAACAATACCTTCCCGATAAAAATGCTTTATTCAATATCCATTTTTCGTACGCGGCGTACGCAGAGGGTTTATAACGAATGCGAATGTGCAAGGCCGACTTGAATTTTGCAGCGTGAAAATATTTATTTACCGAAATCTACATGGAAGGAAGAACTTCACTTAATTTTAATGTAATCGTCATCTCTAATAATGATCATCTCCTTTGATTTACAGGAGCGTGAGAAATCTGAACCAAAGAATCACGTTCATGAAAATATCCATTTGATTATCGTATAAAATATGTTATATTTCCTGTTTGATATTTTTTTCTTAATGTGTAAGCATTTAAAAACCTCTCTCTCTTCCGGGTTTATTTCGTTTGTTTTGATATTTTTTCCTTAATTTGTAAGCATTTTAAACCCTTCTAGGGTTATTTCGCTTGTTTGATAATGTTATTAATGTTTTTCGTTAATAATAACGCTGCAAACATTGTTGTACCATTATCATTAAAAAGTCTGTAAAGAAGGAGTGTGCTAACAGTAGGAAAACGTGGATCAATTCAAACATATCTGAGTTATTCTTGTCCATTACCACGCGCACGACGACATTACTGTGTGTATTCGAATGTCTCGGTGAAACGTACAAACAATTTCTCTTGTCGCCACTACCAAAATCATTCGAAGAAGCGATAGACCGTAAGCGGCGATCATCGATCAGCTGAAGAGGTGACGCAGAGACATAATTCAGTTCTGCAGTAAACTCGACGAGCGCGTGCGTTTCCCTGTGGATTACAAAATTGTGCTTGCAGACAGATGGTGTCTGAATGCGAAGCATAAATTCAAGGAAATATGGCTGTAGCGCTAACTTATGCTTGATAACTTCGCGCCAGATACGCGAACACAACCAACCCCATGGGCAATAATTTTCCAGCCCGAATACGGGGCATAAATATTTTTTAACTGGAAATCATGTGGCATCGATGAATCTCGTAACAACAACTTACGGCTTCATTCATTTCACGCTTGTCATCATTTTAAAACGAATCACAGCGGAGTCTAAATCCGTCTCGAGTAGAACAAGTCGAGATACGCGATCCACTTTATTTTTACGGAAAAGGTATATGGGTTTTATAGTTGATTCCGTTTAGCAGTGTATTTTTGCGAAGAACCTCTTTCGCTTAGAAACAGAATATTTTAGGGTCATTCGGATCGGAAACTGCAGACTAAAAACATGTTTTGGTCGACGCATCTGGTTTTCCAATACGAGCCAGCAAATATTTCCGATGTTTGTGATAAGTAGACTGTGGATTTTATGCATTTATGACGAAAACACGTACAATTTAAAGCAGCGGGCGTGTTAAACATAATTTAAGGACGTATCTTTCAGCTGAATAGGATAATTTAAAGAAGAATCCTTATTTTATTTGGCTCCTGTGTCCTGCAATCAATGTCAACATGTTTCAATTGATATTACAAAGTTGCTTCCATCAAAAATTATTCAAATAAATTTCTTTATCCAAACTGAATTTATTTAATTTATCAATTTCATACTTTTTAGTGCGTTTTTTCGAAGTCGGTTTAATTTTTTTGTATAAAATTTTACTCATATTTGTCATAAATGCGTAAAATCCGCATTCTACATAGTTATGTAGTAAAATATTAAACAGGAAATATTTCGAAAAATTTCTAGCGCGTGGAGAATAAAAAGAAAATCGTCTTTCAATGCTTCCAATTCCGCTGGGAATTAAACGCTTCGGCCGCGTTCGAATTACATTGGATTCTCCGTGAACGAACACCGAACGCACACAATAATCGTTGATCGAGCTGATGCAGATGTGATGCAGCTTGCATAATGCAGTTTCACTTTATGAGAACGAAACGCGACCTCTGCAACGGGGACGAATTTGGCTGGTGAAACGCTGCGCTCGATTCTGCACTCTCCAATTTTTGCAAATCGGTAATCCCTGACCGTGCAGACTAACCGAAAAATTAGGAGATTATCGATTCTTATGATTAGACTGCGGATTTTATGCATTCAGGACGGATACGCGAACTGGAGAGATTTAAAAAATTTAAGATACTGGATGGGGCACCTAAAGCTGGCTTTCTGAACAACTCGGTTGCTGTTGGTGATCGAAAAGTGTGTCGGACGAAATTCCATTTTAATCATTATATTGTAGGTGGACGTTTCATTTGTACATTTTGTTCACTTTTGTTGGCCGTACACTGTTCACAGTTGTTCGCTTGGACATTTCTAGCAATTGATGTAGAAATTTTTAATTCTGCAAAAAAATCTACTCATGATATCCAAGCTCTGCCAATTTCACGTGAAAAATTTTCCAGTAATAAGTTTTTTAAAGCTATAATACTTTAAGCTCTTTAAAACGAAAACTAAAAATTGTATTTAATTATTCGCCTTGACGCATAATTTTCAGCTTGTTCCGTAAAATACTTGTATACATTTAAAGTTCATTATTTTCCATTGTAAAAAGTAAAAATTTCCCTCGAATAACAATCAAATAAAATTAAAATTCATTATTACCTCCACGAGTGTTACAAGTTAAATGCAGTTCGATTATTTTTATATGCTGACAACAGGAACAAAAAAGGTTGTTAAAAAGTACAATGGACTACTTCGCAGCCACCCGTTACTCCGGCGTTACTTAATTAATCCGGTCACGGAAGCCTGTCATATTTATGTGACCTAATTACGAGTAGAATCGAAAAACCCGGATAAAAAATGTAGTTGCTATTATCGCGGGACACATTTTTCGATACAAATTACGACCAACAGGGAAGAACCTGTCAGAAAATTTTCGGTTATTGTTTGTCTAAACAAAAGCTAAGGCTACATAAAAGATCATATTAATAAACATATTCAGTAATCTATAATTAGTTAAATCAGTGGTATTAAATCATTAGTATTAAAGTATGATAGTTTGATAGTTTACAAATCTGTATGTTTCTGGTGCTACTATTTTTTTTGTAGGTGGTCGCGTCAATGACTTATGAAAATATTTTTAATTCACCGATCGATGCAGCTTTCTATTCTCTACAAAAAAGGTATTAATCAATTAAGTCGTTAAGTATTAATCTTGACAAATGAAACACAAATTTCGAGCACACTTGTCAAGTTTCATACCTAACCTAACCTAACCGCCAGAAGGCATCACTCTACACAGATCTAACCTAACCTAACCGCCAGATGGCATCACTCTATACTGATCTAATCTAGTTAGTTAGTTAGTAACGACCTGACATGTATGTCGATAAATGATTAGCTTAGGAGTTATTTATTTTAATTTGAATATTGCTAAGAAGAATACATTCCTTCATATCGAGCACAATGTATAATCAATAGGAAATTATAAAAATTACAGAGATCAATTATAAAAACTTTCGAAAAATGCTGGGTACATGATATTTAATTTGTTTGACGTTAAATTCAATTAAACCATCGTTCCAACTGTCGGCTTATCTGCATGCGCAGTGTCGTGGCCTGTGTAAAGATGTATCATATAGCAGCCTCATAAGCAGCTTACGTCAAATAACTATGCACTACAAGCATTATACGCGTCGCCCAGCACTCTTCCCTGTCGATAAGGCATTAATTTGGAAACTATCGTAACGTTGGATACTTAAATCTATTCGAAACATCGTGCCAACAGTTTACTCTGATATATCGCCCATGATTCAGATAATGTTCACAAGTGAATATGCATTGGACCAACTGGTTTTGATAGCACAACAATTTACTTAGATTGAAATATAAAATACACTGTTAAATTATTGTTTTATGACAACGACAAGACTGAATTTAATTAATTAAATAAATTCAGTTTGAATGAAGAAATTTATTTGAATAATTTCTGATGGAAGCATCTTTATAATTTTAATAATTAAAAAATGAGAAATGTGAAACCGGTCGTTTGACTGGTTAGTGTTAAATAATCGGATGAAACACAAAATTTGATCGGAATCATTAGAAAAAAATCTTTTACACTTTTCTACTTCAAAATAAATGATTCAGTTAAATCAAAATGCAAAATACTATAATATGCAAGAAACTATTGCATTTTTCTAAAAAAATTCAGATCTCAATGTCAATGAATACCTAAAGGGTTTTCCAATAAGAGCTAGATAATGGAACACACAGAAAAAAAGGCACATACAGATCGAATTGAGTAACCTCCTGCCTTTTCGAAGTCGCTTAATAAAACAGTGGAGAGATGAAAACATTTTAATAGTATCAATGAGTTATTCCAACTTACTAAAATTGTTAAAGGCTGAAACAATTATTTATCTGCTACCAGGATCTTGCAATTGACGTTGAGAATTTTCATTTTGCATAAAGATCCGCAGTCTACGTACAACATAAAATCATATATAAATTTTTCGCTGAGCAGTTGATTGGTTCGGGAATGTTAGCGGATACAATTTTAAGAAGAAAGGATTCGGGAGAATAGTCGAGGAAGATTTTTCGGAGAAATTTTTAACTTGGCAGAAGTAATGCATTCAGAATGATATTTGTACGGAGCACTTTAGGTGGACATACAATGGCAGAAGGTAGGCAAATATCACGAAAATAAATGCGTCCGCGTAGTTCAGTTCAAACAGTCTTCCGGCGAAGTCTCTTTCGAGGATACTCGTGAAAGGAAATGAAAGCTGGCTACCTGCGAATACTTTTATTTCGGGCTGAATTCGTGTTGGACCTCGAATCAGCTCCTTTCGAATTTAAAAAATTTTCACATATATTCAGCTCTCAATTTCTATGTAAGGCTAGAAGAATTAGTTTAGTAAATGACGTCTTCAAAATATGTTGAACTAATGCATTTGGTCGGAATTGTGAAAAACAATAGTAAAAATCAATTTTTACAACTTTTTTAGATGTGCCAATAACGAAAATTCAAAAGATGTGTTTTGTCAACTGGTATAAATTATATGCGCTCTGAGAATTTCATTGAAATTGGTTAATTAGTTTACGAGTTATAAACGATCAGAAGTGGTAATTTCTAGTGTACCATAAAGTGGCAAGTTTTACCATTTTTGATCGTTTATAACTCGTAAACCAATTAACCAATTTCAATGAAATTTTCGGAGCGTATAATATATATACCAGTTGACAAAACACACTTTAAAAAAGTTGTAAAAATCAATTTTTATTATTGTTTTTCACAATTCCGACCAAACGCATTTTTTCAACGTATTTACTAGACGTCATTTACTAAACTAATTCTTCTAGCTATATTCGTGATTGAATATTCATCAAATTTGTTAGAAGTCGATATGGGAAAGTTGACTTGTTAGCTAAACGACGCCAACTTCTTCGATCCGAACCGCTGTGCGTCGGTAAAGGAAAAGAATAGCGAAAAAAGCGGGAAGTGAGAAACTTTTATTGCTGAAATCACGTTCGATCATCGAAACAACGTCAAACACGTGGAACGCAATCATCGCCAACGATGCAATCGTGCAGTAATCGAATTTCCTGGCTGGGCCCACGTGCCTCGGAGATAGTTTTCATCGAAGAGTGCGCGAGGGAAACGAAATGGCCGAGCGCCGCGCCGCTCCATGGCAGGAGGCGCGCGTAGAATAAATATTAATGCAAGTGTACGTCTTGCCGGGTTGCTTGTGGCTGTTCGTACACGTCCGCGACGTTTTCACGCTCGGGTTACCATTGTTTCTCTTTTTCTTCCCCTTGTCTCGACCAGCTACACGTGACATTCACACCCTCCACGGGACCCGTGGCGGCGGGCTTGGGCTTTTACTTGCTCGGCATCGTAATTTCTCGATTCCCCGACATCTGTCGCCGGAGGGTTAACCCCGCGGTCTCACGATGACGCGGCGCGACCCCGTTTCCTTTTTCGCCGTTTTTCCCTGCACGCCGTTCTAGCCGCGTTTGCCAAATTTTCAGTTGAACGTAGCCGTAGAGAAAATGCCGAGGCCTGATACATTTTAGCTTTGACGCACCTTTTCCCCGCCGGTATTTGTCGTCAACCATTGCCTGCCGAAACTGGACGGAAAAGGGACATTTAACGGACCATTCGTTTGCAGTAGCCCTCAAATAGTTTCGGCACACTGAATCGCCGAGTTTCGACAAATTCTCGATATTTAAACTGTTCGAATTTCCCGGAAAAGAGTCGCACGTCAATCGACCTGCGCTCATTTCAGCTACGGCAAATTTTTGACACGTTCTGCGCGCGAAACACGGTAGAAACTCGATCTAACACCGGTCTACACTGCGAACGGCATTTTTCAAATACACTACAAATGCCTGTTTTTGTTTTATGCAGTTATATAAATGTCCCTGTTAAATGTTCTGTTGGAATTTATAATTTTTTAACTGTATTGTAAGGGAGGGGTTCTACAGTTTATCTTTTTTTGCAAGGTTCTTTTACGTCGCAACTTCCATGGTGACTAGTTTTTGTGGAAGCGGTTGATTTCTTCGAGGAATTCAAGGCTGTGTTTCCGTTTGCTCAGAATTCGATGAAATTTTGGGAAATAGGTTCCTTTTTGACTAAAATGACGTTTGCCAGAAGGATTTTTGGCGGCATCTATGTAGAATAGTTCATACTAACTTATACTACGTTAATAAATACAAGCTAGAGAAATTTCGTCCATATTATAATAATAACAACCAATTAACATACTTACCCCACACCACCATACAATTATTTAGCCTACAAACAAAACGATTGGTTGTATAGACGTATTTGCTTAATCCTTTTAGTCCCAGCACCCTCTGCAGTTGTCATCCATCACACTCTGTGTACCAACCATAGTCAGAATCTATGAGACGACCTGTGCACCAGTGCTGACTATTCTATTTAGCGCCACTTCATCTACGCAACATTACCTATTCACACGCTTCACTCTGTCCACGCAAAATGTATATTCACGGCGAGCTCCCTCATACACAGTAACCACATCGCGGTCGCGTACGCAGTAAAGAAAGGATTCGCGTCGAAAGTAGGGGTGAGCGGGATTGGAAGTTCTGATTTTGAAGAAACATAGAAAATTGCGAAGAAATATTATTAGACATTGTTATTTTTACCTTTTTGATGGTAATGGCTTTTTGACGAGCTGTTGCCAGTGGCACCGGCGATGGCGATTTTAATGCAGCCGGTACGCACAAAGGATCGGCAAATCCCGACGCCTGATGCAACAAGCATCCAGAATGCGGTTCGCAATTTTCTGGATACTCACGTATGCACGGACACTGGACGGTGCATCGCAGGCTCTGCAAAGGGAATAACGAAGTTTAAGGGAAGATCCGGAGAACCGTTGTGACGTGGCATGGCACAACATGGCGTGACGTAGCGTAACGTCACGGTAACACATTTGTCACAGCCTTAAGACTGATCTCAAGTCTGTGTATTCGTAAACTTGCCGGAGCCTTCAGGCTTGAATTCTCTCGGCTTCCTTTTCCGACACGTACGTTCGGTAACGATGCTTTGCCGGCGCGCCCAATCTTGTCCGCCGCCAACGAGCTCACACGTCGATATAGTCAGGGCGCAGTCAAAGCCGACGTGGAATCAAAGGGAAAGGTTGCAGCGACAGTTTTGAGAAACATTTTCCACGTCGCGATTGTGAGGCAACCAGCTCTCCAAGGGAACGAATTTCCGCGAGAGCAACGCCTGTTAAAAAGCCGGTCGCCTTCCCGTCGTCGAATGGACAAATATTTTCCTGGAAATTGAATTCTGATTAGAGGTCGGCAGACCGGAAATTCGTGACGAAAAGTGGGAATATGCAGAGGATAGAGTCGATTGTCATCCTTCCTATACAGTCGCTCATAAAAGTATTTGTACTTCCTGTCGCGAGAGGCCACAACCACGAATCATACGCGTTTTCGTTCATTCTTGGGCGAATGAGCTTCCGTTGGCCGGACGTTCATTACACAAGCAAATATAATTGGAATTGTATCATATTTGGTATGATTTCCATTAGAAAAATGCCGCGAATATATTAGTCAAAGTCCCACCAATAAATAATGAAAAATAAAGAAGTTTTGTCATTGGATTAGTTATGTTTACACTTCTAGCGAAGTGTAGCATTCAGTCCTTTTCTACGTTCGGCAAAGTCAAAGAATAGTATCCCTGCCGGATAATTGTCCCCGAGCAGACTCGTGTTGGCGACGATTATCAATAGAACACTGTAACAGGGACGCGCAATCCGGCAAACGAAAAGCCACGATTAAGTACAATATGGCGCAGAGGAAACACACATGTGAAGCTATGTACTCGGAGGGTAGATCCGAAGTTATTTCGGCTTCGGTCGAGAGCAGGGGCGTAAAAAATAACGGGTCCATTAGTCTCACGCGGGATCTCGGTGTGTCCGAGTTGGAAATTTTATCGGAACGTTTTCCGACACACTCTATTCCCCGCTTTTCAATTAATATCAATATTGCTCGCGCGATATGAAACATTCATGAATGTTCGAAGACGATCCCTGCTCTCTTCGTCTGTGTTTTTATATCTTCCGTGAAATATTTCCGGTAATTGTCGATAGTTTGCGGGTCTACGTCCCTCGATCGATGTTCCGCTTGTTTGAACACGATATTGGAACGCATGACATACAATTTCGTATCAGCAAAACACTATGAGAACGTTGTCTGCAGTTATGTTAATCGCCTTAGAGAAATTACATTACGTATTCTGTCGCATTTCATGGGAAAACTGCGAGATGCAGCGTCCCATCAAAATTTATGGATCCGACGAAGTTTCTCGAGCCTTGAATCGATGTTGATGCAGGTGCCACCGTAACGAAATTGATAAACATTGCGAATGTTAAACACAACTCGACACGCACTGTGCACTGTTAAATTAATTTTAACATTCCTAAATTATATCCTTAGTTCAGTTTTCCTTCATACGAATACTGTGAACTCGTATCATTAGAATATTCTTGAATTTTTCTGATCTATCACTGTTTTATATTTCGTCCAACAAATTTCTTCATAAATGCATAAAGATCCGCAGTCTATCTATGACATTAAAGAACAGTTATCGGTCGAGTTTGTTGAGAGAAAA
This sequence comes from Lasioglossum oenotherae, assembly GCA_028455765.1. Classification (NCBI taxonomy): domain Eukaryota; kingdom Metazoa; phylum Arthropoda; class Insecta; order Hymenoptera; family Halictidae; genus Lasioglossum; species Lasioglossum oenotherae. The sequence goes on from CM052296.1 coordinate 10,432,300, forward strand.
AATTATTGTTGTTATTCAATATTTATGAGGTGTCGATTTACTATTAATGAATGTCTCTAGGCTTAGAAATCGTACATTTCTCGCAGATAAATGATTATTATTCTTGAATAGTTGCATTTAATTATTTCAAATTCTCTTCGCCGAGGGAGAGAGAGAGAGAGAGAGAACTTCCGGTAAATCACATGTTGCAGGGTGAACGAACTCAAAGGAAACGGAACTTCAACTGGAACAGCGGAATATGTGTAAAGTGGATTAGGTCGTTAATAACGTACTCTAGCGGTTTACATGGCCGTAAACAATGAGAAACAATTCTCCATAATGTTCGTTACTTATGGGTTTAAATTTCGATTTTGCTGGCGGAGATCTTAACTTGGAAGATCCCTAGGAATTCTTGTTCATTATTTTACATTGGATTTTTTTATCTATGAAATACTATTTTATGGATAATTGTCCTCAACACGGGTCTGCTCAGGGACAGTTATCCGTCAGGGATAGTATTCTTTGATTTTTGCCGAACGTAGAAAAGGACAGTGAGAGGTCTCGCTCGCTGAGAAGTGTAAACATTAAAAATCAATATATATATATATATATTTAACATTAAATCACAGAATAGAAACATCACTGTGAATATAACTTTTCCGAAAATTTCGAACAATTGTGGATGATCTCTTAGGCTTTCAAAGTTGTAACCGACTGCAATTAGTGCTGGCATGTTAACAGGAGTTGGCAACACGAATCTAAACTGATCAGACTAATTCAACAACCAAATGTGCGCGCATTATTCATTCACTTTAAGCGTAGATTCCCTATCTATAGATTCCATCACGTAATCGATCACGTTTTGATCCGATTTGCTTTGGATATTTGTGCACCTGCTTTCACCGCTTCATTATTCAAATAAAGACGACACTAAGCACGGACACATTTAGATCAATTTCTATTTACATTACATATAATTAATAGCACATTAAGGTTGAAGAATTTCAAAAAGCTGCCGTTCGTAATTTTCCTTGTTTCAAGATTACTTCAAATCATGTTCCCTTATAAAAATGACAAGATTCATTTTATTTAGGCTTGTACTCCTATTGTAATACGTTCTCTACTAAAGATATCTACGAATACAATCATTTTTTACGAAATTAGTATTAAGATATTATGAGTTACGTTCTGAGAGTGCAATAGGAAGAGATTATCTGCAAGATAGGAGCACGTTCTCTTTTTCCAGTAACAAAGAGATATGGCGATTATTACTGTGTGATGAAATCTTAATAAAGATGGTACAGTATTTTAACGAGTGGCACAATTATTGTGACGGAGAAGTTTTTGTCTCTACGTCATATTTTCCGATATCTCAAGGTCATAAACATAACAGCATATCGAAAAATAAATGTTTATGTGAAATGAGGGACGGACGAGGGTTAAACAAATTGATTCCTCGCCGCCGAGAGTTGAGTTATTATGAAAAGTGAACTCTCTTCCTCTTATATGCGACGAATCGGATTACCATAGCCTTTCGTAGTCGGTGCACAAGCGTGGGACCAATACGTCGTAGCATTCACGTCCGCGCAGAATGCAGAATATGAATTAATAACGTGTCAAAGGGTAGCGCCTGGGCACTCAATTTTATTTCTTTCTCATTTCGCGATAATTTCGACCCTCTCCTCATCCCCGTCTCTTCGCCATCGAGCTCTCATTCGTCGAGCAATGTAATTAGCATTTTTATTACGCGTGCGTGTCACGGCTCCTCTCGTCGTTGATGACGAACAGCTCTATTCAGGACCCGACATCCAGTCAGGAGAAAGTTTTAAATTACTTTGTACGAATCCCCCCCCCCCCCCCCGCGAATGTTCACCCCGATTCACCGCCAAGTGAACTGTCTGGCCTCGGTTTACCGCCGTAATTTCTCTCGTTGTAATTCATTCGTCGCCAATTCATTTTTATCAAATCAATTTTATTATCTCTCCCCTTGCTCGCGCCTTCATTGAATATTTGTCCACCTTGCGCCTCGAGACTTCGCACTCGACGTTACTCTGATTATTATGGTCCAACGTTGCATTAGCTGTATTTAAGGTAATTATATTTCAGGTTGTGAATATTGTAAGGGATGCCAAAGATTTACTTTAGAAGAATTAAAATTGATTTTTGCAACTTTTTTAAAATGTGTTTTGTCAACTGGTATAAATGACATACGCTCCGAAAATTTCACTGAAATTGGTTAATTGGTTTGCGAATTATAAACGATCAAAAATGGTAAAACTTGCCACTTTATGGTACACTAAAAATTACCACTTTTCATCGTTTATATCCCGTAAACCAATTAACCAATTTCAATGAAATTTTCAGAGTGTATATAATTTATATAGGACCAGCTAAAAAGTTGTAAAAATCAATTTTTACCACTGTTTTTCACAATTCCGTACAAACGCATTTTTTTCAACATATTTTTTTACACATCATTTACTAAACTAATTCTTCTAGCTTTACAAAAAAATTGAAGTTGTTTAATCCATTCATATCAAAGTTATTCTGATATAAAGTGTGTGTTTATGGGTTCCAAATTCGATAGGAATGGACGCGCGATAAATCCTTGAAATCGGATATAGCGGAACGGATCGCGTGGATGGAATTTTAATTTCACTGGACTGTTAACAATTTTTTTTTATACCGTGACCTGCAGTTCATTATTAATGCCAAACTATATTTTGAGCGTGCGTCACAAAGACTTCCGGAACGAAGTGGAATGCGCGAATGCACAAAATACTAATTCGATTTCGAAACTGAACACGAATATTCGACCGCCAGGACGACTGCGCATGCTTGTTTCTATTTCGGTAAATTCTGACGCACATTGCTCTCTTTTCTCAATGAATAGAATTCGTTTTCACGATCCGGTTTCGAAGCTTTACAACTTTTTCGTTCGACATGCAACCTATTATTGCTACGCAGATTGCGTTGTTGTTGTGCTTCGTCAGTTATGGAAGTGGGCGGGCATTTTCGTTGAAAACGGACCGGAGATTGTTAAGGAATCCTCGTCGAATTCGTTTTTATAGTTCTTAGTTGTTCCGGTACCTACTCGTTGCAACTGACGAAGCACTAGAAAGTTTTTGCTTCCCGCTTCTAACTAATTGGATGAGCAGTTCGGCGAATTACTCAGTCGAGCGCTTGCATAACTTTCTTTGTGCTGTGTTCTACAATATGCTCTGCGCTTTTATGATGCTGTCAATTCTAAGAGGAATTGGATTAGCATTTAATTAACTAAAATTATCATTAAATACTATATGAGTAAATGAAAGACGAACTTTTCATATTCAAGAAACATACTAATTTTGTAGAGGTAGGAGGAGCGCGCGTCATCGTGGACAAAGAACACGTGTTCCATCTGCTAAAAATTTAAAATCATATCCTCTCTGGTTTCTCACTAAACAGTTTAATACTAACTCGAGTCTCAGAGTCTAGGTTCCTTTAATTTAAATTCTTGCTCATTTATAATAATTAAAAATCGTTCTTCGAATTTCTGAGTCCTGGAATATCAAAACTTTATAGGACTCGTTCTACCGAATTTAATTCCACTTTATAAGCATACATTTTGTTGCTAATAACAGATAAGGCTTAAATAAACACTTAAATATGGAGATATTTGCAGCTATGTACTACTTACCCAGTGGAGAAAATAATATTTTTCTGTCTGGAAATGCAGTAGAAGTTTGAACAGAGGAGTTCCTAACTCTGAAGACTCGGTGTAGAGCCTTTGAATTACGAACACGGTTTGTAACGCTTGTTCGAAAGGCGCGGGGAGATAATCTCGAAAACTGGAATCCTTGTTCTTACTGTAAGACTTTCGCAGCTAAATCCCGTCTTTGCATGGTCCGTTAAATCCCGGCAGCGAATACAATCGCACGAATTTCGTGTTTCCCAACTGTCCCGCAAAGACATGACCAAGGTCCAGCCATGGTATCAACTTTTCCATGCAAAAGACGCTTTGCAAATATTATATTATAATATTATAAATATTATTCTGAGGCTCAGATTGTTAAAATACAAATATTTTATTTTCGAAATGGTATTTATTATTTAAAATACTATTTTCTTTAAGCAAAATAAAATCTAAAATATTGAATAGTAATTGAAATAATTGAAATAATATTTCTCCGTATAATGTCCACCTCTGGATCGTAAGCTTTGTGCCTCAAAAACATTTCATACGCAACACCTAATAGATTTTTAAGAAAGAAGATAAGATGCAGTGCTTCAGCAAGTAAATCTTGGGAAACATTTAAAACTGGTATCCAGCCGTAAGGGGTTCGCGATAGATGGAAATTAATGCGGTGAATTAGCATTTTAATTCGGTATCGCTGCTATAACAGCAAAGTCCGTTTTTCCCCGAGACGTTCGCCAGGCCGTGGGAGACGCGCGGAGGGTTGCCCCACCGTTCACCCCTTTAACAACGTAAATATCTCACCCGAACGAGAAACGGAGGTGATGGCTGTCCTTTCCGCGTTTTTGCCAGCTACGAAAAACACTGCTGTCGGTTCCTATGGCGGACTCGAGTGGGTAGATTAAAAGCTTTCAACGGCTGAAGCGTATAAAGAGTCGACTCTGTTTCAGGAATTGAAAAATACACGCGACGAAACTTCTGGGACGCTGATCCAAGACAATTTTTCTAATCCGGACAGAACGAACGAAAGTAAGGCACGCTCTCGCTGTTCGATCGAGTATGGCACTCAACACGCGACTGCTACTCTCCTTTCTTTCCGCGAGAGTCGCCCTTAAAGCTATGGCTCATTCCAGAGGTCATGCTAGGGTGCAAACGAGGCTTTGACAGCTAAAATAATAGGTTTCCGTAAAAAATGTATATAAACTTTTTTGTAGAGCTTTTGATGAGCTTCATTGTTTGTTTGAAACTTTTCTCTCTAAAATCGATATTTTCGAAAATATTTAGTAAGATCTGTCAAAACATTGAAGGGGGCAAACGAGGCTCTGTCGCCAAAAATCCTTTTAGTCGTCGGTTTCGGAAGTACACCGACGAAAATATAAGTCTGATATTGCCTGATGATTACCCTAGAAGAAACAAGGACAGGGGCGGTGCGTTTGGTAATCCCGAAGCTCCTAAATGGTCCGCAGACCGGGGAACACGTAAAACATCTCGAGATTCCCTGATATAATGTACTCGTGGTCATCTGGGGAGCAATGCGAGTGCGCCAAACGCCATTGAAATAAATCTAAATATAAAAGGCGGCCAAGAAGGAGACACCGGAAAGAGGGGCGTGGCGGGGGGGGGGGCAAAACTATGTCCAGCAGCCGCCGACGATAACTGCGAATGAACTTTCTTGCTTCACGGTCCGAGTGTTCCTTCCTGGTTACATCGCAGCGTCTTCCAGTCTGACCATAAAATTTTACGAGGCTGCTCCTCCTTCCTGTGGAAGTCCAAAGCTGTGGAAAATTATATCACTGTGGAGGGAACGAACGAAAGTAAATTTCGCCCCTCGCGTTCTTCGGTCCCGCCTCGAGAATTTTGCAAATTTCTCTCGAATATCCGCGGCTCCTGGCGAAGCTTAAGATATTTCGGCGGGCAAATATAGTATCGATTACCTTGTGAGCGAACAAGACGGCGCTGTAACACAAATTGAGGGAAATGAGTCGTGTCAAACTCCGAGGCCAACGGTCTGGATGCGATCCGCACATAGAAATTAGTATTCAGACTCTTCCGCGGAAGTTCTTGTACAGCGAACACGTGACTTTATTACGGATTCTATGCATCCATAACAAACACGCGCAAGAAAAACACAAAACCGTGGCAAACAGAAGATTTTGGAGATGTTTCTATTTATCTAGTATTTTATCGATAAGTGTCCCCAACACGGGTCTGCTCAGGGACAATTATCCGCCAGGGATACTATTCTTTGACTTTTGCCGAACGTAGGAAAGGACAGCGGAGATCGAGAGACCTCGCTCGCCGAGAAGTGTAAACATAATTAATCCAATGGCAAAACTTCTTTATTTTTCATTGTTTATTTCGATGTTAAGTTTCGATCCTGTAAGATCAATGGTTCAGGAGTTATGGTTGCTTAAAGTTGAGCATTTCACAGTTTAGACGCCCTTACCTGTCAAAAACACTGAAAATGCTCAATTTCAAGCAACCATAACTCCTGAACCATTGATCCTACAGGATCGAAACTTCGATCTGCAGCGCTTTGCGCTCTTAAACACTCTCTGAAACAGTGTTCATTAGCGATTTTCAAGTGTTTCAAGGGAATTCGTTGAAATTCTCACACACTCTCTGCCTGAAACATTTTCTTGTGTTACTAAAAACAATGTATGTATATTCGAACGTTTCAAGGAACATTTCCTTGTACCGTTTAGCTTATGGAAAAGTTAAAATATCGATGCCGATAGCAAATATACAGGGTGTTCGTTTTCCAAGAGTACACCCCGCAGGAGTGGGGATAGTTGTGGGACAATTGTCGGCCAGACATTTCCAAGACTTCAGCTAAGGAATCATAGATTGTACGAATCAGAACCGACAGGTTAAAACTAAAAGACTCCCTAGGCTGCTCACTCAGGAACGCAAATGAGATCACGGTGTAGAGGAGTCCACGAAATTCACAAGTTCGCCCCATTAGATGAAGATGTCTACCACTCCTCAAAATCTTCAATTAGGATTCCTTTGGTTTTAAATCCTCTAATCCAGATTAATCCGAATCGGGTCTTTCAGTCCTAGATTTGCTAATGTAAACTTCTCGGTCTTGGGTTGCTCCGATTCGTGTTTCCCAGTCCCGAGTTGTCCTGTTAGGCATCTCTTGATCCTCGGTTAATCTGACCCGGGTCACTAGGCTTCCACATTGCTCCGAATTGTGTTTTCGATTCTAAACAGTCACGATCCAGTCCGTCGACCCCAGCTTAGCGAATGATTGCTTTCTTCCAGTCGCCATCAAAGATCTTTCGCCATTGATGAATATGTTTATTTTTCTGAAGTCTTACAGAATTTTTAGACGCATAGACAACCACGGCGTAATTAGTATTGAGATATTGCACGGTTTTTTCGAGCATGCGCGACGATGTTAGCGTCAGTAAAGTAAAAAGGTGAACTTTAAAGTACAAATTTTTCAATTTCAACATCAATTTTTCAATTTCAACATTAATTTTTCAATATCAACTTCAATTTTTCAGTTTCGACCTCAATTTTTCGATTTTCTCTTCAATTTCATCTTCAATTTTTCATTATCAATATCAATTTTTCCAATTTCAACTTCAATTTTTCAATTTCAACTTCAAATGCACGTAGAAGGTGCCCCTTTTCGGTTTTCCGCTTATATCTCGGAAACTATGCGTCCTAGCGATGAGACCATTACTATACAAAATTAAAGCTGACAAAATGTGCCACAAGATTGATTCAATTCGGGTTTTCGCTATCTCGCATAGTTTCCGAGATATCTGCCAGTGATGCCAGAATGAGCTCCAAACGGAGTGGAATTTAAAAAATTGATGTTGAAACTGGAAAATGGAAGTGGAAACTGAAAAAGTGTAGTTAAAACTGAACTTGAAATTGGAGTGTTGAAATTAAAGTTCTGAACAGACTTCTGAACTCTTCCAATACTTTCCTACCAGTAATTGTTGTTCACTACATTCCCCACAAACTTAGGACATAATACATACGGTCATACGTTCCTGTACTTGGTCGCGCATGCGCGAAAAAACCGTGCAATATCCCAACACTGGGCGTAATCAGACTGAGGCGAGTCAATGAGATTCGAAGGATTTCCAAATTTCCCGCCGTAAAACTAGAACGGGCGACTCGTCCGGCGATTGTATAGGAATCGCCGCGTCGACGGCACACCGATGAAATTCAATCGAGGGTTTTTCGGGACACATAAATTTCAAGGCGAGACTGTATAAACGACACTCTCGTCACCGTAAAGAACCAGTTACGAGGGGAAAAATTCCTCGTGAGAGCCGGCGAGAGAGTTTTTAACGTCAACCGTGTTTTCCACGCTTAGACTTTAACTGCTCGCTAAACTATTTTCGTGTCCCGAAGCTTGTTTCTTTTCACGTGCCGCTTTTTCTCTCCTCGAGGCACGACCGCGCGGAATGTCTAACCTGGAAATGCTGCAGTATCGCTGGAAACATTAACAAAGGGGGAATGAGTAGCGCGCGACGAAAATATTCATGGATATGAGTCACTTGACTCCCGGAGAAAAGTGACGAAAACTTTTTCCGATGCGATCGTGCACTGCCAATGATCAGCTTAAATTAAATAATTTGTCGAACAATATTTGAGGGATTTCTCCATATTGATTTAATAAACTACGGTAAACTTTGGTTATTGAACAATATTTTTGCAACTATTTCATCAATGTGAACTATTCAATTTCCATTTTATGAACAGTCTAGGGGTAGGTAAACCCGCGGAAATGTTTTAATTGAATCGGCTTTTTAGGAGGTCACGGACCATTGGTAAAATAAACAAATCGATTTTTCGAAAATGGTATATTCTATTTGTATTCCGAATATATGAAACTTTAAACGCGCTTTTCTCGAAATAAAGCTTTGTTTTACGGTTGCTTAAAGTTCAGCATTTCTCAGTTTAGGCACTCTTACCTGTCAAAAACACTGAAAATGCTGAATTTCAAGCTACCATAACTCCAAAACCATTGATATTACAGGATCGAAACTTCAATCTGCAGCGCATTGCGTTCTTAAACACTCTGTGAAACAGTATTTGGACGTTTCGAGTTACTTAGAAAGCACGTCTCTCATTAATCGATCAACCTCCCAGCTATATTGCACAGGCCTGATGCATAGTTTGCAGAGTATAACATTATTATTATTAATTGAAGCAGAAGTTTACATGCTGCACAAATGTTTGTAACCTATACACTGGCGAAGTTAGTGTCTGATGTGTGTGTCCATGATCGACAACAGACAACTACGACTGCGTCGGCGATGAAAACTTCGAAGCACCTTGCGGCTTCGTGTTGAACGAGCTTCGGACTATGATCCTGCTTGTCATCCTCGGCGAACGTGAATTCATTCCCCACACTTGTCAATGTCTTCCTCCAACGAGCTTCCATGGCTCCATTGCCGCGAAGTTTTGAGCCCCCGGCTCGTAAACACGTTTTTCCGCCTTCACGTCCGTGAGATCTCTGAAGGAATACGCTCGCGCGGAAATGGATCCTTCGTCAAAATTCACAATATGGAACCCCTCTGATGGTTCTGCTGGCAGTAGAACATTCAGTAATCAATAGACTGCGGATCTTCATGCAAAATAAAATTTATATACATAAATTGCGATCTACACACACAGGATCTAAGTAAATATTTAATTTGTTCATTATCATTATTAATTTTGTCCATTAAGCATTTTGATCAGATCAAAATAGTATTTCGACACTGTCAAACTCTTTTAATCTTATTATTGTGTAAAAATAAAATTACTTCGAATGACATCAGCAAAACCACCCCTTCCAAGGTTTCCTTGAATCAAGAATTTTGGACACCGTGTATCATAGTCAGAAAACTTACTCATTTCAATGTTGCATTTGCCTATATGATTAATTAATAAATTCGAAGCAAACATATTTATACTTTACAGCTGTGTCAACGTATTTATGTTACAATCCAATTTGACTGCATGAATTAATTACATGTATGAATTGGTGAGTACCGAAATGTAGTTAAATATTCATAACATCGGCAGAGTAAGAGCTGGTTTGGTTTTTCTTATGTTAATTGGTCGAAGCTTCTAACTTATAACAGACATAATACGAAATTATTTCAACGACATACTTACATATAGGATTTGTTAATTAACTAATTAAAAACAAACCTCAATAAGCTGGTTACCCATTCGTCAGAGTCTAGAGGTTTATTTTTACAACCCTGTCTAATTTGAATCCCCCTTTTTTCACGTTTCACGCTCTTTTAATTTCGCTTCTCCTTGAGCGTATTCATGAGGCTACCAGTTGCTCGCCGGCGCGTTCTTATTAATTACTACCCGCGAAACGAAAGGGAGGAAAAGGCGACTCTTGTCGCTGCCTTCCAAACATTGTGGACTGCTCTTATCCGCGAATCGACGAGAGGCTCCTTTGAGACACCTAAAAATAAATGCTCGGAACTTTCAGGCTGTTGACGAATTTGTCGGACGACACAGAACTTACTTCTACATCCCCTAATTGAAGTGGTTGCATAAAAACTCTGCAAACAATAAAAATTTATATCTCAGACAACATCAACGATAACATTATCGTTATCATTTTTTATGTTTCTAATATTTCTAATAATTCTAATATTTTTAATTTACGATTGTTGAGATTACAAAGATGTATCTATGAGGGATAATTTAACAAATTTATTTCTTGGGGCATATACAGGGTGTTTCACATAACAAAATGAATTAGTTTTTAGTCGGCTGCTAAATGTGCAATATGAGAAAATTCAAAAAAGAAATTTGTTCATGGAAAATGCTGGTGACCATCAGTTATTGATATTTCTTTCGAGAGATCAATATTTTGACCTCTCTCTTAAGCTCTGATATCAACCTTACTGTTAAGGTCATACCAAGGTCAAAATATATCAGGTCGTTGAACTCGTCTTGTCATAAGCAATAATATTATATACTAAAATATATAGTAAGCATATAGTAAAAAAGTGGTTAAAAATTTAGACAGACTCAGTCTCCCGTTATTTTCATAAAATAATGTAAAATAGTCACTTTTATTGCTCCATAAACCTAGCGTTGAAACCGTGCTATCGAATGACTTCATCAAGTTTTACGATACCTACGTGAATGAATTCGGGAAAGTGTAAGCTTTAAGCGGAAGAAATGTAGTTGGAACGCGAATCGAATGCACTCGATGTAGGTGGAATTTACAGTGGTCTAAGAGTTGCACCGAGATAGATCCTTTCTAAGGGCAGTAACAGGGTTTCCGGTTGTGCAAGCCGTGCTACGGGCTGGCGGTGTTATGGTTGAAGACAGTGGTGAAACTTTAGTTCTGTCGACTGTAGAAATGACAGCAGACTTGGAGCTTACAGCTTGTACGATACACGCATACCTGGCACCGCGCAACTGTTTCTATACAGGCTGTTTCAGACAGAGTCACCAGGTCAGGGGAAAAGTTACCTCCAATTCAGGGGAAACGTTACCCCACTCTCTCTCTCTCTCTCTCTCTCTCTCTCTCTCTCTCTCTCTCTCTCTCTACCAGTACCGGATTAGTCACGTGACATTGTGACACATGCACGACCTTAGACCATATATCTGTGATTGCCAGAAAAAACGCCGCATGTAACAATTACAAAAACTTTGAGTTTATGCATTCATTGAGTGCAATTTATGTACAGGCTGTGTCAAAATTATATGTCGTGACTACCATAGCGTGATTCTCCATCTCTGGATCGGTGGAGATTTGTTAAAAGAACTTGTGCCGCAAAATTGACCTTGAACATGAATTTCAAGGTTAAATTTTTTTTTTATCATTGCCTCGTATACTAAGATGAAATGCTTGGCATGCATGTTTTTCTATATTAAATTTTATCACTTTAAATAAACAAAAATAATATTTTAAGAGTTTTAACATACAGTTCAGAGTTTGTAAAGTAATTTAAAATAAAAAGTCATTGTTTAGGTTAATATCTTAATTGTATTAACAAGAATAATTCAAACCTATAGTTGGATATATTAAATCCAATCTAAGCTAGTACCTGGACAGAAGTAAACCCTACACTATAATCTGCAACAGACACTATATAATGCTCCAAGCTTAGAGTGGGACAGCTACTGTCATCGCGTCCCAGTATGGAGTACTTATATTTGAAAACAGTCCTAATCTTGGACATCTAATATTTGGATTACTAATTATTATTTACGTTAAGTTTGATTGCCAATTTATTTTAAAATATCAATATTATTATGCGTGATAATTATTCTTTTGTCTGAGGGCTTAAATTATATCTTTTTTCCTAACAAAAGTTTGAACTATAAATGCACACGATTCGCATGTAAATAGACTATTTTGTCTTTGTTTTCAGATGAACTTTGAATTTATTTTTAAATTTCAATTGGTGTCATAATGAAATAATATTCACACCTTCTTGTAGCTAAGGCCTCAGAATATAATATAATTATTTAAATCTTAATTACTGATTTTACTATGAAAATTCAATTGTTCAGATTTAGTTATCACATTTGGACTGTCCAGCCTTAGAGCACTTCACCTTACTCATCAGGGGGAATAAAAGGAAAGGAACCATGGGTCAAAAACGTACCGTTCGGTACATTTATACATTCAATAAATATATTTCCCTAGAAATATGTTGTAGTAAAAATCGCTCAAAATTTGTTATTTTGCTACTTTCATAAAGGATTTTAAAATATTCATGTTTAATGCTTCGTCGATCTAATATTAATTATAACGACTGAACGGTTTCCCATTGTACAAATCAGCACCTCTGGTACGTTTGCTGTATCAGCGCAAATATTAATTTCTAAATCCGGATAAATAATTTCATCATTTCGCGTCACCGACATGGGGGTCAATCCGCGAACTGTATCCTTAGTTTATAGAGCAATTGTGAATGACGCAAATCGTGAATATAATCATTATATCTCGATATCGCCTAGCAGCGCGCGTTATTTTTTGAAATTATTATATTTAAGTAACCACACTGTCATAGAAATAAATTTAGGAATGTAAAGTGCCCTTTTGTTAATCCTTCACTCTGATGAATCTTCGATTGATTTTGTGATCGTATTTTTCGAACACATTTCTTGTATTCTTTCTCGTTTTCTCGTAAACGTGAACGCATTGTATAGAAAAATCGATGCTGTCATTCAGTTTGAACCGGATCGCGAATTAATGCAAAAGAATCTATTGAAGTTTCATTATTTGAAATTCAAATCACAGATTGAGTCAACAGAAAGAAGCGACGACGGATAGTTTTCCCCTGCAGAACTTTTAAGTCAAGAGAGATTGAAAAATATTTTTCCCGATGACTCTGTGTGTGTTCTCCATCTTCAAGCGAAAATTCATCCTTCCTGTATTTACGCGGACACTGTATCTTATCTGTATCTTCTCATTGTTAGACTCATTGCTAGACAGTGAACCATTATATTTTCCTCAAGCCGGACGCGTAATGAAAATTGATACATACTATTACACTCCATCCCGTTCTGCTAATTAATCTCGCATATGGACTACAAGCTATTGTTATCGCTGCGCTGCTGCCACTCGTGCATATATGGTTTAAAAATCTTCGAAAAGTGAATGAACGTTACCTACCAGCAATTGATTGTACAGTTGTTAAAAATTCACAGCTAAGGATTTACACTAACGAGCACAACTGGTTCAACACACTTTAAATCAGAATAACTTTTTTATGAATAGACCAAACGACTTCAATTTCTCTGCAAGGCTAGAAAAATATTTTGAAAAAATGCATTTGATCGGAATTGCGAAAAAATAGTAAAAACTGATTTTTTAATATTATTAATTAGATTAGAATTTATATTAATATTTTATTTATTGGGATTGAATTTTATTTTGAATGAAAGTTTTTGTATTTATTAGTAATAGGAGTTTGTGAAAGTGTAGTTGGCATATCATTAATAATTAGAATGGTTTTTCTTTTAGCTGGGTCAATAACGAAAATTTCCATTTCACTCCAGTTTATTGTAATTTAGGTAGACCATTTTTCTATTGTATAAAGATTCGTTGTCTATTCCTATGAAATTTAAAAGGTCATAGAGAATGGGAATATTCTAGGTCGAACAAATGTTGAATTTTCGAGTTAAAGTCGCTCGGATTTTCGTGTTAAATTCCGAATGGCAGGATCAGTTTTTCGTCGTTCCGGGGGCTGACGTCACGACGTGAATACTATATCACGAAACATCGTAGTTCATATTTCCCGATAGGATATCAGGGTAGAAGGAAAAAGAGAAATGTCAAGCAGAATCGTTGAACAAACGATCCGAACTGTCCGCCGGCGGACAATGAACTATACGAGGTACAATGATGGGCAAAGGCTGACGTACCCGATGAATTGTATCGCATTTGCGGTTTCGAGGCTGCCTTTATGTGCTCCTCTTTCTACAGCGGTTGCTCCTTCATCGCAGAAACCTATACACCGTAATACATAATGCAGAGTTATCAGAATGTCCGAGCCGTTTGCTTTGCGCGTTTCCAGCTGCTTTGCTTCGATATGATTGCTTTGAATACTCCTCGGGCCTATCCCGATTTTAGGAGGCACTACAATTTTCTAATTGACTGACAATGGCCTCCGTCGATAGAAAATCTCATGTTCGACGGCAGAATCTTCCTAAAAATTTGGACTGAAGCGTTTGGACAACGTTGACTGTGTGATACCAGAAGACAGTGAATTTTGTTGCATGCTAAACATAATTATTGGGAAAATCGTACCTTTCTCCTATAAATTTTTGCCTTTTTCTATGTTATCCAGTAGATTTCGACGAGAATTAGAAGTTTATTTTACCTCTTAGAAAACTCAATTCTAATACAAATCTAATTCGACTAAAATGACGTGCTTCCAATTGCTTCCGAGTAGTATTATGTATTCACAATTAGACTGCGGATCTTTTTATGCATTTATGGCTTCAAGAATTTCCAAAAAATGTTAGAAAATGAAATTTCACAGAATTTTGTACCATTTTTACTTATTCCAGATGTACAAATGCTACTACCACTTGAAACAAGATTCTATATTTTATTTTACAGTGATAAAGAAATTATTATTCACTTCTTTCTATTGAAATTTGAAAAATTGAAGAATTGAAATGGTAATTTGAACAAATGAAGAGTTGAAATTGAAATTTGAAAAATTGAAGTTGAAAGTGAAAAATTGAAGTTGAAATTGACGAGTTGAAGTTGAAATAGAAATTATTAAATGAATTTCTCTTGATTCAAGCACATATTGTTATAAATAACAGTTGCAAGGAATTTAAATAAATTCCGTGTTGTCATTTTTATGTATAGAATCAAGATTTTTTCGAGGAATCGGTTTGATGTTGGAATCGCGGTTTGCAGTGGAGAAATGTAGACGGCATGATGCATAACAGAATTATCAGTGAGCTGGTCACAGCCGAACGAATCAGTTCTGGACAGAATGAGTTACGGACACTCGAGTAACGTTATTAAAAGCCATTATTCAGAACACAAATGCTATTATCGAGATTTTTCAAGAATTATGACTACTTTCCTATAACTCATACAGGTACTGATAAATTTCTTCTCTAAAAAATTGCCCCTTTGATATTTCTGCCTAGTAAATAATTTTTTTCTTGATTAATACGTTTTCATTTCGGAACCAGTCTTCAATTCTCTGGCTATCTTTCAAAATCACGAAATGTGTACAATTTAACGCGCTCAGTTTCCGCAATAACTCGCATTATACTCTGTCATTCGCGCGCTTCGATGGTTCCGTGATGCGGGGGTGGGGAACAGTAACGGGGGACGATTAAAGGTCGCCGCGGAGCGCGGCGAGAAACTGAAAGATATTGAATTCACGGTATTTCATAGTTGTGCCCACGGAAAGTAACACGTTTACGAGCGTGTAGCCTTTTATGATAGCGCCAGTAACCCGCGGATATCTTCCATTTTCTGTTGTGTCGGTAACACGTTAGATAGGATATCGATTCCGTGAGGGGAATAAAAATGACGGCGGAATGTTTACGGACAGCACCGGGACTCGGTTTTTCTTCTTCGGTGACATAAACCTCCAATAGTGACGCCGGTTAAGTAACGTTACGAAATTGTCAATGGCGAGTCGAAATTAATTTTCTTTCCGCCAAGCTTCTATGAACCCGATCTCTGGATCCAGCTCGTTCCAAGTATATACAGTAATCGAATATCAACCGACTTATTTCTGGCAAAACTTCGAGTTCCTTTAGGATTTCAGCTACGTCGGCTAAAGCTTTGTCCGCTTGCTGTGACGCTGCTGTTACGTTGATTCTTGCTTGGACAACTTTCTGATTTGCCTAAGGAATATAGAACATAACATTAACCCTTTGCACTCGGAGCTATTTCAACTGCAAAATTATATATATATATATAAACTTTCTTTCCGATCTAGAATATTTCCATTCCTTGTGATTTTTAACATTTTGTAGATATGAAATTGGTATAGTACCTCATACAATAACTAAATGTTTAATAATTGAATAGATACCGATATATTTAATAGTGTAAACAATATTTTTAATAATGACACAGCAATTTTTAGTGGTGCCTGAGAGGGGACAACCGTGTGCAAAGGGTTAACATTTATACGATCTATTCGAGGCGTTTATTTTGAAAGTGGCCAAAGTCCATTTTCGACGAAAATTAAACTAGCAATTTTAATGTTTAAACGAGTTTAAAGTTAAACCTAGCTTTATGAAGAGAACGCATGTGGAATTGACATAAAATGTGTAATAAAAATAACAATTGCAATTAAAATCACTATAAAAATAATAAAAATTGAAGTTGAAATCGAAGAGTCGAAATTGAAATTTGTAAAATTGAAGGACCTTTTACTGTACAGTAGACAACGATTGTGCCCGGACGGTATTTTACATTTATGACAGCGTCTAGATATCGCGCCGAGCGAGACTTCAGTAGAGAGCCGAACATAGAGAAAGACAGAATGAAATCCGGATCGCGTGACCGAAGTGTGTTCGCAGAGGTGATTCCTAAATTCTTTTGAGGAGTGTATTTCGGGAGAGGAAGCTGAATATCGCGTTCTTCTCGGATCGTTGACTAGACGCGACCGGTTAACGGGCGATAAAGAACGGGGATGGCCGGAATAATCGAATCGGTCTCGTTTCGACAACTTTCGGCCGGTCATAAATAATCTAATCTCCGCCGAAGACGCCGCGGCGGAGACGTCTGCATCCAATATCGACGTGGAATCGTGCGGCACCGGTATCAGACAGGCAAGACGATAAATTCGCCTTGCGAGCCGTCCTCCGTGTTCACGGGGCAAACGAGGGAGGTGGCTCGTCCGAGATCTACGGTACACGATTTAATCCCATTAGCAAGCTCGTCGTTTACGAGGGAGGAAGTCGCGGAGTAGCTCCGGTACAACGAATCGTTCGATCCCACCCTCTCACGGCCAGTCAATCTTTAACGTTGAGGTCGCAGGTGAGTTTTACGGTCCCGATCAAGGAATAGAAATTCAAGCCGTCGCGTCGCCTCGCCGAAGCCTCTCAACTCCTAACCGGTGTGTGGCATGGCAGCGTCGTAAAACGCGTCAAACCCTCCCTCCCACCCCATCGAATTCAACTAAAACATCGCCTCAGCCCGTGTGGACCGCGTCGAGATATCGGGGAAAAATCAGCAATCGTGGATGAAACGGCCCGCAGAAATTATTCAGGACCGATCGAGAGTTTACCGTTTCCCTCCGACATCATCGTTTCGAGTTTTCGTCATGCTCCCCCGGCGATCGGACACGCATGATATTTTTGTTGATGGATCAGCCTGCTGCGCTCCGCTGAGGCTTGTCGAATCAGCCCCGCTTCGTGAATAGTACCTGACCTCGCGGTTTTACTTCACCCTTGTAGCCAACCAAAATGTATAGATTATTCAAAACCTTTTTTGTGTTTAACGTGTTTGCAGAAATTATCGTTTTAACACTATAAATTACACCCTCTGTTCCATATTAATAGTAGCAGTTGATGAATTTAATTTATCCCTTAATAAATTTAGCAAAAGAACATAAATATAGAATGCAACGTTTATTATGGAAAAAAACTAGATTACTTACATTAAAAATATTACTCCTAATTTTTATTTTGGTTGTTATGGATATGATTTGGTAATATAATAATGATAACTGGACTGCGAAGAACTTTATGCATTTATGGCTTATAGAAATTATCAAAAAATGCTGGAGTATTATGTTCAACAGAATTTAGTACGATTTTTATGAATTTTGGATCTACAAGTGCTATTAGCAATGAAAATAGAATTTTATTTGGTACCACTTTCTTCAAATTTGTCTACAAAAATTGAAAATTAATATAATATCAAATTAGTAATGATTATCACATTGTTGATGAATTTATACTTATGAATTTATTAATTTAATTTGTCCCTATAGTAATAGTTCTACCTGTCTTTGTTTCTCTTTATTTCCAATTTCTTCAGTTCACAAATTTGTCTGTTCCCTTCTCGTTAACTATCCAATCTATGCTAATGATAACACACGTCTGCTGTTAAAAGTTTATAAAAAAAAACAAAGACGTTTTAAGCACTGTAACTGTAAGGAAAATGATACGGCAAGGGGTTAAATATCTGCTGGCATTTTGGAATCGATGTAAATAAACAAGCCGAACGATCGATCGCTTAGAAAGAGTGTGATTAAGTCCGTCTGTCCGTATAGCTTTGTTAGCGCGTGTACAGCGAGGGATGAACCGTTCAGCAAAGGTAAAGCATCAGGGATGTGCGGGTAGGCCGATGTGTCGAGTACCCGAGGTTCGGTTGGAAAAAAAAACGGACGAGATCGGTTCCGGATTTCGACAGTAGGATCATGCTACATACCAACGCGTTGAGTCCCGACAACGTCATGCTATATGCATTCACTATACCGCGCAGTATCAGGGTGTTTGACCCGAAAATGTGGAAAAAGTTCCTTTCATAATATCCTCAAAATAAAACAATTTTAGACAGACAGTTAAACGAATATGTTTGAAGTTTGAAGTATAATATAATATATTATAATCTTTTTCGTATTTATTAATTGTTATATTAACTCGTCTACACAGCTGTGAAGACGTCAATCTTAAGATTGCAATGTAAAAGAAAATTTCTGTGCTTTCTTTTGGTACAGCACCATTATTGGAAATCTAATTAATAGGCCTCCTATTCTATGTCTAATGAATTACTAGACATTTAAGTATTGCGTGAGGTAAATAAAATTTAATAAAATCTAGATATCGTACGAGGTAGATAAAATTTTAAAAATCATAGGTAATAGAAATATTCTAGCTCTGAAGAAATGTTTAATATATCCGAGTAAAGATAGTTTTTATGTGATTTCGAATAAAAAATCATAAAACTGAAAATCATTTATTTAGGAATGAAATATTTCTTTCATTGGAGATAACACGTGAAATAAAGTGACAGACGATTTAGAGGACACAAGATTCGAATCTGGGAAGAAGATAAGATTGGACTGATGCATTATACGGAAGCATGTTTCGACGTTCATTCGTACATGACAAAATCCTATTGTCGTTGGCAGCGTGTAATAAGCGGCCCGACGTTGATTGACACCATCATCGTCGATCTTTCGTATCAACGATCATTTGTCAGTGTCTTCGGTGCAGTAGCACTGCAGGCATATTGATGGCCGCCTGCGAAATTTATTCGAAACCCAGATTACTCGACTGACAGCGATAAACGCATCAGATTAAGCCTTTCGTATCCACCCCTGGGGAAGAGAACAGTCATTAGAACAGCACTGATTATTGGCATCTTCACTCTAAGATTGTCTCTATCTGCTTCAGCTTGCCATTTTAATCTTTACTACGATCATTTTCTGGGGAAACTCCAATATTCGTAATGTAAGGCTGCAAATAGTATCAAAAGCAAAACAAACAATATTTACGAATAAACGTATGGTAACAATTTTAACTTTAATAAAATTTTTAATTTCGATAAAACGTTAAATGGTACAGTAATGGCTGAATATGTGCGAAAGAGATGTGCATATTTGTGCAAAATGCAGAATGACAAATGTTTTAATATGTTTCTTAATTTGCTTATTTCTATTTATTCATGTATGAAACTTTTATTAACATGTTCGCGACATTTTTCTAATTACAATGGGACTAAACATGACATGATTCGAAGCTCACTTGTTTCTTCTGGGCCATTGACAAGCTTTTTCCTCAACTTTGACAGAATTGACGAGGTATACAAACGTAATATACAGGTTTACATTATTAAAAATGTTGGTATATAAACATTTAAGTATTGTATGAGGCATTATAGATATCAATTTCCTATTCATACAAAGTAAAAAATTAATATAGAATGGAGTTATTCTCTAGGTCGAAAGAAAAGTTTAATTTTCGAGTTGAAATTGCTCCGAGTGCAAGAAACTTTCCAAGAGAAGGACAGATTTTTCAAACAACAACGACGCACCCTGTATATCCCCCCATATCGTGTTATCTTGCGCACACTATGGTTCGTTGCATCGTTATAATGCACGCAAATCCATTATTAATACACCGACGAGTGAAATCCGAGAATTCTCAATAATGACTGCTAGAAGCACCGGCATTCGCGAGGATCCGGGTAACAATAATTAATACGCAGTGTCTCCGACAATATTTCACACTCACACACATCGATCGATTTTTCACAAAAACCTCTAAGTGGGATTGCATTTCCTGAATTTTATGCGGGATTAATTAACATGCTCCTTCGTATGACGAGCGGCTTTATTTTCCAGCGATCGTGAAATTACTGGGGGGATTATAAATTTCCTATAATTAGGTTGTTTATTAATCAACTGACATTTCGATGCGACGTAAAGAGTCCGATGAATAATGTAATAAGCGAAAACTTATTTTGGGAAATAGGTTAATGGTGGACACGTGGTTAATGAATTTTCATTAGCACTTGTTTTGCTCGATACGATTCCAGCAATCGTTGTGATAATTCCAAATTTAATGAAACTGAAAATTAAGGGATTTTTACTCGGGTAAAGATTATCTGTCAAAGTAATAATAATAACTTGTTTGGTGCATTAAAAGCCCTAAATAATAAAAAAGTGAGGAAGCTTTTTTGATGTCGATGAAAATAATTTCAATTAATGGAATATGAACAAAGCCTGTAAAATAAAAGTATATGTTAAAGGTTCAAAACGGCCATTTCATCCGGAACAACCTAATAATATGTTTTCGATAGTATCCTATCCATTCTCAGAACGGTGCAGATGTTGTGTTCGAGTTTCCAATTACGCGTATCGCCCGAGGCTGACATATAAGTGATAAGAATCACTGAGGCAGAGTGTCCTAGCAGGAAAGTGCAACGATACGACTCATTAAATTATGCGCTTTGATACACCGATCGTGAAAGGAAGTTCTGTCCCGGTGGGAGAGCGGAGGGCGAATATGCATGCCTCGCGTATTTGCCCGTAAATCCGCGTTTTCCCTCATGAATTGGTCGGGGGACGGCTAACTGAACTCCTGTTTTTCTAGCTTCGCGATACGTGACTCCGTCGTTTGCTAATGAATATGAAACACAATCTGGGGAGTAGATTAATTATTATTCGATTACCTTGAACGAGCCGTATCGCGTTGTACGGAGCAATTATTAATCGCGCGATGCGGGGACTCATTTCTCTGATAACGGTCCCCGGCGTCGAATAGATCCAACGATATATCGGTATCCGCGGATTCAATGCTCGGATACTGACACGTTCGACGCATTCTGCGTTTCCGTCGTGTTAAATGAGAACCCGGAATCTACGAGTAGCTTACAGTGGTGCTTGCTGCATCGTTACGTGTATCAGGTGGCTGTAAAAATAATTGCGGATTCCATCAGTTTAAACTTCAGCGATTTCACTGATAAGATGGTTCATCCCATTAGAATCCTATAGTTGCTATAGGACTAGATTACTATTAATAGCCGATTTAGAATCCTTGCCAAGAAGTTTAGGTGGTCTGGTCGAATTTTTTTCACCCTATTGGAGCAGATCTGTCGGATCGCGGCGTCGCGTAATTGTGCGTTCCTAAATTCACGAAGCAAAAGCATATCGTGACACCGGGACGCCCCGGAACGTGACGACGACGGGTGCAAATTGGAGAGTTGAAATTAACGGCGAAGACATGTCCTGTGATCGTACACTTCGGCACGATCTTCGACTCTAATTTCATTAGACTATGCTAGACTAACCGCGTCAAAGAAGCCCGGGTTAACCCGAATGCTGGAATTGGAAAGTGCGGTCGGTTTCGCGTAATCGAGTCGATTCAATTGAAACTTGGTGCAAGTTACTGCCACACCGGCCGATAAATGCACGCAAAACGCGACCACTTTGGCCTGTCAGCGATCCGATAAATCACGGTGAAATCACTGGAAAACTTTCACTTCGTTTGGACGAGTTAGTATGCCGTCGGCGCTCCAACGCCGACGCGCGCTTAATTAATCACTGTTTAATTTGGTAAATCGACTTCGACGCTTACGCTGTTCATCTTCTCTATGATGTATGGGCTGCGATTCGCTTTGGCAAATCGTGTGAATAGCTATCACCCACGGAAAACGAGACGGGCCACAGGATTTTGCTCTAATCATCCATGCTCGCAATGCTATAAAAGTTCATCAACTAACCACTCTAGTATAGAGCAATCAACCACGCGAATCAATCCTCTTCTATTATCGTTTTTCATACCAAATCAATTCTCTTCTCCCTTTTATTTGGTTTATATTAGATTTCATTTTAGTTCTCTAACGAATACATAACCTAATTATATGTAGTATACTGTACGCGAGAGGGGGTGGGGCGGGGGATAATACAGAAACATAAAGTAAAATTTTTTCATTTGACGACTCGTACTCGCGAGAATAAAAGTCGATTTATCGAGCACAAGTACAGTTGGCTAACTGTAAATTGAATACCCGACGGTATAATTGAGAGGATGCTATTCCACATGCAAAAATAAAGAAAATACAGATGTGGAATATGTATTTTCGTTTGGAACTACGTTCTCGAACAAATCCAATTTGAAAACTTGTCGAGCACACGTGCATTCGTCGAAATTCTGACAATGCCCTTCCGAACTAATTGAAAAATAAAGTGAGACCCACAAAAAAGTCATATCGTGCGTTTTTATTTACCTTTGTATGATAGAACATCGCGATATCGACTCTACCATCTGCATCGGGTTAGAGATTCAGCCGCAGGAAAATCAGGACAACAGTGATTGCCAAAATCGTACCTGTTAGGTTATTCTCGAACAAACAACACAGCATCAATATTTAAAAAATTATAACTATAATATTTCCCAACATTTAGAGACAGGAGGTTATAAGACGAACTGAATGTCTTTAGAATCAGCAAGGAAGATTAACTGGTCAAAAAACTTGCGAGCATTATTATGTTTTACATTTTGTATCATATTTTTCTATCAAGGAATGCGTGTTTTTCTTCAAATTTCTCTTTCGTTAAAAGACCACTTTTATTTTACCACGTTTATATTAGCTTGCCGAGTTGTCGTTGTTGTTGTTGTATGCATCAAATCTTGTAATCGAATTTTAACCTACTTCCCGATGAGCTCAAGACTTGAAACTATAAACATAGCTCAGAACTGAATGACAATGCAATATTAAAAAACAAATTTAATAGTGGGAATAGTTCTGGGACAATTGTCGGCCAGACATTTGGGAAATGATTAATTGCGAAACTTTATAGCGATCCCAAAAGGCTATATGCATGTAGAGACGTGTGTTTATTGAGGAGAACGACGGTAACGAAGGGAGAAACGAATAAGCTGGAAAGCAGGCACGAAAATTAAGCGGGGGATCGTTGTCAAATAAATTCGAGGCCCGGAAAGATACGAATGCATGCGTTTGGCTAGCGGGTGTGTGAATTGGAGATAGTCTGCGGGAGATCCTCGGTGAAAAGCGTTCGGCAATGTAAATAGACGAAGTTCTTTTTGAAGAGGAACTTTTCATGGAAAAATTTGTCTAAACCTAGGTGATTTGTGTGTGGCTGATAAGAACTTGAAAATATTTGATAGTCAATAAAATGGCAATTCATTTGCCCAACACGGTAATTACTTTGAACAGCGCAGTTCCGCAAGCTGAAATCCATGGAACGGTTCAAACGCTGCTCCCTTTTCGCTCGGCCGGGAGTAATTGCGACTCAAAATTGCAAAGGGAAATGTCTCTCGAAAATCATGCGCGAGTCGTGTAGTTGGAGGTTCGTCAGAGTGGATGCTTTAGTCGACGCGTCGCGTCGCTACAAAATTGTAAGAGGGAAACAGATGAGGCGGATGAGATACGTCGGCGGATTTGCATGCCGATGGGAAATCGATTTGCTCGGAAGACCGATGGCCAGGCTGTAACATCCATTACGCTGCCAGGAAATAAACAACAGCCAAGGATTCTCCTGTGATGAACTCGCTTGTCCCGGCAGAATGCGACTCTCGGATAACTATAAAAAGGCGCCGCTTCTTTGTCCACGGACAAGGGGACGGATTCGAGATGACAATTTAATATTGCCGACTCGCGAATTACGGCTTGCATCGCTCAGACTAGATCTTAAGTTTAAGAAAAGGTTTCAATTTGTTTGCATTTCTGACTTCTTTGATATTTAAAGAATGCATTGTTAAAAGGAACTCTTTCCCCACTCTACCTTCACGAAAAGTCGGAAGAAGATTTCAATTTTTATTGCAAGGGCAGCCATCTATTGATGTACCAATAAAAGGCCGTTTCAATGACAGCCAATAAGTCTACCATTTTTTAGTGTTTTTGACGGATTAGAGAAAAATACTCAACTTTAAGCAACCATAACACCTGAACCATTGATCCTACAGGATCGAAACATGGATCTGCAGGTTCTCCGGGTACAAATCTACTGGATTGCATACCAAACACATAATAATTGATAGAGAAATATAATAAAAACGATATTAACCTATCATTAATTCGGCCACAGTAACTAACACTGAATTGTCCCGTGTTGGGGACAATTATCGATAAAATACTGTACTGCCCCAATTCAGTCAAAGGCGCAGAAAAGATTCCCGAATAATCACGCGATTTTTCAGTTTATCGGAAAGGCAGCCGAAGTAATTAATTTAAACAATTTCGAAATGACCCGAGAGAAGGCGGATCGAGTGTGTGCCACGGCGAAAGCCACGATATTTCATGAATTGTATCACATTCACGGAGATATTAATCCCCCCGGAGAAGCGAAAAGCCGATATCGGCGAAAAGTATTGTTTGCCCGGGCACATTGTCATCGTTGTTAGTTAGAAATGAGAGAAGGAGGATAACCCGAGAGTTTCCGGAATAGCGAGTTTTATTCTCGCGGAAATGTGGGATCGGATAGATCTGCCGGAAAATTCTATGGGCCCGTTTAAAGCGCAGCGGAGGGTCAAAGGCGGCGGCGAAGGGGGTGGGTTCGTGCGAACGAGAGTAAAATAAGAAACGATCGACTCCCGGGGCTGTAAACACGTTTACGCCCGCAAAAACGTGCCCCCATCACGTCCCATCTCTGCCACCCCCCTCCCCCGCTCGACTTCGATATTGATTTTCGATCGGGAGAGAGCCGGGCTCTTTTATTTTGCAAAATCCTACCGTTTTTATGAGGAAGCGGGCTTCTGTCGCGCCTCCCCAAGAAACGACGCGCGCCCTTCCCCGTTCCTTTCACCCCCAATTTACGAGCAGAATAAAAAAAATCGTCGACTCGCGACGAGAGAAATCTTTTTTCTATTTCATATCGCATTCGGAGGCTCGGGTCTTTTTTTCCACGTCGATCGCGTTACGTTCCGAGCTTGTACGGCATGATAAGTGCGATAATATTCCCCCCTCCCCTTCAGGGTCATAAAATTTTATTCGTGACAAGTACACGCACCTTTCTCCTCTCTCCAGCGGTTGCTCGAGGAAACCACGAGGGGCTATGAATTTTTATTTAATCGCCCTCCCCCATTGTTAACAGCGTGCGAGTCGAACAGGTTCGGGGAGATGATTTTCGTGGAATGCAATTTTAAAAGGAATCATACACTGGTTGCCTCGTGCATTGTTTGTGCTCGATATCGGCCGAGTGTTCGATAATATGCTTTTTCGACGTATTGTTTTTGAAAGGCTTCCGGAGTGCTTTTTAAATATACAGCATCGAACATATGCGTTAAGAGTGCATAATCCTATCAAAGTGGTGCGGTGTAAATTCGATGGAAAAGTAGAAACGTCGAAACTGAAAGCCTAGGATAGTAGGATGAGTAGGGAGAAGCACTTGTTGCCGAAGAGTAAAAGGTTGAAACAAAACATTTGCAGTACAAATGGGATAGGTTCGTGTTGATTTTTTTATAACGTTTCGGAGAAAACGAGATGAAATGCCAGCTGTACTTCAGTTCCAACAATTTTGTACCAGTCCATCTTTTTCTGGTTACGACAAATTGAATTGTTTTAGATATTCAAACATTAATAATTAGTACCTGAATTAGTATTAGTACCCTGTATTAGTACCCGCTCTATGTCCTGCCATTTTTGTATACATTATTATTTTCTTATATTATTATAAATAATGAAAATATTCAAGATAATCAAAATTCTTGTTTTTCCCTATTTTCACTTTGTTATTTTTTATTTTGATCGATTTTCTTATTTCTACATTGTTTTTATTCATTTACTTTATTTTCTTGTTTTTACACTTTCTTTTAATTTTCCTTTATTTTACGTAGATTCAGAATCGTAACAATTATAATCAGAATAATCTATTTACATCCAGCGCACTGAATGGAGCAGACGTTAAATATAAAATACTTGTTACAGTGGAAAAATTCAGATTTAGAAAAAACGAGAACGGTCGTCCGTTGAAGTTTTTTTATCGCCGACAACGCGAGCACGGGAAGAAAATCGTCAGAGCGTATTTTTGCATAAAATTCATTATGCAAGTTATAATCGAAACAAATTGTGATGTTACTGACTATATTCAAATCTGCAGCTTAACTGTATTTATCCGAAATGCTGTATTTACTGGTTACCGACTTTCGTTCCCGTGCACAGCCGGAACGTTTAACGTTTAATGAATTTTTAAAAGGTATCGCTCGTGGGAATCGATAAACATAATTTATATATTTCCCTGAAACAGTTAAGCTCGGGTTTTTCAATTTTAAATTTGAATGCGTTGATAACGAAATTCCTGATTACTCGCGCACGGTATTTCGTATCGGGGAGAGTTATTTTCGGTATCAACACGGTAGAAAATTCGTGCTTGTAATGCACGCGTGAGATAGAATAAATTTAATCGATCGAATAATTCCACGGCGATAAGGAATGATTAATGATTTTCGAGCTATAGATGCCACTAGATTGTTTTCTAACGATCCAAAGCCAGAGTGCCTCTTTCTCTCAATATCGCTCAGTGACCCGTGACAGTTTCGGTTGAAAAATAAAATGCCACCATTAATTGTGTGCACGCAACAAATTTTCGAAAATATTTAGTAAGAACCGTCAAAACTTTGAAGGGGGCTGGGGAGCAAACGAGGCTTTGACAGCCAAAATAATAGGTCTACGTAAAAAATGTATATAACCTTTTCTGTAGAGCTTTTTATGAGCTTCATTGTTTGTTTGAAACTTTTTTTCTCTAAAATCGATATTTTCGAAAATATTTAGTAAGAACTGTCATAACTTTGAAGGGGGGCAAACGATGCTTTGTCGCAAAAAATCCTTTTAGGGACTTGCTTCTCTAATCAGGGATAAGCTTTGGCAAAAATTTCAGCAGCAGTACACCCAAATATGTCAGTGGTACATGGGCTTAAATGGCGCATAAATATCGAGAGACAATGTCAGTTGTTCTTAGAAGCAACATGGACACTTTCGCTGGAGAAAATTGAAAATAATAAATCATTGTTCGCACTCTAAACAGCACCGAACTCGTTCGCGCAGTGATCTCGATCGATCATAATTTTGTACGGTGCCCAGGCGTGGACTCAAAGCCGAGCACAGAAACGTAGGGAATTTATGGGGCCGTGATTCCGAAAATACATGCACGGTCATTAACTAAACCAGCCCCGTATAAGCCGCAGATTCTTCGAATCTGTTTTACTACGCGGACAATGAAATTTTGCAGATTAAATTGTGGGATCTTTGTTGCAAATCCGGGAACGGACGGACCGCGCCGGCCCTGTGAATGGTTGATTAAAGCCGGAGGCGCAATTATCTTTGATGGCAGGGATATTCAGCATTGTCCTGAGATCACCTGTGATTAAATTCACTGAACACTAACACCGACATGTATTTAGTCCCGTGGACCTAATCACTGTCCGAGAGTGTTGAGAGTATAATGGCTCGCATTTGAAACACCGCTCCGCTGCGCATGGGAGGAGTTGAATCGGTGTGTCCTCTATAGTTCGACCGAGCCAAAAAGTTCACGTTGCAGCGTTCCATTAAATTTTACCGAGTAGCTTTCGCCAAACGATCGCTTTGTAATTCTAATCGGCCCCTCGGTTAAGAGACCGACTTCCGATTTCGAAAATTCTCAACAGGCTACGTCAACGAATACGAATCGACTTATCGCGTTCGTCCAACTACAGCTAACCACAACAGTTTAACAGATAAACGAAGTTCTCGTATGTTTTATGGACGTTGTTTAACTTGTTTGTGAAAATTTCATGGATTCCGCTGGAATAGCAACACTTTGTGCATCCGCCGTCCTAGGAACACAACAATTGTTTAACACAATACACAAATAACGATTTGATAATCATTATCAATTTTATATTATCTTAATTTTCAATTTTTGTAGACTTTTAAGAAAGTGGTACCAAATAAAATTCTATTTTCATTGCTAATAGCAGTTGTCGATCCAAAATGAATAAATATCGTACTAAATTCTGTTGAACTTAATACTTCAGCATTTTTTGATAATTTAGTCTAGTTGTTCAGTCTAGTTATCATTATTATATTACCAAATTATATCCCTTTGATTATACTTATGAAAACTCGATAATATAGAGAATAACTGATTAATGAATATGTATTTTAGAAAATCCGACACTGGATTAATAGGATTTCTATGATTACGCTGGGGGGAGGAAGGTGAATTGAAGAATTAAAATTGCTACTTTAAAAAAATTTTAATTTCTTAGTTGCTAGGTTAATATACTGCATAGGTTAATACTTTTTTATAGACAATGACAAGCTGCATCGATTAATGCATAGACAAATATATGTTTCTAATCACAACAACAACTCAGTAATTACTGATTGAAATGATTGAAACTCTTCCCTATAGACGTTTCCGCCAGCAAGCCTTTTTATAGATCTCTGGTCAGTTTGTTTGAAAAATGTGTCACTTTAGAAAGATTTTCTTTACACTTTACACTGGCTGCTAATTTTATGTATTTGCAAGAAAAATGACTAGGTAAAACATGAAGCAAACTATAAAGACACGAGAAGAATGTAAATATATAAATGAGGAGAATATAATACAATATATATTATCTTTAAATTAATTTTATATAACAACGGTTAATAATGTACACGTTGTACCGATTATTTAAACGCAACTTACAACAATTATTAAACACTCCTTTACTGTTTAATGTGCAATGAATGAACTCACTTCTTTTTCACGTATTTACACGTGCCTCAACAAACGTCGCATACGATTTTTATAATTCTATTAAGCCCCGAACGCCGCGTGTAAATTTCGTTTGCCCCGTTCAGATCGATCGGGATTTCGCGATAACGCGAATCGTGAGCGATCGTGGAACCGCGAGATAACTGCGTTACACCGGCGACGCATCACACGATCGAGCGTGAAATGTGTAAACGCGGATTCCTATGTAAATCTTGTGTTCATGGGACCACTGTGAAAGGGAGAAAGTCTTCGTTTTTTATATTTTCTTCCAGTACACTCGAATCGATCGTTCGAAGTCTGCTCATGTGGACAGCGATCGGTGTGCTTGAATATTATAGTCCTTCGATCGCTTTTTTTTCTACATACACTATTTTGATCTCGACGCGAACGAGCGTCGAACTTCAACAAGTGTTGCTGCTTTTCATTGTTTTCATCTTCCGCTCCATTTTAAAAGATATAAGCGGAAAACCGAAAAAGGGGACTTTTAGTATGTTTACCTCGTAACTATGTAGTCCAAACAAAGTTCCAAAGTTAAAAATTGTGTTCCTTCCATTTCCCTCTACATCCCCCTTATGAGCATTCATTGACTGGACTAATAAATCTTTTCTGATTATAAATCGAATTCAAATCTTAATGGTGTCCAGCAGAATCAATAGACGACACTGCCAGTGAAGAAAATTATCGAGTCCTCCTCTTGGAGAAGTAGAATGTTTCGTTCGAATCGGCCGTGCACTAATTCTTGCAATTAAAAGTTCAAGTTCGAGAAGAGCACGCAGTTCTCGGAAGAAAAGTTGCTCGCTCGAATCTTTCGACTGCTTCAGCCTCGTTACACCGAAACTGTTTCGTTCGTCTCGTCTATTTATGGGGAAACTCGCCTGCGACACGGTTCCATACGTGTGGATCCGTGGATGAGTGTTTGGCGCGGAGGTGTGTG
This sequence comes from Lasioglossum oenotherae, assembly GCA_028455765.1. Lineage (NCBI taxonomy): Eukaryota > Metazoa > Arthropoda > Insecta > Hymenoptera > Halictidae > Lasioglossum > Lasioglossum oenotherae. Next base: position 10,462,535 of record CM052296.1, read on the forward strand.
TGTGTGCACGTGTGCAGTTTCTTTGATGCAAAAGTTGCCGCGTTTCAGCACAGCAGCCGTCTCAAAATCGACACACGAGCGAGATCGAGAGAGAGAGAGAGAGAGACGTCCCGAATAATCTCACCGTCTCGGATTGCCGCGTTTCTGCCTGGTTTCTTTCCAGTTCGTTCCCCTCTTGTTCCCGGTTGTTCCACCTTGAAACGCCGGTTCTGTTCGTCTATCCGACGACCCCCTTTTTTCTGGCGCATTTCTCGTTCAACTGCCACCGTCTAGACGTCCCACTTACTCCCCCCCCCCCCCCCCTCCCTTTTAACTCGACCAGTTTTCAATCACCGACGATTACCGTGCTTCGCTTCAATCAGTCATCCGTACTTCTTCTCTCGAATCGTGATAATCGACCTGATAGGCCCAGTAGAACTTCGCGACCGACGAGAGAAATTAGGCTACGGATTTTCCACGTTGATCCGCGGAGTTACTCGAATTAATATTCGGACGCTCTGAAAAAGACGATTGCTTTTTTAATATTGTACTATACGATTTGGGGTGTACTGCCGAAAGCGACAACCCTCCGATTTTGTTAACATTTTTGCCGAAGCTAATCCTTGATTAGAGAAGAAAGTCCCTAAAAGGATTTTTGGCGACAAAGCCTCGTTTGATCCCAGCCCCCTTCAAAGTTCTGACGGTTCTTACTAAAGATTTTCGAAAATATTGATTTTAGAGGAAAAAGTTTCAAACAAAAAATGAAGCTTATAAAAAGCTCTACAAAAAAGGTTATATATATATATATATTTTACGTAAACTTATTATTTCATAGTTTTTTTATTTTCTTCCGTAAATACTGGGAATTTTCAAAAATACTTCAGATAAAAGTTGTAGACGTTAGAAAGTTGTAGAGTTATATTTAAGAAACGATGAAAAAGCGGTGCCTCAGGGTATACATAAATTATTTCCGTATAACTTATGATTTATGTGAAGCTCTCGCCTTGGGACACTTCTCAAGGATCGCATATTTTTTACAATCGCACGATCATAAGTGTTTGAGAAGACTTTTTGAAAACCTGGCTAATCTACGCGGAGGGCGATGGACAAATTTTAGCGCTCCAAAATTCAGGGACTTAAAATATGCATTTCAAGACAGCTTGTCTTTCGCTAAGGAAGGACGAGGTAAGTGCTCGAGGGAAAGCACATTCTTCGAGACGAGTGGAACATGATTTTACTTTCATGAAATGAGATTCGGTATATCCATGGTGTTACCAGAAGAAGGAACGTATTAGCAATGTAATTAAATGAAATTAACACGAGACCAAAACGAGGATTTTATGCATTTATGACAAAAATAGATACGTAAAATTTGGAGCAGTGGACATATTAAAAAGATTTAAGGACATCGGTGTATTAGTTTCAGGTTAATAAGATAATTAAAAGAAGAAACAATTTTGTATATGGTTCCATTGGCTTGTAATCGATGCAGACAATTTTTATTTTGTATAAACATCCGCAGTCTAATAATTACTTGCATAAAAATTGTAGGAATTATTTATTCAATTAGTAACCATTGTCCGTAAGGGTTTCTAGGATCAGCGAAAAAATTCATTTAATACCGTTTCAGTCCGATCTCGTATGTCTCGGCTGTTTCCCCGTGAAATCTGTATTAACAACTTTACGGTAGGTCGTTAGATTAGTTTAAAAACTCGAGAATCCTTTAAGCTTCTATGGGAGTTTCTAAAACTTATTGTTAAGAGAGCTTAAGTTTCGATATACGTGACGCGTATTTGGCTTGGCCCTAACCTGCGCAAGCCGCTGGCCAAAAATACTTTCAACTAGTCTTCCCTAGATCGCCGAAACACGAATGGAACTAAAGTTTTCGAGTGATCACTTCAAAATGCTTATCCTCCAACGTATGTATGTATCTCTCATCTGTGTGGCCTTATTTCAAAATATTTTGCATTGTCTGTTTAAATCGGGGTTTAGTTTTCACAAGAATTTTAAATTAAGTAGTACATGGTAATTATTGTGGAGGAGGGTTATGCTTTTCCTTCTAGGACCAAAATTGTAAATAATTGGAGGGATATTTATCAATTTTTGTTCTATGCTGGCCTTATCTGAAAATAGTTTGCATTGTTTGAAAATCACGATTTAGTTTTCTGTAAATAAATTCTGTGGTAAATAGCACTTCTACAAAGAAAAACTAGCAATTAATTAAGCTCACGATTATTGCATAAATGAATTTTTGGAGGTTCCTCATAAACCTCTACAGGATTGTATGTATAAAAAAAGTGTAAAATTTTTGAACGCCTAAGGAAAAGATTAACCTGGAGGAGTACATCTGTCATTCATAATCAAAAGGTTAATACTAGCTCAAGGAGAATATCAACGAAATTTTCTGGTGCACAGGATGTTTGTTTGGAATACGTAATTTTTGAGATGCAATGTTGGATGTATTCTAAACTTGAAGGGCATTCGAAACAGCACAAGCGGCGTTGACAGTGGCGCGGAAATGCTCCGTTTTAAATGGAAAAGCCTGATAGTTTTGGCAATCGTTCGACGATATATCTTTTTCCAGCTGAGACAAGGCGCTTATGGGATATATCGATTTCTCGTCGAGGTATTGTAAAATCCTACGATTTATTACCGCATCGCTGGTCGGATTTCACGAATGGAACAGACGTTTCCTTAGATCGACGTGTTTTCATTGAAATAACCATACCGAGTACGTATCCCTTTGATCTTAATTGGCGTTTCGATTGCGAACGTAAGAACGAAAAACGTGATTAGTTGAAACCTTAAAAACGAATTCAATGATTCCTTTAATTGACTGAAGCACCTGCATTCTAATTAATAAGTAGACTGGGGAGCTTTATTACATTTGATGATTTAAGAATACGGTAAAGTCGCGTTTACTGTCCAACAGCCTGTTGTTCTGCACGGACAGTGATCGCATACTCAAAGGATCGATCTCAAAAAGAAAGTCGAACGTAGAGAAGGACTGGGTGACAGTGGAGTGGGTAGGCACTGGACGGCGATCGCGTACCCAATCGCGGACAGTAAACGCGACTTTACTGTGTTTTAAAAAGATGCTAGAATATAAAATTCGATAGGATTTTTATTTGGTTAGTATTTGCAAATGGTGTTCCCAAAAATATTTGTCTATAAACGATTAAATTTTTGTCTATAAACATTGAAAATTATATTTCAGCAATTATATAATTATAATTAATTAAATTAAGGAATGCAATTAAGGAATTGCATTGAATAAAATTGCATTGAATTGCAATGAATAGAATTGCATTGAATTGCATTGAATTGAATGGAATTGCATTGCATAAAGATCCACAGTCTAGTACTCCATATTCGTTTGTCCATATTTATTTGGGTACGAAACTAGTTTCAGTCTTTTCTGAGTAATCACAGGTTGTGTGTGTGTGTGTGTGATATTGGCGAAACGAAAATGTCCGTGACGAACATCAAGCTGCACTGGCACAGTTTTATCATTGCCTTGCTGATCGAAGAAGCAACGTAAGGTGAAATTGTCAAGAAACTGGTATAATGATGATGGCTATGGTGGATAATGATAGGTAAAGAATCGGCTTAAAACGAAACGGTGTCTGTCTAACGATAAAATACCCTCGCGCAATTAAACACGTAACTCGATAATTTCCCCGGCAGCCGCAAATAATACCGGCAACCGTTGGGTCGAGCCAGGTGCGCCATTATTCATCCGTTCTTCTTCCTGCAAACGTAACGCAGCCTCGTAAATCTGTGCGCAGGTAAGGGAACGAAGACAAAGTTGCCAGCAGGAGTCGCGGTTTCTCAAACACAGCGACGCGACGCGTTACGTTCATTGTGTAATCCCCTGTTTCCAGCTTACCGATACGCGATTTAATATCTGAAGACTTTGGTTGTGGCTCTCGCCACGCATGCGTGGTCACGCAAACTCGGCATTATTCATAACAATTGAACGAACAATGTCACTCGTTATCTACAGATAGGAACAAAAGCTACTCGGAGCTATTTTAGCACGTTTTTATTAGCTCGCTTTCCTGTCTGTCTGTCTCTACAAATTTTGCATTTGATTTTAAACTAACTTCCCGATCTTCTTTTTACTGTTTTAAATTACGTCTACTGATTTTTGTCATAATTCTATAAAATCCTTTGTCTAATAATTACAAACTTTTTCCTGAAACATTTCTCCTAACACTTATCGTTTTCGAGAGTAACGGCGGGTGGTAAATCTCCGTGTATCGATTAACCGAAGAACATCGTTCGGTATTGTCTTCTCGAATCTGTTGCTGGAACCTCTACAAATGTAACGTAATTTATTATATTCGTACACGAACCAGTAATTAATTGCGAGCACTTCGTTAAAGCTAAGCCGTACAACGGTTATTAAACCGCAGTTGCTAAATCAGTTTTGAAAGTACCATGGAGCCCGTGTTACCTTGTACACCGCTAAAGTCCAAACAAGACTCCTCTAACGGAGTCAGTGTATCGCTAATTAGCATCACCGGCATTCGGGATATGGCACGTCGGCTTTAATATCATTTTCATACTTCCGGTAACGCGGACCCATTAAGTGAATTTCGGTTCTGGAACTTCACAATACAGTTCTGTTATTCGACTAATGGCCAGACACAGGGCTTCCGAAACAAACATCTGCCATTTAATTTATATCGAAAAAGCAACGCGAGCAATTCAATCATTAACGCTGCGCTACAAAAAATTAAAATTATTGTGCAAGATTTATCATTACCAGACCGCAGATCTTTATGCATTTATAGCAAAATTGAGTAGATTTGCATTAAAAAATGGACTGGATTACAAACTATTGTCTTCGTATGTAAGTGAAATATGAATTTTACACGTTCCCATTCGTGGGGCACATTCAGTCGTCGAGAAGTATGACGTCATACGGCTCGGGTATATCGGTGAGGCCACACTAATTCAATGACAAAACTTCTTTATTCTTCATTATTTTTTAATGCGATTTTGACCAACATATTCGTGGCATTTTTTCAATGAAAATGATACCAAACATGATATAATTCGGATAATATTTACAATGAATATAAGAATATTTACAAGGAAGAACACAGCGTATGGGAAGTTCTTTAAACTGTACGTTGTCCTTCTTTGCGTCGAAAACTTTCATCGTTCATTACACAAACAAACATAATTCGAATTCTATCATATTTGGTATGATTTTCATTAGAAAAATGTCACGAATATGTTGGTCAAAGTCCCACCGATAAATAATGAAAAATAAAGAAGTTTTGCGAGGCTTCTCGATCTCCACTGTCTTTTTCTACGTTCGGTGAAAGTCAAAGAATAGTATCCCTGGCGGATAATTGTCCCTGAAATACTGTGATTACACTTGTATCTCTCCTGTAAATAATAGGTTGAGAGTATACTGTAAAGACTTGCAGTAACGCGAGCCCCGAATTTGGAATTTTTCCAAAGATACAATCATTATATAAATAGAAGGATAGAATCACGAGTGGTACGAGACTTGACTATCCCGCGGGGCCGGACAATCCGCTTGGAATGTCGCTGATACCGGAAACGTTCGTTGTGGGCGTGATTATCCAGAAAATCAAAGACATGCTGACGCACATTCCGCGATACCGGAAGAGGATCGGTTCTATCGAGTACGAAACGCGGTCTCCGAGAGCAAGCAAATCGAACGTAACGATGTCCGCAGCGTGCCGCGGATAAAATCGAACGACACGGGGATTTCTGTGGATCTCTCGCATAACGGTGGAACGGTATTTGCAACCAGCGGAACACTTGCCCTTCCGATCGACCAAATAACATAAATGTTTGTCCCCCCTGTGAAGTAGCACGGGAACCCGATAACGTTGCATCGCTCCAGAACCTCCGTGTCGGAAATTTTCAGCAGAAAGAACGACCGTCCCCGATTATATCGTAACGTACTGTCGATCCGCTCGACTAATTCGGAGCGCATGGCTAATAGGACACGGTTGGACCTCGATTACGCGAACTAATCAGACGGGATCTCCGAGCGATCAATTTTAATAGGGAATTAAACGTTGAATTTTTCATCGGAGACCGTCTGTGTTTGCTATTCAATATTGGCTCTTGCATCGATATTTTTTCGTTTTATTTTTATTTAGACGTGTTGAGAAACTAAAATTATGAGCCAAAAACTTGCAATTTCCTGCTAAATGTCACAATGTGCGGCTCAAAATGTCATTTTGAGAAACATTTCCTCATTTTGAACGCCTGTCTCTCGGTACCTATTGGGTCAAAAAATACGGTCGAACAGTGAAATTTGAAGGAAATTTAATGCTCTTTTTAAAAATGAAAAGGAAAAGTTCGTAGGACCCATAGTTTTTGTGTTATAGGCGAAATACCAAAAACAGGTAACAAAAATCGTGGTTTTTTCCCCCTCCCCAAGTTAGCGTAGGGTCCTCGAGGTCGAAAACTCAGATTCGACTCCCCAGTGTACTAAATTTCATTAAGTTCGGAATACTTTCCAGGTAAAAGTACCTGGCGACTGGATTAGGATAAAACTCGACGATTTCGTTTTATCGATGAAGCGATTTCCGAGGTTGGCAATGGATCGAGTGTTCGAGGGGCAACGTAAAGGAATAAGAGCTCCGTTGCTTTACAAGCAGCAAGCACTGCGCATCGTTTCCCGCAGATCCGAAGATGCAAATTATTTACACGCGTTGCGCCCGAGACATTTTTTGATCGTGTTTCCGATGCTTTCGCCGGCTGGTTAAAGAACTTTTATGCTTCGTCGTTCGCGTGAACACAGCAACTGGGAACACTAAGGAAGGAGAAGAGAAAAAGATTGCTCGGAACGATTTCTGCGAAAGTCACTTACTGACCATTACGTGCTTTCTGTTCCCTTGATGGGAGTTTAACGTCTCAAATATCGTGAACACGCTGCTAACTTCACCCCACAGTGGAAGACGTATTTAGGTAGCTGAAACTTCCCTCTAATGCACGAATAACTTAATCCTTTTATTTGTTATTCAGTTCGTTAGGCACTGGGATTCTCATTTCGGAGAAAAAGTTTGCTTCTTGCATGTATACTGTCTAGAAATTTTTAAAATGATTTTTTACTATTATTTCGATAATTAGTAATTATTTTTTATTTACATTTTCTGAGATCCTTGCACTTGATACTTGCTGCAAAGAGATGCTTGCTTCAATCACAAGTCTGCCCGTTGTGATATTAATTTAATTTAAATCCATATTCAGCTAAATATGAAGATGGAAATGGTAACAATAGTTTTTTTGCACATTTGGTGGTTGAATTTGGATATTTGATTAATAGACTGAGTAAAAATGAGTAGTTGTAATTTAACTAAACATAATTAGGGAAGAAAATAAATTTCTATTTTACTCGAGATTGTCGCGATTCAGGCAAGACATTTTTATTTTGCATAAAAATCCGCAGTTTTTTTTTTTAATTTATAACTAAACTTTGGACGAGTCCATTTTCGAATTGCCCCCCTTAACAAACAAATTGTCCCTTTGTGGGGTGTGGGCCTCACGTTGAGAAACCCTGCTGCATACAGATTTACTTAATTTGTATTGTTCGATCCTCCCTGATACGCATATGGCATTTCGTTTTTCAATCTCGTGTGCCCAATTCTCAGCCTGCAAATTGCTGCTTCCGTTTCCTGGGCCCTTGAATAGCTTTGTCAATGCCTGCCGTAGTAAAGCCTGAAAACTGATTGAAATTCGCCGGAGTGTTGAACGGAATCGAATAAAAGAAAAGTATCGCAGCTACGAGTACACTAGGAGCGTTTACGTATGCGCGTGTGTATCGGCAGCCATTCGAAGTCTTTGAATGATCTTGGAAGGCAACGATAGTCGAAACAATGGGGCCTCGAATCGCAACGAAAAGAGGTAGGACATAGGTAGAAAGTTGAAATTTTCCCGTTTCTGAAACTTCCTTGGTTTAGGATGTTGCTATTGAGAGCTGATCGAAGTTTGAAGAGAGAAAAGAGTTTCATTTCCAGTAAACGTTGACAGAAAAGAGGAATCGAACGATAGCCGAGGGAACGTTTCGGTCTTAATTAAAGCACTCGCTTTTGCAGGATATAAACGAATGAATACGTTTGCGTCACGCATAACGTCAGACATTAACGAAGGGAAAGTCAATACACGTCGGGTAATTAGCGGGATGCGAAAATGAGCGTGAAAAGTGATCGCATCATTGCAGAGCAAAAATGTAACGTGAAGTAAAAATTTTAAAATGAAATTGTGAAACCATTACCACTGGTGTGGTAGTTCCACTGTTAATAACTCGAATAAACTGTAAATAATATAACAGGGCACTGCACATTGTTGCCATAAACGCACGAGATTGGCAGTTCATTTCTCGTAGATTGTAGGTGATCGAATCTAGCGAATGTGTTCCGTCATAAATTCGTGAATTACGCGTAAGTAGAGTGTTTATAGCGCATTATAAACTGAAATATATTATACAGGGTGAGCAGAAAGAAACAGAACACCTAAATATCTCAGTTACTTTTCGTCGTACAAAAAAACTTCTTAGGACAAAGTTATACAGTTTGAAGGGCCACATGTAACGGTGTAAGGGAAAACATTTTCAAGGTCATATTTTTACCAGATTTCAAGAAAACTGATATTTTTTTTAATGGAATGAGGTATTTTTTAATACATCAATCGATGCAGCTGGACATTCGTTATAAAAAAGTACGAACCTATGTGTGTGGAAAAGTTACTAGTTCAGGAGATATTTCAATTTAAATAACTCTAAAACACCATTACTGACGTACTAAGATGTTAGCGTTTACTTGCTAGTGTGAATTGAAGAGTTGAATTTGAAATTGAAAAATTGACGTGGACAATGAAATTGAAGATTTGAAATTAACGAATTGAAATTTAAAAATTGAAATTTAAAAATTGACGTTGAAAATGAAATTGAAGATTTGAAATTAACGAATTGAAATTGAAAAATTGATGTTGAAATTGAAATTGAAGAGTTGAAATTAATGAATTGAAATTAAAAAATTGAAGTTGAAAAATTGACGTTGTAATTGAAAAATTGAAGTTGAAATGAAAAAGTAGAAATTTAAGTTGAAATTGAAGTTGAAATGGAAAAATTGACGTTGAAATCGAGAAATTGATATTGAAGTTGAAGGGCTGATATTGGAATTGACGTTGAAATTGAAAAATTGAAATTGAAGAGTTGAAATTAATGAATTTAAATTAAAAAATTGAAGTTGAAGTTGAAAAATTGACGTTGTAATTGAAAAATTGAAGTTGAAATGAAAAAGTAGAAATTTAAGTTGAAATTGAAGTTGAAATGGAAAAATTGACGTTGAAATCGAGAAATTGATATTGAAGTTGAAGGGCTGATATTGGAATTGACGTTGAAATTGAAAAGTTGATGGTGAAGAGTTGAAATTGAAAAATTGAAGTTGAAGGGTTGATATTCAAATTGAAGTTAAAATGGGAGAGTTAAAATTGAAGCTGAATTTAATGTTGAAATGGAAAAATTGAAATGGAAAATGAAGTTGAAGAGTTGATATTGAAGTTGAAATGAAAATGAAATTGAAAAATTGAAGTTGAAATGGAAGAGTTGAAATTGAAGACGTGGCCCTTCAAACAGTGTAACTTTGTCCTAAGAAGTTTTTTTTTGTACAACGAAAAGTAGCGGAGATATTGAAGTGTTCTGTTTCTTCGGACTCACCCTGTATACGAAGATTAAAAATGATTTTCATGCACGTTTAATAGCGAGATAACGGTATGATAGTATTTTATGAAGTATCACGAACGCTATATCATTTATATTGACAGAGTTTTAATTGCCTATAGAGCTCCTTTGAGATCACCTGATGTTTAATGCCTCTAGTTCCAACGAGCTCTTCGATCACTTCGAAGTTTTCTCTAACCCCGTCCCGCGGAGGCACAATATGAAACGGGGGACCATGCGAATTAAGCGGCCACGGTTTTCTATTAAATAGAACATTGATTGATTACCGTAGATAAATGTCTACGAGGCGTTCGCGTGATAAATGGTTCTTTTTTTTTCAAAGCGCCCCTGTAATTGTTTTCGTGTCAGCACTCTCCTCCATTTACCGAGCCAAAGCGCCCTTTATGCACCGATGAGCTTCATTTCAGAGTGCGCAGTAACAATAGTCCTTCAAAATTTCATGGAAAACTTTGCGCTCCTGCAGTGAAAAGCATCCATCAATTTCCCGAAACATTCGTTCAAGTCCGATTCGCTCTTTTGTTACCTAACAATTTCAATTTTCATTACGTATTTCCACGCACGGTAATTACATATATCGAAACTGTAGCATCGTGTTCTCTCTTCTCAGATTTCGATTTTACGATGCGAGTACAGCAAATAATGAATAATTATAAATTAAATGGAATATTTTGCATCGCTGTTCACCTTCAATGACTTTGAGTGACGAGTTCCTTCAGTTCATTCAGTTAGCATCAATTTGTAGATGTTTATGTAATTTTTTAATTTTTGCTGGCAAATTTCAAAAAAGTGGGAACAAATAAAATCTTATTTTCAGTGGTAGTAGCCTTTCCAGATCTGAAATAAATACAAACCGTATTTAATTCTGTGGAATTTTATATTCTAGCATTGTTTGAAAATTTTTAGAAGTCATAAATGCATAAAAACTTGTAACACATAAAAAGCATATATTTGCATAATAAATGTAAAAATAAGTTTTTCAACAAGCTCTTACATTCCTTTCGTCCATTTTAATCCTCTATAAAAGAAAATTGAACTTTTATAATTACGTGCAAGGTATTTCTGACTCAACGACTTTTTAGATACAAACAAATTAAGGAATAAATAATTGTCTACTCGGTAATGATCTTTACTTGCGTAAGTGATACACTCATCTTTCCATAGTGCACTGTTATCTTTGATACGAACGTCACTGTATCGTCGAATATGTCCGATTGAATGCAGTATATCACTGCGGACAAGTAGAATTGACAGCCTATAGTCAGACATGACGTCTGCCTTATTGATAAACACGTTCGCTACAAAAAAACGTTACTAAACCGAAAACATGATAACATTGAAGTTTACAAACAGTTACTGTGGATGTTTTAAAATACAAAAATTTGTTATTTAATGGTCATAAACATTTTATGAGAATTTTACGATCTCCTTGTAAATGTATTTACAGTAAATTTCATGATTTTGGATAGCAGATTCATTTTCTGATTTTTTGTTTAATGACATCAACAAGATGTACACGACCCTTATCTCTTTTGATTTTTTATATTTAATTAAGTGTATGCAGATATTTGATAGCTAATCGTATATTTTGAGTACTATTATTTGATCTATTCAGTGTTTCATACACATGAATTATGGATAATACTATGACCAGTGGATAAAGAATAATTGCACTCCAAATCATCTTTTTGCAAATCAATTTCACAAATAAAGTATTTTTAAGTAAGTTTTTGTAAAAAAAGAATCAAGTCAAATGTATACTACTTCTTGAGAAATTCAAATTGTGATTTATTGCAAAAATGTACACCGAATGCTTATTTAAAAATAATTACCAATTCATTAACTTTGTAATGTATGAAAACTGTGTGTAAATGTGTATAGTCATTGTACCCATGAATAATTTAATCTAAATAAATAAATAATTAATTTTCACTATTCTTAACACGTGAAATTGATTGGCAAAAGGGTGAAATTGATTTGCAAAAGGGTGAAATTGATTTGCAAAAGGGTGAAATTGATTTGCAAACGGTGAAATTGATTTACAAAAAGGTGAATCTGGAGTACAAAACCTATACGATAACGAAGACAAGTCGGTACGCAACATGTATAGTAAGTAGACTTAAAATTTTTATGCAAGTGTAAGCATATTTTGCATCGTCAGATTTCACGACAGCGAAAGCAAATAAAATTGCGTTTTTCACATTAATAAATTCGTCAGATCAAAAACAATTAAATTCTGTTAGTTTCTATATTATTATCTTTTTAGAATAATTGCATTCGAACATCTAGAGTGCTCATTTTACCTTCGCATCGCTAATGAACGATCCCACAAATTTGCACAATAAAATTAAAATAAACGACAAACAATCAAATGTCTCGGAGTATTAAAATATTTTCCGACGATTTTCTAACGAGGACTGAAAGTGAAAATGCCTGATACGTTAATCTGGAACATTCTTTAAAGCGCAGCGGCTCTCGGAGTGAGCGCCGAATTCACGTTGATGCGGTCGCATAAATCATAAATCAATATACATATACATACGTATTCTCCTGGAAGTTTCGTTCGCGCGTAGACCGTCTGATCTCGCCGAGAGCAGGGATCTCACCTGCGAACTCCGGCGAATTCCGGCCACATAAATTGTTCACGGGAATGTATCTCGATGGGGAAGTTCGGAATTTTTCAAGAAAAAAAAAGAGGAAAGAAACTATCGAATTTCATCGATAAATCAGGAAGTCCGCGGTCGGAATTATTAAAACATGCAGAAACTTCTGTGTCGATTGAATTTCTGTCACGTCGCCCGTCGTTGCTTATCCCGCGGCACGTAAAGGGACCACTCTTCTGTGAATGTTGCAAAAATGAACAATTTTCATGCATTTTTTTTACTAATTCTATAGCACGCCTAACGTTACCATTTTTTTCGTTGTACAGGGTGTTTCAAAATTATACGTCGTGACGTATTTCTAACAGTTAATATTATAATCTTTTTGTCTCCTGAACGCACAGTTCTTTTTTTTTTAAATTTGTTTTTTAATATTGCATTGTCATCCATTTCTCAGCTATGTTTAAAGTTTCAAGTCTCTAGCTCATCGGGATGTGGTTTAAAATTCGATTACAAGATTTGACGCATACAACAATTCGACAAGCTAATATAAGCGTTGTAAAAATAGTACAACCATAAACCTTGTCGCATTTTAAAGCTCGAGACTTTAAAGACAGTTTTACACGATTTAACGAATGGAAAACCGAAGAGATGTGTTCCCTAAACAATGCCGCCATTTGATGCGTCTCTAAGACAATTTAAAATAAGTTTTCGCGAATGAATCAACGACAGGTTTGATAATTGAGACTCCCGCATAAAAATCTTGGGAGATCAATCAACTTGCTGAACGTGGGTGTACGCTGATGGTCTTAAGGCGATCGCCACATTTCGATTCCGTCGAACAACAGCGTAATTAAGTGAAATGTTTTACTTCTTAGCTTGTTCGTCGACGTCGGGAGCGGGTTTCCGACTCCCAAGTTCCCCCGGTTCCTTTAATTATTCCGCAAGTGCGTCAAGCGCTCTCGTTTCGACAACTTTTAACAATACTTTCAATCCCGTCCCGGCGTTCGATGTCGTTAGTTCGTTAAGAGGAATAAAAGGAACTCGCGGCGGAATGGATGCGCCATTCACCAGTAGGATTTTTTATTTTTACTTAAACCTGCCTTACTTCAAATATTCTCTGTCTCTCGCGCACCACCGGAAAATAACGAGCTGTAACGGCGGCCAACGGAACGCAGACTTAGCGACAAGACATTTTTCTTACGAAAGCAGAATAAAGTACTACACAAGAGCTGCGCTACCTCGACTCGCACAGCAATTCGATCAACATAATGATTCGACCGAACCGCTGCTTACTTTTGACCTTATTTTCTTCTCCTCTTTTTTCCCATTTCAATTCTTAACGGTTTCCTTAACTAGTCTTTCTCTTCTTGTTAGGTGGAGCCTCGACGATTGGTAATCAAATCACCATTTCTCTTTGTAATAATTTGATTGTTCGAGCAATGCTTCTTCGCATCTAACAGGGGACCTGTAAATTCAAGGAATTGTAAAACTGCATGTTCGAGGCTACTTCCAAACTATTCATTGATATTTTTTACCTGGCAAACTTATGTTTTAAGGGGATGGAAAAATGAAAAAAAATTGTTTAGTATAAGTATCAATTAAGGAACTGTCTTAAAATAATAAGAAGTTGTTACGAAACAAACATGAAAAGACTACATTACGTTATACGGCCGGTATACGGCTGACGTCGGTTTATGACGCTCATTCTTTAATATTTGTTGGAGTCTAAGACGGGGAAGAAAGTTGTTGGAGGGAAGATGAGTGCAAGAAACTTTCCGGGGAAGGATGACCGGAGGGGTTGGCGATCTGACCCGGCGGATAGGACCGGTTTATGGTTCGATATAAAATGGTGGACGAAGTTTCCGGAAAGATGTACACGCTCCCTTAATTTCAGGTTCCGATGTTACGATATGCAGCTGCAATTATATCGGAAGTTCTTCGGCAGCGGGTGAAGGTTACTTGGAAGATGATTTATAGGAGCCGTGCGGAATATTCCTCTGTGGAATGATCGAGGTAACGCGAAATTCTAGGGAGCGGAGATGAATCTAAATTAGAATCTGAGGAATAGGCGAAAGGGGGCAATAAAATTACTTGATGGCTTCATACAATTCTAGATCCGATTTAAGGTCATCGTTCATTCTGTTCGTCGCGGGGAAAATACGATCTAAAGTTTTCTCTCGTTAAGGGAGAGCGGTGGGGGGAGACTTCGTTCGACTGTTCGTCGATGACCGGGGAGCTGAGAATCGACGGATATCTTCGAAAAATCTAAGATGTCGTCGTGACGAAGTTCATCGGTTTGGCAAACCGTGGAAATAAGGAATGACGCATTAGCTGAACGCCCCCGTGGGGGAATATTACCGGAAGTCTTGCACGTATTCGAGCATGAAATTGAGTCTTATAGTAGTTCCTCCGCCGTGTCGGGGTGAACTACTTTCTTTGTCGTTCAACACTTCCCGCGTTGCGTCTCAATCGCAGACGGATTATTACGTAATTCGAATGCGCACGAGTAATTTTTATGAAAAAAAATGGAATTTGATTAGGGCGATGGACGGGGCGCGCAGGTATGTACGTATTTCTTCGTTCTCTCGAGCGTAGTTCACGGACGACAGATAGTTACAACTTCAATATCAATATCAAACCTTCGACTTCAATTTCAATATCAACCCCCCAATTCGTAAATTACAATTTTTCAAGTTCCACTTCCATTTTTCATTTTTCAACATCAATTTCTCAATTTCAACTTCAATTCCAACATCAATTTTTCAATTTCAACATCAATTTTTCGGTTTCTCCGGCGCTCCCTACTCCACTACGGGTTCCCACTCCGACTCATCCCAACAATACAGGGTCGGTCCGAAGAACAACAAAACACCAAAATATCTCTGTTACTTCTAGTTGTACAAAAAAACTTCTTAGGACAAAGTTACACTGTTTGAAGGGCCACATGTAATTTGCATTTCAAGGTAATTTGCATTTTTCTTTAATTGTTGATTTCGTTAAATGAAATTTTATTGTTGATTTAAGTCGATTCTGTGAATCAACGCGTTCAATATCATTTTAAACAAACTTGTAAAGATGTCGTCTTTTACAAAATTATTATTGCAATAGTTTTTTCGATATTGTTGCAAAATTGAATTAAAATTCAACGATCGTGTTAAATTTTTCGATATATTCAACCGTCTGAAGATTCCAGCATCTGGTATTTGGAAAATGTATCCAGCAGAATGGAACCCACCGTAGATTTTCAATATTCAACCGAATAATTCGGAGAGTTCTAAATGTTTCAACGACGTAGCTGCGAATTCCATCGAGTTACCCCAGCGCGATTGTAATTTGGTGATCGTTCGAAAAGATTTATCGCGCGCCTTGCACATTAGAATGATTCATTTAACACAATCTATCAAAACACAGCACGGTTGGTACACACGGATAATCTAGAACCTATTCCGCTAACGTTCCACCATCTTTTATGCGCGACATTTCAGCTGGAAGATATTTATATAACGTTCCTTGCATTTCATAATTTGCAGTGAAACGAACGTATCACGAAATCGGTTAAATTACTTCATTTAATGAAATTAATACCTTGAGAATGGAAGACGCAAGTAAGAATTATTAATTACAATAATTGAATTTCCCTCGGTATTTACGATATTTTAGAATATTTCCACACTCAATCGACCTAAGTTTTAATTACAATACACGAGATTGTTGACATTTCAGAATATTATCAGTTAAAGATACCTTGAAGTCGTTTAATTATTGGAAATTTTTTGCAACAGTATTTGTATGCTGCGAAGTCGGCTTTTCTGTGTCAAGTTTTTCCTTTTTCGTCGTCGATGCACTCGCCCTTTTCTAATTCCGAGTACGATGGGACTCCATTTAGCCGGACCACCATGTCTCAATTTATGCGTCTTCTGTTAATGCTTGGGAAACAGCTGATTGTCTATACGGAGTTACTCTCCTAAGTATTCCAGCGAATTCCTTGCGAATATTAATGTTTTTAATGTGATTTCCTGTACTGAAATCAAACAAGAATTCATGTACTGAACACGTTCAAGAGCGTCTGTATATAGGCGGTAAAAACAGGAAATCCAACCGCTCTTAGGTTCGTATGTTCACTCGAAGCATGAAATTTCCAGCATCTCGTTTATTTTTCACTTCACGGCAGGGGCGGACGCCTCGCGATGATATTCTCGCGGTTTCGCGGCTCGGGGACCAAGGACGTCTTCCCTAGTAGACATTTTCAGACGCGAATCGATCGACAGGAAAACTAATTACGACGATGAATGTCTGGCAATCGAGGGAGGGATGGGTCCTATAAATTCGCATCGATGACGGCGCACAGAAAAATCAAGATGATACGGATCGCGGCAAGGTGCGCGATCGTAAATTCTGTTCCGGCCGTGCTGACCAGATTTATCGGTTCTTCCGTGCGAGCGGATAAGGAGAAATTAATTTCCCGTAGACGCCAATTTTTCAAGACTCCGTGTCGCACGACGCGGCTTTAATAACGTTCGCTCTGTGTCGCCCTTTAAATTTCCAGTCACCTATCTTATTTTTTTCCCACCTTCGCAATAGTCTCTGGCTCGTGACCGGTCACGATTCGCGTTGTATCATCATCTTACACTGATACTGTCTTGACGTTTAATCGTACTAGATATTAACCTAACCATTTTTGTATTCCTTGCTATAAACACCATATTTGAAGGATTTTAATAATTTATATACGTCAATTCTCGTTTACGTACAGAGAACAACTGATTATTTATGAAACATTCAAAACTAAAGACAGCAGACATTCAATTCTCAAGCGCATTCACACATCTTCACACACATTCACACTCAAAGATGTCGTTGTTTCGATTCTCGATTCTCCATTTCTCGATATTCCTACATATTTATTATTTTTACCACGCTTATTCATGGCTTGTTCATGGCTAAACACTTTTTAATGGAACCATCAATAGTAACAGCAATTTTCATTACGAACTAACAAGACACCCTCAATAACGTCATCAAATAGTTTCATTTAAGATTGCAATGTAAAAGAAAATTTCTATGCTTCCTTTTGATACAGCAAAATTATTGAAAATCCTATTAATAAATAGGCTTCCGGTAGGTAAAGTGTTGAAAAAACAAATTTTTTAAAAAAACTGTGCGTTCAGGAGAAAAAGAGATTTTAATATTAACCGTCACAACTGGCCGCGCGACGCTCGGTAGTACGTGATCGCGTTCAGCGATCCCCACTCCGCGCGCCAGCGCTCCCCACTCCACTGCGTGTTCCCACTCCGACTCATCCCCACTCCACTGACCCGAGTTCGCACAGAAGGAGCTCAGTCAGTGTGGTGTTCCGTTCATTCAGTTCCATTTCGGACAATTTCGTACTCGGAAGAATTAAATTAAATCAAAAATATTTTTAATCTTAAAGAAATTTTTGGCTTTTTTTACCTTGTTTTTCACAGTCTTCAAGGTCAACTTTCGTATATAAATAATATACGAAATATCCTAATTATATTATTTCAAAATTTCTAAATATTCTATTTTAGGGAAAAATGATTAATCTTTTAGTTAATATAGCTCCGAGTGGAAACGTGAAATTACATATGTACGTTCCGTAAAGAAAAACTCATTTAGAAATCGGCATTAGCGTTTCAAAGATATATCACAGAGTGTATGAATAGGATAAATAGTTGCGAATTTGTTAGAAGATCAATATTAGGGATTGAGTTTTTTCATAAGAAGGGTGGAACGCATATTCGAGAGCAATAATGTTCGGTTTTTATGAAATTCGGCTGAACTCGACGACGGCGATGCGTTCAGCGATGCTCACATCTGAAGAATTCATCTCGCAGCGATGTACATATACGTTGCGGTCCTCGGGCTGATTATCAAGCAGATCGCGACATCAAAGACCAGCCTGATAAAACTGGATTTAATCTCTGATCTCTTTTCACAAGACTTCTTTCGAACGGACTCCCTTTACGTCTATTTTCCATGTCAAAGAATCGAGTCGCGATCATCGGGGCAGTATTAACGGAGATGACGGTCTCCGATAATCAGTATCGGAGATCGATGCGATTTTTTCTCTATTTAAATTACTTCCACTAGCTCTCCGCACGGTACGTATAATAAATTCGCTCGGGACATTAGAAGGTATCCCGCGAACAATATTTACGTCACTGTGGGGGAAAAATCAGACTATAGTCGACCCCGTTCGATTTTCAAAATTAATATTATTAGCACGGTAATGTCACTGGACAAATGAAAGAAATGCGCACGGTACAGTGCATTCAATGCCCCCCCCCCCAACTTAGTACAAAATGATGATTGCCAAAACGATTTTTGGCGACTCGAAAAGAATTTTTTACTATTTCAATATCAGTCCCTACCTTACCGACAAATTGGTTACTATTTTAATGTCACTCTGTACTTTACCGACAAAGTCGTAGGCGCGATTGTGCGCTACGAGGTCAACGAAGCTGGTAATGATCCATTTTACCACGTTTTTTGCAATTAGTTGAAAATATCAATGTGTGTTACATGCAAAAATGAAAGACATTTTTTTAAAACTTTTTTATTTGAGCCCTTAATGAAAATTTAAAATATGCGTTTTGTAGATCCATGTTAATTATGCACATGCTGAAAATTTCATCGGAATCGGTTGACGCAGAAAGAAAGGATACTCGTCAGAAGTTGCACGATTCCGTGGATTTGTAAAACTACGATTTTCACCATTTTCAACCGCTTGTATCTCGTGCGTATGTTAATTGATTTCGATGAAATTTTCAGCACGCGTATGACTAACATAGATCAACAAAACGTATATTTTAAATTTTCATTGAGGGCACAAATAAAAAAGTTTTTTATTTTTGCATGTAACCATGTAAATTATAATTGTTTGGACAATCTTTTTTTCATATAATTCCGTGAACCAATGCTTCTAGTTGATTATAAAAAAATCAGGTCGATTGGTACAATTCTAAAAAGGTTATTAGTTTTTGAAAGGTGTACGAGTACTTTGTACACCCACTGTATATTCTGGAGATTAATATGAAATGTTTGTTAGTAAAACTGTTACTGCGGGAACACACTTCTTATTCATTGTCTTACATGCTGTATAATTTTGTGGCGGGAGCAGGACAGCCTCCGAGACGACACAAGACAAATAATCGTAAAACAAAAGACGGTTTAATTAGTATCAGAGGACTGGCTCGACTCGGTACGGAGTAGCCGAAATGAGCCAAGTAATATTAATTACCGATCGGTAGCACGCTTTGTCGAGGTCGCGTACTTCCGCGGTCGTGGTACGACTCGTTCAATTAATTCAAGGAGAACGTTCTCGCCGGTCACGTAGCTGGATACATGTTGTAAATATTTATGAATGTCCCGCAACAATTTTTAATCCACTTGGCCGGCGCCCGCTCTCTCCACCGGAAAATTTCTCCCGGCGGACAGGAAGCAGAAAGGAGGAGGCAGGAGAATCCCGGAGATGGAGAGAAGGTGAGTATGGGGGCGGTCGAAAGGTGATGCATAAAGAAGCTGTTCCGCAGGTCGAGATGGCCGGTCCGGAGATGGAAATCGCGCAGCGAAATTTCATTTGTCGCGCGCATTTCCACGTTCGAATGAGGAATTGCCGTGTCGCGTCGCGTCGCGTCGCGTCGTCTTGGTTCGTCTCGTCACATAATGTATCGAAGATTACTCGATTTTCATTCATGTCCCCGGACTTGGCAGAAATTCGATAGTCCAATAGATAATACATGCGGAGATATTGCGTAAGGCAATTCCTTAGAATCAATTGATAAGGTGAGAAGGAAATATGGACATCGGGAACGTGCGCATTCTGTTTGTCAAAATACTGCTACTGCCGAACAAACAAACAGACAGACAAGAAAGCGAGATAATAAAAACGTGGTAAAAAGACAGCGTGTGCAAAGAGACCGCGCAGGCGACTCTCCGCGTCTCTTTCTTTCCCATACGCTGTCCTTCCTCGCGCCCGAAACTTTCATCGTCAATTAAACCGGTAAATACAGTTGCAATTGTATCGTGTTTAGTCTTATTTTAATCAGAAAAGTACCACAAACATATTGGTGAAAGTTTCATGAAAAAATAAGTAACAATAACAAGATTTTTATATTTTTATAACATTGTCACGACGCGCGGGGCTTTGAACTGTGCCGGCGACTGCGACTCACCGCGTCGGATTAGTGGCGGTTCACACCGATACACCTTACAGTGGGGGATATTTTTTTGCATTTATCGTGTACCACCTTTTTGCGTCTATAAAGAATTTACTGTACACGAATTTTCCTTTGAAGATTCTCACTGCGCCGCACAGCGGGCAAATTGGTCGGAATTCGATTCAAAATCAAAGAACTCTCGATAGAAATGAGGTAGAGCGATGAAATTTTTTTTAAACTAAAGCTGAATGGACGCCAGTCCATGAAGGCACTGTAACTGCGCATTTTAATCAGTTCTGCAGATAAAAGAAACCACGTCTATAGACAAAGGATCTGACTCTTGAATTTTGCATGTTCCCGCGGTAACTTTGTGGCTCGCAGCGGCTATTATTTTGGGGACGTTGATCAAGTTATCGTTTACGGAAGAAGTGGTCGCCGAGGGTTTCGCTGATGCGATCCCCCGAATCAGTCTTCGTTTGAACGCCACTCGTGGAGACCTTCATCCAAATGCGGAGGTCCTGTACCTCGTTTTCAGTAACTTAAAAAGGAGACAGAAAAGACCACTCTAACTTTCCGACGAATCGGCGGGGGAGTCTTTAGACCGCCAGTCACTTTTCAGACAGCAGAGTAACCACGGGGCTATGGAAAACTTTTCAAAAGGGACCTTACTTACCAATGGTCCTCCGAACTGCGCAGTTCGCGTCAAAATTCATGGAATTTCCAGTCGCTGGAAATTTGGATTTCAAACTTCCTTTTTTCGAACGTTCGGAATATCTACGTGTTCCCCCTCTTTGTCTTCGCGTTCTTGAAATTTGAGAGAACTGCTGCCGTGTTCCGTGCTGTTTCTCTGCGGGGATGCTTTTGGGCAAACTGTCCCTATCGTTTTTATTTTATATTTCACAACTTCATCTGCTGCGCTATTCGAGTTACGTGGTCAATACGTATGACACGGTGGTTCACCAGATATCACCACCCCTCGATTTTCATCATTATTATTATTAAACTGCGGATTTTATGCATTTATGACAAAAATGGGCACGTACAGTTTAAAACAGTGGAGGTATTATAAAGATTTAAGGCCACCAGAGCATTAGTTCCACCTTAATAAGATAATTAGAAAAAGAATAAAATTTTTATATGGCTCCTGTGTGTCTAGCAATCAATGCAAACCTTTTTTATTTTGCATAAAGATCCGCAGTCTAATTATTATTCATAGCGAAGGATGTTTACGTAAGATTGAATGGTTTCAAGAGATGCATACTTTCATTTCATACCGTCGTCAGTATTTTCTTAAATGGCATCGTATATTTTTTCCTGCACCAATCGATGAAGCTTTACACTCTCTACAAAAAAGTATTAACCTATTGATATTGAGAAATCATTAGTTAAGCTATTAATATCTTTAAGTGAAGAAAAACGTTGAATTCAGTTTCTATCCCTTCAAATTGATGCAAACAATTTTTATTACTACGTTTTTATTGGCTCGCTGTCTTGTGTGTCTGTCTGTTTACAAAGTTTGCAATTGATTGTTATATTAACTTCCCGATGAGCTAGGAACTTGAAATTTTAAAGATAGCTCAGAACTGGATGACAATGCAATATTTAGAAAAATAAATTTTAAAAAGCCTATGCGTTTAGGAGATATAACCTATTAAATTTAACCGTTACATCGCGTTCAGCGATCCCCACCCAGCGCGACGGCACTCCCTACTCCACTACTACTATTAAATTTAAATAAATTCAGATTATTTTAAACACGTTACTCGTTAAGTCGACCTTTGGCCTATACTAAAAAATGGAACAAGAACGGGGAACAAATCACACACCTCCAAATTCCAATGTCTCGAGTAATTCGGATTATTGGTGTCTTCTACTGGTAACGAATAAATTTGTTCCGCACGATTTTATGAACAATTTGTTTGGAGGGGAGCAAAACTTCCTTCCACTTTTATTTGCGCGGAGTGGAATTGGAATGTCCGCGTAATTAGAAAACTCACATCTCGATTCCGTTTCGCATTGATTAAACAAACGAAACGCAGAGTAATGGATAAGGGGAAAACGAGCAATTAGCTATAATTACGTCTAATCAGCAGTAACATTCGTTCCGAGGAGTAAGTAGTGGCGGGGCGTGGCTAAACGGAGCTTAGCTTGTTAATTAAAAAACTGTTTCTATTCGAATTGGTAAGCAACGTTCCAGTCCGGGAAACTCGGCATGGCGCAGCGGCGGCGAACTCGTAAACGTTCACAGAGGTCTTCATCCGAGCTCTTTGTTCAGAGTATCCATTATGCAGGGCCTTCTTTATCCAGGACTTTCAGGCTGCGTTCTGCGCTCGTCTGGCTTTTCGTTGGCGGCTCGTATAGCGCACGAAGAAATCCATGTATCTTTTATTCTCGGCCCCCTTTTAGCCCAGTTATTATTTTCCGTATGAAAAGGTCTCCTAATGTTCAGTTCGGCTTAACCGGGACACTGGCCGTCTTTCACGTTATCTTCGAGCCTTTGCGTATTAACTTCTCGACGAAAGCACTTCCAATAATTCTCCGCTGTAACGTAGCTATCGTCTTGCTCGCCGCAACGGGGCTGGAGGAAAGTAAGCAGTAGCCATCGAAAAAGTAGCCGGATCCGGGATATCATTTTGCTTTCAACTGGTATAAGTTATATACGCTCTGAAAATTTCATTGAAATTAGTTAATTGGTTTGCGAGTTATAAACGATCAAAAGTGGTAATTTCTAGTGCACCATAAAGTGGCAAATTTTACTACTTTTGATCGTTTATATCTCGTAAACCAATTAATCAATTTCAATGAAATTTTCAGAGCGTATATAATTTATAGCAATTGACAAAACACATACATTTTAAATTTTCGTTATTGTGGGTCAGCTAAAAAATATGTATAATTAATAATTAAAAAAATAAGCAATGTGTACTTTGCACTCGGAGCTATTTAAACTCGAAAATTATTTTACATGATTTTTTAAAATTGATATAACACCGCATATACACAATACCAAAATGTTTAGTAGCTGATTAGACTAGACAGCGGGTCTTTATGCGAAATAAAAATGTTCTACCTGAACTGCAGCAAACTGAAGTAAGGTAGTGAAAATAAAATAACAGTATTTTTAAATTTAAATTCGTCTAATGTTTTCACTGTTTTAAATTACACCAATGTATTGCAATGTACGGTCATTAAAATCGTCGTTTTACACCTAAACAAAGTTACACAAATATATCAGTTTCCGTTTAAAAGATGAAGAAGTTATTAATAGTGAAATTATGGTTATCGAAGGAAGTTAATAAAGAGTGAAACTAATAATAACTGGGTAGTAATTCCCTTTTCATCGAACAAGTACCTGGTCTCAGAGGATTCGAATTCTGCCATTGTAAATTCTCTGAACTATAATTTTCCAATTATCCCTTAGTTGCTTTTGTAACTTCGACGACGGGCTGCTTTACGGCGGTAACGATCGTAATAAACCATGCCGGAACACCTAACTTTAGCACACACTAGTCTACTACACTCGATGCCCCGAATATTATAGCCGATATCGTTATCTTCGTTCCATAGATAACATTTTTTATCGAAACATCTTGCTCACAAATAATAACATTCTCGATATGGTGTTTCGAATATTAATTAATTCACACTAATTGTTGTATATATGCTGTCAATCATTTAATAATTACTGGACTGTGGATGTTTATGCAATTTTTAAGGTTTGTAGACGAATTTTAAGAAAGTGGGACCAAATGAAATCCTATTTTCAATGGTAATAGCAATTGTAGATCGAAAATTAATAAAAACAGTAGTTTATTCTGTTGAATTTGATACTGCAGTATTTTTTGAAAATTTTTATGAGCCATAAATGCTTTAACAATTTAAGAAAACTATTTAAATATTTGAGGCCACCATACGAGTCATGTATACAATTTTTTAATATTTTAAATTATTGCAACAGAAAGGCGTACATGTTCAACCGGATTTGAACTGATAAATGAGACGATAAGTAAATGAATAAACCAAACGAAACGATAAATAAACTAAACAATTTTTTTTTAACATGCTATATATCATTTCCCGTAGATTTTTTCACGCTGATTCCAAATTTTGAGACCAGATGGTCTCTGACGCGCAGAGTGGAGATCGATGAATGCGATCATATACTACCGAGCGTCGCGCGGGGAGGTGTAACGGTTAAATTTAATAGTTTATAGTATATTAATAGTTTATAGTTAGTTTAATATAAGCGCGGTAATAAAGTCAGTTCTGTAATGAAAGAATTTATCATAATTTTCTAAGAGAACGGTACATTTCCGGGTTTGAATGCGCGACGCTCCGCGGTGGGGAGGAGAGGGGGGGGGGGAATAAGATGGCAACCACATTGTAAGCGATATTCTATCTATCTACCAACAGAAACGTATGCTCGGTCGCGAGAAAGAATTTGGAAGCATAGTTCTCCACACGGGATCGTCCCGTAGTCGTTCATTGCTATTTAATTCCAGTGAAGGCAGATTCCCGAGATTACGGAATTACCCGAAATCCATGAGCGTAATTGTTATTCAGCCGGCGTATCACAAGGAAATTGTATTTCCTTCCAAGACGCACGCAAACTTCGTAGGTTGTTGCGCGAACCGTAGCTCCTTAATTCCGCATGAACTTTCGACCGGCCGACGTAAATTTGACTCCCTCGCGGCGCGGCGGAAACCGTGCCAAACTGTGCAATGCTTAACTTATTATTTGAGTTCAAGAAACAGGCGCGAGTTACCGAGCCGATCGTCGACGCGACACTCGGCCCGCACTTTTCCGACGTCGAACGTCTTTCTCCCGTTCCGAAACGCCGATAACCAATTCGGGGAAAACCTTTTTTCATAGAGGCTAAATAGACTCTTCAGACTTGCGGAATGATAAAAGAGTCTCTCGCTGCGAAGTGACGTTGCTGGAACTCCGAAAGACGAGCTGAATCGAGAAGCAACTTCAACAGAACTGTCCAATACTTGACGACGATTTGTGTTTAACCCCTTAGCAGTCGAGTGGTGATTCAGAGAATGACCACTAAAAATTGCTGTACCAATTGATTACATTCTGAAATTTAAATAAGACTGGATTTAATTCGTCGGATTACAGAAATAGTGTACGAGATTTTTAACAATCAGAAAAATGCTGCAAATGTATTGGTAAATTTGGCTGCTCTTCAAAATTTGTGCCTTTCTTCTATAAATTATGAAGTATTTGGTATGTAATCCAGTAGATTTGTACCTGGAGAACCTTTAGATCGAAGTTTCGAACCTCTAGGATCAATAGTACAGGAGTTATGGTCGCTTAAAGTTGAGCAGATTTCCAGTTTCTTGGCGGCGCCCTTACCTGTCAAAAATGTTAACTTTAAACAACCATAACTCCTGAACCATTGATCCTACAGGATCGAAACTTCGATCTACAGGTTGTCCGGGTACAAATCTACTGGATTACATGCCAAATACATCATAATTCGTAGGAGAAGGGTACAAATTTTGAGTCCGGTAAAGTAAAGAGCAGCCTACCAAAGGTCTAAGGTACACATAGATGTTCGTAACCGGCCGTATACATATTTCGCTACATTATCGAACCGTTACAGTTGAAACAGCAAGAGAACGTAGATCCCGAAGCAGAGAGTGATAATATTTGATCGTAAGGGGAATTAACGGCTTCCGAGAGAAGAATTTATTCAGCTATCACTTACTTTTGCAGTTTCTACGGTTCGCTGGAACAGATACTCAGCCGTCGGGTGGCACTCCGCCTCTCCCTTTTTATTAGAAATCACGATAGCCGACAATTTATACTTATTAACGCGACGAGGCGCGAGTTATCGCAGTTCCACGAGCGAACCGTCTCTCTAATTTGCGATCCTGCGGGTCGCGACGCGTCCGCAACCGTTCGAGTATATGTATACGCGACGGTGCGCTTCGTTTACGCGGCACTGTGGCCAGTCATTGGTTGAATAATGCATATTAACCGATTCGCCGGCAAGCAAGCTCCGATTTCCCCCGGGTGTCAGAGTTTCGTCCTCGAGGATACGGCACACGGTTTTCTCTCGCATTGTTGCGTACCGCTCTGCCGTCGATACTTTCCTGACAAAACAGCATCGATGACGAATTTCCGGTCACAACCAGTGTTGGGATATTGCACGGTTTTTTCGCGCATGCGCGACGATTTTAGTGTCAGTATAAAGTACAAAGTTGTACTTTAGGGTACATATTTTTCAATTTCAACATAAATGGAAGTTATTTATGGAAAAATATAATCAGGAAGTATTATCTCACGTGTGAAGCACCGAATGTATTAATTAAATACTCGAAACAACGTTCTCCAAAAATTGGGAATTAAGATCACGTGACGTCGTACGCGCGGAAACACGTGCACAGTCGTCGACTATTATTTTTACTGGAAACTTCGGCGCAGGTAGAGAATGCGAGCAGCATTTCCTTCGAAGTTGCACGCGCATGCGGCGTTTACGAAAAGCCTGCGCGACATTTATGCCGAAAGTTCCGCACGTGGCCGGTTCACCGAAGCAATGGGACATGTAACAATGCTCGACATACGAGCACTTAGTGTGAAGTCGAGTTTACCGCGATCCTATGTAACTATACTGTCTATGTAACTATCATGACACCTTTCCTCTGTTATCTCGAACCCATCGATTGTTCGTCCTCGTCCGCCGGCGTCCCTAATTAATTTTACGATGGCGTCCATCGCGCCCGAGAATCTGAATCACCGAATTAATTCAAGTTTAGTATTATATTAATTATTAGTGAACATATTACAGTTGTTGAAATATTCGTTTCCGTTCTTGCAAAATATTTGAACTTCGAAAGCTTGAGAATAAGTATTCTATTATCTAAGCATTTATTTGTCTAAATACTTATGTTTTCGACTTTGAAACGAGTCTAGAATTATTCTACCACATTTTTGACGAAAGTTCCAGTTGTTAATTTCGAATCTACGTGGATTGAACTGGACACTGAACGTCGCACAGTGGGGTATGTGCCCAATCTCAGTGGCCACAGCCAGTTCAAAATTCGCTCAATATTGAAACTGCTGTAACTTTGCTAAAATTTATCCAAACTTGATGAAAAAACAACCATTTTAAAGCTTAAGATTTCTACTTTTTGTACTGTGTCCCATTTTCAGCGTGGGTGGAGCCATAGAGGAGATTTCAAGGTCACTTTGATTTTTTTAAACAGAATGTCCTACTTTTTATACCATAGATCGATATAGTATCAAATTCTGAGTATAAAAGTGTTGACCTTCGTATGTCCTAAACGTAATAGTTAACGAGATATTATCAAAAGAAGAAAGAAAATTATTTCGATAATCTCGTTAACTATTAGATTTAAGACATGTGGAGCTCAATACATTTTTACTCAGAATTCATTAGTCTATCGATTCATGATACAAAAAGTAGGTCTTTCGATTTTTAAAAAATCGGGGTCACCTTGAAATCTCCTCTACGCCTCCACCCACGCAGAAAATGTTTATGCCACAACATGTCCCCCTCTGTTCCGGGAAAATTTTGTCCATAACATTTTTTCATATTATTACAAATAATGACAATATTAAAAATGGACATAGTTATTGCTCCACCCTGTATATTATTTAAATTTCATGTGTATACTGTTTTCGTATTTTAGTGTATATTGTGTGTTTATTATTATTATTTAATATTTACTTAAATAAATACGAAAATATAGCGAATGCGAACATGCAGGATGTGAGAAATGCGCGCGCGCACGATGGCCATTTTTTCGTAAATCAACTATAAAACACGAAAGCAGACGAAAGCAGAAACAATTTTTCTTGCATCTTAATCAGAAGACTTCAAAGAATACAATGGCACGGAAATGAGCACCGGGACGCACAAGGAAGTATAACGAAATCATTACCAAAGTCTTAGAATCATCAAGAACGTGACTCATCGTTGGTTATCTTTAAGTATTAATAATTAAAAACATGTATATGGTACAAAAGTGAATTTCTCTTAAAAGTATACCCTATACTCAGTTAAAAAAAACTTCTACCAAACAAAAATCTGTTAGTGTACGTAAATAAGGTAACAATTACTAACAGGTGAATTCGTTGAGAAATGAAAGCGGGTTAGCGGAACTTCAACTTCCGACAAATGTCAGTGTTTAATGGATACATGAATGGGAAAATGAATGATGGGAGATTGTTCCTCAGACATTCAACTAACTGAAGCCACAAAAATTTTACAATTTATCTGAAATTTTTTTAATTGAATTATGACCGCTGAAATCGGGCAAATACCCCACTGTGGCGTCGTCTCGATGTTAGATCGTCAAGCTGCGATCTATACGATTTATTCTCTCCCCTCCTGCGACGACCGAGTATCGTTCGATCAATCGGCCCCTGTCTGGTTCATGGGCGGTTCTTTTTACCGGGCCAGAGAGCCACCCCATCCTATCGGGCAGGATTACCAGTCTAAGTACTTGCAGGGCATTTCACCCCCGTCGCAGCGGCGCTCTCTCAGTTGATGCGCGGTCTTGAAAGTTTACGATCGACTCTTTGTTGGGATCCCTCATTACGACGCGGCTCCTTAAACGGCAAGAAGCCGGAAAAAGAAGGCGGCCCCCGCTGATAAATCACGCGGAGAATAGAGATAAGAGGAACGGCCTGTGAATCGGGCATTCCGTGGACCTCTTCGGTCGCTTCTTGTCAAACGAACAACCCTCTGCCGCGATGAGAGGGCTATCAACTACTTCCAACGTTTCCCCTATTTTTCAGGTTGCGAACGCTGTTCACGGAATATCTTCCCGAAACTGCGTTCGATACAGTGGCAACTCGATTATCCGAACCTCTGAAAGCTGAATTCATTATATTTTGCAAGGAGGGTTGAAATTGAAGGCGAAAGTTAGCTTTTACGACGAAGTAACCAAATAGTCCAGGGGGATTAACCCCCCGGAATACAATTTCCTTCACGTAATTAAATAATTGCTTACGGAAAAGAAAATCTATATTTATTATATTTAGGTTGCGAATTTTTATGCAAAAGTTGAAGGGTTTCAAGTTGAAGTTGAAGTTGAAATCGAATGGTTCAACTTCAAAATAAAAATATTCTGCGTCGATTGTGGGAAGCAGTAGTTCCTTTAAAATTCATTTTATCCCTTAATAGTCCTTTCATGTTGAAAGCAACATAACAATATTCTTAGATCTTTTATATCTTTCACTGTTTCATATTTCACCCCGTCCAGTTCCTCATAAATGCTTAAAGATCCGCAGTCTGTGAATCTTCAGTCAAAATACCAAATGGCCGGAATGAAATAGTGGAGTTTGGCACGGAACGTGTTAAGCAGGGACAGCGTTGAATAACAGCATTTATTAATTAGTATAATGAACGAAATCGCAGCGGCACACAATTGCAATTATTTTTTTAAAAATAGCTTCCGGTCGTGTTGGCGTAGAATGCCAGCGTTTCCCGTTGATCCATCGCACACATCGTTTACGGAAATTGCAGTAACATGATCTGCTCGAGCGTTACAGAAGTAGCACATTATCCCTCAATGGAAAATAGATCATGTAGCAGAGCGTTCAATGATGCAACGGCGGCTGATGCAATAATAATGCAGCACGCGCCATGTACCTGTTAATTAGTCGAGAAGCTTAATAGCTCCGGTTACTTTCGCATTCCATTATCGGCTGCAACTTCTGGCGGCCGGAACGAATTTATTTATCGGGCTGCCCAAAGGGACCACGAGATATCGAAACCGCGGGATTTTCAATTGAATATACAGCTGATTTTTCGCGCGGCTTTTTCATATCGTCCACGTACGCGTCCAGGAGAGACGGGATTCAATTATTATTCATCATGGGGGCGTAACGCGTCGCCGGGAATTATCGGCGAATTAAATTCGACCGCGGTGTTATAAATCGATCAATTTTCATTCGAGGATATACAATTCAAACTGATTTCTCTTGGCCACTCTTTCCTAGCGTATGTTGACCAGCGTTCATTTGCTTTCTAATAAATAAATACTGAATAAAAATTTTATTAAATTTTGCCGAATCTTACATTCCACCCATATATATACAGTACTGGACAAAAGTTTAAGGACGCTCTGCAAAAGACGATAACTATTTTAATATTGTACTACACCCCGCGGCAGAATGTTTCCGATCGGAGGCATTGGAACAGATTTTCGAGAAAACATTCACAATTTAGAAGAATAAAATACTACTTTATGGAGTTAAAACTGATGGGAAATGAAAAGGGGCTAATTCAAGAAAGAAAACAACAAAATAACATAAGCTTCCATTTATTATAACAAAGAAACGGGAAAATAAAGAAAATGTTACACGGAAAAAAGTTCCCGATTAATAGATCAGCTGGAAGAAAGTTTCCGATTCGATTACCACTGCCCCTCACCAAATTTGTTCAACAATTACTGTTGGATGATTCTTATAGAGTTTGTTGCGCTGATTCCGAATCTGCCCTTAATTTCCCCCCTAATAATAATTACTCTAGCGTCCCAAAAAAGTTCAAATCGTATAGTACAATATTTAAATAGTTATCGTCTTTTGTAGAGTGTCCTTAAACTTTCGTCCACTACTTTTGTTCAGTTTTATTGCACTCTTATTATTTTAAATAAACTCAAGGTGTCAATTATAATTTGGGAAAAGTGGAATTTTAATGTAGGTGTTGGTAATATGAAATCGGTGTAAGAGTATGAATTTCCTATTCATTTTAAATGCGAAACTTCGGAAGGATGAAGATTTTCGGATTAATCGGGAAAAACATCGGGACCTCTGATAGATTGTTAATTAGCAGAGCACTTTCGATGTCTAGTACCGATGGCTAATCATGCGAACCACATTAAACCCGCAAAGCGCAAAGATCGAGCACACCGAACGCGTAGAATCGCTGCAAATGGGACCGCAAAACCTGTCCGACGCATTAATTACGACTTGAAGCCTGAAAGTGTCATGGGACGGACAAATTCCACGTTTCGATAATACTCGCTTTATTTCAGTGTTGCTTTCGTTGCCATGTAGCGTGCTAAATTCCCATCTGGGTTGATTCATTGTACTTCTGACTTCTTGATGATTTTCATAGATGTCGCAAACTATACTGCACGCCGTGAAAAAATTATATTGACTAAAAAAGCTGTATTCTTTCAAATTTAGCCATTGAACTTTATTATAAGCTTTATTATTTAGCCATTGAACTTATTATATATTAAAATTCTTTTTGCATCCATTGTGGTTCTCAAAACACGTGTAATATACGACGATGTTCTTTAATTTCGAAAAGGTTGATTCAATTGTTGGAACGTTCAGTATCGATAAAAGCCAATGTATAGTTAGCGATGCCAAACATAAAAATTTAATCGAATAATGGTTCTGTTAAATCAATCTGCGACGTCTGCAGCTTACGGAATCACCGTTTTTGTAAATACGGGATTAATTAATTTTCACTTTCCTCGTAGACTCTTTCTTGCCATGAAAGCGTAAGCTTGAGGTTCCGTTATTAAATCCTGCCAAGCAGCAGAAGCTTACTTTAACGAGGTTACCGTCCAATAGAAGCTAAAACGATTTTAATAAAAGATGGTTTTTCTTACTTTCTATCGGCGCTTGACACCGAACTTCCACGGTTTTTAATGGTTATGTCGTTCACCGTTTTATAATAGTTTCTCATTCGATTTAGTCGAAACGATGTCGTACGATTTCATACTAAAATTAATTAATTATCCGTTCGATTCATATCTGCCATCTGATTCGTAGGGAATCAACAGTTAAAATTTAACAACATATAAATACAATTTAACACTTTGAGCGCCACGTCTATCAGATATGAATTTGTTATATTGTATTTAAGTTCGTGTGTATTCGCATCAATTAAATTGGAAATTATTTCATACTTCTTAGTGCGTTTTTTCGAAGCTAAATTAATTTTTTCTGTAAAAATTTGAATTCCATTGAAAGCAGAACAGAAAGATCGCGAAGATCGTTAGCGTAGTAGATCCAGCCATGCAGTAAATGGCCAAACACCTGTAGTTTGCTCGTCATCTATTAAACAGACAGTTCAATTACAGAGGGAACAATTTATGTTAATTGTGACTGCCGTTTCTACTTTTTATCAGTTGTCACTCGAATTAATTCCGTAGTTAGAATGTCCGAGAATCCGCTCGAAACGGAACGAACAAGGAAAAAAGCAATTCCCCGTTCGTTTCTACGAGAAAACAACGAGAGGAAAAGAAGAGGCACCCTTTGCTCCGCCATAGTTTTCATTGAAAGAGATAAAGGCGAGCGGGGGAAGGAGAAAAAATAAAGGAACGGAACTAAGTGTTTCCATTAACCTGGCTCTCCCAGTTCCTCTCCCACTTCTTTCGTCCTCGCAGCCTCTTAAAAAATGAAACGGCTCGCGCTTTTTATATAGATGTATACCCGGAGCTTACTCCCCATAAGAGGGTTAGTAAAGCGGAAACTGGTAACGGCGGGACTCAGATTTCCATCGAGATGTCTGGACACTTTCAACGATACGCGCGGAACAATCGTTCACCGTGGCCACCGTCGCACAGTGGGTTGAAACGCGAAAAACGCGGACAAAAATCATTTCTGAAGCTATTTCTAAGTTTAAATTAATAAAAATGGTATCGTTTTATAGATTTTGAGGTGCTGAATTCAAATTAACAATCAGATTTTGTTTAATTCCAAACCCATAAAAGTTATATAAAGTTTTTTAGACACGGTTTTCTCCCATTGGGACGTAACGTTTATCAACAAAAAGCGTCTGCCATTTAATGAATTAGTGAACAAGATCAGTATACATTAGGCTGGACAGTATTTTTCAACTATGTGTGAAATCTTGAACATAAATAATTATTTAAATAAAAATAAATTTTTTAAAAACACCACGTTTTTAAAATGGACTAAAAAGTATAAAATAATTTTTCCTAGCCCCGTACAGACTCCTAACCACGTACAGATAATCCTGAAAATTTGTGATTGTGAATTTTGAACAGCTACGCAAATACTTGTAATATTTAAAACGAAAAACGTGGGGCGCAAGATAATAGTAAGGAGTGTAGAGAGTAGCAGCCGTTGAGAAATCTCACGCAACAGTTCATATCATTTGCGAAGCAATAAAATTTTTAGTAATTTGGGTCAACTATTCATGCATCAATTATCTATTGCATGCGCCCCACGTTTTTCGTTTTAAATCTTACAAGTATTTGCGTAGCTGTTCAAAATTCACAATCACAAATTTTCAGGATTATCTGTACGTGGTTAGGAGTCTGTAGGGGGCTAGGAAAAATTATTTTATACATTTTAGTCCATTTTAAAAACGTGGTATTTTTTAAAAATTTATTTTTATTTAAATAATTATTTTCTGCTTTTTAGTCTTGTATGTGTGAAAGTTTACAATCGATATTGAACATTTTGATGAGATTATAACAGAGAGATGTAGTAAATTTCAGACGGCATTGCGACGCGTCATATCGAAAACAAACGCCGTGGTAAAATATCAAAGATACATGTTCGACCGAAAATCTCGGTGTAACTGTCCTTTCGATTGGTAAACAAACATTATAGTATAATAATACGTAGTAACATTGTAAACACCGCACGGAGCTGAAACGCACACTGAGCTCCTTCGGTGCGAAGCGGGTCAGTGGAGTGGGGATGAGTCAGAGTGGGAACGCGTAGTGGAGTAGGGAGCGCTGTCGCGCGATTGGCGATGACGTAGATTTCGCGGGGAGGGGAACAGGTAAATATTTAATTGTTATTTCTCCGAAACGGATAGACTTTAAAAAAAATTTTTTTTTTAATAATACATTGTCATCCAGTTCTGAGCTATGTTTAAAATTTCAAGCCTCTAGCTCATCGGGAAGTTAGTTTAAAATCAATTGCAAAATTTGCCACCGAACAGTCAGACAGACAGACAGACAAACAAACAAACAAGAAAGCGAGCTAATAAAAACGTGGTAATATGATCTTCTTACTTTAGCATTTCGAAGATAAATCAGAAGGAGCTCCGTGATGCGGAGGATACTATAGCAAAATGCTCAAACATGAGGACGCAGAAGAGGCAAGAGCACTTTTGCACAGAAATAGAACGTAATTAACGGCACCGCTATTAGAGGCCGAAGGTATGGAGACAATGCCCTCGAGTAATTGCCTTTACTGCAAGTACGATTGGCGAGCGTCGCGTCTTCTGGTACGCAATTTTCAATGACCTGAAATTTCGAACGCGCCGACATCCAGGACCCGTCCACCTGGCAAATATGGAAAGAATCCCTTTGGCGATCGACGAAAGAGACAGGATTTTCTGTGGATTGAAAGGTTCCCGGAGGAGGAGTGAACATTCTTCCGAAAGAATCTTGCGTTACCTTGAGAAATTCGATGGTTTGCTCGACATCAAAGAAGCGGAAGATTAATAGTTCGACGCGACCGTCCCCGATACCGCTCCTGCCATTCCGAATTGGTATTCCGTTGGAGTTGAGTAGAATTCGAGGGAAGCGTCTGCATTACAGGACATTCTAAGCGGGAATGGGGTATCAAGACATTATGGAAGAAAACATTCGCTGGGGCTCACACAAAAATCGATGGAAAACCCGGTTTTAGAATTTTTACAAAGCACAAATTCTACCTCAAACAGTGAAAACAAATTCGCATCTCTCTATTGTTTATTCATCCACTTGATTAACGTAACAATGAGATTCGGGAGAAGAAGCAAAAACCATTGCCGGGAATGAAATTAGTCGCGCGGAGAATCAATTATTTAAGGCAGATTAAGAATCCATTGAAAAGGGAAAGATGAGATGCGGAAAAACTCGAGGAAAAATACATTACTCGCGAACATCATTGCATCTAGTGAAATTAGAATCGTTTATACTTCCGGTCGGATATTACAGCCTTGAAAAGCCAAGTCTCAGGCAAATGCGAACTCTAGCTTAATGGGTCCTCCGTGAAGCGATCTTCCTCCTTTTAAGTTGCGCCGGAAAGATTGGAAATGCGATTTCGAATGGCTGAAGTTTCGTCGACTATTTAATCCGTAAAAATTGTTTACTCCACCGGCCATCGAATTGTCTGCTTGATCAATTGCTTCTGTGTACTGTACGATTTGAACTTTTTTGGGAAGCTAGAGCAATTAGTTTACTACAGGATGTCGAAAGAAATTTTTCCAAAAACTGCAATTGATTGGAATTGTAGAAAAATACAAAGCAAAAACATCCCTTCTATCGGTTAGGTCAGCATTTTCGTATCGAAAAAAGGGGAAGTTCTCGAATACAAATTTAAAATTGCTAGATCAATTGCTTCTGTGTACGTTGTCGAGTTTACACAAAAGACTAACGTAAGTATAAGGAACGCGTGAACGGAGCACTTTGAACATTTAAATATGATCAATCCAGTCTTACAAGACCTTTTATCGTATTGCAGGTGCGCTGTTGAAGTTTTTAAACCGTGAACGTTCAATCATGCAGCCTGGTTTCGCATAAGTTCTCGAAAACCGGGGATAATCTAACAGGAGTAAATTACTGCCAGCGAAATCCGTGACTGCGAGGATGCAAATGAACGCAATTTATCGAAATGGAAGGCGCAACGTTTTCGCTGAGCGGAAGACGTTCGCCCCGGCGTCGAAGTTCGCTCTCCGGGTTGGAACGCGTTTATTCATAAACAGCAAGATTGCGAGGAGGCACGCGGCGCATATTTTATATTCCTAACTCCGAGCTTGCCGGTAGAAGACGCACTTACGTACATCCTCGCGCGAAGTTATGGCGGGAATATTTGCAAGAACGATATTTTTCCGGTTGGAAATCTCAGTTAATATTGAGGCGTACAGATGTGCCCGGCGTTATTGCGCAATATCTGCGAGATGTTAATCATGGCGAGCCTCCGGTTACCAAGAGTTAGTAACGAGCGTCTCTTTTGTCCACCGGTTTCTCACTTTGTCGCGCTTCGGATTCCTTGAACCTCGCGACTTTCACTCTTTCCCCTATTCTCGGATAAACACGGTCGCCTCGGAAGGTACAGATAAACGCGTTCACTGCCGAGTCGATCGTACAGTCTACAGTTAGCAGCATAACCAGAGTTGGGCAAAAATTTTATTCATATAAAAATTTCGAATAAAGTGGGTTTATTCAACATTTTTATTTAAATAAATTTTTTCTCCAACTCTGAGCGTAACTGATCACACAAACTTGAAATGGGAATAACTTTTTCATGAATAGACCCAACGACTTCAATAATAACGAAAAACAATAGTAAAAATTGATTTTTAAATTATGTGTTTCGTCAACTTGTATGAATTATATACGCTCCGAAAATTTCATTGAAATTGCTCAAATACTTTGCGAGGTAAAAACGATCAAAAGTGGTAATTTCTAGTGTACCATAAAGTGGCAAGTTTTACCATTTTTGATCGTTTATAACTCGTAAACCAATTAACCAATTTCAATGAAATTTTCCGAGCGTATATAATTTATCATATATAAGTTGACCAAAAAATCAATATTTTGTAGACGTCATTTACTAAACTGATTCTTCACTAAATTCTTCACGTCATTTACTAAGCTAAATTCCATCGAAATTGGATAACTGGCTTACGAATTGTAAATGATCAAACCGTACACTTTGATTAAACAATTTCGTTAGTCATCCAAATATCTAAATAGTTTAGCGATACTTTTTATGGAACATAAACATTTACTCAGATATTTTAGTTTTGGTGAAACATTAAATGATGTCCTACTTCATTGAAACGTACACATCCTCGCTCCTACGTATATATAAAATCTATGAAATATAGTACACGATAGATGTTGACAAATGGAGCTTTCAATGAATTGTGGTTATAAAAGAATGGCTATTCGCAGTTTGTCTTCATGTTTGCAGGTTTTGATTTAGTGGAACGATGGAGTTGCTGATGTGTGTGTGTGTATGTGAGCATTTTATCAATTACGTTAGTTATTTCGAAATGCTCTTTTAATAACCCCAATAACCCCAAATTGTTTAAATCGTTTTCAATTAGTAAGATTAACGGAGTCCGGTTATTTTTCGCCTATATTCGCTTTTATTGCTACATTGAACATGCATGTTTATAAAATGTAAATCCATGACATAAGATACTATTCGAATTTTTTGATCATTAGTTTGCGAATCTTTCGCTAATGTATTTGTTACATTTTTCTGATAAATACGAGCCCAAACAGGATACAATTTGCATCACGCTTACTCGTTTAATCCACGATTCTGTAGAGCCTCCATTATCCGAACGTACTAGATATCGCTCAACTTTAAAAACTTGCAATTTTCAAACCATTGATCCTGCAGGATCGAAACTTGGATTTCTCGCATCTTCTCGTAAAAATCTACTGGATAACATAAGAGAATGTCAAAAATTTCTTGTTACCCAAGGAAAAGAGCAGCCGTAATTTCAGTTTTCCATCCAGACATCAGAGAAGGCCTGCCAACAATTTTCCCCCGAACAAATTTCGCGGTTCTCCATTCGTAAGATATCACATTGTTCCGCCTTATGTTCTACGTAAAAACAATATCTTCTCATTTGACTCGCTAACGATCCGGCTAGGGTATTGTGGTAACTGATTAAAAACGAACACGTGAAAAATTTGAATGCGAAATCCATTATCCCCTGGTATCTGTCGGCCGTTGTCCTAGTTTTCGAGCCAACCTAAATACATGTGTACGCTTATGTGTATGCGCCCGTGTGCGTGTGTGTCGATGCTCGTTAACTTCAATCACTCTCGTTTTAAATGGCCGCGGAAGAATAGACCCGTGTAGATTTTTCTGTATGCTTTTTTTTTTATCAAAACGCCCTGTTATGTTATCCGATAGTAAAGATCGCGTTGACAAATTGAAGCTGCCGAACACCTTCCCTGTCTCTCTCGAATCGATGAATAATAGAAAAGATGTTTACCGAAACTAGACGGCACTTATTAAACTTCATACGTTCACGAGAAATATGACTAGGTGTAATTTAAAACGGTAGAACCATTAGATGATGGAAGTGGAGTGGAAACGCGTCGTGGAGTAGGGAGCGCTGAGCGCGATCACGTACTGCCAAGCGTCGCTCGGAGAGGTGTAACGGTTAAATTTAATAGTTTATATCTCCTAAACGCGTAGGCGTTTTCAAAAATTTTTTAAAAATATCGCATTGTCATCCCGTTCTCTATCTCATCGGGAAGTTAGTTTAAAATCAATTGCAAAATTTGTACCGAACATACAGACAAGAAAACGAGCTGATAAAAACCTGGTAAAAATCAAGTTGTTTGGTACAATTATAAACAAGTTATTCCGTTTTGAAGGTCGTTCGAATACTTTCGTGGTAAAACTGTTAAATAAGTCCCGATAAGCTGATATCCCGCATTTAATTATGCTCGGAGACTCGATGAATTTCATATCGAATTTCTTTGCGCGGGCGGTCTTCCCGTGGATATTACAACGAATGATCGGGGCTGGGTTATCAGCCTTCAAAGGATATTATCATCGGAGAGCTCACAACCGGCTTAAGAGGTGAAAAGACCGTGGAAGCGGATAGGGAGGAGCAGATCCGGGGTTCTATTCGCAAAAATTGAATATCATTCGCCGCCATAACTTACGAAATGACGAGAGGATCCTCGCCTGTGGACCGAGGCAGCTACGGCGGCGGCGGCGGCGGCGAGTCGTGCGGGAAGGATTTAAATGTAAAATGCAATCTCGGCTATGCAAATCCCGCGTAAATCGCGATGAATATGCGGTAACGGTGACCGGTTGTGTGCGATGGATCAAAAGCATTCGGCGCTCATTGCGTTTCTTTCCGCGTTCTCCTTTCCGTTAATAATGCGTCCCAGTTTTTCGCCGCGGCGCGGCGCGTGGTAGGATGATCATTTTGCAAGGACACGTACCGGCCATCCGTTTGCACGGAAATCTTTCGCGATTGTATGATAACGCGTATTTTTCGATTCAATGGGAACTAAGCGCGGAACAAAGTCTGCTGAATACCCCCGGATTGAAATTTTCCGCGGCTCGTAGCCGAATTAAGCGAACCTCGCCGAAAAGATACCTATTTGCTGTCCCACATTCTACTAGATTTCCGATCCGACATTCAAGCGCGAGATCGTATAAGCGCCTACAGATTTTGATTAGTCTGGCTACCGCCGCACAGTGGGCTGGACCGAGACAGTGAAGTTTGTGCAAAATTTCAACCCTGTATCTCGATCGGGAGGGTAGTTATGGGGTAAAATCGGATTTTGGCCTATTTTCCCTAGTTAATGACGTTTAGAAATTCTGAGGAAAATGTGACACTTGTGTCAAGAACCAAAATTAGTCCAGTCAAAACGAAAAGTTGTAGAGGAAGGAACACAAGAAAGAAAGCTAAAGAGAGCAGAGAGATGAATAGAGAAAAATTGGAATACCAGGAGAAGGAAGAATTGAAGATTGTTTCCCCTGGCGTAGGATCGGCTAATCTGAGAGTCTGAGGGTAACGGGGTGGCCGGCGTCCACCAATACCCTAATTCTTCGAGGCACTAACCGTAGGTCCTCGAAAAAGCTTCGGGCTTGCAGCTACGAACAGCTAATCCCAGCGGAGGGGGGCAGCGAGAGAGCGAACTTCTCCAATTATAATAAATTGTGGAAGAAAAGTTGTTTCTCTGCCGAGGGAAATATCCGAGGGGTCTGTTCTAATTATACAGAACAGTTAATAAAAAGATTCTGGCGATGGGCCAGCCTGTTTCGGGCAACGGAACGGATACGTAACGGATACGGAACGGCTAGAAAAGGGAGTGAAAGCACGGAGAGAGGATGGACGTGCGGGAAAAAGTCGCTGACACAACGGGCCGAGCCTATAGGTTTGCTAGGAGGGTCGGCCTGGCGGCGGCGGTGTGCAAGCCAGCGAATCGCGTTCGTCTGCAGGTTAACTTGCCGGTATACGATTAAATCCATTGTCACGGCAATCGAGGCGAAATGTTTCCGATGCATTAATAACGCATAAATGTCAGGGCAGCGAGTGGTTTCTGGCTTGCCGCCAGTGAGCACCGCTTACAGCCTTCCTCTATTTAGGGAATCCATCATTCCCGTACGGTCAGCCGTCGTTCGTGCCTTCGAGCTGATAAATACGTGGCACGTTGATGCTCGTTAACTTCGGCCCCGCGATCGTTTCGTTTCTGTTAGGAGGACTATGGAGGCAGAACTACCTCGGCCAGGATCAGCCCAACAAACTGATCGATGCACACGTAAATTCAACCCGACCGGCTGAACTTTAGCTCCGCGATAAGTTGATGCTACTTTAACCACCCTCCCGCGATCATTGCTATCGTGAAATATTTGCGATCGCGATGGCCGCGCGAAATCGAGTCGAATTCTCGTTAGAGCAGCTAACGATGCGTGTTTCGCTCAGGTATTATTGAAATGATTTCGACGTACACTCCGCGAACCTTTCTAAAGCGACCCCTAGACACGTTCAATGATATTGTCAATGTAGCTTGACAATAATATTGAACGTCTAGAGGCTGCTTAACGTTTCCCCGGCGGGCCTGACCTGAATATCATCGCAGCTCGGTGCGTGCTCGGCTGACACGTGTCACGCGAAAGTCATTCCATAGATTTTTCGTTAGCGCGCTCGAACATTGATGTGGTGTCCGGTAATTACAAGGTTGTTATTCACCGTAACAGCCAACGGGCCGAGCATTGACACTCGGAAGATCGATGTTTCTAACGGCGACGCTCACAGCGGTTCCTGCGTCCGTTTCAACAACTGAAAAATATCCGCAATAATTGAGGCAAAAGTGATAACATCACAATATTTGTTTAAAGTTGAAAAAT
This sequence comes from Lasioglossum oenotherae, assembly GCA_028455765.1. NCBI lineage: Eukaryota > Metazoa > Arthropoda > Insecta > Hymenoptera > Halictidae > Lasioglossum > Lasioglossum oenotherae. Next base: position 10,503,841 of record CM052296.1, read on the forward strand.
ATGTTTTTTCTCAAAATTAAATTTCTCAAAAACTGTGCATCTATCTATCTATCTATCTCATCAGTAACAAAGTGCAGTAATGTTATAGTTTTGCCTTTGTATTATCAAAGGTGTTTATTATCTCCGTGGAGGAATTTAAGTTATTCCGAATTGCTTGAGCGCTGCGAGATACAGCAAGCTGTAACTCTGCTGCAGTACTTACTTGTCTCATATATGACGTGAAACATGCGAACGCTGAGCTTCCACATTACAGTATCACAGAAAATGAAGACGGACGGTATTGACGCAGGGAAAAACGACGGTAATGGTAAACTCGTCGGAGAAAACGCGAGAACTCGGTTTCGCTAGATGTAAAACGACTTCAAGCGCACGAAAGTATGATTAAAGAGCGAACGCGTCCGCGTAATGACACGTGAACATGACGTGCTAATGAATGGTTCACGAAAATACAGAAATGGTTCAGTGCAATTTTCTATCCACAGTACGAAAACAATGGCGAACTTAATGACACGATTCGTAGCATCTTTACATTTCAGCGCTATTATTAGACTGCGGGTCTTTATGCATTTATGAAAAAAGTTGGTTGGGTGAAATATAAAACAGTAAAAGATTCGAAAAATTTAAGAACATTGTAATATCGTTTTAAATGTAACAATGTGATTAGGAGATTAAGTCAATTTTTATTTTACTTCTGCTTCCCACAAGCGAACATTTTTGTTTTGCATAAAGATCCGCAGTGTAATTATATTATTGAGCATGATCAAACCTCTAAATCTTTCCTTTAGGTATATTTTCCTTTATCATTAATGAAAATATGTTTCACGTCAAACGTGTGCATAATCACAGAGGCAGACTTCTACCATGTGTGCTAAAAATGATGGCAAAATTTTACTGTGTTGCGGATTTCACTGAAAAAAAACAGTAATTATGCGACAGTAAATAAATATGAAAAATTAGAGAGAATGTATAAACATTCTGTAATAATACAAAGAATGTTTTTCAAATATTATGTGTGTATGAATGTATAAGATTATCTTTCTCATGTAAGGATTATTTCCTTACATTAGGAAATTACCTTAAGTAAAGTATTACACTATACTTTCAAGAAATTTATTGTGCTCTGTTAGAAAAAAGAAAATAAAAATTAGATACAGTAGTTATACATACTTTTGTGTTGAATTCCATCACGCAATAAAGTATGAATGATCAACATGTAACCTTGATACAGTAAAATAGTGATAGCGCACAGTAGAAATTCCTGCCATAAGTCAGACGTACAGTGAGGAGCATAACTGATTCCACACACTTTATATCAGAATAACTTTTAAATGAATGGACCAAACGACTTCAATTTCTCTGTAAGGCTAGAAGAATTACTTTAGTAAATGACGTCTAATAAATAAGATGAAAAAATGCATTTAGTCGGGATTGTGAAAAACAATACTAAAAATTAATTTTTACAACTTTTTTAGCTGGCCCAATAACAAAAATTTTAAACATGTTTTTTGTCAACGTCAGGTGACTCAGCCTATACATTGTTTATAAACAGTTTCGATGTTCAAGTTTGAAGATTGCAGTGCTATCTCGACAGCGAAACGCGATTTTTCTGAAAGCAGAAGATGAAAAGCGGCAAAAAGAATCATGCGGAGGGAATGACAGTTCATAGAATAAATTGCACTAACCATAACCTCCTGTGTGTCGTAACGACTATTATTGCGGGGGGCAATGCGACCTATTAATCTAGATTTAGATTACACAGTCGATTCTGCCGTTTCAGTTATTCACGCCCCTGGAATCGGTAAGTACCGTGGGCGGAGTAAAATTCATTGCCATGATACCGTTATAATTATTGATCACGGACACACATATGTATGTGTCCACTGAGTTATGCACGTGAGCAATATTGCGCGGGTTATTTACAGGTGTTTCAAATCGAAGCGCTAATGAGGAAGACAATTAATTTCGATTCGGAACGGTAGACCATGGAAAATGAAAGCGCGGACGTGTGCGCGAGAGCGCATTTGCGTTAAACGTTATTAGTTTATAACATGATTTAGAAGTCCTTTGCAGAAACTCGCGTTTGATTCATTATAGCAGTGTCCGTGTGGAATTCCCATGTTATTCTGTGTCCTATAGCCAGGCTTCGACTACGAAAACTGAATTAACCGTTTATTAAAAGTTCTTCGCGCGAGGTTTTGATTTTATGAATGGAGTCACGTTGTCTGATTAAACGTCGCCTTTAAACCTTTCAATCCAAATTACTTTTCAATTTTATTTCCTACTATTTTCAGTGTTTTATTTGAAATTTCCTTGAATTTTTCGTTATTGGGCCAACTAAAAATGTTGTAAAAATCCATTTTTACTATTGTTTCTCACAATTCTGTCCAAATGCATTTTTTCAACATATTTTTTACACATCATTTAGTAAACTAATTCTTCTAGTGTTACAGAGAAATTGAAGTTGTTCGGTCCATTCATATAAAAGTTATTCTGATTTAAACTGTGTGGAATCAGTTATGCTACTTACTGTATAGCGTCGCGGTGATCAAAAGACACGACCAACCAGGGATACGATAACGAATAGAAATAAACGGTTTGTTCCCAGTGGAAGAAATCGGTGCAGGATCAAGCATTCGAACGAAAATGAGGGTGTTCTGAGAGCGAGACTACTGACCCAGAAAAATCACCAGAAAATAATACGGAACTGCGAAAAACAAGAAAAAACGACCAAAGAAACGCTGACCTCGCGTCTGACCAGCATAAATCGATGATAACGCGAGGGAAAAGCTGGAACGCGGACGAAATTGCTGATCGAACGCATTCTCGAGTGTCAGCATAAAAGCAGAACATTCAGCGTACAAAGCTGCCGCCGAATCGACAGCTCATTGTGTAGGAAATAAATAAATGATCAGTAACCGAGCACTGCGGACCATTATTCAAAATCAAAAATGTTTGCCTCGATTACAAGACACAGGAGTGAAATCAAAATTTCTTTTTACATTTAATCCTTTGCACTCCGAATTATTTTTTAATTTTGTTGCCAATTATTTTCAGTGTTTCGATTGGAAACTTCAAAGGACAGTTTCTTGACTCCTACTTATTTCAAACAATTTTGTTTACTATTTATATTAAACATAGTTCGCTCGAACTCTGTTGTAATTTACAGTAAGGAACATAACTGAATTCCACACACTTTAAATTAGAGTAGCTTTTTATGAATGGACGAAACGACTTCAAGTTCTCTGTAATGGTAGAAGAATTAGTTTAGCAAATGATGTGTAAAAAATGTGTTGAACAAATGCATTTAGGACGGAATTGTGAAACACAATAGTAACAATCAATTTATACAACTTTTTAGCTGGGTCAATAACGAAAATTGTCAACTTGTATAAATTATATCCACTTCGAAAATTTCATTGAAATTGGTTAATTGGTTTACGAATTATAAACGATCAAAAGTGGTAATTTTTAGCGTACCATAAAGTGGCAAGTTTTACCACTTCTGACCGTTTATAACTATCAATATTTCCTATTGTTTTTCACAATTCCGTCCAAATGCAATTTTTCAACATATTTTTTAAACATCATTTACTAAACTTTCTTCTAGTCGTACGGAGAAATTGAAGTCGTTTGATCCTTTCATATAAAAGTTGTTCTGATTTAAAGTGTGGAATCCTTACTGTAACTATTGATATTATTTTCTAGTTTTAAAACATGAAAATTAAGAGTGAATTTCGGCCAGGGGCTGTGCGATTCAAGCAAAGGGCGTCACGGAATGCAGTCGCAGGTACGCCATCATCCCCTATATACTTCGCGTTCGACCGACGCTTTCGATGGATAAAAAAAGATGAACGGAAAAAGCAAAAAAACCACGAGCTGGAGTGGAAATCGGGATTATTAACGTTGTAAACTCAAACAATAAACCACCGGGATTAAAAAGGCATACAGTAAAACTCGATTCCGGCGGTGTTGCGCGTTATTCTTGCTTTGTCGACGAAGTCGTATCGATAGTCAAGGATTAGTACGCCGCATTGAAATTATCGGTTGACCTATTAACGGGCCCGTGGCATGGGGCAGGGCTCGAAAATACGCCATTTTTCAGCGATGCCCGGCCAGGCCTTAGTCATTAGTATTCGCGGTATAATTCAGCTGCATCGCGGTATCCGCATTCGGGCCGATAAGCTAAATAACGATCTGCCGACTGAGAGGTACATATTTTTAACGAGGTCCGAGCCCGCCCCCGCCCTCCCACTCCCCCAGAAACTTCGGTTATCGAACGATTACAACGGAACGCAGCAAACAATGAATTTGGATTAAAGAACCCCCGTCGCGGCCTACTCGCTTCGTCGGCCCCGGCTAAATGAAATTCTATCGAGAATCGCGATTGTATCGGCCATCCGCGAATTAACGAGGCACCACGCGTCAGCTAAAAATAATAATAAGATAAACTATGTGTCCTAGCGATAACACCATTCTATACAAAATTGAAGCTGACAAAATGTTCCATAAGATGACTGCATTCAGTTTTTCGCTATCTCACATAGTTTCCGAGATATCCGCGCTCAAAGTTCATTAATTGTGAAAAAGAAATTTTTGCCTTATTTGATTAGCTAACTCTTCACAATTAGTGAACTTACAGCGCGGATATCTCGGAAACTATGCGAGATAGCGAAAAACTGAATGCAGTCAATCTTATGGCAAATTTTGTCACCTTTAATTTTGTATAGAATGGTCTTATCGCTATGACGCACAATTTCCGAGATATTTTTAATATAGTAATGCTGGTAATAGAGTTCCATTATGGTCGAAAGCTGTTAACATCCACCATACATTATAACACGCAAGCTTTTACAGTGTGAAATAGCGAATAAACTGGAATTTAACGAGGATTATCCGATTCAATATATCTAAGAAGCGTACGAGGGATAATTGCATCTCTCGAAACATACGTCTTCATTTATCGCGAGAGCACATACGTATGCTCTGATTTGAAGCTCTCTCGAAATACCTAACCATGCTCGTTCAGTATCCCCGATACATACACTTCATTCGGGCATAGTTTTGAAATATAAAGTCCAGCCCCTATTATTAGAGAGAGCTATTCCTGTCAATCGTCAATCTGATATAAAAGCAGAACTGCGAAATATTGCATGACAATGCCCATTCGTGTCGATTTAGTTTGAAATCAGCTTATTTGAACAATGTGCATGCATGAGTAAGATCATCCATATTAGTGCCGGTCCCTGTGCATGTTGAGCTGATGATAACAGCAGCTCTCAAAATGGAACTGGGGAACGCATGAACAGTATCTGTCGCAAAATTTTAATGCTTAAATCCAGTAGAAAAATCTCGTAGAAAAAGATAATTAATTTTTTAAGGATTCGGGTTGCAATCAACCCTTTGAGTGACATCTATCAAACAATTCAAGAACAATGTTCTGTTACCTGCAGTTTTGAAGAAAATGGGTGGGTGTACCATCAGACAATAGAACAATGAAATGAATTAAAGAGTGTCCACATATTCTTTACAACTTAATAAAACCACCGAAGAGAAAAATACGTTTCTGTTTGGTTCCTGTGCCTTGCAATTAATGCAAACAATTTGCGTTTGAATTATATAATAAATTACTCATCATTTTAACCGTGTTCTTTCAAAGTAACGCGCTTCTAGAATGAACAACTGATATTGGAAGTACTAAAATACTTTTACTAAGTACGATTAAATCGGGACACCGGCGTTATTACGTCTTTTACGTTTATTAATAATACTGCGATGTCTCGCGACGCCCGTGTTAAGAGCATTAAATTACTCTCGACTTTTCTTGAAAGTGATGTTAACTTTTACGACACGAAACGGTCTCCACATGATGACCTGCCAGGACACTTAAGGCCACGATATAGATTCCTCTCCGGTAAAGATCCTCGTAACACGTTACAACCATTTTCGCTGTCGCCGATTCATTTAACTCCTCTCGCTGATCTTTCCGGCGTTATAGCTCGTAGGCGTATCGCTCGGGAAATCTTTGAGATAACGAGAGCGGTTCGGAAATTAAAGGACCCTTGCCTGGACCTTTCAAGATCGTCAGGAATAATTGAATTTTTCCTTAAAGATTCCTTCGGAACGCGTAGATTTGTGTGGCAATTCCATATTGCAATTGCTAAACGAGGAGACATTAATTATTGAAAAAATTTCTCAAGTTACTTCTAACTATGATAAAAATAATTATAATGTTGGTTTTTTGTTATTCTTCTATATTCCTAGCAATAAATAATGATTTATACAAAACTTGTGGTTATTGGTTCAGTTTCGCTCCTTCCTGAAATTGTAAGAAATTGCTGTTGAACAAAAATTGATTTCTTAATCATTTTAATACGTTGTTTATACAACATTGTTCTTATGTTCTACCGTTGCATTCTCCCACGCAACCCATGTGTGATATTGCGAACCATGATTGCAATACTCGAGGTTTAAAAATTCTAAAAAAAAAGTAAAATGTAAGTTTAACAACTTCAACAAAGCTAACTGTAACCAACAACGAATAAATGCGAAATTTAATATGCTTCTCAATGTTCTCGATTTTGTGCTGATCAATATACCAAGAAAGAAAAGGGAACTGCAGTCTTGTAAGTTAAAAATTCTCCCATGATGATGCACTCGCTTGACGTTAAGTCACCAGGATAATCCCAGATTTACAGTCGTCTGGTCCGTCATTCACCCTTGACACGGAGTTGTGCTTGCTGCACGCGAAAACTTGCAAGCTGCAATGACTTAAGGTTATCGAACTCTTCGTGACCTTTCCTTCCAGCTGCTTCATCGAATTCTTTGCGCTATGTTTTTCAGGAAACTTCTCGCTTTAACTAAAAAACAGTTTTAGACAGGTTAAGTGTTCATAAATACTGGTTGAGAAGAATGATGCTATTGTTTATTCTTTGTTAAAAAACAACCCAGACAATAAACTCACTAATATATATTTTTAGTTATTCCCTTGTGAAACTTTGTATAGTTAAGATGGGACTTAACTTCCCGATAATAATCACTAATTAGTAGACAGCGGATGTTTATGCAATTTGCAATTTTCATAGACGAATTTTAAGAGACTCGAATCAATTAAAATCTTATTTTCTGTGTCAGCAGCCTTTTTAGATCTGAAATAAATTAAAATCGTAGTAAATTCTGTCGTAATTTATATCCTAGCATTTTTTGAAAATTTTGAAAAAAGTGGCTGTCGCGTTTATCGTAAAAGATTTTCGGAAGTTTCAGAAGCAATTTGCTCGCAAGAAATGCTGGCGAGAACTATCACAACAGACAGGTTCTAATGTTTTTTGCAATATGACCGCGGAAGCGGGTGAAGGTGTAAATTACAGTGTTCGTTGAGACGCCGGTCGAGAGAACAGGAGAATTGGGTAGAATGCGAAAGCGGATGGAGATTAATTCTGGCGCTAATTTAGCGGCAGCTAGTAAGCATTCTGGCTGAAGCATCCCCGTGGGCCTCTAGATACGAAACAGCTCGACTCCTCCACCGTAAATGAAACTCGTGCCACGCGGCGACTCGTTTCCACCCGTCTCTTGTTTCGACAGTTCTTGCCTCGAATGCTGTCGAAAAATTACAGTACGTCCCAGCTCACATTTCAGCTGTTCGATACTAGAAAACAATGTCGGTTTGCGATCACTGTCCGTGCAAAACACGGTGGACAGTAAACGCGACTTTACTGTACATCGTTTTAAGTCTCTGATTAATTTTTCTCTATTGTCCTCTGAGAGTAGACATTGCTAGATTAAGTGATTGAGATGTTGTGTGTATAAACCACACACTGACACATTGGTCTGTGAGTGTAGATAGTCTGTCCGTAATGATGAGCAAAAGCGAATGGTGGCGCCATCGAGTTGCTACACGAATTATCTGAACGTTATCGCAGACAGAGGATAAGTAAAATCACCGACGAGATACTATTAAAGACTGCCAGCCCCTGTGTTATTCAGCGGGACCGGTAACCGGGCGCGACAGGCGCGGGGATAACGTGGAACTTACAGTGATCTGAAATACCACATCGCTAAAAGTTCTACCACCGACGAGATACACTCGTCAAGTAGAAGAAGAATGATATAGTGTAGAATGCTCACATTACCCATACTGTAATTGCCTTATAATACTGTCACCGACGAGATACTATCTCGTCTCTTTACCTAAATAGAACCAGATGATATATGACATTGTTCACGCCCGGGGCAAATCAGCTTGGATAATACATATATTCTGATTTGAAGGAACGTGAAATTACAAAATGTTCTGGAAGACAATAGGTATAGGAATAGAATTTATTGAAAAATCAACATATTTATTATATGTGCAGCTCTTAGCTCGATATTATCCTTTATTCATAAGACACTAAAAGTTCTTATAAATAGAGGATAATACCGATTGCCCAGGTCTCACCACGAGGAGGTTGCTGCACAAGAGACCCGAAAGGGAGTCAGAACGAATGCAATATTCTTTCTGGCTCCCTTTCTTACAACGACGGACTTATATTAAGTCTTATATTAATTCATTTTTTCTTAAAATTTGTCTACAAAAATTGAAAATTGCAGTTAGTGATAACTATTATAGCTGATAAGCTACTCTTATCTGGCTTCGTAATTCTTCGAAATGTTGACACATTAACAACCGGTGATTATTGCATAATTTTGAAAAATCTATGGTAAATGGTTAAATAGTTTTTAATGGAACCTCCAATAGGAACAACAATTTTCATTGTGAACTAACAACTCACCCTCAATAACATCATCTAATAGTTTCATTCAAGACTGTAATGTAAAAGAAAATTTCAAAGCAAACAGTTAATTATGATATGATATTGAAGAGAATGCTCTCAACTGAACAGCGACGCACAGAGTACAAAGAAGAAGAAGAGGTAGTTCCTGTTTGTAAAACAGACTTGAGTATTTTCTAAGTAAGTAAATTGTTAATTATAATATGATGTTGAAGAGAATGTTCTCGCAAGCAGCGACGCACAGAGTACGCAAGAAGAAGAACTTTTTTTTTCTTCAATTATTTATTTAAGGTCGCAGCAACATCTAGGTCATTAGCGACCACAAGAATTATGACATGTGAAACACAAATTTAGATTCTTAAAATTAGAATTAATTACAAGTACATTGTGGAAAAATCAATTAGTAACAATTATACATATATAATGATTACATAGTGTGGTACAAATTAATGGATTTTAGAAATGTTATGACATGGTTGATATTCTTATAATCATTAAGGCATTCACTTAAAATGTTAGGTATAGCAAATCGACGTCTTTGGAAGGTGAAAAGGGGACAGTGCAATATAAGATGTTCAATCGAAAGTATAGTATTACATCGAGTACACATGGGAGGGGGATATTTCAAAATTCTATATAAGTGAGTTAGGTTAGTATGTCCTATACGAAGTCGTGTGAGAACTACCTGATCTCTTCTGTTAGTAACTTGGGGACATTCATTATTTAAGAGGTCTTGCCTTACCAAGGATAGATTAGAGGGAAGGGAACTAGTCTATCTCGCATTCCATTCAACTCTAATTTCTCTTTTAATTTGTTTTACCATATCTCTGTGAGAAGAAAAACAAAGAAGAAGAACTTGCTCCCTGCGAAAAAGACTTTAGTATTCTCTAAGACGTAACAGTATTGTGTGGCGGAGTGTGACAGAAAGAAAACAGAGAGGGGAGGTGGGTGTCTGCGTGGAACACGTGCGTCGGAGGAAAAAGCGTACGCTCGCTCGTGTGCTGTAGCGTACGGCGCAAACGTGGCGTAGTTGGGTTCGTCGTGTCTCTGCTGAACTGTTCCAGCGTGGTTGCGGCAACGCGAGCACGAGGCAACGACTGCTGACCCGTCATATTGATCGACCTGGATCCGCAGTCCTCCTCTATCCGATTGCGCGGCGGCTCGGGTGGCGCTCGGCGGACTGCGCCGCGACGCTCTCCCCCGACGCTTGAACGCTAGCGTAGTCGCAATCACTGCACCTGCGAGTAACGCAACGTCGTCGTACCCTGTCGTGTGATCGTCCGTCGCCATGCTGGTGGTGCAGTGATCGAGAGATCCGTAAGAGACAGAGAGCGAATCGCCAAAGTGGTTGCATGTGATCTGCGCGTCCAGGCCAACTGCACGGCGCCACCCGAACGCTGCTCCCTTTTTCCTCGGTCAGTTCTGGTTTCAACACCCCTGGTGTCCAGAATCCTTCCGCTATGAACTGTGTACGTATTGAAGGTATTTCGAATCTTCTTTCGGACTGCTGCACCAATTCTCGTGACGCTTGCTACCTAGGGATCCCGTTTAGACCCACAGAAACATAGTCTGCGCTCGACTACTCGGATTGCGCATATATCTAGTGATGTTTCAATGTTTATGGGGTCTATATGGGCCTTTTCCCATGATCGCTCGCAGTTTAATTGACTCCAGGAGGCATGCGTGCTCGACAGACTCGCAGCACTCTTGTCGCGGAGGTGTCGAAGCCCATGCGAGAGAAACCTACAAAAATCCAACTTGACTGTTAATCGGCATTTTTCAAATTGTATTAACACCCGCGAACAGCGCGAAACGATTGTTCACGTGGCCAGATCTTCGACCACTGCACCGTACTTTATCAGAGAACGCACTCACACGGTTCGTCTTGCGTCGTCGCACAAACGAATCACAGTTTCTTTATTAAGTAAATGTAGGTATTACTCGGTGTATGATAATTTTCAAGCTGAACAAGTCACGTTCGACAATTTTCTAGAGCAACAGGTGTCCGAATTTTGGTTATTGTTGTGCTCGGTATTAACATAGTACCCTGTGTCGATAAACAACACGATTGAAACGAAGATTTGTTGTTTGTTTAGACGGTTTGTCTTTACTGGTTTTATATAATTTTGTAGCGATTGATTAGTGATTTTTTGGAAGATTTTCATAATGCTTTCTAGTGGTAGCTTTACTACGCTCTATATGTATACCTTGTTGCATGCCGCCATCGAATCGTATTTTCCATTATGCATCTCACATACGTAAACATTTACATGCGAGATGGCGAGCCGTCTCGATCGCCGCACATATTGACCCGTCGATCAATCACCTGTGGTGATTTAAGGCCATTCGTTAAATTGAGTTTTGCGGAAACACTGGAGTCCCCACGTGCTCCACCACGCGATTTCTTTACGCAAACCAATCGAGTTAATTCGGTTGTGAATAATGGAGTGGATGTAAATCTCAATCAATAGTAACCTGTCGTCAGTCGATGCCAACAAACATTTGTTTTCTTAAATCGTGGACCTCCGGTGCAGTATTTTTTTCTTATTAGAAATTTTGGCGTTGATTATATATATTGTTGATTGTATATGTATATATATATATATATTGGTAATTTCTTTTCTATTCTTGTAATTTAACCCTTAGAATTGTGACTCTTGCTGTAGCATTATTCAACATATTTATGCTAAATAAAAATAGTCTGCGTCGATTGCCAAAAATAGAATCGAAATTGAAAAAATATTATTTCTTCCCTTAATAATTCTAATAGATGAGAAATCATGCATTGACGTTCTCAATTTTTAAAATTCTCTTACAAAATTTTGAGTTTTACTAATCAATTACTAAACATTTACGTATTGTATTAGGCTTTGTCGAGTGTGACTCGGCATCGGAGAAATGAAAATATAAATGGAACGTGTTTTTATATGTGTTTGGTTGTTCCTTTATTTATTTAAGTAGTACTTTTTAGTTGAAAACAAATCCACAAACATGAATTACAACATAGTTTGAGTATACTAACGGGCATATTTCATGCAGTACAAAAATGCGCCAGTATTGAAGTGGAGACCGTTAATTACATGCAGATAAAATTTAATTACAAATTCATAGAAGAAGAACTCCTATATCGGATTATATAATGTCACTGGTACGTTGTTTCATGGCATTATGCGAAGGTTTTATGCAACACTGTTTACATGTACGTATACGTATATATGTATAGTGGATATAGTCGCTGGAGCACGTGTATTAGTCTCGAGGTTATGTTCAAGCTTGTGCTGAGAATTATTGCGTTCTATGTGTGTATATACTGTGCGCTTTATTACAATAACTGATTTTATTTCACTACTCTGTCTTGCAATCAATGCAAACATTTTTTATTTTGCATAAAGATCCGCAGTCTATTTATTAGTTATTGGCCAAAAATCGTGAAAAACTACAATTTTTACCATCTTCAAACATTTGTAGCAACGTTGTCCGAGTTTGATGAAATTTTCAAAACAAGAAAATACATTTCTTTTTAATTTTCAAAATTTTCTCACGTTATGTAGCAAACCAATTGTTTTATCATTTCAGAAAAATGCGGGAAGTAACTGCTGCTAACGCATTAATATACTAATTTGTATTAAACTAATTGTATGTTCAACATAATTCGAATAATTTACGTAGAAGACAAAGTTGTCAGTCAAGGTTGTTTCCAAGTTTCTAAAGAAAGAAACACGTAGGAAGAGTATTTGACAAATGTTTTTGAATAAAGGCCTATCTACGCTGCTTGTTTTAAATAGCTCGGCGCGGGCAGCCTAATTACAATCGTATCATTTTCACGCAACGTGTCGCGCATCATCATTCACATCATGCGCAGTTAAAGACGCTTTAACTGTGCACTTCCTCTTGCTTGTCTTCCTCTGTTTTAACCCTTAGCACTCGAATTATTATGCCATTATTCAAAATATTGTTTACGTTATTACATATGTTGGGATCTAATTAATTATTGTTTTAACTTTTTTCCGAATCACAATATAAAATAAATGACCCCAGGACCCAGGACACCAACATAATTTCATTTGATAATTCATTGTTTACGAGATAACTGCGTGGTCCACTTTCAATGGAATTCCCTCTGTACAATTAATTTCACTTGTTTTAGGTGTACAGTAAGGAGAGCATAACTGGTTCCACATACTTTAAATCAGAACAACTTTTTTATGAATGGACCAAACAACTTCAATTTCTATGTAAGGCTAGAAGAATTAGTTTAATAAATGATGTGTAACAAATATGTTGAAAAAATGCATTTGGACGGAATTGCGAGAAACAATAGTAAAAATCGATTTTTACAACTTTTTTAGCTGGGCCTATATAAATTATATACGCTCTGAAAATTTCATTGAAATCGGTTAATTGGTTTACGAATTATAAACGGTCAAATATGGTAATTTTTAGTGTACCATAAAGTGGCAAGTTTTACCATTTTTGATCGTTTATAACTCGTAAACCAATTAACCAATTTCAATGAAATTTTCAGAGCGTACATAATTTATACAAGTTGACCAAACACGTCTCTTGAATTTTCGTTATTGGCCCAGCTAAAAATGTCGTCAAAATCAATTTTTTCTATTGTCTTTCGCAATTCCTACCAAATGCATTTTTTCAACATATTTCTTAGAGGTCATTTACTAAACTAATTCTTCTAGCCATACAGAGAAATTTAAGTCGTTCGTTCCTTTCATATAAAAGTTATTCTGATTTAAATTTAAAAAGGAGAAGGAAATGTTTCATACAATTTGTCAGGAGACGCTTCGTTACAGAGTTATTAACAAATATCCGTGAAATGACTAGCAACGCTTTCGCCATTGGAGCTATGTCTATCTCGTTTACGTAGATTACATTTTTTTCTTACGTGATAACACGTCATTTCGGTGCCATAAATAAATGGTGATACACGATAATGTGAATAATATAACTGCGTAGATAATTATTTCTTATAAAACGATTCTTATTCGTGTTTTGACTAACATTTACATTAACATTTTCAGTGTAGATCAAGCCCTGCAATATAGCCTAAGTTTGGGGCATGCTTTACTCAATGATATTATTGGGTTGGCAAATAAGTTCGTTCGGTTTTTAACATTGGAATGAATCACAAAAACCGAACGAACTCATTTGCCCTAACCCAATACATTAAATTTTATTCGCGTATCAAAAACTGCATGGCTACATTATCAAGAATAATTTACAAATAATTTGTTTTAATTTCGAGTGAATGCTATTCACTAAATACACGTGTAGAAACTCTATTTGAAAAATATAAAAAGTCAATACAATAAAGTGGAGCAAAACGAAATTGTGAATTGAGTCAGAAATTCAGTCAGACTAGATCATCGTTTGAATTCCATCAGACAATGCAGAGCTTGAGGGTTGAAAGGAATCCGTCAGAGACTTCCGCCGAATTTTTGCGCTTGAAATTCTTCCAGGATCGTCAGCCTGTTCCGTCGCGATCGTTGATGACGTAAGAACGAGAAGAGGTCGCGGTACTATCCGATGCGCGACGTGCCTCGCAGGAACATGAAATCGCTACGTTACGACAGTGAAAACGGCTCACACCGGAACAGTTGTCGTTCGTCGTAGCAGAGCGTCGAGCAGACGATCTAAATCACGACGCATTTTCTTCAACAGCCGGTGACTTTTATCTCGCTGAAGAATCTTCCTCTACGCTACGAGGGCCAAGAACTCCCTCCACTATCTCAACAGGTATGACGATTATTCAGTTTTTCATCTTCGTCTTCGTGCTTCTTTCGCTTGGGCATAATTAGACAGCGGATTTTATGCGCTTATGACAAAAATGAGGTCATTTAGAACAGTAATAATACACTCCTCAAAAGAATTTAAATTACTACTAGTTTACATGATCATAACTCCGGCCAGAATTGCTGTATCGATATCGTTAAACAATGGCTTGAAAGCGTGAAACCTCTAGTTTCGGATACTGTGTTTCAAACTGTTGCTATGTTGCTTTTTTACAAAGTTATAGCGAGATAAAGACAACATGGACGGTTAACAAAAATGTTGTGCAACTTTGTAACATCACACCGGGAGAAACAAATTTTTTTGATAAAAATTTCGTCGTGGGCCTGTATGAGGGCGCATAATCGTATCAATTATATACGCTCCGAAAATTTCATTGAAATCGGTTAATTCGTTCTCGAGTTATAAACGATCAAAAGTGGTAAAAAGTGCAGTTTCGCAAGATTTCGAACATTTCACCAATTTTGATCGTTTATAACTCGTGAACCAATTAACCGATTTCAATGAAATTTTCGGAGCGTATTTAATTTATATGACTTGATTAAATACGTCTATTAAATTTTCGTTATCTTAAAAATCAATTTTTACTATTGTTTTTCACAATTCCGACCAAAGATGTCATTTATTAACGTAATTCTTCTAGCCTTACAGAGAAATTTATCATTTCGGATCATTTTGAAAGCCTTCGACCTACTTTCCATTCCAAACTTTTTAGCAGGAACATATAGGTTTCATTAATGATATGATCTCGTTGAATTTTTCGATAAGAAACGAATCGTTTTCGCAGTGTAATTATACAAATTCAAACAAAGATGCTTTGTTAGCCAAGAACCTTTTAAGCTCCTTTATTTATATACTCGATAAGCTGAGTGTATTTCCAACGAAAGCTCCAGGGACAGCTTACACCCGGAACCTTTTCCCTTGTGGTCTATATTTCAAGATGAGGAAAGAACAATTTATTTTACTCCTTGTTTCGCGCGATAATACTTTCCGTGTAACAATCGCTTGCTCCAATACACGCGAATTCCGCGCCGGTTTACGCGCGACAGTATTCAGTCACGAACACGTTACATTTAAATACGCGTTGCATGTCGGTTCATAATATTTGCATTGATAAACAGATCAATCTCTACAATCTCTACTAGAATCCGGACAAGTCTCAGTACGAACACTCTTCAGAGAGAATCGGATATGAATCCCTGTCGAGGTGTGCAAATGCGAATCCCCTTTAACCATTTATATACTGCAGTCCCGTTCGTATTATTATTTTTCGATGTAGAATAAGAATATGGGGTTCCATTTGAAAAAGTGACGTTGCCCTTCATCTGACCCTTAAAGTGCCATTATGGAAAAATGTGCATAGCGCAGTTAAATGTGATCCTTCATATGAAGAATATTTTATATAAAACATTTTTTCATATTCCTGCTGGTTTCCGTAATAGTTGACTGTCTCAAGATAAATGGACCCCCTGTATATTCGTATTCTTCAATTCTTCTAATCTTTTTACTATATTTAATTGCACCGACTTCTTGTTTTTATTTTAGTTTTTAACCCTCAGCACTCGAATGGTGACTCTGAGGCGCCACTAAAAATTGCTGTACCATTATTCACAATATTGTTTGCATTATTAAATAAATATCTAACCAATTACTAAACGTTTAAGTATTGTATGAGGTATTATAAGAATTTCATATCCTCAAAATTTGAACAATCATAGGGAATGGAAATATTTTAGCTGGGAAGTGTAGTAGTCTTCTAGTAATGTAAATAAACACGTGTAGGGTTCAAAGATTGAGTGCTCGGCGTCGCCTTCACCGTCAGGTACTTCAGCTTGTGGGCAAACAACATATTTCGCTTGCCAGGTCGATGTTGCATAGAATAACAGACGTTACTTCAAGTATCCATCCTTCTTCAGCTGTAGTATGTGTAGTGTGGTACGCCTGTGTTATACGAAATGGGGACATTTTCTTACTGGCGGAATACTTGTCTTCTCTTAAGTCTCTGTAGACCGTATTTTTGTTACGAATGTTACAAAATATCCTGTCAGCCTTATATGAAAACTCCTTAAGCCCATTTTTTAATGAAAATTGGGTTTCCAGCTTCGCCTTGTTCGACACTTCACTTTCTACGGTTTGAGGGTAATTCTTTTTTTACTGCTTTAATTAGTGTCTAAATATACAGTAAGCAGCATACCTGATTCCACACACTTTAAATCAGAACAACTTTTTTATGAATGCACCAAACGACTTCAATTTTTCTGTAAGGCTAGCAGAATTATTTTAGTAAATGATGTGTAAAAAATATGTTGAAAAAATGTATTGGGACAGAATTGTGGAAAACAATAGTAAAAATTGATTTTTACAACTTTTTTAGCTGGCCCAATAACGAAAATTTAAGAAATGTGTTTTGTCAACTGGTATAAATTATATACGCTCTGAAAATCTCATTGAAATTGGTTATTTGGTTTACGAATTATAAACGATCAAAAATGGTAAAACTGGCCACTTTATGGTACACTAGAAATTACCACTTTTGATCGTTTATAACTCGCAAACCAATTAACTAATTTCAATGAAATTTTCAGAGGTATATAATTTATACCAGTTGACCAGACACATCTTTTAAATGTTCGTTATTGGCCCAGCTAAAAATTTCATTTACTAACCTAATTCTTCTAGCCTTACAGAGAAATTGAAATTGTTTGGTCCATTCATATAAAAGTTATTCTGTTTTAAAGTGTGCGGAATCAGTTATGCTCCCTACTGTACAACATTTTTGAGTGTCAATTGATGTCAATTGATATCAATTAATTGATTGATTCGCCATAATTTGTACCAATAATCTTCATTATATTGGTCTTCGCGGGATCGTTCTTGGAATCAGTAATACTGCGGGAAACAGCTGATTGTGAGCCAACAAAATGCCGCATGTCCTCACTCGCTGTTTCAACAATTCTATGTATGTATCAATGTAGGGGACGACGGGTAAAATTAATGGCCTCGGCGTATAGAGGGCGATGAAACAATAAAATTAAACGAGGTCATTCCTTAACTCTCTGTATCCCCAATTTATGTTATTAATGTAAAGAACTCGCTACAACTTGAAAGCAACAAATATTCGCGAAGGGTTATAGCTTCTGCACTTCAAATACACACCCTTTTGCAAATCAGCTTCACCCTTTTACATTTGACAATTAATTAGCAAAAAGGTGAAATTGATTTACGAAATGGTGAAATTGAATTGCAAAAAGGTGAAATTGACTTCTAAAGGGGTGAATTTCAAGTTGCGAAACCTATGGTATAGTCTAATCACGTTGAAAGTGTTTCAGTTGAAGCAGTACGGTTGTCACAAATAGTTTTCTAATTCTGATTGCAGTTGATCGCGTGGCGAACGAATGCAACTGCGTGACTCGCATCCGGTGAGCGTTCTTGCTTCGAGGGTGATTTCGTCGCACGTCATGACACTGGATAAAAAGTGAGAAGAAATCGCCAGGGACAACATGGAGACGAATTATTTTATAGTGGGTGAGTTCCGAGAACGGTCGCGCTCCATACGGTACAGTGATCTCTAAAGAAATATTTTTCGACTGACTATTCTTATTATTCGTATTTGATCTATGGTATTTATGAAGGAGCCCCCCCCCCCCCCAAACACGTTGAACCTACATACGCGCACAACTATAGAAAACTTATTAGCACGGGCTT
Organism: Lasioglossum oenotherae; assembly: GCA_028455765.1. Lineage (NCBI taxonomy): Eukaryota > Metazoa > Arthropoda > Insecta > Hymenoptera > Halictidae > Lasioglossum > Lasioglossum oenotherae. The sequence continues at coordinate 10,522,119 of CM052296.1, forward strand.
AAGCGGAGATACGTTATTATAGTTCGTTGTAGTATAATTTACCATTTAGATTTCGGATTTTGTTCATAGAACATGTAAAATTCTAAAAATAAAAAAAATCTGAAGTAATTAGCAATTTTTAATACGTTTTGTATGTTAGAAAGATTTCGATTTCTTTCTTCCGATTTTTGTAAAATATTTCGTGAGATTTAGAGTTTCTATATACATTAAAAAATTTGAATTTCACTTTTTACACTTCTTGTTGAAGTTGTTTATACACTGACATTTAATAGAGCATCGAATTTCCGTGTCTCCGTGTCTGCATGCGATATAAATATAAAATTATACAGAATATAAATAGTATTGCGTTTCGTCACACGTTAAATTCTGATGGAAACATTGCCAAAAGATGATGCCGAGTGTGTCTTCGTGTAATTCGTGATACATGCAGCAGCGGTAGTGGTAGGCTACGTATACATTGTTCGTAAATGTGGCAGAATATTATTTGGGAAGTAATGTTCCTCGTTTAATACATTTTAGAGTAGGTTGTCTCTTCTGTTAGTCTCCTAATCGCACTAAACTATGAACGACAGGAAAGCAACAATACCTTATAGCTAGACTGCGGATGTTTATGCAATTTTCAATGTTCCTAGGCAAATTTTTTAAGAAAAAGGAATCACGTCAAATCTTATTTTCAGTGATAATAATCTTTTCAGCATTTTTTGACAATTTTTAGAACCCATAAATGTATAAAAATCCGCAGTCTACTTATAACAAAACAGTGAAAGATGGAAGATAACCTAAAATCGATTTCGTTTGTTAAATTATACATTTAATGAAAAGTGATAATTACTTAAATTCTTTCTAAAGAAAAATTTAGTTGTCACGTATAGTGAGATTACCTGGGAATAAGAAATCTATACATCTATAATACGTTTTAATAATTTACAATTAGCAATATTTCTAAAAAATCTACGATTCACAGTCAAAGATATATTTCACATTTTTGAAGCAGGATTTTTCTGTAAATTTTCATCTCTCTACTAAAATACTTGAACCATTTCTTGTAAAATAAGTATTCAACAGGAGATTTTTAAGCTGCATTTTAATATGCCACAACCATTAAAATCCTATTAATAGACTTCCAATAGGTGAAGAGTGAACAGATTTCCAATATGTGAAGTGTTAATGTGTTATAATACACAAATTCCGTTTTTAACACTAACCGTACCGTGACCGGTCAAATTATTTTTTCAAAAAATGTATTTTTCAACTATTGAAATTATAGAGCTGCTTCCATTAGGAATTATTCAATAAATTTCTTTATTCGAGCACGAATTATTATAAAAATTACGAAACGTCTAAATAAATTCGGTCTTATAATTTTTATAAAACAATCACAATCACTATTACAATCTTAATTCCAATAAAACAATGATATAGGGTTGAAAAAATTGATTTTGAACGACCTTTCTCCACCGCATAATTCGTGCATACTCGTAGACTGCTTGTGTATATGTATAGTTCCTTCTAAGAATCGATTACGTTAGTAGGCACGCTGTGTACGAGGTACGTACGAACAAGTTTCTAAAATTGCTAACACAGATAAAGCTCGAAACTATCGACTGTCATTTTCTTATTAACAACAATATTTCCCACACATGCCACAACAAAGATACGCTGCGTGCTCGAAGGTATGAAAATAGCATAAAAAGGGTATTTGCCTGGGGAATATCGATTATCGAGGAGCTTCGAAAATTCTCGGATATAGTCTTCGAATAATTTTGAATTGGAATTCCGGATCACGAGAAACATCCTTCGAACTTTGATACTGAAAGTTTCATTCATTTGGTTAGACGTATACCTACCTGTGTGGAGAGCACATGTTATGTGAGAAAACATTTTTGCACCGCTGTTAACTCGAAGAACCCTGTTTCAACCATAGGTTATCAAATATTTATCAATCTATAATATTTATGTCAAGTGTTAGCACGCTGTAATTCTGAAAATATTATACATACATTAGCATTTACTCGATAATTGTCTAAAACACAAAATTTTGTGCAACTTTGTAACATCACGCCGGGAGAAACAAATTTTTTTGATAAAAATTTCATCGTGGGCCTGTACGAGGGCACATAATCGTATCAATTATATACGAAAATTTCATTGAAATCGGTTAATTGGTTCACGAGTTATAAACGATCAAAATTGGTAAAAATTGCAGTTTTGCAAGATTTTCGACACTTTACCAATTTTGATCGTTTATAACTCGTGAACCAATTAACCAATTCCAATGAAATTTTCAGAGCGTATATATAATTTATACGACTTGATCAAACACATCTGTTAAATTTTCGTTATTTTAAAAATCAATTTTTACTATTGTTTTTCACAATTCCGACCAAATGCATTTTTTCAACATACTTTTTACACATCATTTACTAAACTAATTCTTCTAGCCTTACAGAGAAATTGAAGTCGTTTGGTCCATTCATATAAAAGTTATTCTGGTTTAAACTTTGTTCTAACTTCTACTACTTCTACTTCTTCACTTCTACTTTTTCCTTCTCCGAAAAAAATTATTTATACATTAGCTAGTAAACCAATCCTTCTAACGTCCCAAAGGAACTGAAGCTGTTGGGTCCAATTTTGACAAAGTTATTCGTTTTTAGAATGTGTCTCACGATCTTTTTGCAGCCCCTCAAATAAAAAAGTTGTGGGACTATTAAGAGTATTTTGGACATTTATCGAGTAAACACTGTATGTAGACAATTTAATTGATATCAAATTGCAAGATAGAATCCTTAATTGAGAAAAGAAGCTTCGATCAAAGAATATCTGTCGAGAACATTGGAAAACGGTAGCCATAAAATCGTGTAAAATAATTCGGAATTATAAGACTAACTAAATTCATTTGGAATCGATTTATTATTAAATCCAATACCATTCAAGTAAACTCACGACGATAGCAAAGACCGTAGCAGTAGGAACAATAGTGGTAGTCCTAGCGTTGTGCACCCGTTTTATGTTGTTCAGAATTATCGTTTCGTAGCTGTTCGCAGTTACCGACCTCTGTTTGCCATCGTCTAAAATAATCACCGATGTTTCGTTTCAGCGGCAATTGTACTCGCGGTTGCCACCGTCTGTCGCGCAGAGTGCCAGAGTGAGTGATCAAAAAACCAGCTTCTCCTCTTCAGTGTCCTTGTTGTCAACGTTGTACGTCAACACTAGACAGCAGGGCTTACGTCTTCAGAGTCAAATCTGTCGTTGTACATTATTGTATTCGCGAATTTCGATATCTTTTCTTCTTTAGTTCCAACGATAACCCTTCAAAGATTATACATAAATGCTTGCGTTTCTTTTTGTCAGTTAATGTGAAGAAGATTCGCTTAACCCTTAGCATAACCCTTCAACGAAGCTTTAACCGTTTGCACTCGAAGCAATTTTAATTCCGAAATCGAGACATTTCTGTCAACCCAGATCATTTTTCAAATTTATCCTGTTTTTTTCGTGTAACAGTTGAGCTTTTTACAATTTATAGAATGCAAATTCGAGTGCAAAATCCGCTGGCAATTCATCACATGCTAAGATTTGTCTCCCCAAAAAGCATGTGAGAGTTCTTTAAAAATTTGTTTTCACTTCTCGAAATTCATAACAATAGAACAATGAGTTGGGATTCCGGAGCGACCCCACACAGTATGCTAAGGGTTAAGTATAACATGATTTGCGACGCGTATCGAAGTGTTCCCGGCATTTTTCGAAAACAGTTTGTCTCTTGTCTCTTCTCTATCCGAAGTTGGTGTGGCGAGAAATGGTTGGCTTCATTGTGACGGTGTTTTACAGCTCGCTCGGTTTACTGCTACGAATGCGATTCGTGGACGGACCTCAGATGCAAGGATCCTTTCAATTACACCGCACTCCCGAGGGATCAACCGCCCCTGATGACCTGCAATGGATGCTGCGTGAAAATGGTTCGCAACGCGAAGTCACGTGAGTGTCCGAAGCAATCCTTTCATTTCGATGTTTACTGCGCGTTTACTGTCAAACTGCCGTGTTCTGCACTGACAGTGATCGTTCAGAGACACTATTAGGATTAGTAAAGAACGAAATAAATTACAGAATAATAAATAGTAAATGTCCCATTCTCGAGAAATTTTCATTCTCTTACTAATACTTAAATTATGAAAATGAAGGAAAACGTTGCTGAGTATGATAAGATAAAAAAATAGCACATCTCTTTCCACTTACAAAAATTAAGTTAACGTCCGCAGTGGTTTTGAAATAAATAGCCTGAAGCATTCTCTGGTTCGGTGTTTGGCTACAAAGTTTGGTGCTCAATGTAATTCCCATTTTCTAATCCAGACTTTTCAAGATGGCCTCTTTTCTGTTTTCAGCGTACGAAAGTGTGAGACGGACCTGCACTTCGCAGCTACAAATAAATTTGTTCATGGTGGACCACGTGTGCATGATGGAAAGAACCGGCACTGGTCACATGTGCTTCTGTGAGGAGGATATGTGCAATCGTGTCTCCCCGACCTCGTGTTCGAATCCCGTACTCCTGATGATCCTGTCGACCATCCTTGTACTACGCTCGGTCATCTTAGGGGTCCCAGCTTGCTTTGTAGAACGTTGCAATGGTCACGTTGTATAACACTGATTTACTCTCGATTCACCCGCAGTGGTTCCGATCATATCCACATAGACGTTTAGTTTCTAGTCGGCGACACGAAAACTCCTCGTCGGGAAGAGCGATCCCCCAGCACTCGGATACACTTTCAACTCGAATCAAACGAGCTACAGTTTTCTTTCTATATAAGGCGACGATGTTCTCTTCGCAGCAGCACAAAATCCTCTTCTTCTTTCGGAAGGGTACCTTTTCCAACGAGACTCGTTGCTGCTCGGTCGACAACTTTATTTCTAGACTTACTCGGGAACAAAGTGATTCTCTCGAGCCATCACCTTATATCAAAAGTAAATATACATCGACCAAACGTCGAAGAGCAAAGCGATGCCTCGGTCAAGTCGAATACGACTTGTAGCGAAAGAAAACTGTACTTTCTTTCTACGACAATAGAACGTTAGAGGCCAAATTCCGCGAACTTCGAAAAGAAGGAGAACCTCCAACGAGAAATAAACCCGACTAGAAAGGGGTTCAGCTTAACCCCTTGCCTTTTTTGAGCGAGTCACGCCTAATAAATATGAACGCGCCTTTTCATTTCATTTGAAAATAATTGAAAATAAACAAAATAATTCTTTTAATCTTTGTTAGTCGCTGTAACTGCAAAGAAAACGATACGGCAAGGGTTTAAAAGAAGATAAGAATGTCTCCTTCTCCTTCGAAGAGCTCGCATTTTGCGCATCGCTCGTTCCGACACACAAATTCTTACTCTCTCTCTCCCTCTCTCTCTCTCTCTCTCTCTCTCTGTCTCTCTATTTCTCTCATTCTCAGACATAGAACCTAGCAAGAGATCCCGGCCGTGTTCTGTGTAGACAAATCATCCGACTCTCGATCACTCTCACGATTTTACCTTTTGTTTGGTCGCCACCTGGGAGAACACCGTTCGGCATTGTTGCAATCACAGTTCGTGATACGTGCACTGGAAAAGAATTTCATTTTGTCCCTGTCAGAACATGCACTCACGATGTGATGCTCGTTCCTCGGACTCTCATCTGTCTTGCACGAAGCTAGCAAGCACGTGTTAGCCCCTCGCGGTGTCAACGAACTGCTAGGGGCTAAGCTAAACGAATCCCTTTCACTGATGAACGCGATTCTGATGAAATCTTGTTATGAGTTGGACTCAAAATTCGTAGCGAAAGCTGTGTCAATCAAGTTTGAACCGTTAGGAAGTTCTGCCACCACGAGTTTCTTTTGGCAAAGTGATTCTGCATGGTTTTAGCTGGGGATTCCCCTTTTCACGTGTATTGAAAACGTACATGTACACGTGTCATTAACCAGTGGCGCACCCACGGAGGGAGCCAGGGGGCCATAGATATTTTTTTTGTGGCATTAAAAATAAAGCCTCCTTCAGCTGAGACGTGCGAACACGTGTATCCTCAATGCACGTCCAAAACCGTGATCTCCAGTTTTCACGACATTCTTTTTGATTCGTCCATTACTTGCATTCATGGCATCTCCGGAGCAACCTCTTCCGATTCTCGTAATGCATCTCCATGATCACTTTGGCCGTAGCTTCATCGGATAGAAGTACCCTGGATACCTAGACCAAGCATCACACTGATCTGAATGTATTGTCAGTAGAGTTCTCACCCGCTTGACCACCTCGTTCCGTACCAATTCCGCCACGTTTCCAAGCCATCATAGAACACGAAACTACGCGCATAGGTATAATGAACACTCGCAGAATGTTGTTCGATCATTGCAAGTCCTAGGAAAGTCCTTAGTTGTGTGTTAAAGCCTGACATTAGCCAGGCAGCACTGGGAGTGCCGAAGCATTTTGTGGAAATTTTTCGTAGTGACGAAGGATAACCGAGTGTGGACACAACGAGACGCTCCGATGCATAGAGGTCGATTGTTGGGCGGGCATTCGGATGCCATTTTCGTAACGTTGAAACGCTGATAGCATTGGACTAGTGGAAATTTGATACGCCGTGCGTTTGTATTGTCGGAAAGCACCAGTAAGCGTTGACGATGGCGATCTGCTGTTTTAAAAGTGCTAGAATCGCCCAGGATAAATTTAATATTAACCACGGACCTAAGGACTGAGCGTAAAGTAGATTTATGGGTGAATGGTTGACTGCGGCCATCTTGGATGGGACCACACTGTTGCGCGTTCTACAGACGACTTTAAATACTAGTGTAGCGTCTGTACTACATCTTCAGCATGGAACAGAAACTTTCACAATACACACTGGGCATTTATACGCAAAGCCACGACGATTCACCAACTTTACCACACGTGTACCGGGCCCAAAATGGTTCTGGCGTACCGCGACCACGTGCTACAGACGCTACACTAGTATTTAAAGTCGCCTGTAGAGCGCACCACAGTGTGGCCCCGTCCAAGATGGCCGACAAGGTGATACCCCTTCCGTCTTACGCCTCAAGGGTTATGCACAGTCATTAGGTCCGTGATATCAATATCGTAACTTTGTAAATACTCGTTTACTGAACGTAGCATCGTCGAGCTAGCGCTAATTCCTAAGACACGTCTCCGAGGGGACAGAAATTTCGATTCTCGAGTTGAGGGTGAAGCGACATTCGACGTCTATGCACAAATTTTTGATTCTAGTTCCAAAGAAACCTTTTGCTATTCGCCTTTTTACAATTCGATGTATCTTGGTAGAAGTCTCTCTTTCTCTCGGTGTTGCTATACCGTTCATTGTTCTTCGTCACTGCAACGTCTTGTCAACGTTGACCTTTTGCACTCGGAGCTACTTCAACTGAGAAAATTAAACATTCCTTTCCTACAGCTATAGTATTTCCATTCTCTGTGATTTTTGAAATTTTATGAAATTGGTATGTCTCATACAATACCTAAAAGTCTAGAAATTGAGTAGATACTTTTTTGAATAATGGCACAGCAATTTTTAGTGGCGCCTCAGAGCCGCCATTCGAGTGCTAAGGGTTAATCATTCACCATCCGAATGGGACACCGGTGTTTTGCGCATATTGCACTCTAAGAGAGCGAAACGGGGAAAAACGGAAATGGCACCACTCGGCTTATGGTAATCCACGGGCAGACCGCATGGTTTCGGTCCGGTATCGACATCAACGCCATTAGTGACGTCGACGGCAATCAGCGAGCACCGACGACAGCATTTTCGTGTTCTACGTTTCGAGTTCACTTACCCAGGTGCCCTTCGAAAGATCACGAAAAACATACCTGCAATTAATTAACAGACTAGCGACCGCGGTGATTATTGGATAATTTTGAAAAACACTTTTTAATGGCACCTGCAATAGCAACAGCAATTTTCGTTGTGTAGGGGGCAGACTCTCCGCCCCCCCCCCTTCCACCTAAACTAACCTAAGCTAATCCTAACATTGAACTGATAAAAAATTTTTTTTCGAGTCGCCAAAAATCCTTTTGACAATCATCATTTTAGCCAAAAAGGAACCTGTCCTCAAAAATTTCATCCAATTCTTCTTTTTACGAATTTGGTTCACTAAATTTACCCACATCGTAGAAGATAGTAATGTTGTTCCCCGTCTAAAACATCAATGAAAAAAGGAAATTGTCCAACACCTAAAAAGTCATGGTTGTAAACAGATCTTTCGACAGTGCGCCTGAGCGTCGGTGTACGACAGTAGTGTTAGCGAGTTCTACAATCACGTATTTAGCAGGAGTGTGTTCACAAGTAGAAAGGAGCTACTCTGAGTGCATGGATTGTAGCACCTTCGGTATAGTGTGTTCGAAGCGGCGACAGAGGAAGATTCGAGCCAGATTCACGGCAGAATATAACTTCGAATCGAACTCTACAAAACTATTTTCGTATTGTGCCAATTCTTCTAACATCGAGAATATAACAGAAGACGAATATTCCTCTGTCCGCGACGTTTACGTCTCCGTGCAGCAACACCTTGCATGACACTTGCATGGATACTAGTACCTACTCTTGCGACAAACGTAGAGCTCCATGTTCGTAGCCGTCTTTTCGACGACGAAACAGTCTTCCAAAGTAAAAGCCAGAAAGACATCCGCTTGCTGTCGCTTTAGCACTACGATTCCCAAATTCTTCAAGTTTTTAGAGTCTCTTCGAGAGTTTTGCGATTGAGAAAGGAAGTCTGTTTCCCGGCCGAAAGTCCCGGCACGAAACACAGTGAACCCGAACACGAAACCTTCCACCCCGACAAATGCAACGCGAGGCAGATCGAACTAATCAAGCACAAACGTGGGCCTTCAGCTTCGAACGTGCCACGCCGCCCGTGCGAACAACGGGCCTTGACGTAGGTCTGGCTTTCAGGCTTTGAAAGGCGCGTAATTTGTCTCTCTCATTCTCTGGACACGCTGAAAACGAGCAACTCGATCGCAAGAATGCGACGTCGACTCGCTCGAGTGCTCGTCGAAACGAGCTTTCGATCACACGCGACTCAAGACGATCCGTGTGTGGATCGTCTGGCTGGCACGGTGGCAAGTTGAACGCGCATGTCCTCACAGAGAGGCTTCCTGGCGAAGCTTCTTGCCAAACAAGCTTCGGTGCTTGCGATGATAAAGCGAGCTAACCGCTGTTTCTCTGGCAAGCCATGCGGCTCGTGTCGCGTCATTTGTTCATTGTCGCACGCGCGGCTGCGAGGCCACGCGTTTCTGACTCCTCTCTATCAATTTCTCGCTACCATCCTACGTACTCTCGAGCCCCAGCTTTGTCGTTAGCCGGTGGTTCCTCTAGTTGCTGTTGCGCTCCTCGGAGAAACTCAGGCTCGAGTCGAAAAGTAGAGATATTACAGCAAATCTGATTAAGTTGGGCTAATATTTACTTTACCGGACGTATTATGATGTATTTGGTATGTAATCCAATCCAATATTATTTAATACCACTTTTCTTAAAACTTGCAGTCTAGTTACTATATAATAATCACCACTAAATTTGGTAAATGTGAGGCTGCGGATGTTTACGCAGTTTGCAATGTTTCTAGATGAATTTTAAGGAACTCTGAGAAATTCTGACCAGCTTATGATTTGGTATTGTAATTCCTCTTGAGCACAAGCGATTCCAAAGAGCGCAGGGGTGGCAGGGGCACAGCGACGTCAAACGGAACCAGCATGTGACATGGGCGAATTTCATTTCTGAGTCTGGCCTCGCAGCCGGAAAGAATCCACGTAATACTACCGATACGAATACCATGCGAAGTAACGGCAGCTGTGCTGAGAGACGAATTTGAAGCAATTCGATCTTGCATGATTCGGACCTGACGCGCCAACAACAATCTACACCCTGGAGCAGTGTTTCCCAAAGCGTACAGGAAGACTTTCAAAGGGGTACGCACTGGTTCTACTGCAACAATCCTGGTGCTACGATGATACTCAGTGCTACGACAGTTATAGAAGGGACAGATATCGAAACTTTGGGAAACACTGCCCTAGTGTTGTCTAGATTCTCTGACCTCGAGCTGCGACGTTTTCTAAAAAGAACATGTCAATTCGTTGAACGACTCTTCCGAGAACGTGAACGACAGCCGGCGGCGTCACATTCGCTCGTCAAAGATCGAAACTGCTTGGGGAGGGGTCTTCGGTCCGATACTCTTTAGCACCGCTTCTCTACACGAAAACTCATATATAGATATCCAAGTGCTTGCATATTAATCAGGATCAGAGGAGATCGTTGATATTGTTGTACATTTCTGTCTGTTGGGAAACTCGATGTTACTTGCGCCGAGATGTCCGGTACCGATGTACGACACGCTCTGTATTACACATTTTATCTCGCTGTTGACGAACATTTTGCGCATACTGAATGGTGTATGGATCGATATTTTACAAGATGCAAGTGTCAAGATTATCCCCTCTGTATTTACCTGTCAGTGTGTGTAACCGAATTTTGTATGCCGTTGCCCCCGGACTGTTTGATTTTTCTTGCCTTATTATTATATCAATTCTTCGTTAGTGTCGTTCTGGTTGATCTTTTCTTTTTTTCTTTTTTTTTTTGAGAGGAGTCCAGAGTGGTTCCGGCCAGCATGAGATGATGTTTCGATGGTCAAGTAGCGTTTTGAACAGCACGTAATATATATATACATCTCTTTGTTCCCCAATTCTGCTCCGAGAACGGACACACGATTTTACAAAGTTTCCGGCGTGTTGTCGACATAGCTAATTATAGTTTTCCACTTGGTTCTCTACGGTTGGTTTTCGTTGTTGGACCGCACGTAGGATTCGACAGGACAGTCGTCTAGCTCGTAAGGAATCGCAGAAACGTCTCAGGTTTTCTATTCCGTTCTATCATATTTGATTAACCCTTTGCGAGCTCCGATTGGCAAACGCCAATTCGTTCCCGTTCTAACGCCTCTGCTTTCCGACGCTTCGCCCGCGTTACCCGGTAAGCAGTCTGCTCTCGATTGCGTATGAATTTGGCACCAAATTTGCCGGCAAAGACAAAGTTTCGTGCCAACATTCCACGCCAAACGGAGGCCAAATCGAGGGCAGGGTCTGTATCTGTATCTAGAGGGCAGGTTGGCCGCACTAAGAGCGAACCCAACATAACCTCGCTTTCACAGTAAATATCGGGAAAATCGTTATTGCCATTATTTTAAGACTTGTAAATATTTAAAAATTATTGAAAATGCATACAACTTAACATTATGTAATTTGGATGTGTAAATGGAATTCAATTTTCCTTCGTACAGCAAGGTTCAATCCGATTTTGTTCGATATTTACTCTTAGAGCAAGACTAGGTCCGATCTTAGTGCGACCGAGCTGCCCTCTATGACGAGACCAAGGCGGGCCAAAATTTGGTCTCAATTTGACCTGTACCTGTCATGGAATGTTGGCACCAAACTTTGTAGACTTACGCTCGGTATTTGGCGACAGGTTTTGGTCTGCAGATTCAGAGAATTAGATTTTGCTGACTGGGTAACGCTACAGAGGGTTAGGTTAGGTTATCTCGAGAAGCAGCTGCAGCTTGATTGCTATATTCGCGGTGGTCCGTGCAGCTTGCACACCATCAGCATTTCCGTTACTTGTAACGATGTAAACAAATGAGGTATTGAGATCTAAACCACTGTTTACATGTATCTGCATTACTACATTATATGTATCAATACATATTCAACACTCTCTATCGATCCATGATACGAAAAAAATCAATTGCAAAATTTGTACCAAACAAACAGGCAGACAAACAAACAGACAAGGAAGCGAGCTAATAAAAACGTGGTAAAATAGGTCTTCTCGGATAAAAAAATTAAGGTAGCCTTGAAATCTCCGTAACGCCTTCATACACACAAGATGTTTGCATCACACTATTTCGCCCCTCTACATGGGTGTATGGGTACAACTTCTGTGTACAGGGTGTCCCAAAAATATTACACTTCCTTGAAAGAACTGATTCCTGACGTCATCTGGAGTCACTTTCTCCTTTGCAAAATGTCCTCCGCGGCTTTGTTAACGAGTTTTTAACGAAAAGCATCGGCCAATCAGAGCGCGACTACATTGGTCGAACGGGAATCCGTCGACAATGGCCGCGCTCCGATTGGACAGTAGTGTTTCTCGTTAACAACTCCTTAACAAATCCGCGGAGAACATTTCCTCGAAGGCAAAAAATTCAAGAATCACCCGTTTCAAGGGAGTACATTTTTAGGTCTGCGAGTCCGAATAAATGTACTGGGTGAGTCACTTGACTGTAGCACCTAAGTTTACTCGTAACCTACTCGTTACATCCCAAGAAGTTTCGAACATAAGTACGTATAAGGTGTAAGGATATAAGGATCGTTAGTTTCTTCGTGTTTTAATATTTAATCGAGATGTAAAGGTAACCTTGCGTTTTTGTGGGCTGTGTTTCCGTTTACGTCCGTGCTCAGAATTCGATGAAATGATGGGAATAGGTTCTGTTTCGACTAAAATTAATTTTTTGGCGACTCGAAAAAGAATTCTTTATCATTTGAATGTCAGTTAAAATAGAATGTCAATTAATTGGTTTAACAATTGGAAGTTTTAAAACATTATATATTAATTTCCATAATGTACATATTTAATTAATTGCAAAAATGGTTCATCAGCAGCTTTGTTGACCTCATAGAGCCATAAAAATTCACACATGTGATCTGTAATTGAATCATTCTTAATGCCACCTCTACTTAGACCCTAGAGTGACATTAAAATAGTAAAAAAATGTTGTCGGTAAGGTAGGGACTGACATTGAAATGATAAGAAATTTTTTCGAGCCGCTAAAAATCCTTCTCACAATCATTATTTTAGTCAAAAAAGAACCTATTCCCAAAATTTCATCCAATTCTGACGATGGACGTAAACGGAAACTCCGCCTTTTTGTATCATAACGTGTTGTACTTGAATGTGTAAGTCGAAAAAGTATTGTACATATTACTCTCTCAAGGGAGTACAACATTTTTGGGTCACCCTGTGCATTGCTATATTATTACAAACAACGGAAATATTCAAGGTGTGCAAGTTGACCACCCTGCATACATACACACACACACATATATATATATATATATATATATATATATATATATATATATACATCTGTCTTTAATCGACCAAAATTGTCCCGCTTTGTCTACAATAGAAAAAGGAAACAGAAAAGCGTTAAAATCGCAAGTGATAGAGTGAAATAATTTTCCTTAATGCACATATCGTCGCCGCGGCGGAAGTAGATAATTTCTCGATAACGATAGAGCGTTAGCGAGGCCGACAGGCGCTATTTAGTAGCAAAAGCGTAGTGGTAAGAGCGCGGGAATCGATGCGGAATCGAGCACATGCGAACAAACGAACGAACACACAGTGTATCCTTCGGAATGAAAGTTGTTGGCGAGCAATTATTTGCCCTGGCGTTTATTAATTTTTTACCAGACGTAGTACAATGGTGATGATACCAGATTATGGACTAATAAAGTTAAGCAGCGCTTAGCTAGGATAGGAAAGGAACGGTGGCAATTGATCGCGTAAATATCGAACACAGGGTATCCGGAAAGTACCCATCCGTGGTGCGAGCACGCAAGGTTCTGGTTGGATGATCGTCCCGAGGCATGGGTAATCAGTGTTTTTCAAATTCCGAGTACCTACGACGAATCGGCTGGATTTTAAGACTGTTATATTTCCTGTTGTGGTTCGTATATTGATGATAAAATTAAATTTTTACCAAAGGTGGGTCAATATCAAAGTTTCGGCACTTCAGCCTTCGACGACGGATCATTTTATTCGTGTTTTATTAGCGGGGGATCGTCTGCGAATTTGTATAGACGAGCCCGCCATTACCCATGAAGGTCTGTTCACAGCAGGGTCGTCAGATGAGGGGAAAGATTTACCCCCTCCTGTTGGAAGGGGAAGGTAGAGTGGGGACAACCTAACCTAACCTAATCTGGCGACTCTGGTTCACGGTTGTTCCGCTCAACAGTGTCGAGGTAACCTGTTGATGGGCGTTGGACGTGTTCAGTGTTAGGTACGAGCGAACGAATGTTGTGATTTAATGATTGTTGTTACTACCGACGGTGGTGTGTCGAGCCTGACAAACTCAGCGAGCACGTTGTACCGACGCGAATCGATTGTTAACGCGAATATAATAGACTACCAGATGCAAAAAGTGATACTTTGTTGACTTACCTCAATGCAAATATACGACGGATGTGTGCAAACACACATTTCTCCCCCCCCCCCCCCCGCCCCTAACACACACATACCCTCCACTTCTCTCTACGTCATTTCGTGGACAAGCCGAAACGATGTTTTCGTCACGCGAATTACGAGAAGAATCAGAACACACAAAAGAAGAAATATATTATACAAGAGAAATTATAACAGTTATTGTTAAGTGTATTCGTCGAATACCGAAGCGGAGATAATCGAGGGTCTAGACCGGCCTGGCAAATTGACATGTCATATCGTGATCCTCAATAAAGTTTATATACCATTGAACTCGTCCCGTTTGCTCTGCCTAAATCTGCCTATTATTATGTTTTTTATCAATAGGCCAAATGTTGAAATGGAAGAGTTGAAATTAACGAATTGAAATTGAAAAAACGAGATTGAAGGGTTGATATTGAAATTGAAGTTGAAGTTGAAGGGTTGATATTGAAAGTGAAGTTGATTTTAACGAAATGATATTGAATAATTGAAGTTGAAATGGAAGAGTTGAAATTAAAGTTGAAATTGAAAAATTCCATTTGAAAATGAAAAATGAAGTTGAAGAGTTGATATTGGGTTTTCTAGAACTGCTGGTCGGCTTGAAAATAAGGGATGAGACAGTGCGACAGTAACTTCAGATTTATTCTCGTAGCTTGTTACTCTCGCTCCAACAATATGTATCGCGGGGACCGCGAATTAATCTGAACAACATTGAATCCATCGAAGCGAACGAAGGAACGCGATCGATCGTAATCTGACTTATATTAATCATTCGACTAGTTGTCTTCCTTTGCCATGCAGTGGCCGCATTTACTGCAGAAACCCTCGTCCCCTTCGTTGTTCTTCTTTTCCTTTCCGAGATCCCCGTGTCGCTCCTGCGTGATCGACAAATCGCCGGTGTAGGATCGATGGCAAATGGCGCCTATAGTTTCGCTCCTCGGCAGAGTCGCCTCTGTCACGATCATGGACGCTAAATCGTTCGTGCAATCTTGAAGACCGATTCGGATGGAACCGTTCACCGCGCCGTGATTCGAACGTGTTTTAGAGTTTTGCTTTCGCAACTGTTTGTCCGCCATTGAGACCTTCTGCGAATTCTGTTGGGTCGCCGGGCTTTCGCCAGAAGCATCTGGTTGAATTTCAAAATTATAGCTCTGCTTTAATCAAACTGCGATTTACTTCGGTACTGTTTTATATGAACAGGTACGACTTAATACGTGAAGAGGAGAGATACGGGTAGATTATTGATATTTATTGTTGTTGCTTGCCATTATTGGATCGGGTCGCGTCGGATCCCGTCTCGTTGGTACCGCACGTGTCCTCGTCCTCCTTCAACGGTAACTCGGAGGACATATCGATGGCTGGACGACAGCAGGCGTATCCCTGTAACGTGGACAATTTGTTTTGTTAATTCATTCGGTCAAGTTAAATTTTTCGTCATTATAAAGTTGATTGTCGGGATTGAAAAAATTATTTTGTAATAGCCCAATCCTTTCCGAATAAAACAGAAAAAAATGTATCTCAATCGGACAAACAGTTCCTGAGATAAAAAATCGCAAGTGAGGCACGTATTCGCCAAAATGGGCAAAAATTGAAAACTTTGACGGTCTGCCATTTCTAAAAAATTTCGAAACCGGCTAAATGATGACTTAGACCCCCCCCCCCTAATTTCACATGGACTACAACATATTTAATTTAGAACAAAATCGATGATGGTTCCTGCAAATAGTGATCGATTTGGCATGGAATGACCCCTATAAAATTTTATATGTATAGTAAAAATTAAAGTTTGCTACCTGTACGAGGTCCATACGCGAGTCCAAAGAGAATTGCTTCCCCGACATGAGTATTCCTCGAATCCGACGTCGCATAGCTGTGATTACAGAGGAATAGAGTTTTAAAAGGAGAAATCTTTCAGCTTCTAGACCAGGCCTGAGCAACTTGCGGCTCGCGAGCCGTAGACTCGCGGGGTATGCCCCCCATATGTCGGAATTAATTTAACGTGCGGCACCTGCTCTAAACGCCTATCCACACGGCCCCCATGGGCGAGAAATTGGGATACGCCCGATCAGATACATTTATATTTATACAGGGTGGTCTACGCAACTTGCACACCTATAATAACTTCCAAAGTACGTGTCGCACGAAAAAGTTTTGTATACAGAAGTTGCATGGTTTGACGGGATACATTATGTAGTGTGTTTATCTTTTTTACAGCTGGACGCGTAAAGGACATATGAAGGTCAACTTCATTTTTTTTAATGGAATGAGGTATTTCTTAATACATCAATATTTCTCGGTTACGGGAATTAATTAACAATCATTTTCCTAATATTTACCTGGACTATCTCTGGCTTCCAGTCGCAATTGACCCCAAGCCTTCGTGCATTCCTCGAACACGTCGGCCGTGTCGTAAATGGCAGCGAAGCTGCCGTTCACTATTTTCGGTGACATCGGTGAATTGGCCAACAGCAAGCTCGAGCCGAAGTTTTCGTTTTTCTCTCGAGTGTCTGAAAATTTTAAATTTCATTTATCGCTCCCCGCCGATGTCATTGCCACGACACATGATTTAATATAATATATTGCCAACAAGATCGTAAATCAAAGGACACATAACAATGAAGTAGCTGGAAACTCGTCTTACCTGAGCATTCTGTACTCCAAACATTTTTGGAACATGCATTTTTACGGAACAAACAAAAAGAAAGAAGTAAAACAATGCGATCAGAAAGAAAACTGTTTGTTATCGTTGGCGCAAGCTGCGTAATTTCGTATCGGAAACCTAAATGAATAAGAGGACGAAATGAAAAATTTAAGTAATCAAGCCAAACTCGTGAATTCGAATGTTTATAATAAACTTCAGTGTTCAGTACAAGGTGTCCTTGTCACTCAATTTAAGGAAAAGATCTGCATTCTCAACAAAATATTAACGATTCTCGAATTTTAACATGAAAGTGTCATGCTAAATGATAATGTTCCTACAGTTTCAACATCCTCAACGAAATAAAAATGTAAGGATTATTAACTAATTAAATCACAAATTATTAATTGGTGAAATGAAGATCGGTTGCCATACAAAGTATGAAATTTCATTCGCTGAGTAATAAACGGAAGAGTGGGAGGAAATAATACTTGGCTCGGTTTAAGAAGCTGAAACAGAATGTCACTTTTAATAATGGACGTAAAGCTTATGCTGCAGACTTTTTCGTCGAGCAGAACGTAAAGTCTGTGTGCGTAACGTTTACAACGTTTAGAGATCGATCGTATCAATGCACGGAGTCGCCAGATTAATCTTAAGACCAAATTAAGAGTTTCGAAGCTTCGAAGCTTCGAAATCTTCGACCTTCGAAGGAAAGTTACAGCCCTAATACAGATCCCCCCTCCCCCCGAGGCTTATACGTTTATGGTGACAATACTGTATATCAATTTTCCCCTGTCACACTGACATGGGATTAATCCGACACTGACAAAGAGAGGGTAACTTTTTCCCCTCATCTGGCGACTCTGTCAATGTGGTTCAACTGGTCTACATTTCGAATGTTCATTACCTGCGAGTGGTACTCTTGCTCGTACGGGAGAATTTGCAGTATCCCCGAGGATTTCGTTCGCTGTGTTGCGTATTTCTGCCCAGTCTCTTAATATATCCTCGTTGGTCGTGCTGAAAATAACATAAAATAAGGACGCCAATTTCTATCGTCAAATCTGTGGTTTACATAACAGCTACAATTTAATCGAATCGTGAACGTACTTAGTGGAGGTGACCGTGAACCTAATCACGTATTTCCCGTGTAAAGCAGCGGGCACACAGTGCACACGTCCCCTTGTGTTCATTTTCTTCAGCAACCGTTCCGTCAGGGTGTTTTCACCACGAAGACGGAACACTACCATCCCCAAGTGTCGCGTAGCCGGAATCTCGAAGCGTGCGTCTGCTAAAACTAGTGCCTCGAACTTTTGTGCCAGCCTGACGCCCTGCAATTCACAGTTTCCGTCGTCAGATTAACAAATAAATCGAAGTCCGGGCACACAGACGTGTACTGATCGTCCACCGGGAGATGGCAGTGGTCAGGAGTAAACTTTTCCTTGTGTAACCAGAATGGTTTCGTTTCTCCTATAAGTTCTTTCCTCTTTCCTACGTTATCTGGTAGATATGGACGAGAAGACGCGAGAAATCCAAGTTTCGATCCTGGAGGATCAATGGTTCAAAAGTTACAAGTGTTTAAAGTTGAGCGATTTTCAGTGTTTTTGTCAGGTTAGCGCAGAGAGTAGGGATATCACGTGGCCTCTACAAGCTTCCCACTGCCATCTCCCGATGGGCGAACACAGTACACGGACTTCTAACGTTTCTAAAATAAACACATAATGTAGCGTTGTGTGCACAGGAATAATTTGACATGTTGTTAGTTTATCAGGTATTTTTTAAATAAAGGTACATATTTTTTATCCTTAATAGAAATCAAATCATTATATTTAAATTTTAATAAAAGCATTTATTTTAATAAAAACAAATTTTCTATTCATTGGGTATTTAACACATCAATATTTTTCTCACAGTTACAGCCAAAATGGCGCCCCTAAATTTTCTAGAGCGGGCCCTGTGAAGTCGAATTTTCAATTTTGTTGCTGTCGTTAAAAAAATGTATTCCGATAAGCCAATGGTCTTTCCGCGATCGATAAAACCATGTTCTAGTTTTTAAAAGGATTAGGGGAGAAGTGTTGCAAATGTTTGTGGCATTGTGTGTACTTTTTAGCAAAGAATGCATGACGTAATATAGAAACCTCGCGAATATGTTTCTGAAGGCCGGTGATTCCGTAATTTCTAATGACGAACCAGAGTTTCAGGGCTCTAAATCTCTTCGACAACGGGATTTGCCAGTGCTAAAACAGCGTTCAACAAAAGGATTAATAACAACAAGAAAACTTGGAATACATTCCGCGATTATTTCGAAACGTATTCGACAACGTGTATCGAATGGTTAGTTACCATGTAATCGATAGCAAGCCCTGCAAATAAATAAGACGACGGTGTTTAATTGCATATTACGCTTCATCGAACGGAAGACGACGACTTAAGAACGTCACGAGAAAATGTACCGATGCTTTTTTACCTGAGTTTTCATGCTTCAGGTACAACGGGTCCACGTTGAATGTTCTGTGCAGCGCTTGGCTGCTTTTTACCCTGAAACAGCCGTCGAAAGGATCATTACCTAATTCTACGAACCAATACGCCGCTTCGTTCGAATATCTCTTCAATCAATTCCGCGTATTTCTTCTATATTATTCTCTACGGTCGATTTCACTCTTCGCGATGCGATAGGACCAGTCGCGTTTTCGTTGCAAATCGTCAGTTAAATTGTCTATAAACGGACGACGCAAAAGCGAGACGAAAAATGTACATAATTCAATACATATACGGGGTGTCCTGCTGAAATGAGATCAGCTGGATATCTCGGAAGAAGTTGTTCCTATCAAAAAAGTGTTTCTACAAAAGTTATTTGGCATGACGGGCTACATCACTTAACATTAATTGTTTTCTTGTGGGTGGAGCGGTAGAGGACATTTCAAGGTCACCTTGATTTTTTAAAATGGAATGTCCTACTTTTTATACCATACACCGATAGAGTATCAAATTCCGAGTATAAAAGTGTTGACCTTCAGATGTCCTAAACCTAATAGTTAACGAGGTATTATCCAAAGAAGAAAGAAAATTGTTTCGATAATATCTCGTTAACTATTAGGTTTAGGACATATGAAGGTCAACACTTTTATACTCAGAATTTGATACTCTATCGATTTATGGTATAAAAAGTAGGATATTCCATTAAAAAAAATCAAGGTGACCTTGAAATATCCTCCACCGCTCCACCCACAAGAAAACAATTTATACTACGCGATGTAGCCCGTCATACCAAACAACTTTTGTAGGAACACTTTGTTGATAGGGACAACGTCTTCCGAGATATCCTGCTGATCTGATCTGATATTCATATACCGCATAAAAAAATCGCATAAAAACAGGTTTGAAGGTGGCCAATGCGATCGAAGATACTTCTGATAATCAGCTCACTGTCGCCGCGAGAGATTGA
This sequence comes from Lasioglossum oenotherae, assembly GCA_028455765.1. NCBI lineage: Eukaryota > Metazoa > Arthropoda > Insecta > Hymenoptera > Halictidae > Lasioglossum > Lasioglossum oenotherae. Next base: position 10,542,437 of record CM052296.1, read on the forward strand.
GCAGAATTGAACTTCGATTTTCAGTGCTCGAACATCGCCGCGAGAAGATAGAAATTCTTCTTTAATTTCTCGTTGCTGATGTCGACATTGTCGAAAATCCGAATATGTCCGGCTAACCGCAATCAACTGATAATGATCAATTTATCTGGCGAAGTAATAAAGCGCGCTCGATGCACACGTTCCCGATGCGTTCTATCGGCTTTAAAAGACCCTTAAATATCGTTCGGAAAGATTGTGAATTATGTCGGGGCGCGCGAACGGTTCGGCGGAAATTGCGGGAAGAATGAAAAAACCGATTCTGCATCCGCAGGACGACCTACAAACCGTGAGAGAGAGAGAGAGTCGGCAAAGTTTGCGGGGACATGCGCATTTACGAATTTTCCGCCGTATTATTTGTTATATATACGTCGGCGTCGATCGCGATATCGTCGACACTCTTTTATTGTTCGAGACTCACCACATCGCGGTGCAATCGAAATGCACCATCAGCCATTTGCTAGGATTAAATGCTATCGAGTCGGCATATTCTATTCCTTGGAGCCAGCTCCGGAATTCGGGACACACGAATGCACTGCCCGCGTACGCTGCGTCCACGTGCAGCCAGAGTCCGTTCCCGACACCTATCGAATGCAGAACGAAGCTGAATGTTTGTCCACTAAAGCCATTCACCCACTATTACCAATCTCTTCTGTGCCATATTTTTTTTAATCACGACTTTTCTTTGAAACAAGATGTACACGACCCGACCCTTATCTCTTTCAATTTTTTACATTTAATCAGTGTATGCAGACATTTATACACCCCGTGGCAGAATGTTTCCGATCGGAGGCATCGAAACGGATTTTAGAGAAAACATTCACAATTTAGAAGTATAACATATTACTTTACGGCATTAAAACTGATGGGAAATGAAAAGGGGCTAACTGAAGAATGAAAAACAACAAAATAACATAAGCTTCGATTTATTATAACAAAGAAACGAGAAAATAAACAAAATGTTACCCGAAAAAAAGTTCCCGATTAATAGATCAGCTGGAAGAAAGTCAGAAATCAATGAAGCTGGAAGAAATCAAAGTGTTGATCAAAATGATCAAAGTATTGTACAAAAGAGTCGCTGCTTGTTAAAATTATTAGTCATCTACCAGATGTTTTGTTACATAGTGTAAGATATATTCGAAGTTCTTTAGAATTTTCAACATGTAGATGAATTTTTGAACTTTTGTATTTCAGTGAAAAAGTCGTAACATTTTAATATTAAATTTCATGAGGAATATACTGATCTTTCACGAGACATGTATTTATAAAAAGTGTTTTTCATGCGAAAATTGCTAAGTAGAAATACTTATGTACTCACACACTTGGCCAACTTCGGTGAGATTATCGAACGAACACGCACCTGTTGTACCTAAAGTGGCGCACACCTTTGTAAACAAACAGAACCGCGTTAAGCCAGTTAGTATTTAAAATGTTTTCGCGCCGAAAGTACAACTACAGTAAGGAGCATAACTGATGCCACACAATTTAAATCAGAACAACTTTTTTAAGAATGAACCAAACGACTTCAATTTCTTTGTAAGACTAAAAGAATTAGTTGAGTAAATGATGTGTAAAAAATATGTTGAAAAAATGCATTTGGACGGAATTGTGAAAAACTATAGTAAAAATTGATTTCTTTCTAAAAATTCTTAAACACAGTAAGCAGATATCTGAGTGTGCTTCGATTTCTGATATTAATTTCTTATAGATGCTACTTTGATTCGAAAAATGAAGGCTGCTCCCATAGGGACCAACTAGCGCAAAGACAATCCGCCTTACAACATCATGTCGGTCGTCTTTTCTGTGGTAAATACAAACAATTCCGATAAGGTTAATTGGGAGGTCGATATCTCTATACTGTTGCTTCGATCTCTAGCTTAATGATTCCAATTGGAAGTGGTACAACTACGCTCATTATGTTCGTCAGAAATTATTCGAACACGGAATTTCTGTATCGTGCAATTTTTAGGAAAGAAAATTCAAGTTCTCTGAACATTCCCCTATTTATTATTATTATAACATAAATTCGTTCGATTATCTTCAATATTTTCTTTTCATTTATTAACAAAGCCAAGAATTATTAATATATTAATCGATCAGTTGGAATAATCGTTGACTACAATGGGAAATTCTGATAAAATTTCAGTTTAAAATAAAAATGTTCCGCTTACGTTGAAAGGATTTAATTAAAAATATTAAAGTTTACGTTGGAAGTAGCTTCTACTGAATCACAGACATATCTGGAACTGCAATGAATCTCAATGTAATTGTTAAAAAAGTTCGTAATGAACTTTAACGTCAAATGCAGATTTAAAGATAAAATAAAGATATTTATTCATAGGTTTATTCAATAACAAAATAAGTTACCTTGAAAATGGCAAAAAATTATGTCAAAAATACTACGAATAAATATCTCAAATTTATCTTTGAATTTTCGTTTCGTTCCAGCCGAATATTTCCGGAATCCTTTCGCCAGTCTCCAGAAGCCGGCTAAAACGCCAAAACTGAAATTGAATTCGACGCTTTCGCCGATTTGTCAATAATTTCCTTTCGCGTAGCAAGACGTCGACGCTCCAACGCCTATTTTGAACGAGGAAAAGAAAAAATCGATTGGTTCCGAATCTGACGATGTGTAACAGTATTGCAAACACTATCTGAACCATTTGTAATTGTTTCGAGCCAGTTGGACCTGTGTTCGACTACAGGTGGGAGAAAATTTAAGGGTGGAGTAAAAAAAATTGCGATTTCGGTATGCAGTTCAGTGCTTTGAATATTTGTCAGTACTCACATAAAATGGAAGCAAACCCTCGGCTCTGTCACGCGTTATCGCTTCGAGTAACGCCTCACCCCTCATACTAAGCTCGTCGTCGGATTCGATGTATCTCATTCGCACCAGACCTATGAGACCTGCTTTTTCGACACTCGAGTGAGCCTATAATAGAGCAACACACAAAAAGAAATCAAAACTAACACATGCAATAATGTAACAACAACAACATGCAAGCAGAAACACATTTTTTTAAAAATCATTAGATTATATTAAAAAATACAAATCTAGTATTAAAATTATTTCGACATTAACCCTTAGCACTCAAGTGGTGACTAGAGTCGCCATTAGATTGCGGATCTTTATGGAAAATATCCTCCGATTTTTTGATACTGAAAATTGGTCCAAATTTTATTGTAACGGCGGAAACCATTAAAAAAACCATGAAAATCATAGTTTTTTCCATTTATTTCCGTAAATAATGGTAATTTTGAAAAATACTTCAAATCAAAGTTGTAGGTCTCATCGAAATACACATTTTATGACGTATTGATTTTTGTCATAAAGACAGTAGTAATCAAAATATAATACTAGGATTAAAAGATTCTAGAAGTACTACCATCCAAATTCGAATTCGATTATACAAACTAATCGAGAAAATTTAATTTAATAATAAGACTATTACGTTGTTCCAGTAATAAAAGAATTTAGATATCAAAGGCTCGGATGCCGTAACTTCTTTGATATCTGGAAAATAAGTCGTTCGATTTCCTCAAAAATAAAACATTGAATTCTCAAGATTTCTGTATTTGTAACTGCATTGATCATGGCACATCTGCGAGGGTGGTCTAGTAGCAAACAATTAATTCGCCCGAAGGCTACGGCGAAGTTAAAGATGGTTTTCAGCATCGCATTTACGAGAGGATCAGCAGGGAGTAATGTATCAAGGAAAAATTCCCGACCGATTGGGCATTAAGTAATGAAAATACGTACTTGGTCGGAGCAGTAGGCGACAAGACGTGAATTAATTTCGGCTGGCAAACGGTCTGGTTCGTTTTGATGCACGTCCCTAATGGCTCGGGTTCTTGCTGCGAGTAAGCAAACGAGAGTGGCTTCCGACGCGGTGGTTTGTATCACGCCACCGCCACCGGATCCTCCTGGACGATGCAAGAATTCCTCCGGCAGTCCAATCATCTTGCCCAGCCAGTTCATTACGATGGTCTCCAGTTCCGTGCACGCGGGACTCGATGCCTTTTAAAGTGCACGCACCGGATTTCAAGGTACAACATTCAAAACAATTCGATGATTTCTCTTTTAAATCGTACCGTGATTAACATTTTAATCGATTAAAATTTTCAATCAATTACACTTTCATCAGACTCGATAATTCGTGTCGCAACCCCTTACCACAAGATTGGAAATTATTAACTGCCATAGACTTTCATGAAAACGATTAGCTTCCTCCCGACTTGGAAGAAGAAATATTGTAATTGTTCTCTGAAATGTTAATTCTAAGATGGCTTCATCCGGTGCACGTTCCAATTCTACAAAGTTTTCGTCGAAACACAAACATAATTTAACATGCACGTTAAAGTATGCAGACAGAAACACGTCCGGTCGCTCATAAACCGAGGTGTTGATAACAACTTAAAAAAAAGACCTGTGAAATTGGCATGAGTAACGAATGACAGTTAAAGAGTAGGACTTCTGAGATAAGTGTCGCAATAGGACTTCTGAGATAAGTGTCGTAACCTTTTCCCCGCAATTCGTGCCTCAATTATACACTGTCGGAATTAACGATGTTCTTACCCAAGTGAATCCAAGACAGTTGATCGCGTCAGCCAGCATATCGGCCAGCAGACTAGCGGGCGAATTTAAGGCGGGAAAGTAAGCGTGCATGTGCGGACTCTGCCAGTGGGTCACTCCAGGCATAATGCAGTTTTCGATGTCGGCGAATATGTCCTCCCAGGGCTCGCCGTTTACCGGTGCCGACGATGGCAGGATATTCCTCAAGTACCCTGGGGAAACGGCTGGATAAACGCGTCGGGATCGGATGTTCTCCAGATAATCGGCGATGTAGTCCACCATTTCTTTTCCTGGGAATTCGACATCAATTTCGACAAATATTTAACAAATATTTCTGTAATATTGCGGAATATTTCACAAATATTTATATTGACAAATATTTAACAAATATTTCTGCAATATTATATTAACAGATATTTTACAAATAATTTCTGTAATATTGACGAATATTTCACAAATATTTCTGTAATATTGACAAATATTTAACACATATTTCAGTAATATTGGCAAATATTTAACAAATATTTCAGTACTGTTGACAAATTGTGAACTCTATCGATCTATTCGATGATTTAAACACTCTGAAAACAATTATTTAACTCGAATGGAAACCGTAAACCTATTACCCGTGGTCCTCTTAATTGTCAGATCTTAAACCTTCGCAGAAACCAGTCCCGTCGCAATCGTAATCTCGAGCGATGTCTTTGTTCCGTTCGCAATTCGTTCGCGTGCAACAATGAGATTCGATTCGTACGATTTAAAACTATGTCCGGAGGCAGATCAAACACTGGGAAGATCATTCGCTGGAAAATTATTGTTGGCACGGATTTTCCGGCGCGGCTAAATTCGACGGGACACTTGTTTTCGTAAAGGTTGCCCTTCCAATGGACGTTTGAAAGACAAAGCTGACAGGGAGGTCCAGGTCCCGTGCGAAATTGGATTTGAGGAAAGGGGAGGAATCACGGTGAATCGTTCGCCTAGGATTCAAATAGATTTCGATTCGAAAGACAGAATCTAGCGAGTAGCGTATTGGAAGCAGTATCGAATCCATAAAACTCCCATAGACTTACTCCCTGTTCGGTGATCCCTCTTTATTGATGCCATTTTAACGCCCCTGGAACGATGCTCGCGTACCCACTCCGCTGTAAGATTACAACGTTCGCAAACGTTTACAGGAATCGTAAACATCTGTGGTAATGCTAGACACTGCGCGATCATGCCGACGAGACTTTACGGCCATCGGTTGCATGTTGTTTGTGCGTTGCCCGTTGCAAATGTTACTAAATTGAGACCCTTAACACAGTTTTACAGAACGTGTTCCGCGATATCAACTTTGTCTGCGTGCATTTCACAATTCTATCCTTCTCATCCCGTTAACTTTGCAGTCTACTGTCGCCAGTTTCTTCACGTGACGAATTATGTTTCTGTCAATTTGACCTTTATACGTGTTTATTTGTAAACATAGATAGTAATGTTTCGTGTGTTCGATCCTGCAATGCCAATCCTACAATATTCGTCAATATTACAGCAATATTTGTTAAATATTATAATATAAATACGGAAATACTTGTGAATATTACAGAAACATTTGTGAAACATTCGTCGATATTACAGAAATATTTGTGAAATATTTGTTAATATTACAGATATATTTGTGAAATATTTGTCGACATTACAGAAATATGTATTTTATTAAATCTTTTTGTAACTCTTTTGTAGCTTTGTGTGGCGAGAGAATTATGGGAATAGGCCTGGATAAAATATCAGCACAAGTGTGCAGGGCTTGAATGAAACTGTAAACTTTTAAATTATTTCTGTTTTAAGCTAACTTTGTACATCAATAATTTAATTCTGTTATAAAAGTTAAATTTTAACAGTCATTTTATACTTGGTTGATAGAAGATTTTGAAGGAACAGATATTTTGAAGTACAGCATAAAAGTTTAAACTATTTATCACTTACTTTATTTAAGGAATTGAGAACGGGTCGATGCAGTATACTTTTAATTTGCACAGTCTAGTCATAAGAATTATGATACTACGTGTTTCTTTCAGAAGTTCTATGCAGTCTTCGAGGAATTAAAGATGGCACACCTAACGATTCTAATACTTACAGACAGGGATATAAGTTACTGGTTCCACTTACCATGCTTTCGATACTCCTCCAGATTCATATTATCTGTAACGACAACAATATACATCCTATTATTTATTCTTGCAAAAAGATTAAATAAAAGTGTTGTCAACATATTTCAGAGAATTTCGAAAAATAATCGTTTTTCAAGATCATAGAGAGTCGCAGTTGAACAGGTATATTGAACCATACTGTTATTATTAGATCTTTATGCATTTATAGCAAAATTGAGTAGATGAAATTCGAATTTGTTGGGAAATTTCAAAAATTGGAGATGTCAATATACAGGGTGTCTCAGCTGAAGAGGCCACCTAAATATCTCCATTAAAAAATGGCACAAAACAAATATTTTTGGCACAATTTAAACGGTATCCATGGAGGAATAGCATAGAAGAACAATTTTTATTTATCCGGTTATTTTTTCATAGTTTGTTCAAGGTCATCGTTATTTTTTATCGGGAAAACTAATTTTTTTTATTTCATCTTGTTAATGACTTTAGCATATTCAAATGTATTTGTTCAGCCGCTATGAGGTGGAATAAAAAAAATTAGTTTTCCCGATAAAAAAATAACGAAGACCTACAAAAAACTACGAAAAAATTACCGGACAAAGGAAATTGTTCTTCTATGATATTCCCCCTTCGATACCATTTAAATTATGCCATAAATATCTTTTGTGCCATTAGAAATAAGATGGCCTCCTTCAGCTGAGACACCCTGTATGATTTCTCCTGCATTAATAACGTTCAATTCAGCTTCTTGCAATCGATGCAGACAATTTTGATTTTCCATAAAGATCCGGTGTCTAGTTATCATTCATTTCCATTTACAGCGAAGTCTTGATCGTGTAGGGCCACTATTTTTTCAACTATGTTGCAAAATACAGTTCGAATTATATCGTGTTGAGTGATATTTTTATTGGAAAAATGCCACAAATAAGTTGGTACGCGTTCTTACGACTCGTGAACGTGAAAATAGGACTTTTGATTGATCTTTTATCAAATTATTTAAAAACCAGATCTTTGCAGCCCGCACCCTTGCAATCCTGGAAACGAGAGTCCACCCCCTTAACAAAATCTTCCTGTTGAAAGCCTCTAAATAGTCACTGCCATAGAAATGGATAAAAATTATGAAATTCTTAAATAAAGTACGACCTCGATTAACCGGCTTGATGGGGAGACAAACAACCCGAATAAACTAAGGCCCGATAGATAATCGAGATCCTCAATAAATTTGTTATTTTTGAAAATTGATTTCTCTTCATAATAATTCTATAACCATATTTAAACGCATATTTGTTTATAATCGGGACCGTTTAATCGAGGTCCTACTGTACAGCAAAACGAAGGGTGCAAATGGTTCACTCACAGAAGGGCTTTACTTAATCTCGGTTTCACTAAAGAATTGATTGGGAGTTTGGTATTTTGTCGACGCAATGCATAAGAGCAAACTAAAAGTCACGGTAAAGATTGTGTTTCCCTCACCGTCGGCTCTCACAACAACCAGATTTCGAAATTTCGATGGCACCGTATCAGGCGCATGTGGGGACGATTAGGTGACCTCCCCGGTGGAAGTTGCAGCTCGCGGGAAGGAAGGCAGGAGTCGCAACGCGTCTCGCGGAAGTTTCGAATCGTGGCGACGCAACGGATTTCAGCGTAAAGACTGCGGACACGCTTAGCTGGCCGTATGCGTGTTGACCTAGCACCGAACTTTCCGCGCTACGACAGCCGCGAGCGAACGATTTCTACGGATTCATCATCGATCGCTCGTCACATGGGTCCTAGAGCTTATTAGGCTAGTGTCACAAGGCTCCCCGCGGCCTAGAACTAGATCGAACGCGTTAGACTCCTCGATCTGACCTTTCTTTCTTTCTTAAGAACACGCGGACCAGTTCTCGGTCCAGCTTTGCCGAAATTTTTGCCAAAGCTTATCCTTGATTAGAGAAGAAAGTCCCAAAAAGGAGTTTTGTGTGGCGACGAAACCTTCAAAGTTTTGACAGATCTTACTAAATATTTTCGAAAGTATTGATTTTAGAGAAAAAAGTTTCAAACAGAAATTGAAGCTCATAAAAAGCTCTTCAAAAAAGGTTATATACACTTTTCACGTAAACCTATTATTTTGGCTGTTATGATCCAAAATAGCTCGGCGGGGGTCAAATTAACTCTGTCAAACATTTTTTTATTTACTTCCGTGAACAATGGGAATTTTGAATAATACTTCAGATAAAAGTTGTAGACCTCATCAAAATGCACATGTTATGTTGTATTGATTTTTGTCATAAAGATAATACTTTCTGAGAAAAATGATAGGTAATTATGGAAACGTACACCCGCAGTAAAAGAATGATAATAGAAACTGAAAGCAGACTAAATCACGTTAATAGCATCTGCGGCGTCTTGGTTCGGTGTACATTTTCATGTATTCCAATAAGTGTTGAAATTGAACCAGAACTGAACGAAGAGTCTTGTTAGAGGATGTGCAAATTGTGGGAGTAAATGTCTACTAAACACAGTAAACGGGGAGTGACTTCTTCCGACGTATTAATCCTGTTTTCGGAAACAGAGAACCTCACTCGCGAATATCACTGAAGTGCAGCGGTGTTTCTGTCTTCTGCGAAAGGGATTGAAAACTTGAATGATGAGAGACCGACCAAAGAAGTTAGCGTTCTGGTTGAATTTTCAAATTGAATTGTATGTTTACCCATAGAACAACTTACAACAACAATACAATAAAAATAATTCGATTAATCAGATTATTATATTGCACAAATTGTGACGTATGTTTATATTAAAGCATTCAACTATTAAACAAAAACGTTGCCGGACTATTTTTCATTTTCTATATGCTGATTATATATTTTTTATGTGTATGCAACATTATCTGTCATGACATCAATAATTTTATCACTGTATTATGAAAATGTGTAAGAATAATTATCTAAATAATACTAGAATTTATATTTTATACTCGAATTTACATTTTACGTATTCCATAAAACATTACATGTATGAAATGTAAATATAAAATACATATTTAGTAAGTAAAAAATAGTTGGGAAGATTATACTTAAACAATTCTATTTTAATAAAAAAATATCAATGAAAATTACTTTAAAATTATTGTTTAACAAAACAAAAAAGAATTGTATTTGTCTACAGTTAAAATTTACTGCAAACTTTTTACTTGCACTTTTTAGTGCAAATTCCATCCCAAAATTTCTCTTAATTTCTCTCATCTTAAATATTAGATGTAGTTAGACTTTGTTTGAAATCTTCTTCGCCAACAGAAAACGCAATAACGTCTTAAATATTGGACTATACATACGACTCAAACTTTTCTGAGAAGTCAATTATTTGGTCAAAATTTGCAGTTGGTCGAAATTGTATACAAAATACTAAACGTTGCATTTGGAACTTTCTAATGTGAGCCTGTATTAAAAATGTAAAAAGTACATTTTGTAAATCTGCGAATCGACATTGAATGTCTTAAAAATCCTTGGATTTATTGCAGTTGTTTAAATGACAGTGAACTTAAAACACACGATCCATAACGAGTTTGAATATACCCCAGCGAATGCAGAAATGAAATGCCCGATTAATAAATACGAAGGTTGATCGAATGTCTCCAGCAACGCCAGTCAATTTGAAAGAAATCCAATCGCGCTCGATCTCTTTCGAAGCTCGAATTGTCACGAGATACACGAGGCGAATTCTTAACGGCGTGAAAAGGATCACCGGACAGGGAACGATCAAGACGCTATCAAGCGGTGATTACACACGGGAAAATAAAAGATCATCCCGGAGGCCTGTACGGGGTGTAAAATGGAAAATCGAACATCGACAGTCGCGAGGATCTCGAGAGCTTAAGCTAGAAATGACGCTCGACGATATTAAAAGCTCGTCCTTCCACCGTTTCCGTTTCCGACTTTTGTAATTTCCCGTAGCTTTCAGTATCCGTGCCCGATGCGAAGGATTTATCAGCGATGCCAGGCTGCTTAGGTGTGACGCGAATCACTGTGCTACGAGATGCCGCGATTCGTGGTTTCACCGGAAAATGCGTGGCCGCGAAATGGAAATCGGAATTGCCGAACGCGCATCCTAATCGTGTCGATAACTACGCGGATTGCTCGGCGAAAAACAACAAATCACCTTTCAGTTTACGTACATAATATTACGAGAAAGCCCACGTTTAATTTTCTACGTCAACCAGAAATTATCCTTGAACAATATTGACACAACGAATATTTTTAATTAGAACGTGTCTCCGTTTCAGTTTCCTAAAGAGGCTTGCCTAGCAATTCTTGGGTCTCCGAAACGTGTTAAATGAAAATGGAAGCTCCAGAATGATTTTAGCGATTTAAAGGGCCGTTTAACTTTCAGTTTGTATGGTTTAATTGTGTTTGGGTGAAACCGACCTTGTTGAATGTTTAAAATCCCACGGCGAAACAGCTAACTTCCTTGCGACGGAGGACGGGTCGCGGCAGATTAACTTCTGAGAAGGTTCTGCGGCGCGATCACTTCTCGAACTGGTGCGTCCGACAAATTTTACTACTGGAAAAACAGATATATTCACGGTTGAGGAGAATCGGTGGAATGCAAGTCGTGTTCAACAAGTGGCCGCTTTTATACAGAGACGCGGTAAGTACTAGCTGCTGTGGCGCAAGCGTGGTCCAAGATGGAAAGAGGAACAATTTCCACTGAACTTTGCGATCTTAAGGGACTGCCGATGAACGATCTTACGCTTCCATGCGCAATCTCGATTAATTTTGTTGAATGTGTACCGCGCTCTTCTATCATAACGTCCTGTTATTATTCTGACGTAACAGTTCCATTCTAATCTGTATCGCTCTTTTTTTGGACTGCGTCGACCTACGCTCTTTTACACAGGATGAGAGCTAAATTTGTATCTTTACTGACTCTAAACGAATAGCAAGAAATAAAATACCTTTTTTAAAATTTAAATACCTTGAAAAATGAAGAATGCTTTATCGATGATAATTTCCAGTGAAAATATCAAAATTCATTTCTATCGTACGCCTACATTTTTTTTTTCTAATATCGATAAAGGAAAAACGACAAAGCCTCGTTTACTCCCCAGAGCCCTTCAAAGTTTTGGCAGTTCTTACTAAATATTTTCGAAAATATTGATTTTAGAGAAAAAAGTTTCAAACGAAAAATGAAGCTCATACAAAGCTCTACAAAAAAGGTTATATACACTTTTTACGGAAACCTATTATTTTGGCTGTTATGATCCACAATAGATCGGCGGGGGTCAAATTAACTCCGTTATACATTGTTTTATTTACTTCCATAAACAATGGGAATTTTGAAAAATACTTCAGATAAAAGTTGTAGACCTCATCAAAATACACACGTTATGTTCTATTGATTTTTGTCATAAAGATAATACTTTCTAAGAAAGTATTTCTTTTTAAATGTTCAATATAGGCCATAGGCCCACATAAAAAAGTTAAAAATTCAACGTTTACATTAAAAAAATGTTCTATTATCTACAATTACAATCCTTTCAGCAATTAATATTACCATTGTTTGACAAGAATTTTTTAGAGTACTCGTGATGCAAAAACATCGTGGTACATGAAAATAAAATGATTTCCTGATAACCTTTTTCAATTTGTTTAATGTTACATTTCCTGGAAGGGTATGGCAGGAGTTAAATAGTTTCTGTCTTACATTAAGCTAAATTTGGAAAAACAGACATGTTGTTTATAAAATGTAGGTAATAAAATATCAATTGACCTTTTAAATGTACTTAAATTCGTCTTACTATTGATTTAAACATAGTGAAACATATTTTCGAATATTTCAGCACTTTTATTGATATAAAAATATGTAAAATTAATTGCAATCGTGAAATATATAATCGCGCCCGGGATTTCCGTTCCACGTTTAGCCTGGATCATATCCTATATTCACGGCACAGACGAGATACCGACGAGATACTATTAATAGCACCGACGACACCGACGAGATACTATTAAAGACTGCCCGCCCCTGTGTTATTCAGCGGGACAGGTAACCAGGCGCGACGGGCGCGGGGATAACGTGGAACTTACAGTGATCTGAAATACCACATCGCTAAAAGTTCTACCACCGACGAGATACACTCGTCAAGTAGAAGAAGAATGATATAGTGTAGAATGCTCACATTACCCATACTGTAATTGCCTTATAATACTGTCACCGACGAGATACTATCTCGTCTCTTTACCTAAATAGAACCAGACGATATATGACATTGTTCACGCCCGGGGCGTACCAGTTTGAATAATACGTATGTTTTGATCTGAAGGAAGGTAAAATTGCAAAATGTTGCGAATGACAATAGGTATAGGAATAGAATTTATTGAAAAATCAACATATTTATTAAATGTGCAGCTATTAGCTCGGTATTATCCTTTACTCATAAGACACTAGAAGTTCTTACAAATAGAGGATAATACCGATTGCCCAGGTCTCACCACGAGGAGGTTGCTGCACAAGAGACCCGAAAGGGAGTCAGAACGAATGCAATATTCCTTCTGGCTCCCTTTCTTACAACGATGGACTTATACTAAATTACGCAAATATGTCGAGTGATTATTGCGGGGCAAAAGGTGTGTGAATCGGAGAAGAAGTCTCCGATCCACGGGGGATCAAAGGCGGATCAGGCAGAAGGCTCTGATTCTTTCAAAGTGAGAAACAAGAGCGAACCAGAGCAGAAGGCTCTGGTTCGAAGGTGACGCGGCGCGTACAATGCTTGCAGCCCAACTCCGGCCAGAGCCGATACCCGACGTGTCCTCACCAAGAGAGAAGAACACGAGAAGTGTTCAAACGGGGTACCATTTCTCTGCCAACTACCTGACCCCCCAGGGAACGCAGTGCGTTGAGGTGACTCGGGTAGAATGACGAACAGAGAATTTCTCTGCCAACTACCTGCCACCAGGCAACGCAAAGCGCTGTGGTGAATCGGGTAGAATTACGAACAGAGGGAATGGCAATGCGAGTGAACACGTCTCAATGAACCACCCGTCTCAATGTATCGACGCCGAGTACCGGCCCCAACCGGTCTGGTACATACAAGCAAGGTCCGACACAGCAGAAGGCTGTGAAGGAGTCAAAAATACGAATTGAGCAAAGTGACGTTATGGCAATAATTACTCGACATATTTACAATGACGACATACAATCTTAATATATAAACCAAATATAACTAACTTAAAAATACACTGCAGTCTTCTTCTTCGTTGGTGTGTCCTCTCCATTCGATGTGTCGTCCTCGTTAGCAACCGGCTGTTGTAATCTAGCTGAAACAGACTAATCGTATTTAGAAACAATGCAGTTGAATACAGAATTAAATCACGTACACGAGTTCGAATGTAACCAGCTGACGAGAGCAAATATAAACCCGCGCGTAAGCGCAAATCTAACCATGCACATGAGTGCGAATACAACTTGTTCACAAGAGCAATTATAATTTATAATTCTGTAGAGGAGTGCGAATACAACCAGGTCACAAGACCAATCATAATCCTGCACATGAGTGCGAATACAACCAGAAACCAGCTCACGAGAGCAAATATAACCACGCACGTAAGCGCAAACCTAACCATGCACATGAGTGCGAATACAACCAGGGAACCAGAGAACCAGCTCATGAGAGCAATTGCAACCCCGCACAGAAGTGCGAATACAACCAGGGAACCAGAGAACCAGCTCATGAGAGCAATTGCAACCCCGCACAGACGTGCGAATACAACCAGTAAAACAGCTCGTGAAAATAACTATAACCCTGCACAAGAGTGCGAAAACAACCAGCGATGCAGCTCACAAGAGCAATTATAATCCCGCACACGAGTGGGACGCTCAAAATATAAATTTGATGAAGAATAAAATTGATAAATTTGAAGAAGACTCAATATACCGAAAGTCTCGATGAAAGTTTTAAAATTAGTATAAAAGACAAGTTCGTTGATATTGGGTCAAGGGTAAACAAAGGGAGCTTTGAAAAATATTAGTAATAAAACTTACAGTTGTTCCTTGAATGAACAGTTGGAGGTAGGCCAGGGTAACTGGTAATGACCCCTTGTCCATCTCTGATTCCCTTCTGGTCGCTCCGGTCGCTCCTGGTCCCGCAGAACGTCCGCTCTCGCCGCTCCCCCCGGCCCGACTGACTGAGTGACTGAGAGCTCTCGCCGAGCCGCCGAGCTCGAGCGGCGCCCCCCACTCCGCCGAATATCGATCGATGTCGATCGCCGTGACAATTATTGAAAAATTTATTATTTCCAGCTGGTTAATGTTTATAACAATTCTATTTTCCAGCGATGTCCACAAGTAATTCCTTGGCTATCTGACCACCTAATTTTTTAGTCAAAGTGGCTAATAGTTTTCGTGATATGGAATAACTTTTAAACCATAACATTTGCACGCATTAATTTATTCGATACAATTCACAGATAAATTTATTATTTCTGGCTGTTTAATGTTTATAACAATTCCTTTGGCTACTGATGTTAACGAGCACTCCCTTAACCATCTTGCCGTCTAAATTTTTCGTAAAAATAGACAATAAAACTCGAGATTGAGAATAACTTTTAAACCATGAACATTCGCACGCATTCATTTATTCAATACAATTCACAGATAAATTTATTATTTCTGGCTGTTTAATGTTTATAACAATTCCTTTGGCTACTGATGTTAACGAGCACTCCCTTGACCATCTTGCCGTCTAAATTTTTCGTAAAAATAGACAATAAAACTCGAGATTGAGAATAACTTTTAAACCATGAACATTCGCACGCATTCATTTATTCAATACAATTCACAGATAAATTTATTATTTCTGGCTGTTTAATATTTATAACAATTTCTTTTGCTAACGATGTTAACGAGCATTCCCTTGACCACCTTGCCATCTAAATTTTTCGTAAAAATAGACAATAAAACTCGAAATATATAGAATAACTTTCAAACTATGAACATTCGCACGCATTAATTTATTCAAAATAATACTATGAGACATTTATTAATTCTAGCTAATTAATGTTTATAATAATTCCTTTTGCCAACGATGTGGGCGAACACTGCCTTGAACACCTTTGCCATCTAATTTTTTACAGTAAAGTCTTTTCAAAATATTTCTGTCCAGGTCGATTCTTGGAACATTTATGTATAAAAAAGTGAAAGGTAATAATTCTCGTTTATGAAATGTTTTGAAATTACAAACTGAGGTGTCTCGTAGAAAATTTGAGATAGGAATTGTTGATGTTCCTAAAATTATGATTCAATAATATATTTCTAGGAATTCTTTATCCTTGAGTTTTGCTTTTAATATTGAAACCAACATCGTCTGAAATATCTGCTCGGTACAGAATGTAACAATTCATGATGATCAATATATATATGGTTCCGTGACGATTTGCCTTCTCACCGACGAGAATCTCCTCAGTAGCCTTCTGCACCGACGAGATCATGTCGATGGCCTTCTGTTTCTCACTCCAGTCAGAATATATCTTATTGTTAGAGGGCGTAGGAGGACACCTAAATTTTCGAGTGACACGATCTCCCATAAGGCTGGCAGTCTTTAATAGTATCTCGTCGGTGTTAATAGTACCTCGATAGTACCTCGTCGGTGTCTCACAGACCAGACGAGTTGCAACGCCTTGTAGTTCACTAGCTGACCGTTCCATTTCCATAGAGTCCGCTGTCGTACTAGGGCTGGGGCATTTTCTGCAGAGTCGGTAATTTTGTCGGTAACACAGCCTGTACTGATATTACGTCTGTGTTCTTGTTGAGTCATGCTGTAAATACTGATCACTGCGCGTACTGGTGGCTCTAACTTCTACAAAACCTATAAACTGTTATTATTATTTACAATACCCATTCACCATGAATCACTACCAAAAAGAGTGCTATAAATGATTGCATAATAACAAAAAACTATTTGCTAAAGTAGAAACACAATATGAAGAACACAAAAGTATTATAAAAATAAATAAAGTGCAAATTTTAGAAGAATTAATGTATTGTCTACGTTGAAAATTTAAAAGATGCGTATAGTGTAATTAAATTGTGTTTGTATGTATATCGTTGAACAGACTTGAAATTCGTTCCAAACATGAAATCTTAAAAATCTAAGGACAGAGGGTATAGTATAAAATGTTCGTTAATGATAGGTTTTGTATTTTCCGAATGAATATCCCGAAAACATAAAAAATGTTCTTCAACGTTTAAAATATATTGTTGCTTGTACAGGGTGTCGCAAAATGATGTTTCTGGTTTGAAATCTTCCGAACTTTTTTAATTTTAGAGTAAAATGCATATATATTGGAAAAAATATAGTGTACAGAAGAGGAATTTTATTGAACTAGACGTTAAAGATTACATCTCGCAAATGGCTGCCATTTTCTGCTTGACACATTCGTGCTCTTTCTAACACATTTTCCATGACTTTTCGCAAAATTTCAGGTGTTATTGCACGCATTTCATTGCGAATATTGGGGAATGATCGCTGGCTTATTGATGTACACTCGCTCTTTCAAACACGCCCAAAGAAAACAGTCGGGAGCGGTTAACTCCGGTGAACGCGGTGGCCAGTTCAAGTCACTATTGCGCGAAGTAATGTAAGGCATTTACCTCTTGGAATACATTATTCCCCTGTACTCGTGTGTGATCCTCGCTAATCGAAATTTCTAGCCGAGAAATTAATCCGAGAATCACCGGCATTTCAACAAATGTGGATAATACCACGGTAATAACCGTGCAACCAGCCATCAACTGCTGCCTCCCGTAGCACCGTGATTTGCCGTAATTAGAGGACCGAAAACTCCAACTAATCACACATTGATTGCAACCGTTATGTATCCCGGTCACATTAATCTACATCGATTCGTTGAAACTCGTTCATTAGGTGTATTAATGCCCGGTAATTATTTATTTGTACACGGAGCCGCTAATTAATCCCGTTCGCGAGCAAACTGTCTGAGAGCTTTAATTGCTCTTCAATAATCACGCGTAATTGAATATAAACAAATCCTACGGTGGGGGGGAAAATATCCGCCATTTAACGATCCTCGTTTAAAAGTTCCGTTTAGCTGTCCGCGATGCGATTCGGCAATTGTTGATCGATAAACAAAGTCGGTCCGTAATTAACGATTCCAATTATCCCAGAGGTGTGCCTCTGGTCGCTGTCGCGTTCTATTCAATTTAATCGATCGTCGTCGATCGTTCTACAAAATTACATTAAACCGCGACTGAGTCAATCAGTCTCAAATTGTTCCATTGAAAAGTTTGGATTGCGACATGGTCGTTCGCCATTTTCTTGTTCAATCATGGCTAGCTCAGTGTATCATCATCACAAGGCCGAAGTATAGTCTTCGGTGGAGCCAGTGGAGTGAGGAGTTTTAGAGGATAGTCCAAAGTTGCGATGACTCTGGGGCAGGGTTGCCATCTGCGAGTACCGCCAGGCCCCTCACTCTTCCGCCCCTTTCTTAGCTGTGCTGCGGAGCCTGTCTTTGCTTCCCCCACTCTTCCCACTAACGCTGACGCAAAGAACTACTACTGGTAAATAGGAAAGTATTGGAAGAGTTCAGAAGTCTGTTCAGAACATCAATTTCAACACTCCAATTTCAACTTCACTTTTTCAGTTTCCACTGCCATTTTTCGGTTTCAACATCAATTTTTTAAATTCCACTCCGTTTGGAGCTCATTCTGGCATCACTGGCGGATATCTCGGAAACTATGCGAGATAGCGAATTTAATCAATCTTGTGGCACATTTTGTCAGCTTTAATTTTGTATGGAATGGTCTGATCGCTAGGACGCATAGTTTCCGAGATACAAGCGGAAAACCGAAAAGGGGGACCTTCTACGTGCATTTGAAGTTAAACTTGAAAAATTGAAGTTGAATTTGAGAAATTGATGTTGAAACTGAAAAATTGAAGTTGAAATTGAAAAATTAATATTGAAATCGAAAAATTGATGATGAAATTGTAAAATTTGTACTTTACACTGACGCTAAAATCGTCGCGCATGCGCGAAAAAACCGTGCAATATCCCAACACTGGGAACCAGGCCCTCGGAGAAAATGTCGACCGGTGCCTTCCCCCTCTTTCCGGCCATGCCGAATACCGGACGCTGGCTGTTTATACGTAAACCTGTTGTTCGACGTATATTGTTGTATGTATGTACTTACGCGGTGCAGGGCGTTATGAGCGAGTGCAATGTACCGTTGATTGCCGTGGGCGTCGTAATACCCCCCCGTGTCCCGTGTCCCGTCGCATCGTATATTCCGCGCGGTTGGGATATTATTCCTGATCGATTCGAGGAATCGAACTCATCAATAATATCGGACCATGCCCGAAATTACACGTTGCAGCGTGTTCCCCGCCGTGTTCCCCTTTTATCATTTTAGATACCGCGATTTACATACGGCCCGATCGATTTCATCGAAATTTCTTTGAGTCCTGCCGATGTCGCTCGCGCGAACCTGACCCTCAACTAGCTCCAGAATGTCGATGTTACAATTGAAAGGCACAGATTTTGAGTCCGGTAAAGCAAAGAGCAGCCGAATCATTAATTACTTAATTTCTATATTCATAAACCATATATTTGGTTCGCATAAAAATCCACAGTCTACCAATTAACATTTGATAAAAATATTTTAACATTACCGCACAGGATGCTCATAAATATGCGTCGACGAGAGATATCATCGATTGTAAGTGAAAAAGTTCGTATTCTTTGGTACTTTCACAATCGGATGATTAATTCAATTCACGAAACTCGCGGAATTTCTAACTGTTGCGCGCGTTTCGCAGCTCCGTTTACGCGAGAACGGATATAAATCAGGAATGCTAAGGGGAAACAAATAATCGTCCCGCGAGCGATTTAATGCGCCGCATCCTAACCATAAAATACCGGTTCCCGAGCCGATGGTTACAGTGCATCATACAGGAGAACGATAGGGAAGAAAAAAAGAACTGGTTTCCTACGATCGCCGCGATTCAAACTATTCACCACCCCGGTCCGTGGTTTTACGAGGGCCGTAAACGAAAAGGTGCTCCTTAAAATCGTTGGAAATTTATTATCAAAATATTCGGTCGACGAGCGCGAGGTCTCCTGTGGACTTCTCGATGATACGAATGCATGTATTGTTGGATATTCCAAGTATTTTTCCGGAATCAGCAAACGAATATTTCGTGAGATACTCATCATTTAAGTCCCTTAATGTTCCCTCGTCGTTTCTCAGGACTGTAAACGCGATATCATCGAAACAAGATAATGATCGACGATACTGTTGTCTTATTCAACGTTACGGAAAAGTTACAATTAGCAGACTAGAGAAGTATGACAGAATATGGGATGCACTTTGTCAAATACTAATTTATTTCTCGAAGCTTCTCAACAGCTGTTCTGTATCAGCAACATTTTAATTAAAATACCTCCTAAACTAATCGTTAGATCTTTTATAGCTTTATTACTGCGGATGCAGACGAAGTTTCGATGCTCTGGGATTAATAGCTGAGGAGTTATGGTCACTTAAAGTTCAGCATTTTGACAGCTAGACTCACCTGTCAAAAATGCTCAACTTTAAGCGACCATATCTCCTGAACCGTTGATCTTACAGGATCGAAACTTCGTCTGCATCCGCGCCGGGTTCAAATCTAGTGGATGACATACCAAATACATTATAATTCGTAGGAGAAAGGTACTAATTATCATTTCGTTACAGTAGAACCTCGATTATCTGAACGTCTGATATCTGGTGGCTTTGGTATCCAATTGCTTCAGATGTACAGTGACTCCCGCTATTATTCCGACACTATTAAAAAGGCGACAACTTTTTTAAGATTGGACCATACGATTTGATATCTTTTTGGAAGTTAGAAGAATTGGTCCGCTGCACAACGCGACGAAAACGTGGCCATTTCGCCGCGCGAATAATTGAACAACCCAATAAACGTGATCGAGCAGCGTGTCGGATCGGCTCGGAGAGTATCGTTGGTCGGCGAGGGTACTTCCTACGCGCGGACGGACGGGGAACTGTCTCAAGAAAAACGCGTGATTCATCGCGATCAAAGACCACGATGCACAACTCCGCGAAGCTAATAGAACAAAACGAGCCGTCGCGTCGATGCCTTGACTGCTTTAAGCAGATAAGATTACCGGCGCGCGCAGTACCGGTTCCGTTGCTCCGATAGCACCGGTCCCGTGGTGCGTATACGTGGTCGTGCGGATTCGAAAGAACGAAAATACAAGAGACGGAAAACCAGGTTTCTGCTAGAAAGGCGAAGAGACGAAGGAGGACGAGGAGGTGGAGAAGGAAAAAGGAACGGCTCGAGACGGAGAAATTGGGAAAAAGAGCAAAAACGAAATCGCGAGCGAGCGATGGCCACGGCTCACCGAAGTGTCCGTGAACCTCGGGAGAGAGAATGATGATTTCAAGGATCGGTGGGGATGCTGTACCGCTATGTGGCAGTGTTACGTCGTCGATTTCCCCCACCGCGCAACCGCCGGGCCTCCTGTCCCTTTCTCTTACATCATCGGAACCCCTCTCCAGCTCGCTCTCGCGACGGCCTCTCGCAGTCGGGGGCACAACGGTTACGTTTTACCGTTGCGAGCCGTTCGTTCGTTTGCTTGCCCGCACGGTATTCGTATAACCCGCGCGTCCTGTACTCCTATTCTATCGCACGCCCACATGCGTGATCCTGCCGAGCGTACACACACACGTTCACATATGTTTCTGAAACCTTGATGCGCAGATAGGGTTGCGGGGGATGCAAGGGCAACCTTTTTCTTCTTTTCTTCCTTTCTTCGCGCGGCTAGAAAGCGAACTCGAGGTCGAATTTCTCCTCGTTTCCGGTTCAAACATTAATCGGAGGAGATGAAGGTGGGCTTCACACATTTTTGCGACCTTGGAGAGTGGTCGAAAGGTCAACGGCTTGACTGATCTTGCGTACGTGTACAGGCGGTTGCGAAAGTCTCAATATACTACGAATACCTATAGAAATAGAAGTCTTGGTCATTTTGTTAACTAGGTGACTGCTTGTGATCATTACACTGCGGATCTTTATGCAAAATAACAAATGTTCGCATTGATTGCAAGACGCAGGAGCCAAATAACAATTTCATTCTTCTTTTAATTATCTTATTAGGGTGAAACTAATACACTGGTGGCCTTGAATCTTTTTAATACCTCCACTGTTTTCAATTGTACGTGCCCATTTTTGTCATAAACGCATAAAATCCGCAGTCTATTGATCATGAACAATTAGCAAAACGTAACGGAAGACTAGTGAGAGATTTTATCATAATCAAAAATTGAAAAAGTTATTTCTTCACTGAATCATTTTAAATAGAGGAGAAATGACATCTGACATCTAGAGGAAAATCGACATCTACAATTTTTTAAATACTCCAACATGCAGTTATTACAAATTCTTCTTCTATTCATAGAATGAATAATAGTCTTTTCATTCTGCATTGTACATATCAGAAAATTAGAACTTTTGTGCATGTCCACTATGGTTTTCTATATTATTGTTGGCTCTCTGAACTTTGGGTTCATTCCCTTGATGCATCAGGCCGTGCCGACAGCGAACTGCAACCGGTACTTTCATTCTACTGCACGCCCACGCGTATCATCGATCCTAAATGTGTGTAGCTACACAGGGGTACGAGTTTAATGGAGAACTCTAGGAGTCCGCGAGAGAGCTCTTAGCATATTATAATTAGATTACTAATAATTACGGAGCGCGAAACACCGTAAGTGCGAGAAATCTTGTTTCACTTCACGCTTTGTTTCCGTTCATTCAGCGATTACTATTGCTTCAAGCTGCATCTCCCAATTTTTATTTAGAAAAAAACGCTATTCATTTCAAATCAATCTAAGACATTCGACACGATGATTAGGTAAAACACCGATTATTTATTAATTACATTGGCCATTTATACAGGGGGTCTCAGCTGAAGGAGGCCACCTAAATATCTCCTTCATTTTAAAAAATATATTTTTGGCATAATTTAAATGGTATCGAAGCAGGAATATCATAGTAGAAAAGTTCTTTTAGACCCGGTTATTTTTTCATAGTTTATTCAAGGTCATCGTTATTTTTTATTGGGGAAATTATTTTTGTTTATTCCATCTTGTTGATGAATTAAGCATATTCAAATGTATTTTTTCAGCCGCTGTAAGATATATATACAGGGTGGTCCACGCAACTTGCACACTTATAATAACTTCCAAAGTATGCGTTGCACGAAAAAGTTTTGTATACAGAAGTTGCACGGTCTGAAGGGATACATTGTTTAGTGTATTTATTTTTTTTACAGGTGGTATATATATGATGGTATATATATATATATATATAAATAACTTATATAACAATAAATATTTATATATTACAGATATAATATAATTAATTATATATTAATTAAATAAATACAATTTTATTATACATTTTATTTTTAATTGAATATATATATATATATATATATATATATATATATATATTAATGAATATTTATATGCATATATATTATATGCATATCATATTATTTATTATATTATATATATTATCGAGATTTGATTAACTAGAGTCTAGAGATTGAGATGAGAAGGAGGCAGAGACATTTATGCGACGATTAGAAAAATGTACAACGATCGATAGCGTAATGCGGCGGCGACTCGAGATTAGAATCCGGAATCGAAATGTTCTGTATACGGTATCGAAAACAATGAGGTGCCTACTTAAGCAACTCCTACGACTATGTACGACGACGCGTATACACGATCGTTGACGTATGTGCTTTGGAGGCCGATACACGCACGATGGTGGTCAAGAACGCCTCTGTCCCATGGCGAAACGAGGTTTTTGACTCTGGTCCCCGAAACCCCAAGGACCAAACACGAGCGTGACGTTACAAGAACAAAGTCGATTATGTAATTTCAAACCTGCCGAGGCCGTGACTATCTTTCACGTTTTCCGTTCGACGAATTTCTAATGATTCCCGTGTGACGCAATTCCAGAAAATCAATTCGCCGTACGAAACTCTGCGGCAAGTATAGCTCGATGTCATATATTTCACTGCTACAGTGTAATGTAGTAAGATTACACGTTATATTTCACTGCTACAGTGTAATGTAGTCAGATTATACGTTGCGGAATAATTTACTTGCCGCATATGTAACTTACTATTCCCTTATATTCTCATATTCTTACATTTTAATGTAACAAGCGGATCTTCGTGCGCATTCAGGGTGTTCGCGTAATTACTATACATATAGCCAGAGGGTTTCTTCTCGATAAATATTGTGATTCGAACGAAATGAAAGGCGAGAATGTTATAGGGTTTGCAAGCAACGCAATGGTGTCTGTAACTTTCTTTTTGGCTACATTGTTCTTTTATAGTTGAAGGTGACCTTCAATTTTTTTCAACGAAATTCATGTTCTTAAATTTTTTAAATATGTCCACTGCTTTACATTGTACGTACCAATTTTTGTTATAAATGCATAAAATCCGCAGTCTATTGATAACACTAAGTTTTACACAATCCGCGATCTAGTATTGCTGTGACTTGCTATGAAACGCGAAAGAACGGCTCCCTCGAGATTTATGTGACTTACTTCTGTATACACAATTAATTTTTAAACATACTTTCCTGAAAAAATAAAGAGAAGTGTACGAGATTAATAATACAGAACAACATTTTCCTTCTTCTCTAGAAGAAGCATGATTCTCTCGTATTGTAAGGAGCATCTAATGAACATTATTAGATAAGCAAACAACCATTAATTCTGTTGTATAATTACGAAACTTACAGTTATTATCTATTCATCTCTGATTAAATTTGAATACGATGAATATTACGTTTCCACCCATGCTCTCGAACTTTTATATTTCGTTGTTTCACGTCTGGCTGATATTTTCCGTGTCGCGTCGGTGTTATATGGAATACTGATTAGCCAATAAAATATGTATACTTCTTTCGGAGTCGTAAATCGCGACGCGTATACCCACCGACCCGAGCAATAATAACAGAGTTGAGATCTTAATGTGCCGTTCATCTTACCTCGTTTCCTTCGCTCATCGCGTTAAACCGCCTTCATTCCCGTTCCACAATGGAACAATTACTTACTGTGCATCGAAAACGCTACGAATCGCTTCTTGGACACGCTCAACCTCATCGATACGCTTCGTCGCACGGTCGAGTACTTCGCCGCGAAAGCTGGCCAAAAGTCGATTAAAAAAATTTTGTAGAATATCCGACTTTAGGATGCGACTCTTGAGGTTGGAAAGAAGATGATTTTAAAACATCTAAAACACCATTACTATCGTGCTAAAACGTTAGCGTTTAGTTGCTAGTGTAAATTGAAGACTTAAAATTAAAATTGAAAAATTAACGTTGAAAATGAAATTCAAGATTTGAAATTAACGAATTAAAATTGAAAAATTGATGTTGAAATTGAAGAGTTGAAGTTGAAGTTGAAGGGCTGATATTGAAATTGAAGTTGAAATTGAAAAATTGACGTTGAAATTGAAAAATTGACGTTGAAATTGAAGAGTTGAAATTAACGAATTGAAATTGAAAAATTGATATTGAGGGTTGATATTGAAATTGAAGATGAAATTGAAAAATTGACGTTGAAATTGAAGAGTTGAAATTAACGAATTGAAATTGAAAAATTGATATTGAGGGTTGATATTGAATGGGTTGATATTGAAATTGAAGTTCAAATTGAAAAATTGACGTTGAAATTGAAGAGTTGAAATTAACGAAATGAAATTGAGAAATTGAAATTGAAATGGAAGAGTTGAAATTGAAGTTGAAATGGGAGTGTTAAAATTGAAATAAAAATTAAAGTTGAAATGGAAAAATTGAAGTTGATATTATCGAAATGATATTGAAAAATTGAAGTTGAAATTGAAATTGAAAAATTGAAGTTGAAAATGCAAAATTGACATTGATATTGAAATTGATGTTAGCATGTGCTTACTTGTGTAACATCTTAGTACGACAGTAATGGTGTTTCAGTTATTTAAGGAATTCCAAACCGTTGGAGCATGACGTGTTTTTAATCAAGTATTTACTTATAAAGACTAGTAGTACATAGTTTTTGTTTGGGTAACTAACGAAAACACGTTTTTAGACGCATCTCGGCAATCCGGCCAGCCTCGCAGTTTGTACCGATATCCCGGAAGTGGCGATATCCCGGAAGACCACATTAATATCAGCCGCGGTGTGGCTCTCCGAGCCGTTTCATTGTTAGAAGCGGTTTAATAGAATCCGCAGTCGCGTGTACGGATATTTAACGAATCCGTAGATTTGCAACAATCTGAGGAGAGCGAGGAATCGCTGAGGCCAAGCCTGACTGCCTGCCGGCCGAACGTGAATATTCCGATGGTCGTTGACCTCGGGCCGGTCTTTGGCGCCGAACCCAAGGCTAGCCTGACTCGTAAAGCGGGAGCTACAGATATTTAGTTGTAGAACGGTGTGCTCAGCGATTTTTGATGGTCGTGCGCCGATATAGAGTCCACAGCCCCGCGTAATTAATCGCTACCTGCGTTCGCTTTTTTCCTCAAGTGGAGTTTCCTCGTGGCGTCGCGCGAAAAAAGATATCAGCTATCAGGAAACCGATTGGTCATCATCCGTCAGGTCAACACGCTTCGCTCCATTCAGAATCGCCTCTGAAAATAACCAGACACACCGTTAGATCTCCAACCTCTTCCGAAATCTATTGCCTATCGAGCGGATGCTCGGAGCAAGCTGAAATCCTATTTGCAATTGCACAGATTACGCCGCAGTCCGAGCTTGGCGAATTCCACTCGTTTCAAGTTCACTAGTTGCCAAATGTTTCATTTTTCAGAAATCAGTAGGGAAGCAACGTGCGTTTCGTTCAGTGTCGCCAGATCAGGGGAATACATCTACCCTCTCTCTCAAATAATAAAAATAAGGCCAAATTAACAATTTACGGCGACAAAAATATAAAATGAGATTTTATTTGATATTTTGTGGTTAGAAATGCTTATAAGAAGACTGCGTCAAGGGTCCATAGTATTCTAATTAAAAAAAAGCAATTCCAAACTAAATTATTTCTGTACTTTCATTAGTGAGATATAATATGCAATAAGAATTATTATTCTACATCCTCATTGTTATCATCATCACCTTACCAATCGCTCTTGATTACACACGCAAAGTTTCTCTTGGAAATGGTTTGGATCAAAACGTCGAGAACAATCTAAATTGCAAATTTACTTAATGAGTAATATTCGATCGAACCTGTGGTGTCGAAATCATGAAATTGTTTATTTGCACTATCTACGATCGACATAAAGGAATATTTATCCACTGGGTATCTTTTCGAATAGTTCACCCCGATTTTCCCCGCGATATCAACTCCTTTTTACGGATTGACGCACGGTAATCCTGCACCAATGCGAACTATGTACTTAGGGAATTAATTGCGGTAGCTCCACGATTTTTATTGATCAGGGTCACTATTCTAACTAACTTTGCACACGCAGGCTCTTCTCTGATCAAGCAGCAGCTTTGATGTTTACAGAACTCTCGCAATTGACGATCATCAATTGGTTGACCATTAACTTCATCAATCGATTGAATCAGTCGCCGATTTTTCGACGATTTCTTTTTCTAATCGTATACATTAATCAATCAATCATGATTACAATTTTAATATCGATTAATACCCAACTCTGTTCGATTGGAGCCAAACAGATATGCTCCCTGAATGTCAGTTTTCGGAGTTGTTCCGTTTCGCGGACTATCAATCCCGAGCGCGGCGGTTAATTAAGTTGCGAGCCGAGTTAATGATTCCGCGCGGCGCGGGATTAAAATTCAAAGGCCTGAGCGCGATGAATTTTTCGAGTCAACGCCTTAACAGTACAGTTATGGCAAAACAACCAACTGATTCTAAAGAAGGCCAGGCTGATTACCCGACCAATTCCGCGAGCGTGCATCACTCCTCTAATGAATTGTTCGCGTAATGCCAATTAGCCGCGTGAAGAATCTTAGCGGTATCGAAATCATGCACTGCGAAAAAAAGATGAAACCAGACACACGCAGATTCTAATCCGTGCAGGCCGCAACGAGGCGGGATATTATTTAGACCGTAGTCAAACACCGCTTACTCTTTCGTTTTTTTCCGTAATATTGTGTTTGCGTACGCACAGCGCGTACCCGTCAATTTCTTTTTTTTTTATTTTACAAACGATTAACGCGGCAACGGGAAAACGCATAATGTCGTCGTTTTGGTTCCGCAACAATGCAAATAATCTGCATTCGATCCGAGATAATAATTAGCCAGGGCGATTATTACCGGGACCGCTCAGCAATGAGCGCGCGAGGAAAAGGCGAGGATGAGGTTCGGTGATGAAGAGTAAATCGAGCTGATATTCACACTGCGGTTTATTAAAAGAAGGTGGTTGTTTAGGTTCGCTTGACGGAATCGGAGATCTTGCGACGTGCTGGCCGTTGCCTTTTGAGCGCGACGGACGATCTTGACTGAAATCGTGGACGGTTGCCGGCAATAGACGCTTTAACAATTTCAACTTGAATTTCAATGTCAATTTTTCAATTCCAACTTCAATTCTTCAATTTCAAATACAATTTTTCAATTTCAATTCATAGGTTTTAATCATAGGTTAGATTAACAATAGTAATATTTTTCACAGCGCACAGGTTCGATCAAATTCTACACTAAATATAGCTAAAGGTTATATAGGTTAGATTAATTAGCATCAAAGCTGCTGCTTGATCAGAGAAGAGCCTGCGTGTGCAAAGAGTTAGAATAGTTCCCAATAAAAATCGTGGAGCTACCGCAAATAATTCCCGAAATACATAGTGTGGTCCTCCGCGAGTACGATTTCGCGGGGCAGATTCGCGAACAGAGTCTCCGGCGGTAGAGTCGCGAGGTAGAAGGGAGGAATGCGAAGAGGGTGCCGTGCGAGAGGCAAATAACGGTGAACGGTGAATCCGAGTGACGAGCTCGTCGCGGAAGAAAGCTGTGCGCACCGTGAAGCAGCAGAGGCAGCCAGCAGAGCATCGGGGCCCCGGCTGGATCGGTAAAAACCGGACAAAGGGGACGCGAAGAAGAAGTAATCCGAAGAAGAAGAAGAAGAAGAAGCGTCGAAAGAATAGTCGGAAGAAGACAGGGAGGCGAAAAGAGTTTGAGGAAAAAAAGAGAAGCAAAAAGAATCGACAGAGGGATACGTAGAGAGAAAGAGAGAGAGAGAGAGAGAGGTAGCCAGAGAGGAGGAGAGACGAACGGAGACGACGAATACCACTATGTAGAGAGGTTCCGCCGTCCACGAGAGACAGCTTGGAAGGGGTATGGGAGAAGGTGGTGGAGGCGGAAGAGTAGACTTCGGCAGGCTGGAGGGGTGGGGGTTGGTGGTAGTGGTAAGGGTACGAGGCACCGTGCAAGCACCTGTGGATCTCCGCGCCACGGTAGAGTCACTCACCGGCTACCACCACCGGACCACCGCCGAACCTTGGTTCACAGCTAGAGGACAACAACGAGCACCGCTGTCCGTGGCTCACGAAAGAATCATCAGCGAGATCTGTCAATCGCCTTAATTACCATCTCGGGACGTGTTCGTTTGCCACGAGGAAGAGGATCGCCAAGCCCGAGTGCTAGCTAGCTCGTCGAATTCGAGTGTGGTATCGGTAGAGAGAACGGTGCTCCGGGATTTCCGCGTCTCGTGGCTGTTGTGCCGCGCCGGCTTTCCGCGTTGATTACGGCGTCGCTCGCGTGTCCCGATAAGCGGACGGTTTCGCCACGCACCGGTGACACTGACGTGCATCGTTCGGGTCATAGTTCCGCGGTTCGAGCAGTCACGCGGCTCGCTTTTCGGTACCATTGTCGCCGACCACTGGTTCGTCCGTGATAAAACTCGCTAGTGATCTGCTCTCGAACAGGATACCACAGGCTGGACCACTGGCCGAGAGGATTAGGACTCTCGGGTGCGCTTTGGAACATTCACTGCCAGCTTCGAGGGTGATTCCCGGGTATTTGAGACCCACGGTCGTCGCGGATGTACGAGAACGTCGTCGCTCGGCTGTGCTTGACTCGAGGTAACCCCATGGACGACGGTGAGGGTGTCACGGTGCGGTTTGCTAAGTGTCGGAAACAGAGAAACACCATATAGAAATTGTTGTGGATCGAGAGATCACAGTGTTTAATTGAAAGTAGAAAAAATTGATAAGAGGAAGAGTATATATATAAATATATCAGTGAAGAATAATCGCGTCGTGTGAATCTCCCTCCACTTGGAAATCTCCCGTTTTGGATATCAGGATATGTGATCTCGGACAAGATGCCCAGCACCATAAGAGGTGAGTCGGACACAGTTGTACAGCATAATTTTTCCTGTGGTAGGTTTAATGTTGGCGCGTTTAGTTTCGCCGGAATCGATTGTATGCAGAAGCGGGGAAAAAGAGAAAAATAAAGTAGCGTGCGCGGGGATCGATCTTCGTTTCGTTACGGCGCGCTTAGATCGAAACGCTGGCGCTCGTCGCGCGGCGCGAGCAACAAATACGATTGCACGAGGTAACAGTACGCGCCGCGGTGTTGTGGCCACGATCGCAGGGTTACTCGAGGTCAGTAACACACTGACGCATAGATGGGAATTCAATCGTATATACCTGTCCGTTAACGAAACTTACTCGTCTGTCGTTAATTAGGCATGCGAGTCGAAACGATTCTTGGCCGTTGACGGATTTCGACGGATCGATAAATCACTCGAAAACGCGCCGCCCGGCAAACCCATCGGGGCATTAGTATGGATTTATAGTGGAGCATCGAGGTGTGAGCTGTGCGGTGAAAAAAAAGAAAATACATATGTACTTTTTCTCTAGTATGTGTCGAAATGTTGTCACGAATGTTGGTTTCTTTTCACCGCTCCACTATAAATCTACCCTTGGGCGACGCGAACGGTTAACGTCGCGGTAATGTCTCTCATCGGCGGACCGAACAAGTTTTTCGAAATGCATGCCGTTTCTTTTATTCTACGCCCAAGGTAGATTACGTGTGCACCATTTGCAAGCCTATAGCTTTTGTCCACGTGTCGCGAAACTTGGTGGCTGGACTTTGTTGCGCGATAACGCAACAGTGCTCCTGCTGTGAATGGTTTTTCGGCGCAGAAGCTAGTTACAGAGTTGCATTGTGCAATCTGTTTCTCTAATTTGACGTCATGGTATATGTATTCAAAATATCGTGGAGAAAAATTGAACGAGCTTTGTGCCTTTGAAAGAGTTTGATCATTTCTGCGGCGGGCTACACTTTTTTCGCTTGTATGAACGGCGGAAGGGTAGACAGGGGCAGACCGAATTCGAAAAATTCGGGTTTCCATCAACGAAATGTCCGATTTTTAGCAATGACGTTACACTAACGCAATTTTGTACCCAATGTATTCTAGTTAATAAATTTTTAAATGCTTCCGTCGATCGTTTATTACGAATTATAAAGCAATTTTGCTAATTGTCAAGCAAAATCAACGTTTCGATCCTAGTTTGGATCTTTTTCCAGATTTATTGGAATCGCGTCTGTAAAGTAAATATGTTATAATAATTTTAAACACACGTGTCACACATTTATCATAAAGTAATTTTCCCCAAAGCAAGTATATTCAATCATTCTAGCCTTACAGAGAAATTGAAGTCGTTTGGTCCATTGATAAAAAATTATTCTGATTTAAAGTATGTGTGATTTGAGTAGATGAAATTGAATATTGTTGGAAAATTTAAAAAACTGAAGATGTCGATATATGATTTCTCCTCTATTAAAATAATTAAAGGAAGAAATAACATTCAATTCAGTTTCTATTTCTTGCAACCGGTGTAGACAATTTTTATTTTGCATAAAGATGCGCAATCTAGCGATCAATTATGCTTCTAACTATACACTGTAATCAGAGTTGGGCAAAAATGTTATTCGGATAAAAATTTTTGCCCAACTCTAACTGTAACAGCATTTCTTGATCGGAACATTTTATGATTCCTATTCTAAAAAATCGAACATTTCATATGCAACAACCTAATACATTTGTGGAAGCTATACATATAATAGTATGCGGAGTTACGGTCGCCATAGCAGGGTCACTCGAGGTCAGTAACACACTGACAACGGACGCGGGTCGGTCAGCGCGGCGAGGCTCTTCTGGTTCCTCGGTCCTGTGGAGTGCGTGTTCTTTCCCCATGCCTTGATATCCTGATTGTCCGCCCCGTGGTCCTGACACCATTGTTATCGGTTCGATCCTCGATGACTTTAAGTCGACGACTTTACGACAACGGTCGTAATGGGACGACAATGGTGTCGATCGTAAGCACAAGTCGTGTTTCCAATCCACGACGCGGTGGTAGCATACGCGAGCCAGCGTACACCGCGGAAGCTATAGAAAGCAAGGAGAGCCAAGGGAAATCGAAAGTCCGGCACGGAATTGATTAAAAATCAATTACCTCATGATCGTATCGAGAAACGGACGACTCGCGAACTTCCGGCACGATTGAAACGAAGAACAATTGAAAAATTAAATCGGTTCGATTGCATCGGGTTACCCGTTTGCACGAGTTATTCATTGATCTTCGGGAACACGCAACCTGATGATCGACTGCTTGGTCGGGTCAACCTCGTAATTTCTTGCACGATTTCAACTTACTTTTTTTGGTACAAAGCGTCCCGTAAGGAGGCACACGAATCTTCCGAGGAGACAAGTGTTATCACCGTATCAAACTCTTCGTTAAATATGCACGTTACGATGCTCGGGACGCTTTTGTACAAGTCCATCAATTAACTAGTAAATGATGTGTAAAAAATATGTTGAAAAAATGCATTTGGATGGAATTGTAAAAAATAATTGTAAAAATTGATTTTTACAACTTTTTTAGCTCGGCCTATATAAATCATATGCGCTCTGAAAATTTCATTGAAATTGGTTAAATGGTTTGCGAATTATAAACGATCAAAAGTGGCAGTTTGTAGTGTACCATAAAGTGGCAAGTTTTATCCCATTTTTGATCGATTATAACTCGTAAACCAATTAACCAGTTTCAATGAAATTTTCGGAGCGTATATCATTTATGGCAGCTGACAAAATACATTTTTTAAATTTTCGTTATTGGCCCAGCTAAAATAGTTGTAAAAATCAATTTTTAGTATTGTTCTTCACACAGTTCCGACCAAATGCATTTTTTCAACTTATTGATTAGACGTCATTTACTACACTAATTCTTCTAGCCTTACAGAGCAATTGAAGTCGTTTGGTCCATTCATATAAAAATTATTCTGATTTAAAGTGTGTGAAATCAGTTATGCTCCTTAATGTATGTTTGGTATTGAATTCGTTCGCGAATGTTATGATCGTCATTTTTACGAGAGGTTAGTGCTAACTGTACTACAAGGGTCAACAAGTGGGACACGTGCATCCAGTTTTGGCTCGAAGTAGTTGTCGCGTATGAGAAACCTTGTCTCCACCAAAGAAGATGCGCAAAGCACTTACTGCAAGTATCACGATTAGACTGCGGATTTTATGCATTTATGACAAAAATGAGCTCGTACAATTTGAAGCAGTGAACACGTTAAAAACATTTAAGGACATCGATGTATTCTTTTCAGCTTAACACTTTATCTACCGGAAGCCTATTAATAGGATTTTTTCAATAATTGTGCTGTACCAAAAGAAAACTTAGAAATTTTCTTTTACATTGCAATCTTCAATGAAATTATTAGAATACGTTATTGAGGGTGACTTGTTAGTTCACAATGAAAATTACTGGTACTATTGAAGGTTCCATTAAAAAGTTTTTAGTCATTTACCATAGATTTTTAAAAATTATGCAATAATCACCGGTCGGTAATGTGTTAATAGGATAATTAGAAGAAGAAATCAATTTTCATTTGGCTCCTGCGTCTTGCGCGAACAATGACAACAATTTTTATTTTGCATAAAGATCTGCAGTATAGTCATGGTATAAAATATTAATTATAAGGAAAAGTCGCAAGTAACTCGTTCCAATCTATCTGCTTTCTTGGGATCTTACAATTCTCCTGTTATTTCTGATTTTCTATTTTTATAAATTCTGCTATATATAGGCTTGGCTGTTAACATAAACACAATCGAAGAAATAGGTATAATCCGTGGATGAAAAACGTTGTACCTCTATTGTCGAGACTTAATTACTGTAGAACGAAATCGTGGTCGATTAACCGAGCGGTTAGAAGCTGAGAAAATTCTCCAGCTGGTTCTTTTGACGCCGGCTACCAGGGAAATGGGTAAACAAATCGAATGCCTAATGGAAAATGAAGGGAAAGAGAGGCGCGCTCGAGCAGAAAGAGAAAGAGGAGGAACCGAGCGGCGCGGCGTAACGGCGGAAGGGGGAAAAGCAGGTAGGAAAGCGAGATACTCTTCCTGTGACAGGTGGCAGAGACCTTGGTAAACGTAAGAGCGTTGCGATCGATTACCTAACCGAACGACCACAGGGGATTTTGGTTTGTGAGGCGGTGGTGGATTCGGAGCCGTTTTCGAACTAAGCGTCGCGACGAGCTCTCTCGCCACTTGGGACACGAACAAAAGCTAAGGTCGACGAACCCGGCGTACACGTACGGGCCCACACACGCGGCCGGTTCACGCACACCGGCCTCCCGCACGTCCATACGTATGTACACGCACTCGTTTACTCTCCCTATCTCTCTCTCTCTCGCTCTTTCTCTCACGGGCCACCAGGTACTTTCGTGGTACCCGCGATGCCACGGCCGGTCAAGTCCGGATTCCGGTGACTAAAGTGCCTTCCTTCGCCCGCCGAGCCATTTACATAAGCGTGGACCAGTGTTGGGATATTGCACGGTTTTTTCGCGCATGCGCGACGATTTTAGCGTCAGTAAAGTATAAAGTTGAACTTTAAAGTACAAATTTTTCAATTTCAACATTAATTTTTCAATTTCAACATCAATTTTTCAGTTTCAACATTAATTTTCCAATTTCAACCTCAGTTTTTCGATTTTCTCTAAAATTACAACTTCAATTTCAATTTCAACTTCAATTTCTCAATTTCAATATCAATTTTTCAATTTCAACTTCAATTTTTCAGTTTCGACATCAATTTCTCAAATTCAACTTCAATTTTTCAATTTCAACTTCAAATGCAGAGTAACATCCTCAATGATTTTAGCGTTTTCTGTGATATATTTAAATGATTTGAATTTAATTCGAATTTTTAAAACGTAGAACGATGAAAGTAACATCCACGATGATTTTTAACTTTCCACTGTTATATATTGAAACGAGTTGAATTTTATTTGTAGAATACAAAAGGGGATGAAACGAACATCCACGATGCCTTTAAAGTTCCAAGTTTCGGTGTCATTACTGAAATAACTTTGATTTCGTTTGAAATTTCTACTGGAACCAACAAGAAAATCTAACTTTCTGTAATTATTTTTGTTGGTCTAAGCTGCGCAATCTGAACGGCACTAATTCGAGATCGTATAAACGCAGATACCCGATGGAATCGTTGGTCCCGGCAAATGGTCGGAGTTAATGTACACCACCGGAGTGAAGTCATTAAGCCATGGGAATGCACTTGCACGTATTACCCCTTGTTATATTCACTTTGCTGGCTCTCCCTCAGTATATTTCATGCCTCACGTGGAATCTCTGTTACGTAGGATACGGGTTTATGAATCCTCGTAAGATGTTATGCAAGATACGTGAGCGAGCCTCCCGTGGCTCTTGACTTTGGTGTACCATCAATGGTATTCACGTACGCTCTGTACACATGTCGATAGCCAAGCGCGGTTACCTCGAACGTGAACGAACTCATTTACGTAGACGGTGAGTTACCACCGTCTTGCAGTGTTCCGCGTGTGTAGGTAGGTCGCACGGAATGCCGCAATCTAAATTCTGAATCCCATAAGAGTTCCGACATGGCCACTTTAACGTTTCAGCTCGCGTTCAGGATTCTACTTACGAGCACGCTCACTTCACTCCTCGAAATATGATACACCGAGCTTCCATTGTTTTCTATATTATATCTTAATCCCTTTTACTAGACAAACGTAATCCTCTGCTAGAAAACATCGTGTCAGACCGGTGATTGATATTAGCCATATTCTCTCGCGCATAAGCGCCCAAAACAGTAACTCAGGGTGTAGTCCAATCAATGAATACTCATAAGGGGGTGTCGAAGGAATTGGAAGGAACACAATTTTTACCTTTGGAACTTTGTTTGGACTAGTTAGGAGGTAAACATACTAAGAGTCCCCTTTTTCGGTTTTCCGCTTATATCTCGGTAACTATGCGTCCTAGCGATAAGACCATTCTATACAAAATTGGAGCTGAAAAATTTTGCCATAAGATTGACTTCATTCAGTTTTTCGGTATTTCGCATAGTTTCCGAGACATCCGCGCTCAAAGTTCACTAATTGTGCTGAAGAGTTATATACATTATTTAAATCAACAACTAATTATTTATTAATTCTTTTAATCACTTTTATTATTTACAATAAAAATATCTCCCCTTTAAATCTAATAATAACTCAATTAATATTTACTATAATCATTTTAATTATAAAGTATCTAATTACTCAAAAAAACTCTTTACTGTTCAAAAACTATTGCTCACAAGATTGATTAATAATTACTGTAATAAATTATTTAAATCAACAACTAATTATTTATTAATTCTTATTTTTATATTATTTTTAATATTGTTAATTTATTATTTAACCCCATTTTTTTAAATCAAATTTAATTACCCCCCAATAACCATTTATAAAATTTACACTTATACCCATTATATTTATTTACTTCAATACTAATTTTATATTTATTACAAAATTTTCAAAAAGGCTAGAGAATAGTGCCCCAATTTGTAATACCCAAGGTGACCTTGATTTCGCCATAAAACAAACTGTTTCGATGGCTGCAAGTGGATAAGTACATAACTGCAACTTTATATCGATAAGGTAGGAAGTAATTAACGTAAACCACGTTTTTATTAGCTCGCTTTCTTGTCTGTCTGTTTGTTCGGTACAAATTTTGCAAGTGATTTTATTTGAACTCTCGGTAGACACAGTCGTAAAAAAATGATGTCGGTATGCGATCACTGTCCGTGATTGCAGTATAACATTAGCAACAACGAATAACCGTGTGACTCATGGTTTTCCTTCTCGGCCAGTCGGAGCGGAATCGTCTTACGCTGACACAGAACCGAATTACCGTTGTCCAGCAACGCGCGGACTACTGTCGCGCTCGCTTCGGCCCTGAGACAGAGTTCAGATCGTTGTCTCTTATTGTGGCATACCCAACAGAAGTCAGAAGTGTCTTTGTTTCCACGGAAGATCGTGTGCCAAGATTATCGCGACTGTTTCGACTGTCATTTCGTGCCGAGAGCAGATGCTGCCTTACCTAATGGCTAAGCATAAGGAATAATTGAGAGCTAGATATACGCGTATGTAAACGGTTCGAGTTGCGAACCAGTCAGCGGAGATATCGGTCTGTTGGCATCGACTTTTAGTACCGTTTAAACGGATTCAACGAGGATCGTTTAGAATACTCTGATAGTTTCGTCACCGATGCCGCTGGCGCTATTGTATGCGTGAATTTTGGGCTGGTGGGGACATTTAAAATTCGTTGCGGACGTTCCGCGAATCATGGGCCCGCCATAACGGTACTTCGGGACTTTAATTTTGGGAGAACCAACCGGCGACTTGGATAACCTCTCCTCCATGGCTGCTATCCTTCTTCTCCTGCCACTCCACCCACTATAGTTAAATATATTTTAATACGAGCTATGTCTCCGACAAGAATTATTTAATTAGTCATTGATAGACTTCGGATATTTATACAAAATAACAACGTTTTCTTTATGCAAAATAAAAATTGATTTCATCCCTTAACGACTTTGTTTACATAAAAAGCAACGTTATAACAATCTTGAATTTTTTAAATCCTTTACTGTTTTATGTGTAGCCCAACCAATTTCTTCAGAAATATTTCTTCGTAAGTTACCGATATCTACAAATCGCATTTTTTAAATAATCGTTACAGGCTCGGATAAAAAAGTTGACCAATTGCAATCAAACCACCAGATTTTTGTTTACTCTTTCTCTATTAAACTAGTGGGTCTAACATCTTAATAACATTTAAATAAGAAAGTTAAATGAAATAAAATCCTATTTTTAATGGGAACAGCCTTTGTAGATCAAAAACAAATAAAAATAAATAAAAATTGTACAAAATTCTATCGAATTTTCTATTCTAGCACATATTTTTTCTTATTCCCATATTTAGAAGACATCGAGACGAATTCGAAACACATATTACAGTAGTAAAAATGTGAAATACCTAGCTTCACTTATCTCTTCGCTATCAAATAAAACTACCGTAAAAATATCATGTAATTTATGTTTCGAATTCGCCTCGATGTCCTCTAAATATGGTGAAAAGAAATATGTGTTCTTGCAGCTTTGTCAAATCTAGCTGTGCGGCTGAATGTCACCCGCAAGGGGAAATCTTTGTATCTGTTTGCCCATTCCTGTGTTTGGTCAGCCGCACAGCTAGATTTGACAAGCTGTACTTGTAAAACCCAAGGTGAATCCTTTTTGCTGATGTCTATTGTGCACTGCATACCCTGCAGCTTTTGTTCCAAACTTTTCCTGTATCAGATGGCTGAAACGCTGCAAGTGGGTGAGAAATCGCGCGTCGCGTTAGAGGAACACCCTGTATACCTAAATATCCGACAGCAAAAGCCTACGAAACGGCTCGCTGGCGTGCGAGTTCGTTTGACGAAGCTGAGATTCACGCGCGTGACGCATCGCAACGAGGATCGCGCGTCTTCGAGAGACGCGTGTAAATGCTAGATCCCCGCGTGCTAGAGCTACACACGGCGTGCGTCTACGTAGGTAAACGTGTCTCTTCGGTTGCCCACCTATCTATCTACCTACCTACCAGCCTACCTACCAACCTACCTACCTACCTACCTACCTACCTACCTACCTACCTACCTAACTCGAAACCCGGCTCGCTTACTCCTTCGTTCTCCAGTCATTGAACTCGAAGCTCGTTCAACCCACCAGCTGTTTCTTACTACTCCCCCACTGTTCTCTCTCCTCCTGCTTCCTCCTCTCTACCCACAGGTACTCCCCCCACCGTTCCTCTTCCTGGCCGTGGATCATGCCTCTTCCGACACCTCCAGGCCTAGACTCCATGCTACTCCCGATTACCGGCTAGACCGAGCGAAGGTAGGAGGAGGGTCTTTTCAAGGTTCTTCTTGAATATCGATTCGGCTACGCGACAACCGGGGGAAGGTCGAGAGTTTAGGGTCAACGATCGGAACGAAAACCTGATCGATGGTGGCCATGGGCCGAGCCGATGCCTTTCCTAATCTTCCTAGCTGTTCACTATGCACTCGCGAGGTTTGCCGTACTCGTGTCCTTCGTACTACTTACAGCGCCCGTTCTAGCGATTACGTCGCATAGTGGGTAAATTTGACCTAACTCGATTCAAAATCAAAGAACTTTCGATAGAAATGAGGTAGAGCGATGATTTTTTAAAAAATTAAAGCTGAAACTTTGCAGAATATGGGAAAAATAGGGAGATTACGGTACGAACGGTTTTTAACCTTGAGAAAATTCGTTAAACTTTCACAATTTTAAGAAAATGTGGTTTCTGCGTTACCATGGGCAGAAAAAAATTTTTTTAATTTTTGCTATATATCATTTCCCGTTGATTTTTTCACGCTGATTTCAAATCTGGTCTCAAAATTTGTCTACGACCTCTGGGTTTCTCAAGAAATCGATCTTTGTGACAAGAAATTAATGAAATCATGTTTTCGTTGAAATGATTTCTTGTCACAAAGATCGATTTCTTGAAAAAACCAGAGGTCATAAACAAGTTTGAGATCAGATTTGAAATCAGCGTGAAAAAATCTACGGGAAATGATATATAGCATGTTAAAAAAAGAATTTCTTCCGCCCGTGGTAACGGAGAACCACATTTTCTTAAAATTGTGCACAAGTGAAATTCTGAAATTTGCTAATTTAATAAATATTGTTTGTATCTTATTGCAACGTGTTGACCGATTTTGATGACATTTTCAGAATATGTATAATTAACACGAATCTATAAAATGTATGTGTTTTTGAAATTTGCCATATTGGTCCACATGAAAAAGTTGTAAACAACAACATCTAGTATTTTCTCTGTAATTCCGACCAATTGCAATGTTTCCAAAACTTGTTTTCCCGTCTTGAATGGTAAACTAATTGCTCTAACTTTTCAAACAATATCCAAGTTGTACGATCTGGTATTAAAATGTATATAATACATTCTAGAAAAAAAATGGCTAGAAATTTGGATAGTTACATTTTCGTTATTATTGTTGAGTAATATAAAATAGTCACTTTTAATGCTCCGTATCTAAAGCAAGTAACATTTAATACACACCTAATATTCAGTATTGTTTATAACGTGTTCGTAATGGGTGATGTCAGAAGAGAACGTATTCGGAGTTTTCCACAGGAATTATCGACTGTTTGCGGTCGCGGTTAAGAGTATTCCGAGGGATCGTGAACGTCTACGTGTAAGCAGATCCGGTGAAATCGGATTTGTTCTCGATTACGCGCATTACCTATTTAATAGGCAATTACGCGGCATCAGTTTCGTATTAGAAAGCATTGCGTAATATCGTGGTTAGCCCTCGACGGAGAATTTTTCCGAGTAGATAAATCTGTCATTTCTTCAGCACTATCTCGCTTGAGGTGGCTTCATATGCTCCGGGAACCGTGTCAAACCGTACAAAGTCTGAGAAGCGAAGTTCCGGGAGACTGAAGACCAGGTCGGAAATTCGGTAGAAGCTCCCGAAGTTTTGGCAAGCTGACGTGAATTCGAATTTATGACAATGTAGCGAGCCAAAAGGTTCTGCCTGGTGGTCTCCTCGGGGAACCGTCGATCTTTCAACCTCGGCGACAACCTGATTGCGAATCATGTTTGCGCATCAAGAAAATTTCCTTCGTTCCTCCGGCAATAATTTTGTTAAGAAATGTTTACCCTAGGACGGCAAATAAATCCGCGGAGAGCTGCGGATCGGACATCACGGCGACTCACGTGCGAGAGCTGTTCGGTTCATTGAACTCGTTCCGCGACCTTCTCCTCTCTCCCTCTCTCTCTCTCTCTCTCCCTGTTTCGCTCTCGCTCCTCGGGATTCGAGGAGAGCTGAATTAATATCTAACGAAAACTTTGCAAACGTGTCTACCCTTCGTAAGCGAGCTACGATCAAGATTAAATGCATATACACCCGGGGACCGCGGTTCTGCTTAGAATGATTTAAACGCAACACGGATGATAGGACGGGAGATTTATGCGGGACGCGGGAATAGAATGGAAGAATTATTTTATAGTAAAAACGACTCCGCATACCGTAGTTTATTGCAACGACAAGTTCATTCGTGACACGGTCACATTACCAACCGCACTCCTCGCCGTTCCTACGGACGATCTAAATAGCGATCTTGATCCCTCCGCTCTCCGCCGCGCCGCCATTTGTTTAGACTGTTGAACCCGCGCGCAACCTTACCCTCTCCTAGTTTCATAAATCCCAATTTATCGTTTCGTTTTCTTGTTCTCTGTTTAACAAAGAAAACTACAAACGAGCAACAACTATAAAATTACAACTCTGTTTAAGGAGGCGTTCGGTAACGATCCTTCATTCTGGTTTCGGCTGAGCAATGTTTGAAAAGGGTATGACTACACTGCGGATTTTGTACCTGTACGTGGGTGTAGAGCTACAAGCGTGATACTAATTAAAAGAAAAAGGTCACCAGATATTATAACCTTGTATTACGTCATAATTATTATTCGAGCTTTCTGAAGACAAAATCATCAAATTCAAAGTAAAATTGAACGTGTTCCATACCAATTTGGAACATCAGAAATCGGATTTGGATGGTGGTTTTTATATGTGTTGAGAGATGCACTTCTCACGAGTGTATAATCCAGTTTCTAGCATTTTTTAATCCATATACAAATAGTAAAAACTTTTAATAATTTAAACTTTTTGAAAGGTTTTCAAAAAATGCTTCGCATGAGGGGATTGTTTTGTATGAAAATTTAGTAATTAAAGCAAGGGAATATATACTGTAAGGAGCATAACTGATTTTTATACAGATTTTAAGAACTAGACTATACTAAACTAGACCAAAAAAAATAAAAAATATTTTGATTTTTTAATGTTAAAGTACATTTTTTATTTCACAATGCTATAGCTGGCATCAAGATGAATCCAACGACCTACTTATTTATGACCCTGAGCCCATAAATAACGCTACAATATTTTATTCCCGTTTTTCAGCGAAATACCCCACCGTGGAACGTTGAATTTTTCCGTGGGATTCATAGGCCCCGCGGCCGCAAATTCTCAGCCGAGGTTTTCGATGGCCCGCCGAAAGAGCGAGGAGGCGATCGCTCGCGAGTAAACGAGCGGATCGTCGTGTCGGCAGGTATTCGATAGCACCGCAAGGGTCATCGACCGCAGGTGCTACACGCTCGTTCGCTCGCTGGTTTGCTTGCTCGTTCAGCTTGTTCGTCCTCGCGGCTTGGCTCGGCCGAAACTTACGGCCCGTTGCCTTTTCTATCTCACGCTCGTAAAAAATTTACAGTCACGTCGGGTTTTCTATGCGCGTCGTACCGGGGACACTGGCCGACGAATAATGCTCACCGTAATTGGTTAGGAATTCGGTGGTTAACAGTTCGAATCTCCCTCACGAAAGTAAGAGTACGAGGTTTCAGAAAAAAGAGACGCGAATTTCGAAATTTCCCTGGCTACAATGCTTTTATTTTGTAAATCTCGGGACACCTCTGGTTTTTAGTGAAACTCTGGCAGTTCTCATACATTATGAACCTTGAACTGTATTATAACTGCATAATAGAAAAACAGTCCAATTGCTACAATGTTTTCGTTGTGTAAATCTCAGGACACCTCTGGTTTTTAGTGAAACTCTATTTCTTATACATTATGAACCTTTAACTGTATTAACTACATGATAGAAAAATATGTATAAACTATTTGATGGTTAACTTCAATGTAATAATTCATTAAAAATTATAAAATCGCCACCAGATCACCAGATTTGAACAGGTTAGGCTAGGTTAGGTTAGGTTAGGTTATGTTAGGTTAGTAAAATAAAAGAATCCTAGATTGGCCGAGCCAATCACCGGGTTCCGGGAACACGGTGACCAAATGTTAGCTGTCGACAAATCGATGGGTCCGAGATTAGAGTCATCGAAGGTATCGGTGAGCCAACATCCTCCTCCGATGTTAAACAGGAAGACCCGTGGGAGAAGGAGTTAAAGCCGGCTTTTTCGGGCCCCGTGTAACAAGGAAAATCAACAGCTCACGAAACACGACCGCTCGAAAAGAAACGTGGAACGCGATGAGGGGAAGCCCCCGGCATAATATTCAAAGACTGCCGAAAGCAGCGGGTACTTTTGAACACAGGTACCCGGTTCCCGAGCCGATTCACCTCGACAAAACAAGGCCGCAGGCCATTGACCTCGGGCCACCACGTGGCCAGCGATGTCTCCTCGCCATCAAGCCACCTTGCTCGCCTGATTCAAACCAACCACCCGGCCGTGAACCTTCCTCTTGCCTTCCTAGGGCCACCGTCTTCCACTTTTAACTTACTCTTTCCTCTTCTTGTTCTGCCTACGATTCTACCTGCGGACAGAGGCGTGGCTGCTCGCTATCCTCGTCTTTTCGTTGCACCAGGACACGCAACAATGGAAACGGGAGAGGTGTGAAAGAGACCTAAGTGCGACCTTGTCGGTTTAGACAGGAAATTCAACATTTTTCTTACTTTGTTGATGTCGATGTTGATGTTGATATTGATGCGGATCTTTATGCAGCGTAAAAATTCTCTGCATTAATAGCAAAAAATAGGAACTAGAGAAATTATATTTTCACTTTTCACTTTACCTACCGGAAGCCTATTAATAGGATTTTCAATAATTGTGCTGTACCAAAAGAACGCATAGAAATTTTCTTTTGCATTGCAATTTTAAATGAAACTATTGCAAAGTGAAATATGTATAATTTAAGAAGAATATTCAGAAGAAGGTAGCAACTGAATTATGGTTTAACGTTCGTTTAATATTGGTTCGTTTCCAACCATTAATAGACGATAATAAATGTCAACCTATTTCTTTTATGCTTCCAAAAGGCTGGTGCGCTAAAAATAAAATTTGATCTGCTAAATAATTGTGATCCTTCGTTTGCATGTATTTTAATTTTTAATTAGTAGCCTTGATATCGTAGTCAGGAGCTTATGCTTGGAGGAGCTTGTAGAAAGGAAGCGATACTCTTCTGCATCGAGAGGAACTTTCCTTTTAAACATGGTGGCAAAAGCACAAGTTCATCGTCGTCTGCATTTGCATTTTTCACTTCCGTGTTGTCAACTCAGCTAAACCGTCCATTAGCACGTGTCATTGACACGAAGGCTCGCGGCGCATTTACCCGCCGCGGTATCAAACTGGAGATAAAGAATCCGTGCTCGCATTCATCCTCCTGTCTCAAGTTTCATTGTTCCGAATGAATCAACGTGCATCGCCTGCACCGTGCATAAGCATTTTCAGGCTTGACGCAACACCGCTGTTGAAAATAAATCAACTCGTTATGGAAATGAACGCCATTCTTGCGAAATATTCTACGCGACTTCAGTGTCTTCTTACGAATAGGTGGCATCAACTTGTTGCTATACATTTCCACTAACAGTTTCA
Source organism: Lasioglossum oenotherae (assembly GCA_028455765.1). Classification (NCBI taxonomy): domain Eukaryota; kingdom Metazoa; phylum Arthropoda; class Insecta; order Hymenoptera; family Halictidae; genus Lasioglossum; species Lasioglossum oenotherae. The sequence continues at coordinate 10,586,971 of CM052296.1, forward strand.
ACACTAACAATCTACACAATTTTCCTATAAATGCATAAAGATCTAGTCTGTTGTACTAGTCTGTTGGTGGAACAACAGTGATGACTAGACAGTGGATCTTTATGCAAATAAAAACATTCTAGAATAAAAATAGACTGTAGTGAAGTGGAAGTTTATTTTCTTTAAAAACAGCATTTTTGAATTTTTATAATTTTTCCTAATAGTTTTAACTAACCTAACCTACACATTTTTCTCATAAATGCATAAAATGACGCCGTTAAACCAAATTACGTCATAGTGAATTTTAACAGTGCGAAGCATTTTTTATCATCCATTTGTCAGGAATCATCAACGTTCTCGTAGTATATGCTGTCTCTGATAATTAAATAATTGATAAGGATAATTAAAATAAAATCTTATTTTCTGAGGCAGTAGCCTTTTTAGATCTGACATCAATTCAAATCGTATTTGTCCTATTTTATATCCTAGCACTTTTTGACAATTTTCAAAAGCGACAATTGTAAAGATGTTTAAATCTTGCAAAGTGTATCTTCAAAAGGACTCTTGCAGAACCTAGGAGGATCATTTGCAGAGTTCGTAGATGAAGCAAATTACCCATATCCTCATTTGAGTCCTCCTCGGTTCTAGCGAAGAAATGTTAACGAAGGAAAGAATGGTGGATCACGATGTAACGTTCGGAGCTATCCGTCTTCGAAGGACAGACAATACGATTAATGACATCGCGGGAAGCCTGGAAGCCTGGGAAAAATTTAGTGTAGGGTTAGGTCTCCTCTCGGGCATCTGCCACTCGATCTCCCCTACTGGCCATCCTTTCCTCTATCTCTGGCCGGCAAGGTCGACGATCCTTGAGAGAAAAGATTATTAAGCACGGTCGCGTTACATGGACCTTCGGTAGATGGCCGCGGTTCGTGCAGCAAGGTGCACTGACCGGAGATAGAAACACGTGGACGCGGACCGTGTCGGTGACGACGATTCCGGGGAAGGGAATGAAAAAGAGGGTGGGGGCAGGCTGGAAGGGCTGATGATTTCACCTGAAGCCCTGGCAGTCATCGGTATACGTGACGAAATGAGCGTCGCGAACGCTTACGAAATTCCTTCTGGCGAACGTGCCACGGTGTCGTCTGTCAGTTTCCGTGAAGCGAACGGGATTTCAGAAGTTTCCACAGAGTTCCGGACCTTTATTTGCTTACGAGAAAATATTGCACGAGTGCAGCTTATGCTCGGTACATCGTTTCTCGCGGGAACGAGGGTTTCAAACGTGTCCGGCATTTTATTAAATTGAAATGATGTTGACCAGCTTCTTGCCTAACGTTAACATTCATTCGGTCGGTTGCGAATCTCAATGTGTTCTGATTTTAACGATTTCGTGGTCAGTACACTGTGGATATTTATGCATTTATTAAAAATTCAATAGACGAAATTCAAATTCGTTGAAAATTTTAAAAATTCAACATGTGAATATATGATTTCTCTAGTTTCTATTTTTTGCTATTAGTGCAGGGAATTTTTACTTTGCATAACGATCCGCATCAATATCAACATCAACATCACAATATCAACAACACAATGTCAACAACATTACAATATCAACAACATCACAATATCGACAGCATCACAATATCAAGACTATCAAAATATCGACATCACAATATCAGCAACATCACACTATCAACAATATCACAATGTCAACAATATCAAAATATCAACATCACAAATCAACATCACAATATGATGGGTGACCAAATTGTTTGTCTATATAATCTAAAAAAAAATTTGTCTGCTAACACATTCATTGTAGCAAATTTGGTTAAGAACTGAAAAATGCAAGAAGGTTAAAGGACTACAGTAGAACCTCGCTCATTGCACGAAATGGGTAACCGATCATAGTGATTCGTAGTATCGATCTTCTTTTAACTCCTCGCAGAGTCGCCAGATATAATAATTAGGTTAAGATCTGAAAAATGCAAGAAGGTTGAAATATTGATTACAAATAAATCAAATTTTACTTCATCTAAAACAAAACTAGTAAAATTCAGACTAAATTATATAAATTGTTAGTCTTTATACAAATTGTATATTATATTGTAAAATATATATTTATATAAATTATATAATTATATATAATTATATAAATTGTTATCTTAATTGATAAAATTGTCAGACTTCGTTTAAAATCTTGAGGACGAGTGTGACTCGTTAAAATACGGCAAGAGATTAATGGATTGAAAAATCTGAATGAATTAATATCTCCAATATCTACCCAGTTTGTATGAGTAGTCAGAAAGACGGTTTTGTCAGATCATCACAATATCAACATCAATATCAATTAAAGATGTCTTAATTAAAATTAAATACGTCTCTAAGACATCTTTGTGCTATCTGGGAGCCGCTATGTTCGTTATTCAATGGATTAATATTTCCAATATCTACCCAGTTTGTATCAGTAGTCATAAAGACGGTTTTGTCCAGTTAGCCGCTCGAATCGCAGGACTGTGCGGTGTCTAGAGGCACGGCGACGAAATTCCGTGAATCGGGAACGGAGTCGCTTGCTGCCGGAGGATGCGGTTCCTGTTTCCTTCCCTCCCTTTCGCCAGTATCCTTTTTCTCCTAATCGCGCGGCTTCTAGTGACGTAACAGCAAGGTCTTACGGTACCTCTCTGGCAACGGGCCTACATTACGTGAGAGTCCCTACACGCGACCCGCATATAACGTAGCCTACGTACCTGCGTAGAAGATCCGCTACACGTTGTTTGCACCAGCCGAGCCTCTCTCTTCCCTTCTTTCTCTTTCTTTTTCTTTCCCTCCCCACCTAGTACGCTCTCTCTCTCTCTCTCTCTCTCCAATCGCGCATTCTCTTTGATTCCCTGGTTAGCTCGGCGCGGTTCATTCAAGCGGTATCCCAAAAAACGATTAACGGTCCCAGCAGTCTCCTTTAATCTTAGATCGTTATTTCAATGTATACCTCGATTGTTTCTTAATTACATGCAACGTGTTTGTATCTTCCTCTCGACGACGCTGCGCTGACTCGCCGCGCCGCGAGATCATCGGACGATGACTAACAGTTTCTTGCCCCCAGCCGCCGCACCGCCACACCGCTCTTTTCTTACCGCTAGTGATTCACACACAAACCGTTTCGAAAGTCCTGTCAAAAAATTCGCTGTACTGCCGACGTCTCGCAAACCAGAGGAAGAGCTTCAATATAATTCGCATACCTTTCGTCTCTCGACGATACGCTTTACGGCGTTCTAACGCGTCGAAATGCTCCTCTTAAGCTCCGGCAATTAAAGCCAAACGGGATTGCCTCTGAGAAAGACTGAAAAAGAAGATTTGTTTGCTCGTATCTGCAGAACCTTTTTTATGGAATACGTCTGCACAGTTTTTGCTGCTTCTCGGACACCCTGTACAAATACAACAATTCCAGAGTTCAATACGAACGTTCCTTTCTGCTAGATCTTGTTTCTTAAGTCGATTGTCAGAAACAGAAATTCAAAAAAATCGTGTTTTTCCTGTTCATCATTTCAGTTGTAAATTGCGTAACAATATTTAGAAATTCTCCTAATATCTTAACAGTTTTGTATTTCATGAATTCATCTACTTACTACTAATTTTAATTTAGTTTCTCTCAGAGCACAATTTTTTAAAAATTGATAAGATGTTTTAAGCAGCATCAGATAAATACTATTTGGTACCTATGTAAATTCTTAAAACACTGTTTGATATGATTTTTATACACAGTAACGATTCGACAAATAGCAACACCAGGTTAGGGATTGATGATCGGAAAGATTCATGATAATAAATGTAGGAATCTTGCGAAACTATCGAAGCTAGAAACTGTTCAAAGTGTTCGCAGTTTCCTATTAAAAGGACGCTAACTGACGCGCAAATGGAAAGCTGAAGGTAAATTGAAATGCAAGTGTGTCCTCATTTCGTTGTATTTTCTTCAGCACCATTATATTGAAGATGATATTGATTTTGATACAAAAAATATTCATATATACCTATATATACTTAACCGAGACGAGCATTGATATTGTATAATAATTAATATTAGTATTAAAATGAATATCTTCTTCAATATTATTATAACCTAAGAAAGGAACAATGGCCTCGTGATAACTAAAATAGAAGATAAACAGTTTGGATTTAAATCTCTCCAAATATCTAAAAATTGCCCGACTAGCGTTTCACCTCGGAGCGTGACGGACCAGACTCATTTACCGTCCAGCAAAAATTGTACACGCGGAGTGGGGCCTAAGGATGTTCTCGTCCCAGAAACGAACTTGAAAATCTAATCAAGTAGACATTTAAATACGTGGACGGCCACGTGTGAATGAACGATCAGCGATTTCGGGGTAGTCGATCACATCGATATTTGGTATGTAAGCGGTGGATCTGCAGGGTCATCGACGTTACGTTGTTTTCCCTTGTTTTCTGATCGGTATGCGCGGGTGCCTCGCCGCGCGACGCCGACAGGTGAGCAGAGTACACAGGCGTACATCCACACGCGCGCGCATGTACGTACGTATGTAAGATACAGTTAGGAGTACCGTTCTGAAAATGCAACGGCTCGTATCGAGCCGAAGAGAGCGAGGAGAGTGTTCTCGGTTGTAGTGTTCGCCCGTATACGTGTACGCGGGTCGAAGCGATGCGCGGCGCGGCGTTTCAACTGAAACGGTGGCGGAGGCAGGGATCCAGTCGAAGGGGGTATAACGGTAGCGGCAAATTCAATGGCACCGAGAGAAGACGATGAAGCACGTGGCACGCGGGGTACACAGAACCGCGCAGGTTTCACGCGAAAATAATTACAGCAAAGTCCCAATCTAATTGTAAGCCGATTCTCGGGTCTGTGCTGTGACACAGATCGGGACCGGATACGCTCCGTGCATCGCAAGAAGACCCTCTTTCTATGTCAAAATCAAAGAACTTTAATGAACACGATATTTTCCATTTTGTTCGACGATTTTCTTGGCTGACTTTTTCCATTGATTCTTAAAACACCGAAATTATTTTCTTGCCAACCCAATATATCATATTTGGTATCGTTTCCGTTAGAAAAATGCTATAAAATTGATATAGCCCCTCGCGGGGTTGCCACCCAGCGGAAGGGGTAGGAGAACTGACTTAGAACGATCACCTGCGTCGTTCATCCTATTCTACGCCGGCTGCCACGATTCCGGCTACCGGCGTACGGCCTGGTTGCTCGCGGTTAGGTCAAGTCCAGCAATCCGAACGGGAGTCGGCGATACGAACGACAGACCAGAGTCACTGAGAAGTCGACTTTCCATTACCGCTGTCCACATAGTTCCACTGTTATTCAAATTGCCGCGTGTCGCGCGGCGTGTACCGATAACAAAACAGCAGTCCAATCCGAGTCGAACGGGAACACACACATACACACAGCGAGTGAGAACGAATATATTACGGTAGATCGAAGCTCGCCTTAAAGGGACGCGACGATTCGCGTTGACCGACAAAGCTCACCCCTTTCGACACCTGCTGACCTCGTTTCTGCGATCCCCGTTGATCCTCGCGTAACTCCGAGCAACAACAGGCCGAATATGATCGAGCCAGTCCATCGCGATCGGTTCCATCGTTTCCGGAGAACAGAAGCGATAGGGGATGAGATGGCAAACTTATCCCCTCGAAGACGGAACGGCCTATCTGACCGAGGAATACAGGCAGCTAACGGATCGAACGCGAACAGCGGGTAGAGCGGTCGGTGGCAGCGCGTGCGCACCTTACCCCTGAATCTCCCGTCGAACCAATGAAACACCCTCTTACGCTGCCCTCGGGGTGTAGAAGATTCCGACGTGTTTCGAAGAATTTCCCTGAGAGATGTGATCACAGAAAAATTGCTGATCGAACCGGGCCGAGAGTGTCGAAACAGCTCGATCTGTTTGTCGGGCGAACCGCTGGCCAGGAAATCCTCGGGAAGAGAGGACGTTGTGCGAGGGTTGAAAGGCTGTCCGTGTTCAGCGTGAGTCCGGGCGGGGTGGTAGCAAACGGTGGTGGCTCAACACCGGCTGCCATCTGGTGATGGTCGTTCCAAGCTCAAGCCACTGCTCTTCCCCGTGAAGTGCATAGCCGAAACGAGTCGTTCGGCACCGAAACGTCATCAGCACGAGCTTTTCCCGAAGGATCGAGGGGATTCTGTGCGCGACGCGATCGACACGCGTGTCCCGTCCGCTCCCGTGTGCTCTCTGTGGGGTGTAATTGTCCCGTGTTGCCGCGGTGTGTTGCTCTTCCGGAAACGAAATAACGAACGGCCACGCGTATCGCCGAGCCAGGATCACGGAGACGACGACAATGACGTAAAGCCCACGAGGCCCAAGTGGATTCGACTGGTGTGACTTGACTCGTAACGCGCGCGGACCTCCCGGATTCATGGCCGGGCCACCGTTGTCAATCGTGCCTGAGACTGTCTCGGTCCTGTGAGTCCGGGCTGTGTGCGAAATCGGACGGATCCCGATATCCTGGCCCTTGATCCGTGTCCCGGAGAGAGACTGGACAATGATCGATGTCGCGGAAGCACCGTTGCGACCTGCGATGATGCCACAATCCTCTCGCGATCACAACCTCAAACTGGCGAGGTGTTTGGTGGACGATTGAACCTTTCCCGGACCCAGCCAGCTATCACAGACTATCCCGTGTTATCTACGATCAAGACTACACCTGGGTGTCGACCCTTCTTCTCGTCCAGATGTAGCTCTCTCTCTCTCTCTCCCCCGTAGAACGTAAACCAAGTGACAGGAACACGGTGAAACGAGCGAGAGAGAGACACGACAGAGCGGGAGAGAGAGAGATGACGTTGAACGAGGGGCGAAACGTGATAGAGACCAGGAGTTTCGAATAGCCCCGCTCTGCGTTGCACGACTACTCCGTGTTGAACCGGAGAGAGCTGGTTGTTGTTCGCGGGATATCGACCGAAGGCCGCAGGTACCGAATTAGTCGTAAATGAAGGTCGCGAACGGACGTGTGTGCCTCTTCCCGTGAGATCAACCGTGTTCCGATACAGCCGCAAGTACACTCTCTGGTTCGTAAACCGACCAGCAGAGCCGTTGCCAGAAACCTGCGAGTTCCGAAAACGCGCGAGAAGTGTTTTCCTTCGTGATCGTCTTCGGCGAGGTTAGCCGCCGCTGCGAGATCCTCCGATGAATCGATGCGCCCGGATTGACGAGGGGGAACATTGAAACCGAGAGTGTGCGGGCTGCTAGATGTAACTCCCTCGAAATACGGTTCTCTGAACGAGACCTACTGACCTATCGACTCGACTCTACACCCCTCTCTGCCTTCTCAACCCCTCTGCCCCTCTCTCTCTCTACTGGTCTCCACAACTTCATTTTTTTACTTTTACCCTTTAATCCGCGGACACCTAATCGAGCAGCTAGGTCGACGCATCCGGAGGACAGCGACCGTTGGAGGAAGTGTTGTGTTTGTTGTGTGTGAGAGTGTGCGTACGGCTGTGTGCGAGAGTGTGTCGCGTCGCGGGCAAGGCGACGTAGCTGCGCGTACGAGCGGAGGCGCGGGTGAATCGAAGAGAGTCGTTCTTTGAACGAGACCCACTGACCTATCGACTCGGCCGCTCCGCTCCTACCCCCAGCGTCTTTCTGCACCCTACTTCTCTCTCTCTCTCTCTCTCTCTCTCTCCCCGCCTTTCTTCCCCTGCGTGTGCTGGCGGTGCCGCCGCGTACCTGAGCGTCCGGACGTTCGCAATTCGTACACCCCTCGAGTGGAGGGACGCGAGGGGTGGCCGACATCTACCCGCGCGCATTCACGAGACAAACGAGTGCCTGAGGATTATTATCAATCGGTACTTTTCTATTTGTGTTAAGCGTCTGACGCCACGGTGACTCGGTGTGCAGGGTATCTTTTACTCTCCTTCTCTCTCTATCTCCCCCTTTCTCGTCTGTGTGATTCTCGTTGGCGTGTAGGTCGTCAAGTATTGATAGGGACTAGAAGACGAAGAGTGCCTAAAATTGTATGCCTTCTTGACTGATTCTCGACGCGCACGAATGATTCTCTATTTTCTCGCGTTCGAGATTGCAGAGATTGGTTCGAGAGCAAATTTTTCGCGGACAAAGCTCGACGCGTGACAGTCGGTAAACAGTGCCTCAGATTATTATCTACTCTCGACTGATCGACGGGGAAGCATAGTTCGTCCGGTTCCCTTTCGCCCCATCGAAAGGGAACAGAGACAAGCTTCAGGGACGGATTCACACTTTTTCATTCTTCTTCCTTCCGACGCGTCTGTCTATTCCAGGATCCTCCTCCTCCCAGAGTATCCTTCGTCCTGTCACGTACACAGACAGTGCATCCGACAAACGTTTGGAGTCGATCACGCCTTACGTCCTCGAAGAATCAACGTTCGCCACGTTCGCCAGCTGAATCGTCGAACTTTTACCGGGTGAAAAGAGTGCGATCGATCGCGACCACGGGCGGTCTCGACGGTGCGTCTTTAATTTCGCCCGCGGAAGAGATGGCAGCCGATGGATCTCGCGAGGGAAACGAATTCACGAGACCGCGCGCAGTTCACGGTGTCGAGAAACTGTCCAACAACGGAAACGAATGTAATAAGAAGAAACAAAGTGTCCCGACCAGTGGTTGTTCGAGTTTAGAGCAATACCAGAATATAGCGAATTCTCTCGAGCCTCGAGCGGCGAGAATGTTGTCGGGTCGTGTTTAAACTGAGACGGACAGCATAACTCTCGAGAGAGATATATAAAAAATGGCGGAAAGTGCGGCGAGTCCAGGCTCCGTGCAAGTCGCTGCGAACAGTCCGCAGCAACAGCAACAGTCGCAACAATCGCAACAACAACAACCACCGCAACAAACACAACAGACGCAACAACCGCCGGATATAAGCAGCTCGCAGCTGACGTCGCCACCAATCACGGGCACAGGTACGAATAGGAAACGATCGAGATCTTCCGGTAGGGTTATACTTCAGATCTATCGACATCTCAATTAGATGTTTTTGTTCGATTAGCAAAACGTTCCTTCGCGAATCACCCCTCTCGTACACCGAACCGTTTTCGCGAAGCATTGCGATTTTGTTGTTCCTTGAATGCTCGTGTTACGTTCCGAATTAAACGTTCAGTTAGAGCCATCGAATTCTCTGTGGTTTCACAAGAAAAAGTCCAACGCCTAGCTGTGTGTATCGAATACAAAAGATTTCTCACAATTTTGATAAGAATGTGTGCTTCGAACATCTTTATAATTTTAATAATTGAAAAATAAAATGTATGTTGAGTCTTTCAATAATTCATCGTAAAGAAACGTTGTGCAAGAGTATAAAAACGTCCTATTGTAGACTCGTAAAATTTTTTACAGATACTATGATGCTATTACTTATTTTTAGAGTTCATATTGTTCGTTTATTATGAAGTTTCTCCACACTTGAAAATTATCTTGCATGAGTGTATTAACCCTCTTACGTTCCTCAGGTTGGAAATTCACCTAATCACTTTTTTTATATACAGTAAGGAGCATAATTGATTGAAAAATTTTTAATTGTGTTTTAAGTGTGTGGAATCAGTTATGCTCCTTACTGTATATTGTAAAACCATTGATCTCGTTTCGTCTTTGTTTGAGCAGAGACGCCTGCTTAAGATTGTGTCTCCACTGCTCCCGCACCCTTGAAATCCTGGAATCGAGTCTACCCTTTTAACCTTTTAAGTAACAGTTAATTAATCGAACGAGTAACATTTTTACTTACTTGTGGCGTTATGGTATCCTCGTTGATCAAATCTTTGGTGCCCCAACTCGACTTGTCTTCGCGAAGTCGCTGAAAGGTTGAACTGCAATGCTATTTGCAGATTCAAAGTGTAAAGAACAAATAGGTGAAATGTTGTCATGGGGTATTCTAATTATTTCTGAGGAGCGTATGGGGTTTCAAAGCAGTTATTTGACTTATATTTTGCAATTTAAACAATAGCGGTTTGCAATGTGATTTTCCAAGTAGAAGCGGTTAAACTAGCGCAGCGGAACGTGCATGAGCAAGCGCCATCCAATTATATTTGAAGAATAGAAGCCAGGATTTAATCCTTGTGTTTCTGAAGTGCTCAATTTGGAACGTAACACTTTTCTTTGGATAAAAATGCACGAGTCTCTGGCGAATTGTTAGCAAGAAATCTTGGGGAGAAGAGAGAAAGGCTCGGCGAAGGGGGGGGGCAGGAAACAGGCCTATCGAATGAAAGACGATGGTCGCGTTAGGCTTTTTTTTCTTTTTTCCAATGGTACCTTGTTCGAATAATGAAGGATTATTGTATCGGGCATCCTCTAATAAACTGGATCGATGCCGGTAACAATTTTCTGTTTACTCTTGAACATTATGCAACCGGCTATTTTTCGGGTAGAACGAAGAAATTCGCGTTCATTACGTTTCGAAAATACCTGCTTTTATCAATCATTCATTTCATCTACTTAATTTTGCTATACACGTATAAAGATTCGCAGTCTAGTTGCTCAGTTATGCTCGTAACGGTGTTCATGATAATATTACAATAAAGTCGCGTTTACTGTCCTAACCACTCCACTGCCATGCTATCCTTCTCTACGTTCTGCTTTCTTTCGAACTTTCTGCTGCTTTTTGGAACTCTCGATAGACACAGTCATAAATAATGATGTCGGTATGCGATCACTGTCCGTGCAGAACACAGAACTTTACTGTATAGAAGTACCCGCGGGACATTTATAGACATTATATAGACTTTTAATATGCAATACGTTTCTCTGTTTCAATTATAAGTCCGCTCGGGCTGGGGGTCCTCGCGATCCTATCGCCAAAAGTTTTTCATTACTCTCGAGAGGTTCGGCTACACGGCCATTTCGTTTCCATCCTTTAATTGGCTCGAGTTATCCGCTGAAAAGTTTCATCGAATGCAAACGATTCCTAAATACATTGGAGCTGACGTATTACCAGCACAAAGTTGCGCATAAACACATACATTCAATCAGTGGCGCACCTAGGATGCAATCTTGGGAGGGGGCCGAAACTTTAATTTCAACTTCAACTTTAACTCTCCCATTTCAACTTCAATTTCAACTCTTCCATTTCAACTTCAATTTCTACTCTTTCATTTCAACTTCAATTTCAATATCAACCCTTCAACTTCAATTTGAATTTCAACTCTTCAATTTCAACACCCTGGGTGCGCCACTGCATTCAACGTATATATTTAAACAGAAATGTTCTGCAGTGGCGCAACCAAGGGGGAGGGCCCAGGTCCCCCCGCAAGAAAAAAATGTTCACGTTCCAAAATTAAAATCGCGGAATAGCCCTTGACAGATATATTGGCTAAAAAAAAAGAAACAAAAAAAAGATCAGCACGCAAATCCTAGGGCTGCGTTTAACTCGGACCCCCCCAAGATTGCGTCCTGGGGGCGCCACTGATGTTCTGTGGTTAGCCAGGAAAAATGAAGTCTCAGGGGTAGGGAACAGTGAAACGCTCTCGAGAACAGACATGTCGAACAAATTGACATTCGACTTACGAAGTCCCGTAAGCGAAAGCAGCTCGTCAAATTAGTCACAATCGTACGACAACGAATGGCGAAGCAACAAGAAACGCAATTAACGAACAATCGCGATCCGGCGTGCGGCGATCCATCAGAACATAGCATCCCCATTAGCGTGATCGAAAAACAAAAGACCGAGGAGACGCGCGGTGTTTCGCTCGCATAGCGAACGCTGCTCACGCAACGTGGCCACTCCTCGTGGAATCAGGAACGTTCAGAATCCGCTGTGTTACCATATATCGATCGGCGAGTAGCAGAGGAGCCGAAACGTTCGACAAACGGATCTTCTGCGATGATCGGCGATCCGTTGGACGTGAATCTTATCTGGTCGCATCAATCCTGTGCGGACTAGGTGCAGAATGCAGAAGGAAGTAGAGAAGAACGGCTGTTCGGCGAAGAGAGCGATCGTGGCACGAACGTGGCCCCGGCGATAGAGGTAGCATAAATCAAAGCAGAGTTAGCTCCGACTGCTGCTGGCCGGAGAGACGGTCGAGGTCGGCTGTGTTGTTCTCGGGGCAGGCAGCGAGTCGGTTGCATCGCGTAATGAAGGACTATTACTCCTCTCGCGCTTGGGTTGCGCAGCGAGACGGAGCGGGCCGATATGCCGGGGCGCTTTTCGTGCACGCTTCTCATCCCACGAGGGACAGGACGACGGGAGTGAAAGGGGCAGAGAATGCAGCGGCGGCGGCGGCGGCGGCGGCGGCGGCAAGAAGAGAAGAAGAGAGCGCGAGAGTCGGCGTTAGCGGATCTGTCGGTCGAGTAACGGAACGCTCTCGAGTACCGCTAGCACCGGCTCTGACGCGGTTACCGGACACCGTTACTTCGGTGATCCGCGAGTGTATATACCCACCACGTGCTGTCTCACCGTTCTCTTTGAAGCACGCGGCGTGGCGCGGCTCTCTCGGCTCGACTCGGCTCGGGTCGGAGCGTTCGGCTGGAAGGATAACGCGAGCCAGAGAAACGCGCGCGAATTCGACCAAGTGTGGAAAAATCGTGATCCCTCTTGCGCGTCAGTGACGCCGTCGCTTGCCTCCGCGATTGATTTACAAGCAGGACCGGCCTTCTCTGTAAAGGGGCCTGGGTGCAAGAAACCATTTGGGGCCACAAATTTTTTGTAAAGTAAAACAAAATTTACAAACACGAACATACAGCGTGGGTCCGAAGAAACAGAACACTTAAAAAATATCTACGTTACTTTTCGTTGTACGAAAACACTTCTTAAAACAAAGTTACACTGTTTGAAGGGCCGCATGTAACGGTGTAAGGGAAACAATTTTCGAGGTCATTTTTTAACGAGATTTCAAGGTCATTGATATTTTTCTTAATAGAATGAGATAGTTTTTAATACATCAATCGATGCAGATGGACATTCGTTATAAAAAAGTACTAACCTCGGACTGACGTGATTTTGTTTTTGCTAATACATTAATTACTTCAGAAAAGTTAGATTATTTTAGTTCTTGATCGTGTTGGGGCCCTCTCAATCGCGGGGCCCCGGTGCATAGCATCCGCCGCACCCCCCAGATGACCGGCCCTGTTTACAAGCGTTACGCTCGCGAACCCCCCCTCCTCCACCTCCTTCGACGCCACTGGATCCAATGCCCCTTCTACCCGGCAACCAGTTCCGTTTGCATTAGCTCGATTCACTGTTACCGCCTCCCTGCAAATAACCGCCGCGCCAGCGACGCTCCGTTTGTTTTTCTTTTTCCAGGCAACGGTGAATCGAACGGATCCGCGCGCGACGCAGACGTCGAAGAAATTGCGCGCGGAAAGGGAATTCTAGGGAACCGGAGGGAACTGGGATAGTAGCTTCGTCGCGAATTCATGCGGCATGAATATGCAACGGGAGATTGTTAGTTTGTCGAAACGTTTGACGATGCGACGCGATCACGCTAACCGGTTGCCGCTCTGTCGACTCTCCGACTCCGACTCCAATCGGGGAATATGAATGCGAAGTCGTCGGGAACATTCTTCCCAACTTTCGGAATGCTGCCCCAGTCGATATTGATCCGATAACGGAATCTTCTTGAACCTTCTGAACCTGACAAGGTCTTACTTGTTTAGATTTTCTGCTAGTTTTGTTACAATATGATAAAGAGATTCATCGGATCAACTCTCACGTAAGCAACTTCATCATTTCAGTAATTGCCAGATGAAAAGTATAAAACAATTGAACTGTTCCACATTTTTTATTGCATAGTTGTTGAAATTACGACAATGCTCCCCACCCTCATTAAAATTTATCAAATTAAATTTCTTTATTCAAGCACATATTATTGTCTTCAATTTTTATAATATTTATAATGTTTATCAGTCACACTTTCTATTCGGTACCGTTAGTCAATGTTAATGTTGACAATATAATTAGTGTTAAACAATTGTCGGTCGAAATCCAGAGAACTGTTAATGTTGACAGTGTCTCAAGCAATGTTACCGTTCTGTGACATCGAATAATTGTTAAAGTAATTAAACTAATTAAACGAATGTAAAGGCAAACATTGCTTTCCTCTTTGCATCACTTCGTTGAAGGAATTGTGATATCGTGGAAGGCCTGAAAACAATTTATAAATTTCTGAAACAATGTTCTTTAAAAATTGCGGAACTTTGTAATATCGAAACATATAAAATGCGTTTGTTAAAGCATTAATACATAAATAAATAGTCACCATTGCACAAACAAAATTAGTTCAAAAATTTGCAAAATGTAAAGAAGCATCATGAAGAAACTAATTGAACAAATGCAAAGATTTGTGTAGCGCCGATAAAACAAAACAGTCGGCATGTCGATGAACCACATGTGGACGAAAATTAGCCAATGATTTTGTAACCGAGGGCTATTATACTGCGGCACGTTTTACAAGCTTGCCATGTAAAACGGTCTCGTTTTTTAAGTGTAACGTTCTATCGCTTGAACGTTTGAAGTCGTTCGTGTAATTACGAGCAGCGCACGAACGCTGATGAAGAGATACAGTTCCATGTGTTTGAAAGGTGTATTTTTAGCGTGCATTGTTAAGGGAACATAAAAACCGCTGTACTTGGAATAATTTCCAGAAAAACCAGTGTATTCGATCCATCCTTCGCAACCTGCTAAAAGAAACGTTATCAGAAGTACGAAAGCATGATCAGGCAATATTAAAAACATTGAGGCCAACGAAACGATAAAAGAAATCATAGATTTATGCAATTATGGCTTTTGAAAATCTTCTGAAAATGCTAGAATATAAAATATGACAGAATTTAGAAGGCTACTAGCAAAAGATTATGGCAGGATACCTTTTGAAATGTTCATCTATTTATTTTGGTCTTTTTCCACAAGAAGCCAGAATTAATTAGCATTCAAATGTGCAAGAAAATTTAATTAGCACAAAACATTCATTCTTGGCCCCGGTCTCCCTGATCGTAAAACAACAATGAAAACAGGCGAAGAAGTTCAATAAAAAATATCATCAAGATAACCCCCCTCCCGAGTTTCAACTCGCGGTCCAATCGGTACCCTTATCGACATCCATTCTTCAACATCCATTGATCGACTCGCTGCAGCAGAGAACTCTGACCTAAATCCGAAAAAAGACGATCTCCGAGCAACGGGTAACTTGTGTGTATAAAAACAACTTGTTGTTTATCTAAGGTCGACGCAACGGCTAACATGCAATATTACTTAATAGTATATGCTCAGGTAGCGTGTCGACAGGGGCCTGTTATCGTAATACGTTCGTCATTCCAGCGCGGATACATTGAAACCTTTGAAAGATAATGGAACCGGTTGGTGGCGCGGTGGGCGGTGGAAGTCAGGTGCTGGAATCACAGTTAACACCACACGCGATTTTTCTTCCGCTTATTATTCGGATGTTACGACGCCACGGTGCGTCGCACAGTGGGTAAATTTGACCTAACTCGATTCAAAATCACAAAACTTATATATAAAATTATATATTATATATTATATATAAAATAAAAGATATGGGGATTTTTCCATTTGAAAAAATGAAGTTACCCTTCATCTGACCCTTAAAGGGCCATTACGGAAAAATGTGCATAGCGCCATTAAATGTGCCCCTTCGTATGAAGAATATTTTATATAAAACATTTGTTCATATTCCTGCTGGTTTCCGTAATAATTGACTGACTCAAGATAAATGGACCAAGATAAATGGAAGATATTTATTAAACTCTGTTCTGAATCTTCGTCACGACTCTGACACGATATTGTAGGGCAAGCGGTTAAGGTTAAACAAATACAATCATCATATAGTCTTTTCTCTATACCCTACAAATTGAGACATTTTGAAACAAATTGAACCATTTGTTTATACCACTTATGGTGTTAAAGATCGTGGCGACGCGGCGTCGAAGCTTTCGCGCGCTAAAAGTGCCGTTTTAATAGCTCTTTTTCGGGGGGCAGGGGGGAAGGGGCGAAGCGCGCGCTTATCGCGCGTAACGGAGAAGGAAGGTACACCTCTCCCGACTCCAGGGGTTAGGAGGCCAGCCGCTTCGTCATTTTACTCACGTCCGGCACCATGAGAAAATTTACGAGACAATATTTGAATAATCGCCGTCGATCTCCGGCAAAAAAGAAACCCTATACGCGCCGTGCCACTCGGGATCCTGTAACTTAAACACGCCGCGCCGCGGAAAAAAACCACTATTTATTTATCGACGAATTCGCGCATACACACACATACCTCCCGTTAACGGATTATTTGTACCGTTGCACCGTCGATCCAGACATTGATTTTGCACGCGAGTGTTTCGTAATTACGCCGCCGTATTCCTACGATCAAACGACCGAGGCGAACTCTTTTTTTCTTTTATTAAGTCGATAGGAAATTAGAGCGGAGCTTCTGGCGATTACTTTTTACCAAATGTGTACTGTGCTTGTTGCTTTTTCGCTTCGAATATTTGATGTGTGACGTGTTTGGCTTTTTACCGACTTACAAACGTCTCTGTTTAATCAAAATTCCATGTCTCATTATTTGAATTCCTTTTTAAAACAGGGCTGGCCAACACGCGGCTCGTGGCCCTCCATGTTAAATTGTGCGGCTCGTCGGCCGATTTTATGTTTCTGTTGAAACTTTTGTTTCTCGTTGTATGTACACAAAACATATTAAATAAATTAAAATTTGCATGTGTCATATTGTTATAATGCGCAAATGCGATGTATAACAGTAAATTTTCTTCGATCTCACAACTTTTTACGGCCATAGGAACTTGGCTCCTGTTTACAGGATGTTTTTGTTGGGATTTCATCAATTTTTGTTGAAATTTCATCAATTATCAAGTAGGTATCAATGATTAACCAAAATCGTTTAAATAAAGATCGGCAGTCTAGTAACAATTAACTTGTGAAAAATTCAATAAAGTATACAAAGCAGAAGCACAGATAGAGATTCTTGATCGCCGTCAGGTGATCGTTGATCGTTTGGTCTCACTGTCAACTTCACGCACGAGTCTCCCGCACAAGGAAGTAGGAACATGAATTTTTCGAAGTTGCATTCGTTCGCGTGTGAGAAGGCCGAAAGGTCACGGGGTCGACGATACTGTCGTTCGCCGCTCACGTTGGTTGCCGCTCGATCGATTATCGCCGGTATCGTGCTTAAATATCGTTTATACGAGTGATCCATTCACGTCCATTTCCAAGAGTAATTATTGAATCAAAGCGAGCCCTCTCGCCATTTTACCGTGGACTGGTTTTCACGCTACGAATCGCAATACACAATACTTCGCCGGCACGCGGTTAAGGTTTCCCGTTGCGTTTCTGTAGCTTTGTGAATCTCTATGATCTACGGGTCAGCAGGTCATGCTATTTGCCATTTGCCTCACGTGTTTCGTAAGCGCCATCGATATGAGATAACCGGGGACCCCGATATATTCCGTGCGTTGCACATTTTTTGGTACACCATCCTTCGAATTATCCTTCTGCTATTTTAATCACGTATCTTCGGCTCGATCGATTGATCCCCCTGCAACAGACATTCAATTGTTTGCGAATGGAAATTACTGGTCGATTATAAAACCTCTCTGATGCAAATTTCTGTCTTTGTAAATTAATTCGCTGGCTCAAAAGTCAAGCATCTTGATATTTCCTTAAGAATTTCTTTGTGACGTCAATGATATACATGCATTTCGATAGAAGGTCTTATGGATTTAATTTATACAAACAGAAGTTAATTATTTAAATTAATAGTTCTCTTCAAAAATAATCTACGATTCATAAAAATATTGAATATCACAGTTGTTTGTTTCATGTATGAACATACATTTTTTGGTAGAGAGTCACGTTTTTAATGACTCCGAATAAATAAGAAACACAGAAGTCGAGTTACATGTATTGTCTCTGCATTTAAGAGATCGCTGTTTCAAAGGTTGAGTTAACGTCAATTTGTGCGGTTTAGCATCGTTACCACTTGGGTGATAAACGTTGTTTCAAAGCAGTCCCGCGGTAGCAGTGGGCGGAGGTTTTAAGGTTTCACAATCGGACCATAAAGATTTCCAAAATTCTCCTAATTATGTAGGGTGAACCACGAAACGTGTTTAAATTACTCTGTTGGTGCAGACGATTTTATTTTACATGAAGATTCGCTGTAAATGATATTATGAATAATGGTACAGCAATTTTTAGTGGTGACTCTGACAGTGAGTCAAATTCATAAAAATATTCGGACAATAAAAGGGTTCTTTATAAACTATTCATAAATCCTTAATAATGGCCGTACTGAATTTTTAAAACCCGTTTTGAGATGTCTAAATTTAATTCAAAACATTGAAACTTTCTTCGTTGATCGACGTGAATCGAGTTTTTAGGCAGTTTCCTAATTCTGACTTCTGTATTACGTTGAGAGGACTGTATAATTGATAACAAACACTTTCGGACAACGTGAATGACGTACGTCGCATACGTCACAATCGAGCAAATTCGGAGCTGAACTCCAACACGCTTATCGCGCGGAAAAAAAGATCGATGTGCACAAAGTCCTTTCAGGCCAATGTGTAAACAGGTCTGATACATGAAAGTGCACTCCACTTCGATAGAATTTCCTCTCTCTCCGCGGCGGCTTCCATGTGTTTACGTCTACTTACTAAACTAGGCTTGAATTGCTCAACGAGCACCTTACCCGAACGTTTGATGCACCCCAAGGGGAATATCGGATCTAGTCATAGAAATAAAATGCGGTACGAGCGTATGCGCATCGTTAAACGTTCGAGGGAATTCGTCTCGTGCGAATTTGAATATTTTCCTTGAAACGTTCGGAACTTATTCGTCAGTGTTCCCTGTCATCTACGAAAATTCGAGTCGGCGCACAGTGGGCGAGAAACTTTTCTTCATTGTTCAGTTTTTCAATGTTTTCGGTTTTTGGACTCTTTTCGAACGGTCACTTTGTAACAAACGTAGTATGTTACAAACCAGCAAAGTATACATATCAATTTCTCAATGTTCAATTTTTCATAGATAAAGTTATAGCAAGTTTGATCAATTCCAATTCACCTATTCTTTTTACTGTAATATACAGGGTGAGTCTGAATACACAGAACACTTAAATATCTCCGTTACTTTGAAGATTGCATTGAAATTGATTAATTATTTATTTTATATAATTTTATAATTTTGTAACTTTGTAAATTTTTGATTTCGTGATTTTGTAATTTTGTAACTTTGTAACTTTTTGATTTTGTGATTTTGTAATTTTGTAATTTAGTAATTTAGTAATTTTGTAATTTGATAATTTGATAATTTGATAATTTGATAATTTTATAATTTTATAATTTTATAATTTTATAATTTTATAATTTTATAATTTTATAATATTTGTATAATTGATTAATTATAATGTACGAATTATAAACGATCAAAAGTGGTAAACAATTGAACTGACATTTTTACCACATTCGTACAAAATGCATGTTCTAAATTTTCATTATAGGCGCATATAAGAAATTGAAATTTTTTCAAAATTTCAAGAAATTTATTTGGTTCAATTGTAAGAAAATGTGATTATTATTCAAATGATTTTTCACGTTGAATATATGTACAACTATGATGATGGTTGCAACATTTATTTAAGCGCATGCAGTTTTCAGGAGTATATTCTCAATTCAGAATTCAGAGCATCATACTTATTATTTAACAGAAGGCTAAACATGGTTGAAATTTGACCTATTATCAGCTAAATTATATGTATAGACGTCGACAAGCATGTCCTATCTTTGGTCAAGTTAAATGAACGTTCTACTGTTAATAATATTTACGAAGTGTAAATATTCATATATATTAATAATAATATATATAATATAATATATATAAAATATTCACAGAATCAATGTACAGTAGCGCTTATTGTTAGTAACGGTTGTGAATATAATGAAACTTTTTTAAATATAAATCTGACCCCGATTCGAGCATAATTAGAATCTGTATAAAATGAAATTTGATCGAATTTATGTGCGGTCGCGGTCGTTGGTAAGGGCAATAATATTATACTAAATTTCCGCAGAAATATAATACGTAGCATGAGACGAGTGCCAATTTACCAAGAGGTGCTTAAGCTGAAGATGGAACATCCCCTCAAATGAATATCGATATATTCATGTTTCCATGGTACTTCTTCTAATGACTATTAACAATTGGAACCATTGTTCTTGGTTTCCGATGACAGTCCCTTTCATCAATTTCTGTTCCAGCTCCAGTAGGTGGATAATTACCCCAATATTTTATTTAAATATAGAAAAACATTGTTTGTTAAAGTAGACTTTCAAGTTAACAGATAAATGATTAAATTGTATCGACATTGGCATATGATTCAGCTTGCCATTCCCCTGAAATTAAACTATCCATGCCTCACCCAATTTTAATTCATGTCTATGAGCAAGAAATGCTAGAATATAAAATTCCATAGAGTTTAGTAAGATTATCATTCTAAAAAGGCTGTTCCCATTAAAAACAGGATTTTAGTTTATGCCGCTTTCTTAAAATTTGTCAATAGAAATTGAAAATTGCACAACCACCCGCAGTCTATTAATCAGCATCTTACTAATCTCAACGTGTAACGGTTAAATTTAATAATTTATATCTCCTAAACGCATAGGCTTTCTAGAAAAATTTTTTTAAAATATTGCATTGTCATCCAGTTCTGAGCTATGTTGAAAATTTCATGTCTCTAGCTTATCGGGAAGTTAGTTTAAAATCAATTGCAAAATTTGTACCGAACAGACGGACAGACAAGAGAGCGAGCTAATAAAAACGTAATAAAAAATTACGTCTATAGAGGATTTATTGTACCGGCCGAAGGTCGATCTCAGAACAGATGGCAAAGTAATGAGAGAAGATAAATGGCAAGCTTGCAAAAAAGGCGATCCACCATATTCGCCACGTGCGCGTAACAGGCGGGAGACCGCCATTTTCTGCACTTAAGCATTCGCTCGTAATATTCGACGTTATTCGGCGGCCCGACATTTCTATGGCGCGCACAAAAAAGCTTTCAGTCGGAGAGACTCGTTCTATAAATGGGGAAACTGTGGGATATGTCGGCGAGGGGAGGAAGCGGTGACGTCGTCCCGAGGAATTTCATCATATAGCCAGAATGCAAGGTATCCACCCGGTTTTAAGCGAGCCACGGGAGGCCAAACCGTGCCACGGTCGCGCTTCGGAGTCGGGGCTTCACTGTCGAGCGCACTTTTACCCTACATCGAGCGCCGTAAGCTTGTTAGCCGGACGAATCTCGCGCGCAAACTTCGTGGCCATACGGTCGGCAATTTCTCTTTTTCTTCGAGAAACTACATCGATTTCTTTTCGCACGATCTACTAGTTTCACTCTTCGGAAAGATCTCCGGAAATTCTCAACCCTTACTGTTACTGACCCAGTAAAAAAGTTGTGAAAATCAATTTTCGCTATTGTTTACAACGACTGAATGTTTGTAAGGTTGGTAGCAGCGTGCGGTAAAGAGCGATCACGCTGTTGGCAACGGAGACCGATCGTCGCTTGTCTAAAACGACAGAGCGACGTTTGAAGCGAATACGCGTGTTATCTATTTTATTCCTGGACTCTTATTTTATTCCCTTATTCCGAAAGAGCCCTTACATGTTTATTTAATTCTTCTAGCGTTACAGAGAAATTTTAGTCGTTTGGATCCATCGATAAAAATATTATGCTGATTTAAACTGTGTGGAAACAGTTATGCTCCTTACTGTATACGGTCTAAAGTCTAAGTCTGAGGAATGCAGTGAGCAACCAGTTTGAGTTTGAAGTTCGGGGACCAGCGGGAATACGGCACTGGTTCGGCGCAGGCCCGTTTCAAGTCTTCGGAGTTAGATCGTTCCTACCGGATCGGTCGTCCTTTTTCCCTTGCGCACGCTGGTTATCCTCGTTCTCGCGCATCTTACACACGTATTACGTGGCACGACAGTAGGCCAAGAGTTCGATGGCCTGCAGCCTTGCAAGGCCGGTCGCCGCCGTGGTACCGAATACCACGTCAGATGACGCTGCTAACGGCGTGTTTTCTCTCCCGTAAACCAATCTTACGACGCCCGGCAGTATCGACCGACGAAGTTATCGTCGATGTCCGACCTTACCGACCAGATTCAAACGTTGGATGGCGCCACCG
Source organism: Lasioglossum oenotherae (assembly GCA_028455765.1). Classification (NCBI taxonomy): domain Eukaryota; kingdom Metazoa; phylum Arthropoda; class Insecta; order Hymenoptera; family Halictidae; genus Lasioglossum; species Lasioglossum oenotherae. Next base: position 10,609,084 of record CM052296.1, read on the forward strand.
TCGAGCTTCTTTTTCATTGGGCGGACCCGAGGGTCGGTTTCAATTTTAAATTTAAATTTCGCGGTTGCATCCACCGGGGACATTTTTTCAATCAGCGATTTTCCTCGATACAATTCAAATACGAATGTTTCTGTCAATCGGCATTTTAGTGGAGTTGCGAGCGAAATTGATTGAGTTTTGTTCGATATATTCTTTTATTATTACGGAAATATTTTTGAAGCGCCCAGCGATGTGTGTTTTAGGCGGCGCGGCGGTGAATTATGAACGAACTATTACGAGTTTTCCTCGGCCGTTTACTTCCAACATAAAACGCCTTATACGCTCTCAAGGACTTCTGAATGGTTAACGATCCGAGACCCATTTCCCATTGGGTTATAAATCAGGGCAAAGATCGATTAAACTCATATCAGGCACACCTATTTTGAGTTGAACGATTTTTATTAACAGCGTCCCGGACACTGTCCGTATTTAGCTGACATCGCTGTTGTCAAATTTTGTCGTGACGTGACAGTTGGTCGAAATAGTAACACAGGCTGTCGAGTTTCGTTAAAACAATTTTGAGTTTTTATCTTGATACACTCTTGATTCTTGATTGATCAGGTGGTTCTCTTCTAAATATCACCCTTGGAAACCTAGATCGTGCAACTATGTATTTATGTGACGTTATTCGAACAATTAAATTAAGGTTAACCTTAAAGGTCAACATCCCTCTTTAGATAACAACGTTTTTACATTTTCTTCGAATGAATAAATTTTAATAAAACAATAACGCAATTAAAATTTTATTTATTCTGAATGCAGTGTGTTATTATTTGCTTCAAAGAGATTTGAAGGTTTCATTTCACCGGCATTCAAACGTTTCTCTTCTAAGTGTGGGTGTAAACTTTGGTGACAACAATTTTCTTCAAAATTACACAGTTTTCCCATTGCTAGATATGTATAAAATTATGCTTCTGGATCTTCTCTTTGCATTAAATTACATTAGGAATATAAATCATCACCATCTTTTAAAGAAACGCCCTGCACTTTGCTTTGTTTCTTATTTTTGTTACTGTTTCTATTCATTACTTTCCGATTTCATTTTTGCCATATCTTCTTATTTTATCTATAATACTATCTATCTAGAATTGTATGCTACCTACTTACGTGTATCGAAAAGGTACCTAACCTAAAACGTTAGCAATTCGGAGCAAAATATTGGTTTCCATCGAGAAAGAATCCCGCAGTAAACCGTGCATCCGCAGTAATGGGTACATCTTCCCTATCCCCGTAAACGAATTCCGTTCGATTGATTTCTGTGCGCGAATGAAACTCTTGAACGGTTAAAACGACGGCGCGTTGCGGGCCGGTTGAGCCGAGTTAGCGGTCTAGGCGGCGAGTGCGGTGCATTCGGTAAGCGGACAATGCGACGCAGCGCAAAAAGGTAGATCTATCCGTTCGAGTCATTAAACGATGAGTCACGGAGCGAGTGCCGATCCGAGCGTTCGGTTCGCGATGTGTTCATTTGAACGGGAGGACTCGGATCTCTTCTCGGGGCCGATGTTCCCAAGCGAAGGATGTTTCGTGCAACGGATCTCGTGAGATGTGCACGGCAAGATGGGTCTGATCCATCTCTCTCCCTCGATCTCTCTCTCTCTCTCTCTCTTCATCCGATTCCGGTGGATCGTTCGAGCGGGATTGTTGGCTCTCGCGGCGCGCGTACCGAAGCGAAACGGCCGAGCGACGGTTGCAAGACGAAACTTCCGATTGCGACAGCGCCCATCGCCGACAACAATCGCTCCTTACGTTAGGAACGTGCACGGCACGGTCTCTCGACCAGCCGAACAAACGCAAAGAAACGAGAAGGCCTCACGATGCACGTTGATAGTTGCATGAGGCTGCCTTTTAAAAACTTCGTTTCACATCAACCGAGACGGGAACGGCACACTGCTCGCCGGTGCCGCGCTGCTTCTTTTTCTCCTTTTTTCTTTTTCCTTCTTCTTCTTGTAAAAGACCGAGCTTCCGTTTTGTTCTTCGCCTGGCTCCTGGCTCCGGTGGGAGAGGGGACTTTCCCGGGGACCACGGGGTGCGGGTGTCCGGGGCTGAGTTGTAAATGAGCGCGTAATAATAGCTCGGAGCTGGATTCGCGACGTGCGACCAAGTCTTTTCTTCGCGCGAACGGGAACAAGAATGAAAAGAACGTTTCGACAGGAGAAACAAATTCAATGGAGGCGTTCCGATGAATAAAGCACCGACACTTTGTTGATTTTGATCCGGAGGACGCTCGATCGATCGTTGGATCAAGTAATGCCTTCCTATCGATTCTACAGTAAAGTCTTGATCTAAGTAAGCCGGATCCCTGGGTCCCTGCTGCGATATCGATCGCGTAGGGCTACTATTTTGTTGGGAACAGTTTGCTAAAAAGTTAACCTAACCTTTTTATTTTGCATGAAACTCTTTGAACATTATTCACAGTCTCATGAAAGCATAAAATCCGCAGTCTAATAATTGCATGTATGATAACGAAGAGGAAACTTGAACCTAATGGAAAAAAGTGGGGGTTATTAATCATCCGAGCCGAGACGCGCACGATGATGATCTGTTTCTAATGGACCACCGGTCTTCTTGATACATCGCCAAGCTTACAGAAATTAAAAAGTCGTTAAACTTTCGATCCATTGGCCAACCATTATCCATTAACAGTAGATATCATGGACTATCGTGTATAACGAATATATAATCTTGTTTCGATTATGAAATTTGTAACCTTTGTCTGTTCTGTTTTCAGGTAAGTTCCATGTCCTTGATTTGGGTGTTCACGTGAGCTCGCGAGCACGGATCGGTGAGTACCTTCACGGAATCAACGAAATAACACGGATACATCTCGTTAGCGATTCCTTCTGGTTCTTTTTATTTTTTTTTTGGCCTAAGGACGCGTATCATCACCGGCACGACGCGGCGTTCCGTGCCGCCACTCACACAGAGATAAATGTATAATTCAGTGGATGAACGCGGCGTTAGTTGTGATCGAAGCCACTCGAGAGTCCGGTCACGAATTTGTTTCACAACTGCGTAACTTTCCTAACGCTCGGAACAGCAGCGTGACAAAACGGGGGGAATTGCGATCTTGGGATTTCTGTTTCGCGACCCAACGTAAACAACGCCTCGCCTTACGTTGGGATCGCAGACCGTGTAAACTTAATGACTAGAGATAGCCATTTCACGTGTATTCTGAATAAGTGTAGCGAAAGTTAACGTGTTATTAATGTAGTCTATGCAGAAGTCCGGATACTAGTAGTATACAAGTTTTGCAATCCAAATTCACCCTTTAGCAAATCAATTTCAACCTTCTACAGGTTTCTACTCCAAATTCACCCTTTTGCAAATCAATTGCACCCTTTTACAAATCAAATTGAACCTTTTGCAAATCGATTGCACCCTTTTACAAATCAAGTCGAACCTTTTGCAAATCAATTTCAATCTTCTACAGGTTTTGTACACCAAATCCACCCTCTTGCAAATCAATTTCAATCTTTCACAAATATAGTATTTTTATGTAATTTTTTGGAGAAAAATCAAATCAAATGTGAATAATTATTAAGAAATCGAAATTTTTATTTACATATTTATACGTCATTATTTATTCATCAGATACTTATTTAAATAAGTAATAATTTGTAATTCCTTAACAAAATAATAATTAATAATTCCTGAACAAAACCGATGCGGAAATTCTTGCTGAAGAGAAAGTTATTTGAAATGACATAAGAAAACCTCATTCAAGGTTCTCCAACATTTTTGGAACACCCGGTATAGAAAACTTGAAAAGCAGATAATAATTTTGCCGTCTGTACAGGGTGCTTCGTAATTGATAAAAGAAGTGAAAGAGATGATACTGATCGCGGAAGAATTCGTCGAATAATGTTTCGAGTAAATGAAGCAGGTACTGCATTATACGTCTGGACATTACTTTCCGATTCTACTGAACAGTATACTATACTTTACATCGATTGTGCATCTTTCTGCTTCCACCAACGGTTATGAGTAAATTTCAGCGTTTATAGCATCTACGACGTAAAGTTTGATACATCGTAGTACTTCATAAAGTTTACTAGTTCATGAAGTTAATGAAACTTTTATTTCACCTTGAGTTCAATAAACTCTTTTAAGCTTTAGCACTCGTGTGAGATGCAGCAATACATTCACTCATGAAAATACATACAATGTATACCTAGAAAAGTAAAATGTAAAAGTAGAGGATTCATGCAGAATTATATTAATAGTAAATGAGTAATTTACTATTATTTTTGATTCACTAAAATTGTTGGGAAAATAAAATGTTAATGTTGATTAGACTTTTAATATTTGATATTATTTATAAAAAAAAAAATGTGAATTTGCATAAACAGCTGCATATTTACTTTTCTATGTATTTTTCCATCGAATCACAGAGAAATAAGCGATTTTTAGAAAATGTTACATAAACACTTGCATTGCATGCACTCTGCATTTCGCATGGAAGTTGCAGCCGAGGTAAAACTGTGAGATTAAAGCCAAAATTAAGCAAGGGTCGTAAAATGGGAGTAGAAACGTGCAGCTGGCCGTGCGAAACGGGGGGAAAAAGAAAAAAAGGGATCCGGTGGATTTAAAGACATTATTCGGCAGCAGAAGAAACTTGAAATTTCGTGTCGAATCGTTTGGCACGTATTGCAACCGTGGTGCACGCGCAGAGCCAATACGCCGTGCGCGCGTCGACTCGGTATACTCTCACTGTCCTCGGGGACGTTGCTCGAGGACGAGGATAAATTTTCCTCTTCGCGCGGTATCAATGATTTCCCCACCTCGGCGTCGTCGTCGTAAGAAGCGGCGTTCTTTGTGTTTCACAAACGCTTGCTCGCGAGTCATTAAACAATTACATAATGTCCAATTTTTCATTGGACCCTGCTTATTCTTCTTGTTTAGCTTGCTCACGGACTTTGTTGTTCCTGTTCAAATCCACCGAAATCGAGTTCAAATCCAACGATAATCGAGATTCTACTGAATCGACAATGAAACAAGTAAACATAATCGAAATCCTATCGCGTTTGGACTCATTTTAATCAGAAAAATGTCACAAAAGAGTTGCTGAAAGTTTAATAAATAATAATTAATAGATTGCGAATCTTTATGCAAAATAAAAAATGTTTGCATTGATTGCAGGAACAGGGGCGCAACAAAAATTGTATTTTCCTTTTCAATCATCCTATTAAGCTGAAACTAACACGTTGATGCCTTTAAACGACGAACGACTTTTATTTACAACATTATCCGCCGACTCGAATCATGAAACTGTGTAGTCTTGGGGTTTTTTATCGGTCGCGTGTTAATTGGTTTTGCGGCCGAGATACGGTGACTCGAAAATTTTGGCTGAGGAATGCCGACAAGTTCGGCGATTGTGATTGTATAATTTTCTATCGGATTGCCAGCCGAGGACTTTCACTTCGCCGAACATAATTTATCAGATTCGACAGTAATGTTACAATTACGGTAACGACGGTAAAATTATCTTTAGAAATTCGTTAACAATCCCAGCGAACGTTAACGGCCTCTGAAAAAAATATTATGTAATAAAACGTGGACGTTGTCTTGGCTGTATATACTGGGTATCCCAAGAATGTTGAGCTTCGTATTTCGTTCTTCCTGTATTTATTTATGTCGTATTGTTACAAGATTGAATTTTTACGCATTTATGAAGAAATTGGCCAGGCGAAATATAAAACACTGAAAAACTAGAGAAATCTAAAAACAGTGTTATGTCGTTTTCATGTTGTAAAAAACTATTAGGGGATGAAATGAATTTGTATTTATAAGATCCTCAGTCTAATAATTAGTAAATAAAATTGTGTAAAACAAGTAGGAGTCAAGAATCTGTCCTTTGAAGTAAATCTCAAATGAAACTCTAACAAAGGGCCTTAGGAACCAGCACCTTGCAGGAAGAACGACATTTTTGGTACACCCAGTACATAATCCGAATTGTTTAATTTCCCCGCGGATATTGCTGCTGAAAAGGAGAACCGAAAATTAAATTACTTTTTCCGTTGTTATCGGTGATCCTTGTTACGATGTCGAAATCAAATACGCGAAGAGAATTAACAATTTTTCGGATAAACATTGAAAATGTCCGCTCGACTTTCGGTTCAATGACTCCAATATATCCAATGAAACGGTATAAATGATTTTGCAATCACCGAAATCACCGAAATCGTCGTTTTGGAAAGACGACGCGCGACGCGACGTCGAGGTCTGTTGTTTCGCGTTGTTTCGCGACGAAAGAAGAAACCACCGTGTTAATGTGATTTACCGTGATGTGGCGTGGCTCGAGGTGACATTATCACAGGCATTACGCAGCCAATTGTAACTTACGCTAAATTACTACCATTACGTTGACAACGTGGACTCGAGGCTTCGCCCGCGGGCACAAAAGCAGCGCGAGGAGAAAGATCGGGGAACGATAAAATGCAAGTGCGCGTTGCTGTATTAAAGATTTGCGCAAGAATCGCGGACCACGCCATATAAGGCTCGAAAAAAATCCCCAGGCTGTGTTAGATCGGGAAAAAACGTCAGTCGTAACAACCACCGGCGGATAAAAACAGTTCGGACGGAATCTGTCTTTCTTTCCCCTCCCATTGTCCGACTCGTATTTGGCTAATTGAGTGCTCGAGAACCTGCAGACTGTAGGTTAGGTTAGTAGACTACGGTCAGTCTCATAATTGCCTAATTAAAGATGGATTGGATGTTTAGGCAGAATAAAAATTTTCTGCGTCAATTTTAAAAAACACAGGCCAAGGAAAAAGTCAATCTCATAATTAGTCTGCGGACGTTTATGCAGAATAAAAATTTTCTGCGTCAACTGCAAAAAACACAGGCCGAGGAAAAAGTTCTTTCCTTCTTTAATAATTTTGGCAAGTTGAAAGTATTACACTGGTGTTTCTAAATTCCCTTCGCCCCTAATCTTTTCTAAATTGGACTCGCCATTTTTATAACGCATGCATAAAATTCGCAGTCTACTCATCATTAATGGCACACACTTTAACTATTTCAACTCGGACTATTTCAACTCGAAAATTAAACATTTCTTTCGACCTGCAATAATTCCATTCTATATGATCTTTCTTTTGAGGGATATGGAAAGTTTTTCTGTTAAAGTTTTTGGAATAGACGAAAGCCTACTACTACAGTCCACCTGACCGTGTCGATGAGATAGAACGAAAAAAGGGACATTCGTCTGCTGTCGCAGAATTTCCTTTCCCTCGATATAGAAATGGAATGTGATTGACTTTATCAGAGAAGATGAACACAATGAAAAGGTAACTATATTCGTAGCGTCACAGGCACAAAGAGTACTAAATAAAATCGGTTTCTGCTTCCGCAGAATTAGATTTCCTTTGGAATCGTCCAGCGTTTCGTCCTGTGTGTTTAATCTCCTAACAGTGTAGACACACGGAGCTGAAGTATACTTTCTATTCGACGGCGAGCAAAACTATATTCCCAAGAGCAACATTTCTAGTCCGTTTGTGCGAAGAAACTGCGCTTTGCGAGTCTCGTATATATGAACCTTTTCGAGCTACATACCTCGCAGAATGCGAACGTAGCACGCACCCGGCCGTCTAGCTCGATGGTTAACGCGGAGCGAGGTCTCGATAGTGATTTTCACGGGCAAAAAACGATCGGAAAAAATCCGATGCCGTTGCAGGCTCGTGCGAGCGTCGAGCGAGCTAAATATCTTACACGGCGAGGACGCGGATCACGCTGCGATCAGCATAATTAGTTGACGGGTTCTGCGCGGACTCGAGCTCGCGATCAGGCTTCACAGGCTCGGACAGAGTCGCCAGATTAAGAGTCTCCCATCTTGCTTTTCCCCTTCTATTCCCCCTTGTTCATTTTCGGTCGAATGTCCATTTTTCGATTTTATTTATTCGACTACGTGAATGTTATCCTTTTCAAAATAGCCTTCATTGGATCTTACTAGTCAGCGAAGATTTGTGCAGAATAAAAATGTTCTATCTAGATTGCAACGAAGTGAAGTGAATAGAAATTCATTTTCTGAAAATAATTTACTGTCTTAAATGGCATCTGTTCATTTCAATCCCCGAGACACCTCTCGAACTCTATCTTTGGGATAGCTTTTAGTTCTTTCAACAATGCGCTTTCAATCTGGTCTTTGCTTGAAAAACGACGACCCTTTAAGGTTCTCTTTATTTGTTGGGAACAAGAGAGGTCAAACAAATTTTTACCACTTCTGATCGTTTATAATTCGCAAACCAATTCACCAATTTCAATGAAATTTTCAGAGCGTGTACAATTTATATAGACCCAGCTAAACAAGTTGTAAAAATCAATTTATACTATTGTTTTTACAATTCCGATCAAATGCATTGTTTCAAAACATATTTTTTACACGTCATTTACTAAACTAATTCTTCTAGCCTTGCAGAGAAATTGAAGTCGTTTGGTTCATTCATATAAAAGTTGTTCTGATTTAAACTGTGTGGGTAATCAGTGCATGTGTCAGATTATCACGTGACTAATCCGGTGCTGACAGAGTGACGGAGAGAGGGTAATTTTTTCCCCTTGATCCAAGCGAATTCCCCTGATCTGGCACTACGGGCTCGGAGACTCGTGCGAGATCGCCGCGTTGCGCCGGTCGCCGGTCGTCGAGCTGTCGTCTCGCAAAAAGTCAATCCGAGAAAGGCGGCGGCATTATCATAAATCGCTATCGGGAAACGCATTGTGAAATAGAGGCAGCGCTCGAGGGGGCAGGATCGCAACGTCATTACACGGCGTAAAAATAGACGCGCGGCGATCGGGAACTGTATAAAAGAGCTTCCAGCATAAAAGCGAGGAACTACTCAATCTACATTTTCATCAGTACACGGACCGTTATCAAAGGAATATCGATTTATTCGAGTTTAACGGCAAACAAAGTTCCAGCGATTCGTATTTCGCCCAGGAAGAGGAACTATCGACGCGTTCTACGTCGGGATGAGGAAGAGGGGGGCGAGGAAGAGCCGGATACACTTGAATTCGGTAACAAACCTGATATGTTTGAATTCGATATTGAGCGCCATCGATTCGCTGAAATTCGAAAGCAAACAAATTCGGCAGCGAACGATACCGGCGCGCACTTAAAATTCGATAGACAGCAAGAGCCGCGCACGGACTCGTGTTCCGCCGGAAAGAAGCCACGCCACAGTGCAACCATTCGTACCAGCCGATACCCAGAACCGAACAATATTCAATATGGCGGATTTCATTAAGTTTCCTGCGTTTGTTACGTTTTATTACGTTTTATTATATTTATGAGTGTAAATCGTTTATGATAAGATAGACATGAACCGCATATGTTTATGTGGTTTTCAGAGTATTATAACAATGCAAAAAGTAAAACTTTTTATTTTGTGTTTGATATTGTTAAAATAGAAATATTTTATTCAGCTATATTTTACTGATGAGCAAAATTCAGTATAGTGATTATTGATATTCAAATAATAATATGAATAATGTGATTGACAATTCGTCAACATTCATCTGTTCATAATAATTAAACAACGTACTTTACGTTATTTACAATAAACTACATAGTTTTCGTCATAATTAATCTGTTCATAATAATTGAACAATATACTCGAAGTTATTCGTGACGAACTTGATAGTTTTCGTAAAAATTAATCTGTTCATAATAATTAAGCAGCATACTTTAAGTTATTCGTAATGAAGTTGATGAGAACCAACGTTGCATTAACACAACATTTCTTTCGCAGTTTCTTATCAGTGAATTTATATTACTGCACACCGTAGCTCGTGTTGCAATTACACAAGAGAATTGAAAAGATTTATTTTATGTAACTTCTTCTGCTGCATACATTAAAACTATGTATGTTGTCTCGCAGAACAAGCTTTCGAAACGTTTCACTTCGGAGAGGTACCGAATTTGCAGGATGCTGCGAAATTTTGTGCACGACAAATTGAAGTATCTTTCTTTTATCGATAGCTTTAGCTCAAAATAATATATTTGCATACGGAGCTATTTTAACTGGGGAATTAAACATTTCTTTCGATCTAGAATACCTCCATTCCCTCTGAGTTTTAAAACTTTACAAATATTATCAAATAAATTTATACCGACATATTTAATAATGTAAATAATATTTTGAATAATGGTACAGCAATTTTTAGTGGTGCCTCAGAGGGGACAACCGAGTGCGAAGGGTTAAATTCGCTTAATATGAAATATTAATTTGTAGAATTCCAAACCTAGAGCTATTCGAAGAACCTAAGATACAAATGTTAACTTGAATGAAAAAATGTTTACCACTGTATCAATTTCACGAAGTGAGAGACAGATGATGGTTAAAGCTGCAACCGCCCCCTAGTTCCAAGTTTTCTTATTTATTCTATAAAACTGATTTCACAAGAAACGACTGTATAGATATCATAAAATTTAATGTTTATCGATCGTATTTTTGATAATCAAAGTGTGAGCATAGGTTCGATCAATGATAAACTACAAGCAATTCTGCAAATAATTAAACACTCAACTGTTAGTTTGACTGTCTAGTTGAGTGTTTAATTATTTGCAAAATTGCTTGTAGTTTACCATTGATATATATATATATATATATATATATATATATTTATCGTTAGTAGTGCACGTATTACAATAGGAGCCGCACAAAGTCCGGATAAAATCAATCTCGTCATTTTTATAAAGGAACATGAAGTACCAGTTACTTTTGAGTCTCGGTCGGTTTAGTGCTAAGGGGCTAGAACGATCTCGGTCCAGCACTCTCTAGGAGTGTGGTAGGAGGAGGTAGTCGAGTTTCGGAAGCCCGGAGGTTGGCGATTCGCGAGAGTGTTGGGCTGCGGGAGAATTCGCGAGACAGAACCACGTGCCAAGTTAGTGATCGCTTTCCCCGCCTGCGGCTGCCGAATCGCGTTTCCGGAGCCGGACCCTGACTCCAGGCTCTCCAGACTTCTTCCTCGGACTGGCCCCGCTGCTCTCCCACCCGAGGAGTCTATTTCTTTTCTCCCGGTGCCCTCGCCTTTGACTATTTGCCGAACATCGGGTCCCGAAGAGAGCAGATCGGTGGTTGCGCAATCCACGAAAACCAGTGTGCCTCTGTTCTGGGACCCCACGTGCGCGGCTCGTTCCGCTCACAGCTGTAATGCTTTCACGCCCGCGGACGCTATTACCGCTGGTTTTGTTATGGCACAGCGGTGAACATGATCGATGCTCCATGGCGAGAGAGCCCGCGCGCCCTGGAGAACAACGACGCCTCCTCAATGGGAAGAATGGAGGCGACGCGGCGGTTCACGTGGCCAGGGACGTCTTCGACTCTGTGGGAGGAATCTTTCATTAAGGGTCGCATTGAAGGGCCCGCGGATCCATTAACAAATTGCGGCCAGTTGGTCGATACCGTTCCTCGCGACCCTCTTTCCTCCTGGCGGCGAATCACGTATATTAGACCCCAGACGGAATTGAAATCAGCCATTTCTATTAATTGCTCGTAGGTGGTGGACGACCACCACCGATGATTTATTTATTTATCTATTTGCGGCGCCCGTTGCTTCGTTTCTATGCAGAATCAAATCGAATTTTCTCGGGAACTCATTAATATTAACTGACAAGATCGTTAACCCTTCAGTTGGTACTCGCACAATGTTGTTGAAGGTCTTCCGGACTGCTAATATTTATTCAGATACGTTGAATTCCTAATTGCCGTTGAAAAATCGACGGCTGGCTTATTTCTGGAGGTGGCACTAATTTATTTTCAATCAATTAAATGCTTGAAATGGTCTGCTTGAAGGAAGAACAACATTTTTGGGACAAACCACTACAATACTCGCGGTCGAAAATAATCGAAACACCTGTGGCTCATCGTTCGCGCATCTCCGTGTCTCTAAAACGATTTAACCGAAGTCGAATATGCCCACGTCGAAATGAGCCGATCAGAAGCGAAATTACCGCGGCGAGACAGTGCATTTCAGGGAATTTTCAGGATAAAACAGTCTCGTTGAGAGGCTGTCTTCATTAAAATAAACCGGTGTACACGGGTCCGTAAGAGCTTGAACGGATTGCGTCACGCGTTTACGTAATAGTTAATACATTATATTCGCGACAATAAAATAACATGAGCCATCCGATAACACGCTTTAATATCACGCTGACCAATTATACTTTGGAAGGACCGCGCGGTTTTATGAAATAATATCCCGCTCGCCGCAGGAATCGAGCTGCCTCGAATTTCGGACAGCCGCACGGTGCGCCATTTTAACGATCTATTAGGTTATTGCACGGAGTTGGGCAAAAATTTTATTCAAATAAAAATATTTACCAACTCTTTTGTATATGAAATGTCCGATTTTTAGGCGTGACACTAAACAAATGCAATTTTGTCCACCCAATGTATTCTATCTACAAATTATAAGTTTCTTGATTGTATTACGGTCAAAATAAGATATTATCATTCATGTTTTTCATTTACAGGACTGTTATCTTGATTTTGTAGTTCTTTTTACCACGATTATATTAGCTTGCCGAGTTGTCGTTGTTTTATGCGTCAAATCTTGAAATCGAATTTTAAACCACTTCAATTTCAACTTCAATTTTTCAATTTCAACTCTTCAATTTCAATTTTTCAATTTCAATATCAACCGTTCAACTTCAACTTCAACTCTTCAATTCCAACGAAAATGTTTCAATTTCAACGTCAACTTCCCCATGAGCTAGAGACTTGAAACTTTAAACATAGCTCAGAACTGGATGACAATGCAAGATTAAAAAACAAATTTTTAAAGAAACTGTGCGTCTAGGAGAAAAAAAATTTTAATATTAACCGTTACATCTCGCCGCGCGACGCTCGGTAGTAAAAGTTATTCTGTTTTAGAGGGCGTACGATTATATTTAACCCTGCACAGATTGATTGAAATAACTAATATTTGTTTTAGTCAGAAACGTATGTTTCGTCCGCGTTCTTCGCAACTGCGCGGCGAAGGACGGCACGGGATCAAACGCGATCGCGGAATCGGGTTTAAAAAGGAGCCGCCGGGATTAATTACTGGTTCTGGACTCGTTTATTTCGGGGCTCATTACGTCGGAAGTGAATTTATGTATTTCGTTTAATTTATCAGGGAGTATAGAGTACTCGGTTGCTTCTTGTTGCTCCGGTTTCCACCCGGTTTGTGTGCCAGCTCCGGCAAACGAAAGGGGGGTCTCTGTGAAATAAAAACTTGTTCCTTTTACCCGTTTCGATTTTGAAACTGCCTTTTAAAATGGACCGTGCGCCGCGGCCTCAAAGGTGGAAATCTACGTTTTCAGCGTGCGCCACAGCGCGACGGGGAATCGGGGGAACGTGGACGACAGAAGGGCAACAGTCGAATTTTCAAAAGCGCAGGTCGTCCGCGTACGTGTGTACACACTGCACACGTACACAGACGCGTATCGAGTGGAGAGGACGTTTTAGCGCGCTGGCGACGATGCCGGAGAGACCAAAGACAGAAACAGAGAAGGGAAGGGAGAGAGGGAGAGGGGAAGAAAAAGGAAAGCAAAGGACAGACAGAGGACGGGAGGCAAAGGGGAAAGAAAGAGAGAGACCCAGATTTCATTTTCGTTGATGAGCTTGGCATCGGTCCAACTCGACTAAATATATACTCCCTTTCTCTTTCTCTTCTTCCTCTTTCTCCTCTCTCTCTCTCTCCTTCTCACGCCTGCACACACCGTGTACTTCCCTCTCGCCTTTTTCTCTGCTCATTCTCAACGTTCGCCTCCCGCCTCGTTGCAACCAGAAACCCGAACAGAGCCAGATCGACCGGCGAATCTGCTCGCGAATCGCGCGAAAATATCTTTATTATTAATTTCATCGTCTGCTGAAAACGGTCAGCTTGCCTCCGCTCCGTCACGGTAAAACTTGAAACAGCGCGAACAGATTCCCGGCGAAGGTGTGTGACGCTTCTCAAAGCGTATTCGACGCTCCGAAATCACCTAGCGGATTCAAGGGAGCTTTAAAAATATCCTTATGTTTCGTAACGTGCCTGCAATCCAAGTCAACGAACCGTTTAATTAAATAAACAAGATATTTCGAATTTCGTCCAGATGCGGCCAATCTCTTTTCACGGGATTTTTTATTAGCAGGGATGTTAACGCTCTGCCTTCAAACGCTGTCTTGCATTTCGAGCAACTTGCGAAGCAATGCTTCCTGATGTAATACAAATCTCTATCTTGGTTAATGTAAATTCAGGATCTTATAGTTTTATTTATCGCCGCGGATTTTATGTATTTACGGTGAAATGTCGTTACATTCTTTGCGATCTGTTAAAATGACTGCAATTGATGTATTCTCGATGGTTTATTTCATATATCCTCATCATTATTTCATGTACATTTCATATATTCCACGATCCGTTGTAGTCTTCTTTAGAGCGGTCTTAAACTTTTGTTCACTACTGTATATTCCTATTGATTCATTTAATGATAAACCTATATCGTAATATTTGCTTGATCACGATTTTTTCTGTGCATGGAAGTATTAATATGTTGAATTAATTGCGATTTTCTGTCGCACTTTACACTCTTATTGCACATTTCACAGTAAATACTGCTTTCATTATTTTCGTCAATAATGAAATAGGGATCGTCCTCGATCCAGCTTTTCATCAGTGAAACCCTACTTTACCGAACTTCCGGCATTTTAATAATGATCGCACGCACTCTCACAAAACTCGCCTTACCCCACTTCGAGTATTAAACTGAACTGTTCGAATTCTAAATACCAACAGAGCTGCGCTCTTAAATGATTCATATGAGCATGAGATATGCATATACATGGTAAATAATATGTTTTGTATATTTCTCTTTGAGAAATGCAACTTCTGTATACAAAACATTTTCGTCCAACGCATACTTTGGAAGTTATTATAGATGTGCAAGTTGCGTGGACCACCCTGTATTTCTGTTTAAGTCCCATTGCTTCATCAGATTTCTATATAAATATGCATTTGCATAAACAACCGCAGTCTGGTGATAAATATTGAAAAATTCTCGGACGGGATTGCGAACCAGCCGATATGTACATTGATCGGCTCGGAAAAGTCCGGCGGAATAATTAGAACTCTTTCGGAGAGGGAGCACGGAGATGGATTTTCCAATTTCCACTGGGAGAGGAGTCCCGAGATTTCGTCGGGTGACTCGTTAACCACCCAAGAATAGTCAAAGGAGAGTCGAGAAGGAAAAATTAACGGGTAGAGAGGAAAAAAACGTGGTAAAAAGAAAGGGCGGACGATCGAGAAGGGACGAAGTCTTGGCAAAGGGACCGGGCCAAGAGAAGAGAAATTGAGAGAGAAAGAGAGAGAGAGAGGGTAATGGTCGGGGTAAGTAGAGAGCGGCGCACTCTTCCGTCTTCTCTCGTTCGAGAGAGCAGCAGCAGCGTCAGGCCTGACGGTGCCGTTGCGGCGCGGCGCGGCGAAGAGCCCGAAGAAGAGAAGAGAAGACGAAGAGAGAGGCGCGGGGGAGACGAAGCGAACCGATCGATAGGTATGTATGTGTATGTATGTACGTAGGTATGTATAGTACGTGCGTGTATGTACGCGTTATGCATATAGGCGCGATCGATCCGGGCCTAGGCGCTATGAGAATGAGCGATATATAGGTACGTGGGTAGGTAGGTAGGTAGGTAGGTAGGTAGGTAGGTTGGTAGACCATTGAAAGCGTGCAGGGATGTACCGTTAGCCGCGTCACCCGCCGATATATGACTGTGCCCATTGAAATTCCTGTCGTCACCCAAAAACGAGCAGCTCCGCTCGCGGAATTGCCACCGAAAGATCGCGCAATCAAGTTTCTGCGCGCTGCTCGGTGACGCGCCACCGCTGTTAAAGGGCAGACTTCACTTCCATATTTCATCGTTGTCCTACACCGTATTACTTTCAACCTTAGAAAAGACACACTGTCGGCCAAAAGTTTGGGGTCACGGCGTAAATTCAGAGAAACAAGTTTACAAGGTTTACAAGAAGAACCGAATGCCTTTAGAACAACCAAGGAAGGTTATCTTGTCAAAAAAAATGTTTTTCATTTTGCATTATTATTTTTATCAAGCAATACATATTTTTCTTTAAATTGCTCTGTCATTAAAAAACCGCTAGTTGTGAATAGGACAAGCGTGCATCGAAATCGAAAGAATGGAAAAATATCGTGATAAAGAGATTACAAGGCAGTTGGCGCGCCGTACACTTCGATCAACTTTCCACTTGCAAAACCCCGAATTGTTTCGCGGGAGATGTGGCGATCGTGTAAGAGGCTCGCTCGTGAAAGCGGCGTATCGCTTAACCCGGTGACTTCACCGGGGATTTTTGGGATTCGCAGAGTTTCGCCGCCGCCATGGTGACCGCCTCTCATTGTCGCAATCCGACGCGCAGCCACAGTCCGACTGCATTCGAAAATTAATCGTCCGCCACAATAACTCTTCGGACGTAGTATTTCCGAACAAATGGCATTGCTACAATTCGGTTCGAGGAAATGTAAAATATTCCACCTCCCTGATTCATCCTTTTCATATCAAATATTAACTAGTTGACTTCCTGAAAATAACATTTCCTAGACAAAAACTGCGTTAAAATCTTCCATCGACATTTACGACTAAACTTCTCCCATACGGTTCGTCATTATGTAATAAACAGCATTCGAGAACAATGTTTGACCGATAACGAGAAAGAAGAACGAGGTCGAATGGATACAAACACGTGTGATGAATTAACTTTTCATAGACGCTTTCGTAGTCACGCCAAACCGGAACGTTGAATAATAAAGAAATCGTAGTGGACAACGCAGTCGGTTGAAATGCAAACGCAATATTCGTTCTACATACAAAGAGATTTTTAATGCAATTGTATTTAAAATTTTTCCAATGTTTCTTCCGCAAGTGACGGATTCGATTAGGCTGTATAAACAGTCTGAAAGCACAAGTGCACCTCGTTTGATTCTGATTGACCTCTCCCACGTTTAATTAGAGAGGGAAATCGACGCGTGTTTCCTCTGGCCGGAGACTTAAACGAAAGTTAGCATGGACGGTGCCTCCTGCTGCCTCTCCAAAATTCATTACCATTTGCAGTCTACGGTATACCTGACGGTCGCGAAATGAGACGAAACATTGTCGTAGACAGCTTTCTCGTGGGCTCGTTGCGCCGCGCCGCGCCGCACCGTTTCGGCACCGTTACGACACGCGAGGTGAAATTTACAACGTGCCCGCTCGTAAATTCACTCGCGACGAATGCGGATTTGACAAGTCGTCCCTCGGCCGCCATTACAGCGAAAGAATACCAGACAGCATCCTGCTGCCTCGAGATTCGACGACTTTGTTGGCCACCCGTTAGATATGTCGCCTTTTTATAGGCCAACGATTTCTGATATTTTCATTTACGGTTATTTTTACAGTATGTAGCTACTCTTTTCCATGCGTATTCCATGCGAAAAATTGAAATTGAAAATGAAGTTGAAGAGTTGATATTGAAATTGAAGTTGAAATGGAAAAATTGATGTTGAAATTGAAATTGAAGAGTTGAAATTAACGAAATGAAATTGAAAAATTGAAGTTGAAATTGAAAAATTGACGTTGTAATTAAAAAATTGGAATTGACGAGTTGAAATTAAAATTGAAGTTGAAGGGTTGATAGTGAAATTGAAGTTGAAGGGTTGATATTGAAATTGAAGTTGATATTAACGAAATGAAATTGAAAAATTGAAGTTGAAATGGAAGAGTTGAAATTAAGGTTGAAATTGAAAAAGTGAAGTTGAAAATGAAGTTGAAGAGTTGATATTGAATTTTAGCGTTTGCTTACTTAGGTAACGTCTTACAATTAGTACGACAGTAATGGTGTTTTAGAGTTATATAAATTGAAATATCTCGTGAACTACTAACTTTTCGACATACGTAGGTTAGTACATTTTTATAATGAATGTCCAGCTGCATCGGTTGATGTATTACAAAATACCTCATTCCATTTAAAAAAATATCGATGGCCTTTAAATCTCATTAAAAAATGACCTCGAAAATTTTTTCCCTTACACCGTTAGATGTGGCCCTTCAAATAGTGTAACTTTGCCCTAAGAAGTTTTTTTTGTACAACGAAAAGTAACATAGATATTTAAGTGTTCTGTTCCTTCGGACTCACTCTGTATATTACTAATGCATGTTTATTTAATGAGTGATTTTGTTTTTGCTAATACATTAATTACTTCAGAAAAGTTAGATTATTTTAGTTCTTGATCGTGTTGGGGCCCTCTCAATCGCGGGGCCGCGTTGCATAGCATCCGCCGCACCCTCTAGATCAGTGGTCCCCAACCCCCGGCGATATTCGATATAAAAGTGATTTGTTTTCTATCTAGAAACACTATGATTGTTATAGAAAAAGAGTATGACAGGCTTTTAGTTAAATTGCTTCATTAGACCCCGAGATATTTTTGGTACCAATTGCGAAAACGCTGTATGCAGAAAAATGCGTTTGAACTTTCGACTTTTATTTCTATTTAGACGTAATGGGCCTTTTTATTTGTCCATCAACTTCATATCCATAAAATGAAAAAAATTAAGTAGAATGAAATTATTCTAGCCAGGAAGAAATGTTTCATTTTCGACTTGAAACAGCTCCGGGTGCGAAGGGTTAAACGTTTCGGAACTGCCTGATTTCCTAGACGCCGTTGCACTTCCGATATGTTTTAGGAAGAGAAATGTTTACGCTAAAAGCGCGGATACATCACGGGACGGTAAACAACGTGAAGTGATAGACAGTGCCGCTATAAATTCAGTGTTATTTCGGACGCTGTGTTTCCGTATCATGTGACATCTGTAGCGGAAAACGCGCAAGGGCGTGGGACTGAAGATATTGCATAGCGTCCATCATTCCGTGGAACTTCATAATAATAGATAGTATCAGTGAGACAGCGACAACATGTAGATATTAAATTCTTCATTGTGCCGGCAATGCTATCGCCGCGATACATACACGGTTCATACCCGTCAAACACTGCGGGAAGATGCCTGTAATATGATTACATTATGCAACTATGTTCACGCGCTGCTGCAACTTCGACAGCCAAATGTTATAAATTTTATTCGAATATTTCGTTTTTCTCTGACAGTATAATCTTTATGACAAAAATCAATAGGACATAAAATGTGTATTTTGATGAGGTCTACAACTTTTCTCGGAAGTATTTTTCAAAATTCCCATTATTTACGGAAGTAAATAAATTTTAAAAAATGTTTGACATAGTTAATTTGATCCCCCGCCGAGATTATTTGGGTCATAAGAGCCGAAATAATAGGTTTACGTAAAAAATTTACATGACCCTTTTTGGAGAGCTTTTTATGAGCTTCATTTGTTGTTTGAAACTTTTTTCTCTAACATCAATATTTTCGAAAATATTTAGTAAAAACTGAAATCGACTTGTGTAATGTCTAGAAAAACAGGCTGTCGAGTTCCATAAAAGATTAGTGCGCGAGCTCGTGAAAATGATTTCGTGTAAAGTAACCGGGGGCCCCGGGGCTATCGAAATTGAAATCGTATGATTTCCTCGATCGCCCTAGGTAGAACCAGCCGACACACGATATCGTACCGTTAGGTCGGTCCACCCTCGTCCCGAGCTCATTGTCGTTTCGCACATTATACACGAATTCGAGGGTGCAGGTACGTGGGAAGACACTCGATCGAATGCGATCGAGCCGAGCCAGAAGAGGAGTCCCATTATTGTGGCGAATGCCAGCCAAAGAGGCCGATGGACTCGAATGGTAAGCTACGCGATCGTGATCGAAGGTGCCCGCCAGGTGGACCAAAACAGAGAAAAAAACCGGGCCCACGGAAAGGGAGAAAGAGACGAAATCCGGATCGAGACGCGGGGGCGTGAACAGGCGTATCGCTTTTCCTATAATTTTCAATAACTACGAAAGGTTTCCGTCGCATCCACCGAAACCGGAGGGGGGGAGGGGGGGAGATGCATTTGTTGTGCACCGGGAATGCTCCTCTGCGCGGCGCACGCTATTCGAGAGCCGAGTGTACCGTTCGAACCGAGAAAGAACCACGCTCGTTCAATGGACACGATTATTATGGAATTTCCTGTTCCGGAGTCGCTCACCTTTTTCGGGAAACTAACGCGATCCGCCATGTTGCAAACTGTTCGCCTCCAGCTTGATTTTAGAGAAAAAAGTTTCAAACGAAAACTGAAGCTCATAAAAGGCTCTCCAAAAAAGGTTATATACATATTTTACGTAAACCTATTATTTCGGCTGTTATGACCCAAAATAACTCGGCAGGAGGTTAAATTAACTCTGTAAAACATTTTTTTTAAATTTATTTACTTTCGTAAATAATAGGAATTTTGAAAAATACTTCAGATAAAAGTTGTAGACCTCATCAAAATACACATTTTATGTCGTATTAATTTTTGTTATAAAGATTATACTTTCTGAGAAAAATGATAGGTAATTATTTACTTATACGGAGCCACCCTCGATTTCAATGATCGCATGATTTATTCATCAATGCAAAGATTATGCGATCAGAATTAGTTTAGATTAGGTGATGGTGGGGACGGTAACCACGCGGACGAAAATCCAGGTTATATCAGTTACATGAAGCCTGGAACATTCAATATAGTTTTCCTCGAAAGAAATGAAATGACAAACAAATTAAATGAATGATCAATTTATTAGCGTCGATCTATTCGGGAATCTCTTTACGGTACAAGTGGACAAAAGCGTTTTTCGTCGATAGTCCTCGTCCCAAGAAAGTCGAAGGGTCATTGCCCTTCGCCTACAGAGATGATCCGATAACGGTACAACACATGTCATCGAGGAACCCAGCCATATCTGAAAATATTACAGCAGAGACGTTGTGCCACGCATAATTCCTGTATGGTATCGATGCACCACAGAAGCTGACAGATAATTCTGTTCACGATGAACGACGCCGCACTTGCACAACGTGTTTTGAAAGTTCAGTTGATCGCGGCCCGTTGTTTAATTAATTCTTGGGCTCCGGTCGAATCGTCGGTACACCAACGAATTTTCTCGTGGAGGCCTTGAAGTGTGTCTATTTGCCGATTGCTCCAAGTCACGATGAAGCGACAGATTACAGTTATTCACACGCGGTCACATTGAAAATTCAATAAGCAACTGTGTCGAATCTACCAGTTTCTTTGCGTCACCTAACCGGAGAACCAATAGTATCTACTTGCATACAGACACAGTAGGATATTCGGAATAATTGGCAATGCCTAGCCCCTTGATTTTTGATCATGATCATAATCGAAAGAACCACGCTCGTTCAATGGAGCTTTTTCCTTTTCCGGAGTCGCTTACTTTCCGAGGAATTAACGCTATCCGCCATGTTGCAAACTGTTCCCTCCGAGCTTACACCATAAAATGTATACTTATAGACCCGGCCTAGCTATGGGATATGCATAGGACGCAGTGTTCCAAAACGACGGAGTATCTGGTGCTCGCAAGTCGCATCGCAAGATAATTCAAAATTATCGATAGCGATATAAAAGCAAGGCATTACCAAGTACATTTATGCATTATTCTTTATTTATTACCCATTATCAGTATTCTCGTGGAGGCTTTGAAGTATAAGCAATTTATATATAGTTTCACATGCTGTCACGTAAATGACCCGCCACTTTACCGCGATCCACAGAAAAGTAGATAATGAGATTATTACATTCATCGTGAATCAAACAAACAGGTGGTCAAGACAATTCAGTATGCAACTGTGTTGAATTCACCCGGGTCCTTTACGTAACTCAACCGGAAACGACAGTGTCTATGTCTACGTAGACAGACACAGATCCTCGGAATTATACAACACGATTGTACTTTTTGTTTTGTTTTCTCGTGTGAAAATGAAACACGATTGTACTGCCAAATTCTAACCTCTTGACATGTGACTTTGTTCGCGACTACGATGATTGGAAGTTTCCATCCTCAATAATTTCCTATTAACGCGTTGAACGTTTAGATGAAGTTTTTTTTAGTCAGCTCAGGACCTGTTGTTACATCTTAGTTATAACTTTTGTTAAAGTTACCTAAAGACGAGCTGCTTTCCA
The DNA here is from genome assembly GCA_028455765.1 of Lasioglossum oenotherae. NCBI lineage: Eukaryota > Metazoa > Arthropoda > Insecta > Hymenoptera > Halictidae > Lasioglossum > Lasioglossum oenotherae. The sequence goes on from CM052296.1 coordinate 10,631,192, forward strand.
CACTTCAAATCATGTTCGCAATAAATTCTTGTAAAATATTAGTTCAGCTTAGGCTAACTTGACTTGTGAGAGCAAAAAGATTTCCAAACAAAATGCTACGTGCATGAGACGCAATTCAGTAGAAGTACGACGAATGGGGTATAAATGGCGCGCAAAGGAGATCCACCTTTGCTTCTAACTATCGTGAAGCCCTTTCAGCAGTTGTCCAATGAGAATTCGAGCGATCATTGATCATTGCGAAGGAGGAGCTCGAGCGAGTCGAAACACGTGTAAGTTTGGAATTAGATTTTCGTGATCGAACCCGGTTCGTTTGACGCGCAGTGCGTGGCTAAATGACCGAAGGAACGGTACTCGTTCCGTGCATTGATCTCCAGCACGTAAGAATGAGTGGTCCCGGCGGTGGCGCGGCGCTCTTTTGCATTCCTGTCGAGGAGGACGCGCGTCTGTTCCGCGTCCGCGCATTCATTCAACCCGTGGAACGACCGAACTTCTTTATTATTCGAGACGGGCTTTGGACTTCTGATTAGCGTTAACGGTAGCTGGCCGGCAGATAGGTGTTCCTAGGCGAGTACATAACGCTTATAGGCGTCATCCCGGCCGATCGATTCCGTCTAAGATCGATCGTCGCCGCGGCAAGTGCGTGCGCCGCTCGCTCGCCGGTCCGCGTGCTCCTCCATCGTTCAACCGCTCTGGAAAAGTGGTTAACGTCGTGTGAAAACACTCGACAATTGAAACCAATCAGCCATTAGTGTAGGAGAGGATGCTCCCGCGGAACTCCTCCGGGAAACTTTTACACCGCACCGCGCGCCCCGCGCCGGGGAGATCCATCCCCCTCTTTTGTATTTCGGATAAACGTTTGCCGAACGAGGCGCGGCCTTCCTCGCGAGAGAGACCGTTCCGGGGGAACTTTTCGACGGGGCCAGAGTTTCGTGATGGGAAAAGTCGCCGTTGATTAACACCGGTCGTGTGTCGAGCACACCTTCCACAATTTCCACGAAAATAATCCGATGCTGTTATGATCGTGAACGTATTTAAATGTTCCAACGGGAAGCGTATCCCAAAATTTTTAGTTCACATCATATTTATGGAAATATATATTATCCATTTTTCATGTAACACACGAGCTATGTAAGGATAATATATTCAATTAGGAACAAACTGAACTATTAGATGATTGCACAACTTCATAAATTTTTAAAAATACAGCTTCATTAATCAATAATATACAGGGTGGTACACGCGACTTGCACACCTATAATAACTTCCAAAGTATGCGTTGCACGAAAAAGTTTTCTATAAGGAAGTGGCATGGTATGAAGGGATACATTATGTAGTGCATTTATTTTTTTTACAGCTGGACGCGTAAAGGACATATGAAGGTCAACTTCATTTTTTTTAATGGAATGAGGTATTTCTTAATACATCAATCGATGCAGCTAGACAATCGTTATAAAAAAGTACTAACCTATGTATGTCATAAAAGCCGAGGGGAGGGGCGGCAAAGTAAAAAAATACTTCGCAACCGTTTACGTTCGTCCGATGTTTAACTTCGCGGTAAATTATAATTCTGGAGAAGTATGGCCGAGGTATGTCCTCATTGCATGCCACGGCAAGCAATTTTATTCATTCCCCTTTTGCTCCTTCCGTTTCCCTACGTCGCTTCGCGTCGCGCGACTTCCTCTTGCGTCCGCCTTTTTATAAAGAAGCGAACTTGTATAATATGCAGACCGAACTTTCCTATTTATCGTATAGACGGTTTATTTGGGCTTTCCTCTATTTCTTTATCGCGAAGTCGCGGCAAGTTGGCTGCTCCGTTGTCGGGGTAATTCGTGATATCGGAGCGAATAGTAATTTATCGGCCATCGCGAATAATTCACGTCGGCTAAATATTTCACCCCCCGGAAAGAAATATCGCGGACGTTCCGGTTAATATATCTCGTGCTTTATTTAATGCTGTGCTTGGGGGACAAAGGTGCTGTATTTTCTCTCTATAACTGCGGGGTGTTCCAAAATCTTTCTACAATCAACCCCCTAAAATCAACTAAAAAGCACAATCAACCCCCCTTTTTATGCGCGAATCTGCGCGAGCTCGTCGCGCCCTTTCCAACGATACCCCGCACGGGGGAGTTTACTGCAAAATTGCGAATTTAACCCTTTCGCGAAACTCAAGATGGTGGCCGAATCGATTCCAGGTCGATTGTGGTCGATGGTGGACGAATCGATGACAGGTTCCCTATATACGTAGTATAGGGTAACCTTTCTTAAAGACTTAAAAAGATTTTTAAAGACGCTTTTTAGTAATTTCTCGCTCGAGGAAAGGGTTTAAAAATTATCGAAATGGCGTCTATCTCTTACAGGGCGACCGGGCAAGTGCGTCCTAGTTGACACTTTGTACAATATCCTATCAAAATGATACTTTTCGAGCAAATATTACAATCCTACATAATATTAACTCATTAATAATAACTGTGACAAGAGTTCGATACCAAGAATGTTAAGTTTTTACAAGACAGACTAAAAATACATCAGATTAAAGTCCAGCTTTGTGTCGACTCCACCTTACGTCGAATGAAAAATACAGGTAAATCTGTCCACGAATCTTTGCGAGTCATTTGCAATCCAATTACAAGAAACGTGCCAATTCTTTTTGTCCTTCGTCGCACGTGTTAATTTTATGTGAAATTCCAGAGGACCGATACGAATCTAATAACGTTAGGCTAAAGGGGGTGAGTGACCTACCAGAACGTGACCCTGTTTATACAAAAAACCCATCCCCTTTTTTCCCGCAAACCGCGTCACGTCCTCCCGCGAGAAGCCTCTTCACGATTCCATGCATTTCTTCCTTATTCCCAGGATCTGCCTTTCACGTTCCTCCTCTATCGTTCGCCGACAGCGAGCCAGTTCTTTTTTTCTAAAATTCGCTGGTTAACAGACAGAGCCAGCGAGTCGCCCGCTGTTTCTCCAACCTCTTTAACAATTTTATGTACGTACCTGTCTTCGTAATATCGTCGTTGCCCCGATCGTTTTCGCGATTCCTCTTAAAACAGTACGATTCCTTGCAGAGAATCGTTCATTTAGCAGCGAACGAGTTTGTCAAGTGAAAAGCACTGCCGAGAGACGCGAGTCCTTTCAGCGTCGTTCACAACGTTGACGGAATGTCCCATGAAATAATTAGGGAAAATATCAATTTTTAGTCTCGAGCAACCAATTTAGTCTTTGCGTCGTCTGTTCAAAGACTGGAGAGAGCAGGCTCGCCAGAATGAGACTGTTCCATCACGCTTCCACCGGGGCCCGGTCACGTGACGCGTTTCCTCTCTGTCGTCACAATGTCACGTGTGGTGCTGGCAGAGAGAGGGCAATAGTATTCCCCTGAATTCGAGCCAGTTCCCCTGATCTGGCTGGCGATGTTGGCAGAGAGACGGAGCACGACCTGCCTCAATATAGGTCGATTTAGAATAATTCTTGTCTCCCTTTGTATCTCGCATCACGTCCTTAACTCACTCGAAAGTTCGTACTTTCGAAAAATTGACTGAAAAAATTGATGTTGAAATTGAAAAATTTGTACTTTAAAGTACAACTTTGTAGTTTACCGACGCTAAAATCGTCGCGCATGCGCGAACAAAACCGTGCAATATCCTAACACTGGCGGAACTGTTAATCGACAATAGAACGAAACGTATTTTAAACTTGCAGTGATCTGAGTCACCAAGAAAAATCATATGTCAAGGGGTTAGTATTTTAATGTAATTCCAAATATTCTACTGTGTCTGTATGTGAATAGATATGTACTACTTTTTCCGGTTAGTTAATTGATTCGCGATTAATGCAATAATCTCATTATCCACTTTTCTTTGTTGACGGCAAAGTTAAGGGTCATTGACGTAATGACAGCGTGTGAATAACCGTAACCTCTTGAAATATCTTGAAATTCCTTACATTACAAATATCGTTTCCGACTGAATTAATTTGTTTAATGTAGAATCACAAAAATTGACGGTTCAGAGAAATGTCGAACAAAATTGATGATCATTTAACAAATTAATTAAAACTTTGGTGGACAATTCTTTGGTAGGTAATTCTATCTTTTCGTTTGATGCCTTGTTTTCGAAAAAACACGAGTTTCGAGGTCCGTCAGGTTCGCGTGTTATAATATATGTAAGAAGTAGAATCGGTTGGTCGTGATCAGACACATAATCCGATTCCCATCTACATAATAGCAAATGCAAGTCATTCTACGTGTAGAATTACTTCCTGGACACCCTGTACATAAGTAAAAGTTGAGTGAATAAGGTTGACGATTACACAGAAATGATTTCTTAAACTTTTAGTCCTGTTTTTAGAACCATTTCTTTAAATCGTGGCTCAAATTTGGCTAACATCTTGTATGCAGAAATAAAGAGTAGTTAACACATTACCGACCGGTGATTATTGCATAATTTTGAAAAATCTACGGTACATGGCAAAACACTTTTTAATGGAATCTTCGATAGCAACAGCAATTATCATTGTGAACTAACAAGTCACCCTCAATAACGTCATCTAATAGTTTCAATTAAGATCGCAATGTAAAAGAAAAAATTTCTATGCTTTCTTTTGGTACAGCACAATTAGGTATTGAAAATCCTATTAAATAGGTTTCCGGTAGGTAAAGTGTTAATAATGGCTGACAGCAAAATGCATTGTTTTGTATACGCTGCTTTCTTTAATTCAAATCTAGCAAAAATTACGTATGTACAAGTTACAGCTAGTTAAGAAAAACTGACAGTAAAACATTGACAGAAACATTGTTTCTTAAAAATTTATGCTGGACTCAGTGAAAAACTGATGTACATAAGCAAAGACAACTAAAAATGAATATTGTTCTCGAAAATGTGAAACCTTATGTTTACAAACAGAACGAACATTGAAGGCCAGAGACACCTGTAGACTTATTAGCAGAAAGTAGACGAAAACTGGTGAAAAATTTGAAAACGAGCGAATGACTTTTCGACTGGAGCGTCTCCCGATAATCGCGCGAGACCGGTGACGTAGCAACCGGCGGTGATTGGATCGCCGGTCACGGTGGCAAACATCGAAACTTGGTCGGCCACATGGCCGGGAAAGGAGGGCAGAGGGATGACCCAGAGCACAACCCTTTCCCGTTCACAACAATCATTTCGGTCGGCGAGTGTTGGTAGCGTTGGCAAGTATCTCGGACGAATCCAACCGTCTCCGTCTGATTTTTTTCTCCGGACGAATTCAACCTCCCCCGCGGTAGTCGTTTCTTGAGGATAGATAGCCGGGAACGTCGAGAGAAACAGACAGACGGCGACGACGACGACGACGACGACATCATAGCTCTCCTCTACCCCGTTCGGATCTCTTTCTTTCTCTCGTCCTCCCCGTCCCTTTCGATTCACTCTCCTCCCTCCACGGTGTCACCCTATCGCGGCCCACCACCCCACTCCATACCCTCTCGCAGCGAGCCCTCCTCGCTGCTGCGCTTACGCTTTCCTTCTCTCTCTTCCCCCCTCTCTATCGCTCTTTCTCTCTCTCACTAGCGCTCCCTTTGGCCGGATCAGAGGGAGAGAAACGTTCCCGAGGACCGGAGCGAGAGGGCGATAGCGAAGTTGCACGGTGGGGCTGGCTCTCTCCGGTCTTGCGCGGCGCGCACCAGTCAACCCGGAGCCACGGTAGCGCAAGTACTGTGTGTTCGTCACGTTAAGGGACAGTCGCATCGGGACACGGCACGGCTCTCTTTACCGGTCTTTAAATAACGCTCGGTGGTAAAGTGTACGACCGCGTTGCGACCGATGTGACACAACCCGAGAAAGCGATCGATCCCCCATCGTCGCAACGGAGATACCGTATCCGCGAGGCAACGATCGCGTTGTGAAAATATCGAAAAAACTTGTACCCAGGTACACGACAAGAGGCAATATTACGGGAGGGGGGTTGAAACGGGTGTTTTGGATAAAAGAGAAAAAAGTTGATCGCGAGTGAGCAAAAGTGTGTGCTGGAACAGGTCGGGCGAGAGAGAAAGAAAGAAAGAAAGAAAGAAAGAGAGAGAGAGAGAGAGTGGAAGAGAGCGGCGGATATCGGAGGTTCCAGTGGTGTCGAACCGATGGCACGCGTGACAACGTCAACGTCGTGGTCGTTATCGTCGTCATTCCCGTGGTCGGCTCGGTTCGATCGGTCCCCGAGCGATCCTCGCGCGTGGAGAGTCGCGGGGATGGGGTCGTGACTGTCCGCGAGTGTCAGTCGACGCCCCGGTCGCAAACACGAGCACGAGCACGAGCGCGACAGCCGACAGCAACCGGTCACGGGACCTGATCTACGTGCCGCACCACCGGAATCAGTAGCAGCAGCAGCCGCCCCGTTGTTATCGGGCACACCGGGACTCGCCGAGCGAACCGGAGACAGGAGACGCGAGACGCAAAAGGCGAAAGGGGGGGAAAAAAAAGTATCGACGTTTCTCCCCGCGCCTCCGTGAGAGTGAGTGTGCTCCTCGCCCCCGCGCTGCTCGCGTGTGTTGCGAACACGGGCCAGCTCTCTCGAGGAGCGTGTCCACGGGAAAGAGAGCAGCGTGTGTCCGGTACCCGGCCCGCCGCCGCCGCGCCGGTTCACCCAGTGAAAGTGAATGATGCGCCGACCACCGTACACGCAGTGGCTATTGTGACAGGGTTGTAGTTTTTACTGTGATAACGCGCAACACATCGGAGGATCCGCTATCGGGGAGAGAGTGACTACTCGCCGCTCCGCGCGAGACGACCACGACGTGTACCGGTGCGTGTCGACTGGCTCACACGAAACGCAACCTGGTGGGTTTCTTACATTACGTACACGACTACGGTACACATCTATCTTTCCCTCGCCGTTTCGCTCGGTCCTGATACGACGGACAGACCCCACCTTTTCGGTTCGCCTTTCTAGCTACGATGTAGCTAGGCCTCGGTAGCAGAAGGTTCGTTGCTTCCGAACCTTTTCGTGGTATCTAGGACAGGGTGATCGAGACGAGACGAGACGATTCGGACAGTATTTTTAGCATCGATTATAGTCTACCAGCACGGGCTAACTGTTCAGGATGATCATAATCTACCAGCGAGATAACTGTTCAGGATGATCGGAGTAGCTACAATGTTATCAGGTGTAACTCGGGGCTGGGAATACGCGCAGGTTCGTTAGTTGCCATCGGCGAGAGACCGGTGGTCGATGTATATACATAGGAACACGCCGCTCTTCACAAACTCGAGATTGCGCCGCGCTTTTTAAAGGCTCTCTAGGAAGCAGACTTCTTCTCGCGTCCTCTTTTTCCGGGCGCTTTTTTTCTTTTTGCGTTCTCGTTCTCTCTCTCTCTCTCTCTCTCTCTCTCTCTCTCTCTCTCTCTCTCTCTCTCTCTTTCGCTCTTCTGGTCATCTATTTTCTTTTTCGGAGGCTGCACGATGCTTTTCATGCAGCTGAATGTGTTCCCTGTTTTCTCTCCTGGCGCATGGCGTATTGCTCCGGCTACCGCGCCGCGCCTTGCCTCTTTCGCTCTTACTCGCGCGCTCCGCCGCTCTGTCTTTCGCCCACACTACCATTTACCTCCCGGTTATGGATATTATTAAGTAATATCTACGTCCCGCGCGCGTGTGGTAGCATGTGCTTGTAAATACGGCACACCGCTCTGCACTGCCTCGGCTCGCGCGCGCACGAGCGTATGTACTCGACGGTGCACGCTGGCGAACGAGAAAGCGCGGGTTCTCTACCATTTTTCCTAGAAACTCGCGACAGAATTATGCGAACTTTTGCAATTAACATAGCCGAACGACTGTTCGTTGATTTATTCGCAATTATGAAATTATCGCGGGGCAGATGTTCACGGTTTAGCAACGATATCTGCTCGGAAAGTTCCAGGACTGTCTCGTTTTTGCTACACCTGGTTAGAACATGTTTGCGTTGCCAACTTCGGATCAGTCGAATAGTTTATAAGCAGCAGTTGATCTTGTCTGAATGAATTTCACTATGTTGAAATTGCTTACAGAGAAATGGAAGTCGTTTGGTCCATGCATATAAAAGTTATTCTGATTTAAAGTATGTGGAATCAGTTACTGCAGATCTTTCGAGCTTGTTATGTCAATTTATATAGCCTCGTATATAAAATTTAGTCAAATTATTTATATTAGGTTGTCTTAATTTGATGTTGCTAAATATTTATGATAATGTTTTAGTACTTCCTATGTGCATGAATCGAAAACCAACTTTTGGAACAACCTAATACATGTTGATTGCCAACGTCAAGGTCAAGTTTATGGGTTAAGCAATGGCCACTCGGGCGAATTTAATTCCTATGTTAATTAGATAGAATCCAGTTTCCCGAGGAAAATATTGATAATGTTTTCAAAAATCCTCGTCCATGGTGGACGAATTTTCTCAAGGTTAAAAAACATTCTTACCATAATCTCCCTATTTTTCCCGTATTCTGCCAAGTTTCAGCTTTAATTTTAAAAAAATGTCATCACTCTACCTCATTTCTATCGAAAGTTGTTTGATTTTGTCTCCGATTTGGACGAAAGGTCCCACTGTGCGGCGTAGAGCGGTGGCAGCGTGTTCATAGCGTAGAATGGAGAGTCACCTGCGTCTCTGTCGGGGCAGTGGTAGCGCGCGGCAGCGATGCTGTAATAACGCCGGCACGCTCGTGCCAGAACCAAAGTATACGCTCGGTGTACACGACCTAAATAAGATGCGATGCCCCCCGGGGCGAAAGTAATTCACAGACACATGCGTGGAACCCGGGGATACACGTATATACGGCGCACCGGCGGCCTGTGCCGGGCTCTCTCGGGCTATAGTTTACCAAGTGCCGCAGGAACGCGCGTCGACCGCTTTAGCGCAGGTTCGACCCGCGTTTTTCGCGTTGAGGTCGTCAGGTACACGCCGCGCGGCCCATGCTCTACCATAATCGCGGTCCGCTTAAGTGGAAAGCGTAAAATTAGCAACCGCTAGACGCACCTCCGATTTTCCGACGCCGCGCCGCCCGAACAGCTCGTTTCCCCCTAGCCATGGCCAACAGTTCGCGTCGCTAATTTTGACATTTTTTCAATTCACCCAGAATATTTCCATTCCTTATGACATTTTCAATTGTATACGATCCCTAAATATTTAGCAAGGTAATAGAAATTAGTTTATGTTAACGGCGCACAGGTTCGATCCAAAATCAAGACAAAGCAATTCTGCAATTTAAACAATTTTTCTCAACGTTTCGATCCAAGTATGGATCATCTTCAAGAGAATTTTGCGTTTGCTATGTGTAAATTGTTTATAAGTGTATAAATTTGCAACTGAACTCAGTTTAGTTCGTGTCAGCATGAAATTCAGTTGCAAATTTATACACTTATAAACAATTTAAACATAGCAAACGCAAAACTCTCTTATTTAACAGAACTGTCCAATGTAATTGTTAAAAAATATCTGACTTATGCAAAACATGTTCCTCGTTAAAATGCACTTTACTTTGCATTTTTACATCTCGGTAAATAAATACTAGATAAAATCTGCAAGCTCTAAAATATTCTTCAAGAAAGAAATTTAATGAAACAGATTAAAATAAAATAACGAAGTAACATAATTGATTAAATAAAAGACTAACACTATACTGAATTCATTTGCTTACGGATCCATAAACCCGATATTATTAACATTAATCACAGAGAACGATTGAAATCGTGAAGTGGGGGTGAATTAGTATTCGAGAGACCTCTTGTAACGAGACTATAGATTTAATTGGATTAACTCGAGACAAGTTGAAACTATTTACTGTTTGCTAAATTGAAGTACTGACTCGATATAATCGGGATAACCATAAACTTGCGCTTGCGTTGCCGAGTACTTTAAATTTCGAGACGGATTAGAAGAATTACAGCTTATTCTAACCACGGTAATAAAAACGTGACGAGTTTACACATCGCTCTCCACTGATACTAATCACGTAATAATGAACGAACGGAGTGGGACACGCACCGTAGATGAATCATAACGTTTTTTCGAGTAGGGTTGTATATTTCTGTTTTCGAGATACGGCGAATAACTAAATTACGGTAATTGCAAATCGTCGCAGTATTCAGACTTGTGCCTCCACTCTGCCTTCCCCTTCTACGATGCTAATCACATACTCTGCAAAATTTCAACCCTGTATCTTGATCGGGAGGGTAGTTACGGGGTAAAATCGAAAAATCAGTTTTTTGCCTACTTTCTCTAGTTAACAACGTTTAGAAATTCTGAGAAAAATCTGACACATGTGTAAAGAACGCGAATACATACTTTGCAATTGGTTTCAGATTATTAAAGTGAAAATCCTGCTTGTAAAAATGCAGATTTCACATGGAAGTTCTAGAGTGACAGCATTTATATTTTTACAGTAGCGGTGTATTGTTCATGAATTTTTTCCGATTTTTAAAGTGAAAATCCTGCTTGTAAAAAATCAAAAACCTCAAAAAAATCGAAAAGATGCAGATTTCACATGGAAGTTCTAGAGTGACAACATTTATATTTTTCCAGTAGCGGTATATTGTTATAAGTATTGTTCATGAATTTTTTTAGATTTTTTGGTTTGGCGCGCCATTGTTAAAAAAAATAAAAACCGATTTTTCGACGTTTTTTCCGAGAAAGAACTAAGCTAACCTTAAAATTAATAATGATAATGAAGATCGTGTAAGATTAACGGTTCGGCCTCGCTGAAGATTTTCATCTATTCGAGCCTCTACGTTTCCATGTCGAAGCAGTGATGTAATGCCGTTACGCCGGATAATCGAATTCGAGAAATTCTATCGTTCCCGGCTAGGGTTTTATGAAAATTGAAACGGTCGGTGTGTGCTCGGGGTTACCAGGGGCTCGTCCTGTCTAGAACATGCGACAAATGCGCGCGCGGAGGACTTTAATTCTCGCGGGGTTGTCGGCCCACAAGCGTGTATGTTCGCGAAACAAAAATTATACTGCTGGGAGTACCGACCCTCCTCGGTGTCCTCTAATGGGAAACTTATACTACTCGAAATAATTAGGGCGTCCCGCGTCTGGAGGGTTCAACTCAATATTTTAGATCCTCCGGAGCGAAACAGGTTCGGAATTGAGGAAACTGGATAGATGCTCAATAATTAGGTACAATAATTTCTTTTACAAGTTTTCTTGCGTTTTACTTAAATCGTGAAATTGATAGTAAAACAGACATTGTTGATTTAAGTCATTCATCGGTAGATAGCGGACGTGATGCATTTATGACTAAAAGGAGTAGGTGTGATTTAAAACAGTGAAAACATTAGAAGAATTTAAAGTTATTTTGATCAACTTTTGTTGGAAACATTTTTTGGCAGATCATAGGACATGCCTTAAAAATCGTGTTAATACAGTATTTCATCGATAAATGTCCCAAATCAATGCATAAACTGAACATTTTTGAAATTGTGACGTGCGGTGTTTTTCCTGACAACCACTGGGTGTCCCAAAAATGTTGTACTTCCCTGAACGGGGTAATTCCCGAGGTAATTTGAAGAAACTTTTTCCTTTGCGAAAATATTCTCCACGGCTTTGTCCAGGAGTTATTAAGGAACCACCCCTTTCAACATTCTCCGACATTTTTGAGGCACCCTGTAGAATCTGTCCCACCAGTTACCGATCACCCTGTATATTGGAATTAGTATAATTGTTTCAGAAGCGGAAATGTTAAGGGAGTGTGGGAAGGGTGAATAGTAGTCCGTGTAGAGGCAATTCTATATAACGTTCGGCCAAACCGTATGAAAGCATAAATGTACTGAAAAAGAGAAACTAATCGATCGGTTATCGGTTGCTTTTCGAGGCGAAGATTCAAAAGAATTCGCATAGAACGATGACCAAAAGAGTCTTTAGCCGACGGATTGAACATTTTACGGGTATGGTTAAGGAAAAAGCGAGATAAATATTCAGTCGAGCAGAGATATTCGCGAAAAGCTACGAACTCGCGCGTATTGAACCGCGTAAGGGGTTAACGGTTCATTATCACGCCGTTTCATCGATAGTGGCGCACCGCACTACCGTAGAACTTGGAATGTTCGACATTAGGGAGGTTATGTACAGAAAATCGATGTTCGAATATATAGGGTAATTCATGGAGGGAGAAACGTGTTCATAAACTATTTTAAAAATGTTAGCGTACGTGATAATATTTTTGTACTAATTATCGGCATTTTCTCTTAATCCTTTTAATAAGTCGAAGATAACGTAGTACGATATCACACCTAAATTCAATCAATGTCTCCAGAGTTTTGTGTCCCACCTATTCATTTCTGTCATAATTTTTATTTTATTCTTCCCTATGCACAGTTTAATATTTAATAAATTTTCTAACCTAACCTGACCACGGACTTTTCAAAAGGGTCGTTTTACACCTTGAAAGCAAATTTCAACATTTTCTTCAACTTCTGCGTTGCCTCCGAGGAGATAGAAAATTATTGTGCTTTCAAAACAGAATAAATGCTTCTTTTTAAATAACCCCTTTCAATTAAGGTAACTGCATTTACAGATTGAAATGGATTTGAGACAGAATTGAAAATAATTTCGAAGATAAACACGCGATTTGTTTGAACGAGTACTGTTTGCTAGAGGTATAGTCAAGCAATTAGTAAAAACATTTAGGCTGTTTGTCCACACGTCCGCGTCGACGGCGAGTCTCTACGGTTGCGCAACAACTGTTAACTCCTAACACTTGCGTACCGAGTTTAGTGCAGAGTCGCCAAGTTAAGTGCTGGCAGCCGAGAGAGGGGGCGACATTTTCCCCTGAATTCTTGCTCCCTCAGAAAGTAGTTGAGTGATCTTCTCGAAATATTGTTGAGAGGAAAAATCATGAAGATTCCAAGACTAGCCGGGTACGAAATGAAATAATAAAATCCGACTGGTCTAGCCTGCGTGAAATGGCCGCCGAAAAGATTCCGAGAAAAACAGCGAAGAGATCGCGGGTCCGTATCGTAAATCTTGGCTAAATTAAACTCGCGCGTTTCCAAGAATAACTGTAATAAAACTGGGAATGGTATCTCCATTCATCAACGACTGACTCGGCGGAGCTGACGTGCCCCGGGCACGCTCGGAGCCTAGCTCCTTCACCCTCGTTATGAAACGGCCTGTACGGGATCGCGCACAGCTATGTACAAGGAAACACGTTCCGCTAGCGGCGTGGCGTGGCGAACGAGGAGATCCGCTAGCCGCCGCCGCGCCGCGCAGAATAGAGCGAGAGAAGAGGGAAAAAGAACGAACAGAGGGGAAGAAGGAAAGAAATAGCAAGAGAGAAGCGCATCGAGTCAGTGGGCTAGTGGGGCCGACAGAATGTAGCCCGTACTACGGTACCGTATCCCTCTTTGTCTCTCCCTCTCTCCGTTCCTTCCGTTCTTCCGTTCTTCTTTCCATCCTTCCTCCTTCCCCACACCAGAGCGTGCTACCCTCTCTCGTTCTCCTCCTACGTCTGCTACGTCCTCGTCGCCTACCACCACCACCACCGTTCATCTCTCGCGGAGAACGCGTGGATTCGTAATTTAATCGAGAGGATTCAAGAACGGCTCTTCATTTAAAGATGAATAGAAAATTGGAAACCGCGTTGTTTCGTTCGACCAAGCTCCCGTCAGCATTCATGAAGCGCGGAATGGTCCGCGAGCTACCTTCGCACTATGGAAACCCGCTTTCCCTGGTGAAAAGTCAATTTTTCAAGATTAAGATATTGAGCAAATGTTTCTTGCAACAAACCCTTCAAAATCCATGTTATTATTCGTTTCAGATTATTCTGTACCGAGATGTACGTTATAAGGCGAAACCCCTTAAAATACAGATGAAATAAAACTTTTAAAATAGTCATCATAGACCATCAACATACAAGTTTGTTATTTTAGGTGTGTAATACGTGGTACATATAACAGTCGTATTAATAACAGTTGGATCCAGTGCAATATCTTTTAGAGGATTCGTTGGAGTCAGGTCCCCGAAGGGTTAGGTGAAAGGTAGAGAAAGATGACAAGCGTGAACGGGGTAGCAGAAGCAAGATTTTCTGCAGGGGAGAAGCCGATGTCCGGCGACTTCTGAACCGGAGCCGTAGGTCTGTTGTAGATCGGTTGCACCCCTCTCGCGAGATCCTCTTAGCGCTGCTGGTAGCCGATACGGCGCTTATTATCCGGGCAGACGTATCATTCGCGGACTAATAACACCGGCATCGTTGTGTTTAGCAACGATACGGCTCGATAGGTTAGGTTAGGTTAGGTTAGGTTAGGTTAGGTTAGTGCACGCACAGCAAGCACCGGCCGGTTGGCGGTGCGCGCTGGGATGGAGTTTTTTTTTTCGCGCGCACTTTAGTCGGGCTGGTTGCGTAACACGCGTGCAGCACCAGCCGTCACACACGTGCGCGCCGCTGCTAACACGAATCACGGTGACACAGTTCATTACACGGGCGCGGTGTGTTGGCCGGTGCATGCCCGCGGATTCGTGCGCAAGCACACACGTACACACACACGCGGAAATAAAGAGGGAGAGAAAGAGAAGAGAGGGTGCATGTGCGACGGGTTCTCCGGACGCGCATATGCTCTTTGCATGCAGGTGCATGGAAAAAAAAGAACCGAACGTATAGACTGGGGAGCGTTGCACGTTACATAGCAGCGGAGTATGTAAAGTGCAGAGATGTACATAGAGGCTGTTCGCTTGCGAGCGTAGACGCAGAGCGCCGCGACGCTTCCTTCCAACGGTGAATCTCGCCCTGCCCTAGAGAGGCGCGGGCACTAGGAACCGGCATGAAAGCACGGAATAGACTACTGTCGGTGGAGATGTGTTCTCTCGTCCGTGTGCGTACGTGTGGCCGGCACACTCGGAAAGCTGTCGAGAATGTGTCCGTGCAGTCGGCAGGCGGCGGATGGGTGGGTGTGGGTGGCTGGCTGTAGGCAAGGCAAAGCAAGGCAGGCTCGGCTGGTGGTCGCTCGGTTCGCTCGATAGCAAAGTGCGGTTCCCCTCGACACGAGCTCTCGTACTTGCAACGCGGCAGGATTAAAGGGGAACAGTCCATGTACGGAAATGTACGATCGATGCGCACATGTCTGAATTTTCGTATCAAGTCGTGACCGATCGGCCGCGGCTCTGCGGTAACGGCGGTCTGTCTCCCGGTCACGAGGAATCCCGTCTCCGCTGATTCCTCTACACCCAACCCACCCGCCTCCCCTCCCCACCACTCCCTTACCGCCTCTTCCTTCACTGCCGACCCCGATGACGAACAGGCCCTCACCTTTTCCATCATTCTCTCCACGGATTACCAAGCTGCCTACCCACTTGTCCGATGGTGCTGCGTGTTGCAAGGGTGGCTTGCCAAGGGAGGATTCTCGAAGGATTCTGGTGTCCCTTAAGAATCGTTAGTCACTGCGAATTTTGCTTTTCGATTAATCACAGTTTCCTACGAATTTCCCACCAAAACTTGCCGACAAATCTTGTTCGACCTCATCTTGTTCGTATTTTACTCGGTATTACAAGTTGCAAACGCAGTTCCATGCCAAATCTTGCTCTCGTCAAGAGGGCAGGGTAAACAGCGGTCAATATCGGAGTAAACCTTGCTCCAGGAACGAAAATGGAATCGTAGAATTTAATTATACAGTTATTAACACTTTACTTACCGAAAGCCTATTGATAGGTTTAGAAAGCATAGAAATTTTCTGTTACTATTGAAACTTCTGTTAAAATTGCTGTTACTATTGAAAAAGTAGATTTTTCAAAATTATGCAATAATCACCGGTCGGTAATGTGTTAATACAAAATTCAACTGTTACATTATGAACTCCCTTAATCTTACGATTTATTATGAAATTATTATGATCGTAATTAAACCCCTCTTTCATTAAAATATTCTCTGAAACCATTTCATATCAATCTAACATTATTTTCTCAATTTTCAAATTAGTCCGGAAAATTTAATCTATGAGCAATCTATCAGAGATTAGAGGAAGAAAATTAAAATAATGAAATTTCTAACATAAAAAGTTCAATTGAACTTGGAAAACTTTAAATCGAATGCTGATATAATTAGACTGCGGATCTTTATGAAACTGAATTGAATGTTACTTCTTCCCTTAACGACTTCAATAGAGGAGAAATCATATATGAACATCTTCAATTTTTCAAAGTTCTGGATAATTTTGAATTTCATCTACTCAATTTTGCTACAAATGTATAAAGATCCGCAGTCTACCGATAATTGATAAGCCTAAGCGTTGCTAATACTTGGATCTTGAATTTGAAAGTAGAATCGAATGTATTCTCGTGACCGTGCCTCTAAAATAGCGCTGGTCTGCGTGCGATATATTAGTTGAGTGGTCGCGATAATCGGATCTGCAAGAGATGCGGCGTTCATGTTTTCGTTTTGGTCGTAACGGGATGCCTCGCATTAATTAGATCCGCGATTTAACGGTGTCAGGCATCCGTATGACAAGTGCACGGAGCAGACAAGAGTAGACAGACGCGTCAACGCGCCGAATACGATACCCATCTCCCGAGACACGTTCGTGTGTCGCTTCTAGCTTGTCCCCTATCCTCTTACACCTCCGTTTCTCTTATCGCGTGACTCTCTTCTTACATCTTGTACGCGTGGCTGGTCTAACCGTTACCTTTCTCTGACCGCCTCGCATTTCGATCCTCGCCGAATTTCAATTGCACCAGGTTATTCGACAGCGCTTCTTCCGGGGGCGGGGGGCGGGGGGAAGGTAATTTTTAAAGTTCCTCCCAGACCCCACGTGTGGGTACTAGTTCGAGAGGGTTTTCAATAAGCTTTTAAGCGACATATAGAAAAGGGGGGGTAAATGATGCTTTTAAGCGAGAAAAAGCACAAAATTAGGACAATTAGAGCTGAAAACTAGAAAAAACTAAGCGAGTGAGAAAGCGAAGGCTAAAAACCTATCGAATAAGGTATAAAATAATAGGGTATGAAAAATGGTATACAGTAGGGTTTAAATTGAAATTATTGTTAGAATTAAGGCTGCGTGCGGTTAATAATAGGGACAAGCGGTTAGTATTAAGAGGTTTAAGGTGGTTCATTGTTCAACTTTTGGATTTAAATCTGTGAGGAAAAAAATAAAATCCGGACAGCGCTTCTTTCCATCTTCATTTTTCGCATTTTCACAGTATGAATATTTCACGGCAAGAATAGTGACTTAACCAACAAATTCAGTATTCTCGGAATAACCATTTCAAGAAGATTATCAAATTTCCATCGAAGTGGAACAGACATCTGACACTGTTCTTGCTGTAGACCAGTGGTCGGCCAACTGCGGGTCTTCCACGAATGACGTGTTCAAATAAACTAATTTTGTTTCAATACAATTTTCAATCAGTCAGTCAATTTTCATCGAAATTCAAATGGCAATTTATTTTCTCACAATTTATCATATTAAAACAAAAGAGAATAGTAAGAACAATATACATATGGGAAAAAATATACAAAACCGAGGTGAAAATTTAAAGTATGTGGAATCAGTTATGCTCGTTACTGTAAATAGAGATTCGAATATTTTCTAGGGTCGTGGTAACTTAAGGTTCCTCCATTTCATAGAGTTCTTCGAAAATGTACCCTAATTCACTAAATTCATTCTAAAAGAGCAGCAGCCTTTTCTTCTACTTGTTCTATCCTATTGTCGTCACGTACCAGCAACCCTTTTATTTTGGAAGAGAGGTAGAAGTATTCCCTTGACGTTAGCTTCAGCTGATTCGACACGTCGCCATTTTAGCAAAGCGATCATCCTGATCCACCACTAGAATGGAAGAATCGAAAATTACGACTAGATCTCCCTCGCCAGACAAGTTAAATAGATCACCTCGATCCTATAAAGATAAATCATCCATCAGTCGTTTAAGAATTTTCGAAAACAGCTCTCCAACACCGTTCCAATAAAGGAGCGACTACACTGCTGATAGTCTGGCATATTCAAAGTTCTGACATGTTCCGAGAAACAAGAATAAAAACTTCTGCTGCAGGTTTTACCCAACACAACCTACAAAACTTCCCCAGAACTTGTCAGCGATTTTATATCCACCGAGCAGACTTTAACCCCTTGCTTTATGTTTTCTTCCGCAACTACACTACTGTGCAAAAGAAAGAAGCACCCAGTATAATTATAACATGTAATGACAAACTATATGTTTATGTAGAAAGTATTGTATGATATAATGATTTTATTGCGTTTAAAGTTATTAGATAATCCGCAATAGCTTCAAATTACCTAAGAAACCACCCTTGTTAAAGGGTTCTATACATAAAAATTTGAATCATTCTATTAACCAGTTAATTACCTTTTTACAAAATCTTTCTGATTTTAAATATATTAGTTACAATTTGCTTCATAACGACAAGATAACGCAGAAATGTAAATATTAAAATTGCTAGTTTGATTTTTCTCGAAAATGGACTTGGGCCACTTTCAAAATAAACAGCGTCGTAGAAGGGGAAAGTAGAGTGGGGGGGGGCACAATTGTTAATCTGACGACTATAGTTCGACGTACCCTAATCGTCAAAACCCCAAATCAACGAACTCTATCGCATGTTGTAGGAAAGAAGGGCGAAATTCATTGAAATGTATCGGGTTCCCGAGAAAGATCGTCGAGGGCCGAGCGAAACGACGACGGGCGGGGTTCCATTTACCGGGGGAGATGCTGATGAGACTGTTTGCAGATCGGCGATCGTCGAACGCGAACCGCCTCTGGCGCCATGTCACGCGAGGTGCACGGATCCCAGGGATCGAAGAGAGTACGGGACACGATCGCAACGTCGACGATCACGACGAGTCGCCTGGGTGTGCTTCGGCTTCGCGGTGACTAGAAGGCTTGCTTGCCGCCCGGCAAAGTCGGTGGGACGTTCATTAGCCAAGGCGCTGACAATACTAATAACGGCGGCGAGGTGATACACGCGGTAAACCGTGTCACGCTGTGGCGTAGGGCGAGTTGGGGTGGCGTGGAGGAGGCGGAAGAGGAGGTGGAGAAGGAAGCGGACGATGATGGACACGGTGTTAACGTAATACCGGTCGAAAGAGGGAGGTGTACATAGTTTGTACAGTTTGGAATCGCGTTGACACGATATATCTATCGGCGGTGATACGCTCTCGCGTACACGTACGCGAATACACGTATTCACACACACAAACATACACGTACATACACCACGTACAGACAGAGACAGACACACGCAACAAGTACACGGAAGAAATCGAAAAGTAAAGTGTTAGCCGAGGAGAGAAACAAGTGCCGGTGTTAAAAGTGCGTAAAATCGAGCTTAATAAAGTAAATAATCCGTAGCGAATCTATGCGAGAGAAAAAAAAGAAAAAGTTTCCGAGCATCGATATATAACACACACCCGTAGATACCATACGTGCGCCCGCGTAAACTTAAGCATCATCGCGTGAGATCCGTGTATAAAGGAGAAGAAATTCCGAATAATTTTGTTAAACGATTTAGCATCGATTCGACAATACCCGTAGAACGAGAAATGAAGCGATCGAGAGGTAGTAGCCGGTAAGCGAACGAAGTGATAATAAATCTTAGAAGCACACCGACTGAGAGAGATGAACCGTTGTACAAAGTGAAACGTGGCTTGAATAGCGATATATTACTATATATAGATGTATATGTATTATATATTATATATTCGAGTGTACACGTGAAAGGGAAGTAAGAATTCTAAAGGAAAGAGAGAGAGAGAGAGAGAGAGAGAGAGAGAGGGAGAGAGAAGGACAATTATTATACACAGACGAGATAGTCGGCGAAGTGAGCTTGTGGACAGAATCGGTGGAGACAAAGAAGAATCGAGCTTCGGACAACGGGAAAAACGTAAATTTCGGGTGGCGTCGCGGCGCTCCGCAGCGGATGTTACGGCGAACCGGGAAAGAGTGCCGCCACCGCCGGGTCACCTACGGGAGTAGCAGCCTGGAAGTGACGAAAGGCCATCACCACGGCGTTCAACATGTTCGAGATGTGGAGCGCGGTGAGTTCCAAACTGGAACACTCCGCGACCTCCTCGGGCTCGCCGTTACCTTTGACTTCGCACGCACCGCAGACACCTCACACCTCGTCCGGGAGCATAAAAGGTAATCCACAACTAGCGCCAACTATGTACCGACTACCCGGGTACCCGGGTCATATCCGACCCGCCGGGTATCCGAGTACTCTCATCGTCAGACACATATACAGGTTGAGACGCCCGAAACGGGACACCTGCATAAATCGGCTGCTATTGGTGTTAGGAAGAAATGCATCAGATGGAACTTGCTTGGTTTCGAGGGGGCATTAATCACATGTTAGTAGCTTTTTTGTAGGTGGACACGTAAAGGACATATCTAGGCTAGTACTTGTTTATAACGAATGTCCAACTGCATCGATTGATGTATTAAAAAATAACTCATTCCATTAAAAAAAATGAAGTTGACCTTCATATGTCCTTTACGCGTCCACCTACAAAAAAGCTACTAACATGTGATTAATGCCACCTCGAAACCAAGCAAGTTCCATGTGATGCATTTCTTCCTAACACCAATAGCAGCCGAGTTATTCAGGTGGCTTGTTTCTTGCGCCTCACCCTGTATTCAACGATTCAATCGAACACCTTCTTCGCGATTCCCAAATGTTTATAATTGGACCGCGGATATTTATGCATTTATCAAGAAATTTTGATTATTAAGTCATCAAGGGATCAATTTAAGTCATTAAGGGAAGAAATAAATCTTTATTTTATTCCTGAATCCCACAATTAATATAAAGTATAACGCACGAGAGAATACTCCCGCGGAAAGACCAGTTTTCGTTCGTCTTTGCGCATCTTCGCCCTAATTGGTTTAAGAAAGTGAGGACTGGGTAGTGGCGTAAGAGATGATAGGCTCGCATCACCCCCAGCATCTTCTAAGCTGCGCGAAACGGGTTACTCTCTCGTGGAATATACTTTATTATTTTGCATAAAGATCCGCTGTCTATTTATAATGTTTCAGGCAATGCATACTTTCGTATCGAATACTGGAACAACGGACATGAAAGTCAACAATAGGAGTACTATCCCCGCAGGAGTGCGGATAGTACTGATGAGACAATTTTCGGCCAGACATTTGGGACATTTATCAATAAAATACTGTATTCGGGTACAACAATGATGAGTCGATCCACTGTCGATCGTCCGTACAGAAAAAAGCATGACGTTTAAAGACGCGACAGACTGATGTGGATTTTCTAATTCCGCTCGCGTCGGAGAGCCGTTGTAATACACAGACCCCACCGGAATTGCCGTGAACCGAGTTTACATAACGTCCTTTTGATAACAACGCGGTCCCGTGGTTACTGACATTCTATTCATGCGCGACTGTGTTCGTCCGTGTACCTGGACTTTTCGATTTGAGGTAGGCGTTACCCTGAATCAGGACATTTTTATTTGTTGATCCTGCAACAATGGCCTCGTGTACATTTTTTCCATTCTTCTCTATTTTCGTTCACTGTTGTAAAATACGAACGTATCTTTGCAAACATCCAGTTTTAGAAAAGTTTAGAAATTTGATCGAACATACAGTGTTTCGTACACATTTTAAAAACGTGCGACTTTTTCAAAATTCGACCCAACAGCTTGAATTTATTTTCAGACGTTAGAAGGATTAATTTGCTAGCTAATGTGCAAATAATTTATTTTTCGATTGTTATTGGCCGCAATTGCGGAGGGAAAAGTGAAGGTCTCGATTTCTAAATTTCTTATCTGTGCTTGCAATGAAAATCTAAAACATGTATTTTGTAAATCTAAGTCAGTTATATATACATGTACGAAATTTCATTGAAGTATTATGAGAAAATAATTTTATAAAGACCTGTTTTGTCTACCTATGAACGTTGAGAAGGCTGATTCCACTCGCAGTAGATTCGGTTCGCCATTTTCCGACCAACACGCTCGAGCGGAAACCGAACATGCACGAATTCCACAGAAGCAAACCGGCGGCAAAGGCAAATCTGAAACACTTGAAAATGTTGACGTTTCAATTAATTCCTCGATGAAATTTTACTGTGTGTTGCATGGCATTGAGTTACTTTTTGATCGATACGGTAAAAGTTTTTCATGTCAAATGCGATAAACAACGTCAGAGGGAAATCGTTCGTAAAATGGCTGCGCCGTTTTTGAGAGAAAGGGGAGCCGGGAGTCACGGTAGACAAATTTCTCGACACACAGCGGTGTTTCAACTTTAATGTCCGATAAACGCGGCCAAATAGTCTCGTAACTTCGAGGGTTTGTCGCCATCGATTATTCGATCTCGTTATCATGCAAGATTGCACGAATTGATCTCAAACATTGGCCACGTGATTGATGTAACTTCCAAAATGATCGGACCACTAGATAATGCCAATACGCGTACGTAAATATGTATCGATCCGGCCGCGTTTGCATCGAATCGCTACCAAACCGATAATTTTAGCAAATAGGAGGAAATCGTTGCTGCCGGACGATCGTTACAATGATATTATCGGATGCATAAACATTTCAGAAAACCGATACTACATTCCATTCTTCGATTCGCGCTGTACCATACCATTAGTTGCAAACAAATTATTTATTCGTAGACAATTTTCTGCTTTATGACAGTTAATCCACTCTGAAAAATATTTTAGGCCGAGCTGAAAATTTGAACATTTTTTTGCAGGTTAATATGACAGTGATTGAGCCAGGAAAAATAATAATTTTCATAGACAAAAATATTCATAGACAATTTATTCAAATATGAATACTTGCAATTTTTTGTTTAAACAATCCGATCACTGTATATACTTTATTTTCCGTTCAAAAATTTGGCGTTTTCACAAACTTGACGGTCTATTCGCTTCAACTCGTAAATAACTGACAGTCTACCGACAACCATTACGAAGTACAGAGATCACCTTCTGAACAATGACAGCGAGAGTCATAAGCAAAATTCAAATTTACAAAAGCACGGAGAGGGTTAACTATAGTTCTGCGGAAAACGGTGAGAAAGAGAGAGTTTCGAAATCAGCGGCAAGACTACCTCTCTCGAATCGTTTCAAAACTGTTTTTACGGTCGCGACGTCGCGCACCGACTCGAATACAAATACGATCCGAAAGCACCGATGTATCCAGAATGTTCTACGACGCGATAGTTGTTTCTCTAAATCCAGGACTGGCGATCTTTTATGCAATGTTTCCAGTGAACGACTAAAGTTGCGCGCTTTTGAATTAGCTGGACGTCGAAAACGATATTTGTTGGCGCAGGTGTCATTGATTTTAAATTATTTAATATTCATCAATAATATTATCGATAATATTCATCAATAATATTATCGATAATATCCATCAATAATATTAATCAATAATATTATCGATAATATCAATCAATAATATTATAAATAATATTAATCAAATAATACAATACTACAAATATAATACAAATAATATTAATAAATAATATTAATCCATAATATGAATCAATAGTATTATCGATAATATTAATCAATATTATTAATCAACAATATTATCGATAATATTAATCAATAATATTATCCTTCTCTAGGTTCTGCTTTCTTTTGTACTCTCGGCGCGGTAGACGCAGTCATAAAAAAATGATGGCGGTATGCGATCACTGTCCGTGCAGAACACAGGCTGTTGAACAGTAAACGCGCCTTTACCGTATTGTAGATTCGTGCTCGAATGAACGTGTACCTTTGCACTGGCGTGAATTACTGAATTTAATTGAGTGATTATCATGTACCATGTATCAGATAAAATAGTTAAAAATTGGAGCAGCCCGTTACACTTACTCACAGCGTCAAACAAACACAAACGACGCGCGAGCGTTCATTCATCGACGCGAGCTGCAAAACGCCTCAAAGCGAGCGATGTCGCATAATTAAGTTCCGAATGAATTCCGCGAAGTTCGCGACTGACGTTCACAATCGGCGGAATTTTCAAATGGACCGCATAATTTACGAAATACGAGGCGGTTCTCGAGTCGCTCGTAGATCGTTTCGCACACGCGGCGTGTCTGAAGTCGCGAGTTCCGCGAATCATAGTGAGGAGAGAGAGAAGATAGCTCTCGAAACAACCGAAAGACCGGGAGGAACGGTTTCAAAAGTAAGTTTACGATGTCGCGAGTCATAGTCGTTCCGAATACGAATACGTATACGAATACGCGATCGAAACGCGGCGACTAAATTATGCAAAGCGAAAGTACCCACGTAAGTGTCGGTTGCGCAAATGCTTCGTAAGAAGAACGCCCGGTAACGTCGTCGTCGTCGTCTGGTAATGTCCTCCTGCCTTCGCGATGACGAGAAAACGAATTTCTTCTGGGCAGCCTCTGCTGCCTCTAGATTGGCCGATTAACTCGACTTCCGAGACTGCGTTCCGATTTCTTGTCCCCCGATCTTGTCTCAGTCAGCCGAACGCCGCGCCGCGCCGTGATCTACGGCAACCGTATTGCTTCGGAGCTCGATCATCCCCCAAAATTAAAATTCGGCCATGATATCCAACATGATATTAATAACACCTAGTATCGGCCTGCGTTAAATCTGGTGTTTTATAATTTTTAATAACGTAAACAATATTTTGAATAATGGTACAGCAATTTTTAATCGCGCCTCGCAGTCCCCATTCGAGTGCTAACAATAAGGGTTAATCTGCCGGCTCCAGTCTTGCGTGTAACCGTACCAAATTATATTGTGTAAATACTGTTAGGGTTATGATTATTTTCAATAGTCGAAGGAGAGTCGTTTGTATTTTCACGATCTACAAGGCTGCTCGCACAAGACTAGGCCTGGATCCGCGAAGCGTCATTTGCATACCTTCCGCTACTTCAAAACACGACGGCCACAACTTTATCGAAAATACCATCGACCTATTTACGACAACAGTATCAACGTATATAAATATTTACAACGTTAATGGGCCTAGTAGAAATTATTCACTGACAGTAATTATCAGAAGTGCTTTGCGCTTGTCGTCGAGTTAAATATGGTAGATCCAGTCAGGTGAGCAAATTTCCGATAATACTAATTCGACTCGGATATTTTCAGCGCTCGCCCCATTTCGTAGTCGAAACCTACGTTTTGCGATCTAGATTATTAACTTCGTGCCTCATCATTTATTTTCTGACAATCGCGACTATCGCACACTGGCTGACGCTTTACTATCAAAAATGGGTATCGTATACTCATTATAGATAGAATCAAATTCGTAGAAGTATGTTCAGTACAGTCGTAAAAGACCGCGTACCCTAATTTTTAAATGTAAAAAATCAATTCACACACACAAAATTTCTTGTTCTGATTACATTTTTTCGTAAATAAATAAGAAATATAACAATATTTAACACTTCCACCACGGCCCGGCCATGTTTTATATCAACAACGTCAAAACAAAATTTGCGGTTTATATCAATTGCATTTATAAACAATAATTTGTAAACATAAGAAAAATATCTGCACTTTTATACTATTTAAATAGATAAGTATTACGATTTCGAAATCGAGAGGAAGAATTAATGTTTTTCTTCTTTAAATATTAAAATAAGGTACGGAAAAGAATATTTTAAATTTACGTTACATGCAGACATTCAAGCTAATTGATGTAATTCAATCGAGATGAGGAATTAACACATCCGCTGTAAATTAAAAAATCACGACGACAAATCGTCGAATGATTATTAATGGACTGCGGATCTTCATGCATTTATGACGAAATTAACTGGGTCAAATATAAAACGATGAAAGATGTAAAAGATCTCAGAATATTGTTATGTTGCTTTCAACGTGGAAAAACTATCAAGGGTGAAAATGAATTTTTATTACCACGCATATATAATATTAGGTTGCCAAGTCGTTGTTGTTGTATGCGTCAAATCTTGTAATCGAATTTTAAACCACTTCCCGATGAGCTCGAGGCTTGAAACTTTGAACGTTGCTCAGAACTGGATGACAATGCAATATTAAAAAACAAATTAAAAAAGAAACTGTGCGCGTTCAGGAGAAGAAAAGATTTTAATATTAACCGTCACACCTCGCAGCGCGACGCTCGGTAGTACGTGATCACGTTCAGCGATCCCCACTCCGCGCGTCCCTACGTATATAAGAAAAAAGTTTTATAAAAACCACGCTTATATTAAAATGCACTAAAAAGGAGAAAGAAAAATTAAAAATACGCACACCCAAGTATTAGCGCGAGGGTTGAAGGGAGATGTATCCCGTTCTGCAATCAATAAACTGCGCCAGTTCATACAAACTAGAAATAAATCGGAGAAGATCGTTCTCTCCTCGTCACTATTTCTAGCGAAGTAAAAATAAATACCCGGCATCGACCTGCGTTAAATCTGGTATTTTTATAATTTTTCGATTCGCGTGTACCAAGTGTGCGAGTCGTGAAAAATGGATTCTACAGTCACAAAAGTAGAATGACTCGCGTACGCGTCCGTGTTTATTGAAAATTGGGTTGTAGATCGGTATGTATTGACGTTTCCGCACGGCAGTTTGCAGAGATGGGAAATAAATAGAGAAATTGTATTCCGGTAATGGTTCTATTGAATTGCAAAAACATGGAACGAACATTGCACAGCTATTCCTATTTATCGTGCCAGTGTCGCCAGATCGAGGCTTGTCTCCCACTCTGTCTTACCCCTTCCACAACGCGACGTCTTTCCCCCACTCCCCGGCGGCGAGCGTCCCCACGCCACGCCCCGATCACGTGACGCGTTTCTCTATTATTATTTCGTGAACATTCGGAGTAATGATGTTTTTCGTGAGCTTTTTTATCTGAGATGGAACGGTAATTTAAAAATGTGTTTTGTTGATTTAATAATGTCTTAAATTTTGTACGATTCCTATCAATTAGACTCCAAACAAATTGTTGTTTACTCATTTTCTAGTAAACTAGTCTAACTGGTCTAACATCTTAAAAAAATTCAAGTCCTTTTCTTATTGATTTTTAAGTATGTCCACTTAATATTGTCCTCGACGGTATACCACGTGACTGATCAAATGCAGATAGAGAGGGGGAAACTGTATCGTGCTTTCTTCGGTGAAGTTTGAAAGATTCGGCAGGGGCCGATGATTTTTCTCGTGACGGAACACGCGAAGGTATATCCGGCTCGCGTTGTCGCCGAAGGGGTTTCTCGTATATTTTTTTCGCAAGTGAAAGCCAAAGCAGTGACGCGAGTCTCCCGGTGAACGGTGTGTTCGACAGTGGCAATCCTTCATCCTTCTCTCGGCGTGTTTTCAGAACCGACGAACGGGTTCGAAGGTTGTCGTTACGAAATCGATCCACGTCTGTTGTTTTAACGTGAACGCTCTCCGGTTCGTACTTATCGCGCCATTAAGATCGCTTCTCTCGTTGTCGCGTTCCCGTCGAATTTTCCGCCCGAGTAAACTGACAAAATTCTACCGGTCCTATTTTCCCAAAAAATAGTCCGCTAATGGAACTGAATCAGCGAATTGTCGACTCTCGTGTTAGGAACAATCGTGAGGCTACGTCTGCTGTTTTTTTAATTAACAACTTCACGCTCCAAAGTGAACATCTACTTTCAAGTACGGTAGAAGTCTCTACTATCACAAGAAGCTCCAAATTTAAATAACTTTAAACAAATTTAAATATTTTCGAAAATATTGATTTTACAGAAAAAAGTTTCAAACAAAAAATTAAGCCCGTAAACAGCTTTGCAAAAAAAGTTATGTAGATTTTTTACGTAAACCTATCTGCAAGGCAGATGGCAGTGAATACGAACGACGAGTCAACTGTCATCCTCATAAGGTTGAAATCGTTGGATATTTTCATAGAAGAAAATTGAAGAACGTCGGCTTGAGTTTTCACCATGTTTCCAATTGTTAAACAGAACGCTCGATGTAATAATAGCGACGTAATTATTGGGAAACTGTTTATTGTAATATTGTGGATTGTAGGTCGTAACGCAGGCCGATGTTTGCCTTTCGGCTCGGAATTACGGGGGACAATTATACGTTGCGAGTCGGCGACTCGTTCCGAAATAATTGCCACATAATTATTCCCGTAGTAAAAGAAGTCTGATATGCAGCTCCGTTACCGGCGTACGTGTGCTTCCCGTCATTCAAAGATCATCGACCTTATAGACGTCACGATGCGATAAGATTATAGTAATAGGTACAACTACTGTAAGTAGGTAAGCGTTTCAGTCTTTACACGATAGACCGCCAAGCCGAGCCGCAGACGTTTGAACGCGTGCGACAACTGCTTTCAGGAAAATGCTAAGTATTCCCTCGAAAAGGAAAAGGTGAGAAGCCGTTTGACCAAATTTTACGACTGTTGTTTCGTGCTAACCTAACCTAACCTAACCACGCTCTCAACCTCGACACTTAACTGGTACCATGTTTATCCAGAACACGAAGTAACATGCCAGGATCTCACCAAAATATGAATATGTACTCTCAAATATCTTCAAGCATACAGGGTGCCCCAAAAATGGTTGTCTTTTGAAGAACTTGTTCCATTTTGCGAAAATGTTCTCCGTGGCTTCGCTATCACTGGTTTTACAATTTCGTTTTAAAATTCTTACTTCACTTTTACAGCGATAACTAAAGGTGTAATATAATGAATTTGATTTTTGTTTGATTTATTCAGAATTAAAATAATCTTTAATCATGCCTACCTACACCCCAATATATAAATTATTTTCACTGGAAGGAAGTATTTTTTGGATGTCCTGTATCATTAAAGTCTAAATCATCTGAATCTTCTACAGAAGTTGAGGAAACAAAAATTTTATTTACATAAAAATGTTTGCCCTACTCTGCCCAGTATAATTCTATGGTTCTTAATTACGAATTTCATTCTTGACAATCATTTCCCATGGAAGAATCTTTCTAAATAATTGTGCAATAAAAAATCTATTACCGGTCAGGTGACGGTAGTTTTAGCGTGAAATATGTGAGAGAGGCGGGTCAGAGAACTCGCCAGTTTCGACGGAACCCGGGAAGTAATGGATGTTACGAGTTTTTATTAAACAGCAACAGTAATTATTCCGCGAAACGAAACAAATCACTCGAGAACCTTTTACGGCGGAACCGCTAGGAATATTATTATGTATGTTCATTTGCACGGAACACGTATGAAAAACGTGGACACTCATTTGGGTCAACTCGGCGTGCAACAATGCTACGAAATAATATCATTCGATAACGTGTGTGCAAATTATTCTTCGTGCTGGCCGCGCGTATCTCCATTGTATTGTAATTGAAAAATTCGACGTGCAATGGATAAAGTAAAACTAGAACGCTCACCTGTTTGTGCCGTGTAAAACGGTCGATATTGTAAGAAAAACTTTTACGGAATAAAACTCTTTTTATTAAAAATAGAAGCAAAATTCAACGTTTTCAAAACCATGGAAATTGAATGTAATATTTCGTTGGTAGAACTTTACTTATTTCTAGCGACGTTTGCTCGATTAGTCTCCCCATTTGCAAGTAACGAATTTTTCTGACAAAATTTTAACTCTCCAAAAATCTCTTTTTTTCCTCCCTCATTGAAAATATTTTTTTTACTCCAATCCCCGTAATTTTAAACTCAGCATAACAGGGAAGTGCTATTAAACGATAAAGAATTAGCATTAAAATTAGAAATAGCATTATTTTTGGTTTCGGAGAAATTACACATACTCGAACACAACCCTATCTTTCGTTTAAAAATGTTTTCTCGCAATATTAATCGCTTCATACAGAGCACAGAGAGGAAACTGTCCGAGTTTTACTTGGAGGCACAGTGTATGCATAAAAGAAAAAATAATTCACGGTATGGGAATGATGTACCATTTAAATGTCAGGCGATACCCCGGCGATCATTACGGCCGCCGGCGGCGTTTTTCGAACGGGAACGATGACGCTGGAAACTGGGACGCGAATTTTCGAAAGAGCAAAATCAAAAACAGAAGAAAATTCTCCCGTGGTTGCGTGATCGTTCTAGGTGTACGTAGGAGTTGCCCCGAGACGTCTCCGAGAAAACGGTCCATTAAAACAAACGCGTGGCCCGGTCTGAGGAGATCCGTTCAACGACGCCGCTTAAAGAGATATTAATTATTCGACTTCTAAGCCCTTCATTATTCACATAACTGGAACTCCGGCTGCGCTGACTCCGGAGATACGTTTGAGGGAAGAAAGAATTGCGAGCGCGGAAAAAAAAGGAGGAGAAAGAGAGAGAGGAACTAGGCTGGATGGCGACGGAGAGCAGTCGGACTAGTGGTGGGTTTCGCGGGGAGGGCGAGAGGGTTGACGGACGAAGAAAGGAAAGAGGAACACCTAGCCTTTAAAACACGCGCGTTATAGTCGCTTAGGAGAGCGAAGGCTAGAGAGAGAGAGAGAGAGAGAGAGAGAGAGAGGGAGGGAGTTGGAAGCAGAGCGAAAGGGAGACGGCAAAGAGCAGAGAAAGAAAGGGGTGGGATCGTAGTAGAGGGTGGCGAAGGGGAGGAAGAGGTAAAGAAACCAACAGCCAGGAACAGGTATACAGGGTGAGGCGCCAGAAACAGGCCACCTGAGTAACTGAATTTTTCAATTTCAACTTCAATTTCAATATCAACTCTTCAACTCCATTTTTAACTTCAATTTTTCAATTCCATTTCGTTAATATCAACTTCAATTTCAATATCAACCCTTCAACTTCAATTTCAATTTCAATTCGTTAATTTCAACTCTTCAATTTCAATTTCAACATCAATTTTTTAATTTCAACTTCAATTTTAATATAAACTTCAATTTTAATATCAACTCTTCAACTTCATTTTCAACTTCAATTTTTCCATTTCTACTTTAGTTTCAACTTCAATTTGAACTCTCGCATTTCCCAGACCATGCAACTTCTGTATACAAAACTTTTTCGTGCAACGCATACTTTGCAAGTTATTATAGGTGTGCAAGTTGCGTGGACCACCCTGTATATGCCGCGTAATCCAATTACAAGACTTGTTTATTTTTTTATGGTTTACATGTAGCTGTCGACAAAGTGGGGGTTGAAAAATATATTTTATCGAATATCTCCTAAGCCATTAGACGATTTCAAATATCAATTTTTCAGTCGTTGAATGACGAATCTTTTAGAGTGAACGAATTTTTTGCGAAATATGTTAGAAATTAACATTTTTAAAAATAAAACGTTACAGTTTCTCATGACGATTTGTATACACAGTCTACATTACGTCTTTTCCAAAAATTTCATGAAAATCGACGTGCTGCGTAAGAAATTCCAAGCATAAACGAATTTCAAACAGTCACAAGCAAAAATGAGATTGTTGGTCGAGTTCTACATTCGCGGTTAATCATTCGCAAAAGACCAAATCCCAAAGACACGCGGACACTGTCAAGCGATGGCAAGCCTAAGCCCCGAAAACAGGAAAAAGAGAGGCTCAAAGCTGGCGTCGGACATCTTCAAGCCGGCGAATTAAAAATTAAATTTTCAACTGGAGCCTGTATCCCCCATTCAGCCCTTCCATCCGTCAGCGGCGCGCGGCGTCGGTCGCGGGAGCACCCACTCCGCTCTGAAATTTTCCGACTCGTTAAATCGTCGCATGAAAAAAAGGAGCGGAGAGAAAGCCGGAAAGAGGGACGGAGAGGAGAGAGGAGCAAAAAACACATACACACAAAACACGCATCCATTAAAGGACGAAAAAGAAAAAAAGGAACGGAAAAGCGGTCCCTCTCTCTCTCTCTCGTTTTCCAGGGAAAGAGAAAAGCGGACGAGAGGAACAAAAACGGGAGAGAAAGGGACGGAAAAAAGAACGGGGGGAGCGGGTTGAAAGAGGCTCGACCATTGTCCGTCGTTTCCACAATAAAGCTCGCGCTTTTGGACGATGAGAAAACGTTGCACGTGCGAGAGAGCGTATCGACGTCTGCGCCGCGGAACGGCGTGGCATACGGCAGCGATGACGACGTCGCCGTCGACGACGACGAAGGAGACGACGACTACTAGGATGTCGTCGTCGACGTCGTGGTTGGCGACGCGAAGTGAGCTTCGGTTGCACGGGCGCGCGGCTATCGATCTGCGAGCCCACGCTTCCGTTTCTCCTCCTGTCCTCTGCCGCGCCTCACCCTTCAGCAACTGCAGTTGCAGCTGCAGCAGCAGCAGCAGCAGCTTCGCGACCCAACCCTCTCGCTGATACTTCAGCCCCTACCTCCCTCTCTGTATCTTCCCACAGAGTCTGTCTCTTTTTCTCCCTCTTTTATACAGGGTGAGGCGCAAGAAACAGGCCACCTGAATAACTCGGCTGCTATTGGTGTTAGGAAGAAATACATCAGAGATGGAACTTGCTTGGTTTCGAGGGGGCATTAATCACATGTTAATAGCAACTTCATTTTTTTAAATGGAATGAGGTATTTTTTAATACATCAATCGATGCAGTTGGACATTCGTTATAAAAAAGTACTAACCTGTATGTATATGTCGAAGAGTTAATAGTTTAGGAAATATTTCAATTTATCAATAACACTCTTCAATTTACACTATCATAGTGTTTTAGAGTTATTAAAATTGAAATATCTCCTGAACCACTAACATTTCAACATGCAAAGGTTAGTACTTTTTTATAACGAATGTCCAGTTGCATCGATTGATGTATTAAAAAATAACTCGTTCCATTAAAAAAATGATGTTGACCTTCATATATCCTTTACGCGTCTATCTATAAAAAAAAAGAAATACACTAAACAATGTACCCCTTCAGACAATGCAGCTTTTGTAAACAAAACTTTTTCGTGCAACGCATACTTTGGAAATTATTATAGGTGTGCAAGTTGCGTGGACCACCCTGCATTTACTCTTTACACTGTTTTCGGCGACCGAGGCAGTTCGAGCTGTTGGGTCCCCCGCGGGGTATACCCCCCAGTGGACGGGCTAGGCGAACTGACCAGGATCCTACAACTCCGTCCGACTTGGATCAAGACTTTCCTGTACCATTCCTCGAATTGTGGACTGAAACTTTGATATTTAATTTATCGCAGTAGATTTTTAAAGGTTCATTATTACATTTTTATGGTTCGGGTTTGAGATTGTTTGCTGTGTCCACAGAATCTCTTTCTTTCGGAGTAATGTAATGACTCGGATCACACACTGTGGACGTTGTTTGTTTCGTAACAGATGAAAAGCGAGCGAGCGACGGGGTGTAAAGAACCGACGGAGATAATTGACCGCCGAGACGAGACGAATGAGAATAGATGATTCGACAAGTGAAGGCACGAAGACGTAATAGAATGTTGATATCGTGCACAGCGCTATGTTTATAAATACCGCGACGCGGCCGATATCAAATATTTACCGTTTCACTGGTGGCTGCCTCGAAAAAATGTTCACGCATTGTTGCGGTTACATTATATCGCGTTCAATGTATCGTTACGAGAATTATGCAATCTAGATTGCAACTATGTCAGAAATATTCGCCAGCGGATATAATGAATTATATAATTTCGTTTGAATACGTAATTAGCCGCGGACACAGTAAACCAGTGGTGCTCTACATTTTTCCGCAATAGACATGCCGTTGAATAATTAACTCGTTGTCTATTACAACAATAATTATTGTACTGCGGAACAAGAGTTTGAATGTTGTACAATAATGGTCAATAATTGTAAACTTCTAAATCCAACAGACTCCAGAACAGTTAATTATTTTTCAATTTTTCTTAATTTTGTCTTTCAAAAATTCCTTCAAAAAATTCGACAAAAATATGAAAATTTCAGTTTTCACTAATCGTCGTAGAATACGATAGCTGTAACGAATATACAAACATTTTTGTCTTCTCTCGGTAGGGGCAATACGAATATAGTTGATAGTGGGAGAACTGGTACACTGGTAGTGGGAGTCGTGAAGTAAATAAACATTAAGTAAATTCGTCGTGTTATTTCCATTGTTTAAACAGTCGCCGTAATTATTTTCCCAAAATCGAAAGCTTTCGTAAATAATTGCTCACAGCAGAAAACCTACCGATTTCTTGAATATGATTCCGCCGATGGCCGCACTACAGACGTGTAATATGAAACCCATTCGACGCGATTTCAATATCCGCAGAAATTTCTGTACAAGCGTGGCGGTTGTTGTTCACAAATTCCACGAGGACGATCCTCCGACTCGCATTCCGAATGAATGCCGCGGCAGCCCCGCGCACGTATTCGGTTCGATACGCCATTAACGATAGGTCAAACGATATTGTCCGTGGAAATGTGAATCGGAGAAAAACACGCGGAGAGAGAAGAAGGGGTCCTCCAGTCGTGCGCACGCTTCTATGCGTCCTGTAAATAGGACTTTCGGACGAAACTGATATTTCAAGTTGTTATCGCTTGTTGAATCGTCCGGGACGGAGTCGCCGGGAGGGGAAAGTGACTCGAATCGAGGGGAAACTTCCCCTCTATGCCGGAAGAGTCACGTGACGTTGTGACGTATGCACGACAGAGATGAAACACGTCACGTGTTAGCTTCGTGGAGGGGGAAGGTAGAGTGGGGAGACTTAATCCGCGGACTCTATTCTTAAACTGTTAAAACGATATTGTGGACCACCATGACCCTGTGGGAACGCGTCCGACAATGGGTTTCGCGATTCATATCGAGATATCTCGCTTTAAGGAGTTTCAGCCGACGCGGCGCGGCCCGTTAACCAAGCTCACGCACGTCCAATAAGGAGCATAACTGATTCCACACACTTTAAATCAGAACATAGGTGTGCAAGTTGCGTGGAGCACCCTGTACATAGTCTCTTTACAATCGTGAACATCCTAAACGTTTACAGTGAATTAATCATAGCTTCTCAGAATAGTGAAAGAATCATGTGTTCCACACCTCCGCTCATTTCGCTCGTGGAAGTGTGATCGGCAGACTTGCGGAACTTTATGGAAAATAAAGATTGTCTGCATCATTAATCATGCATAATTAATTCGAATAGAGACATCTCTCTCAAATCTTGAATTTCATCTTCTGAATTTCGCTGTGAATCCATAAAGATCCTTAGTCTAGTGATCAGCCTTGTACCTAATGTGCGTTTCTCCTCTGAATTTGCTACATAGTATTTGCGTGCCGTTATTACGAACGGTAATATCGTTTTTTCTGCTGTCGGACTTATTACCCAGCATCCGTGTTGAACACGGCGGATAAAATTCAAGGATTGAAGGTTCTCAGGCGTTAACAGGTGACGCAGAAAAATGACGGCACGGTGCGGTGCCGGCGGTATCCGTTAGAACCGTCTACGTCTGGTCGTTGCGGATTGGAATCGCGCGCGGCGTTATCTCGGAAAAGTTTCAATATTTAACAGAAGCAGGAAGGCGGCGATAGGAAGAAAGATTATCGAGCGGCAATTTCCCGAGTCAACCGACTGCCATACTGCGAGTGGATGTAGGACAGCATGGCAAGAACGGCACTCTTGGCTCGTCACACTCGTTACCAATTTAGATGTGTCCATTCGAATGCATCTCTACACACGCATTGTGTCGCTAGACTCATTAGCGGGCTACTCGCAAATGACTCGGAGCTTCTGCGCGATCGATCCGCTTGCTAATGAGATCGGGCACTATTTTCTTTTTAATTTATGCGATTAGTGCTGACGGCGCGGCGCCATCGCGGCATTTCTTCTTCCCCGAAATTGAATTATATCCCAAAAATTGATTTCGCCGGTTTCAACTATGACCCTCTATGACTAGCTTGTAATATTCTCGTCTGATTACTTCTATCGGTTAGGTTAGGTTAGATTTGTGTAATATTTTATTTTTCATGATGGAAGCTTGTTTCACTCTGTTTCGAACTACTAAAATGATATTGCAGATCACAATGATCCTTTGACAAATCCGGAAGCATAACATTGCCGATTTTATATTGCAGTTTTTCAGTGTACACCACGTTTATATTATTATTAGCCTGCGGGTCTTTGTGCATTTATGAAGAAGTTGGTTGGGTGAAATATGAAACAGTGAAAGAGAGCAGAAAAATTTCAGAATACTGCGATGTTGTTTTTAATGTAACGAAGTCGTTAAGGGATGAAATCAATTTCCATATTTTATTCCTGCTTCTTAAAATAAATGCAAAACATTTTTATTTGGCATAAAAATCCGCAGTCTAATTGTTACGTTAGGTTATGTTAGATTATGCGAACATGTTTAAAAAAAATTCGAATTGAAGTTTTGGATAAAAATTCAATGATGGAACCATTGTCCTCAATTTTCTC
This sequence comes from Lasioglossum oenotherae, assembly GCA_028455765.1. Classification (NCBI taxonomy): domain Eukaryota; kingdom Metazoa; phylum Arthropoda; class Insecta; order Hymenoptera; family Halictidae; genus Lasioglossum; species Lasioglossum oenotherae. The sequence goes on from CM052296.1 coordinate 10,667,352, forward strand.
AGAATTTTTTATATAGTGTACTTTTCATAGAGTAAAGTGGGAAACAAGTTTTAATGTCTGGTCGGATTCGCGGTGGTCGACGCTCGAATTCTTCGGGAATTGTCTGCGCGTCGGTCCCCGCCGCTCTCCGTCGGATGCGTATTTCGTGAATGTAAATGGAAAAATGAGTCGGTCGGGGCGTGTCGCAGCGAGCAGCGGCCGCGATGCGTGCCGTGACGAGCACCGGAATCCTCAGAAAGTCGCGTCGCTGCGAATTTACTGCGGAAGAACGGCGCAGGGGAAAAAGAGAAGAGAACGAAGGCGAATTTCGCGGAGCAGGTGGCACGTCGAAGGGAGGAGGAAAGGGAATCTGTTACGCAACCGAGCAGCCAACGCGTGCACGATGTTTTCGTGGACCCTTTCTCCCCTTTCTCCGCTGAGCGTCGTCGCGTCGTTGGAATCGCACCAACGACAGACACGCGAAAGTTTTCGATCCGATGTTTTGCAATCGCCGCCGCTTCACAGCTGACCAACTGTTCGCCGTTCCCCGCGGCTCCTTTTCATCTGATTCCCCTTCCGTTCTCGAAACATCTCATTTTTCTCGCTGAAATGCTGCTTCCTCTTTTTCGCAAATGTCTATGTTTCCTGCTTGATAGTGCAACATTCTCGGCTCTCCCGTTTAGAGGCAAGTCAGGCTAACGAAACTTGTCAGAGTTTCTTCTAAACTCGCTTTTAACATCTACACTTCCACCGTTGATGCGATAAAATTTCGAGAAAAGTTCTTCTTCGACAGAAAATGAAGATTCTTCTGACTTACTCTACGATGTTTTGTCACCTTGAGACGATAAATCACGCTAAAGTAGTTTTTCCCGACTTTTCTGCTTGTTTTTGTAGATAACAATGTCAGCATGAGCTGTCGATGAAATGGAAGATCGATACAGATCCGCGGATCATAGGTCTCTGTTCGTTGCCTCGGTAAATTTGCGTGGACGTTTTTTAGATGGGGTGAAAGTGCGATCGATGGTACGATCAATGTGCAAAAACTACGAAGGTTTCTGTTTATTAGGGTCGTTCCAAAGGTTTATGGAAGACGTCCGAGTTTTTTTTTTTTTTGTTACTGGAACCGTCTGAACGTAGAAAGCTAGGGGAAAGGGCATTGTAGCTCGAGACGAGTGATAAGATTGCGTAAGGCGAGTCTGACGACTATGACTACGACTCGGCTCTTGCTATGACGTGATCACCATACAACCGTGATCATTAATGTCCGCGGCGTGCCGACACGAATTGTAAAGTTAGAATAATGTTTTATGGTGTACTGGCGTAACGGTTTCTCGGTATTTTTAGCGTGGATATCCTGAAACTGTGGGAAAACGACGTAGCTAAAGACAACCACTTTTTTTTGTTAATATAATCGGAAAATATAAATATATAGTGCGTGTGTTATGTGTAGCTTTTATTGCTTTCGATGTATAGTTACTGGACTGCGGATCTTTATGCAATTATGGCTTTTATGACATAAAATATAACAGAATTTAGTATGATTTTCACTGATTTCAGATCTAAAAAGCTTCTACGACAGAAAATCAAATTCCATTTCATTCCACATTTTTAAAATTCATCTACAAACATTGCAAATTGCATAAACATCGCAGCCTAATAAATACTGGACTGCTTTATGCATTTATGGTATCTGAAAGTTTTAAAGATATGCATAATTTTACAAAAATTAAAAATTGTAAGGACATCCGCAGTCTACCAATTACTAGACTGCGGTACTTTATGCAAAATAAAAATATTTTGTGACGATTGCGGGCTGCAGGAGTTGAATAAAAATTCACTTGACCCCTTAATCGATTTTTTACGTTGAAAACGTCATAAGAATATTCTTGGATTTGTCAAATCTTTGACTGTTTCATTGTTCACCCAGTCAGATTCTTTATAAATGCATAAAAATGAAAAGATCATTTTACCTTGCAAAATAGTAGATTCTAGGCTTAAGCAATGGTTGCCCCGGCTTAGCGTTAGAATCTCCACCATGTTTATCGCTTACTCCTTCCACTTTATCAGTTTTGGTTACTCGATAAGATAAAAATGTACTCGGTTGTAATATTGGCTTCCGCCATTTTGCTGCACCTTGCGGAAATAGAAATTGATTTCCTTACAGATGGACATGAAATCATTTACAAATGCTTCTGATATATTTTTACAATCTCGTGCTTCTCCCATTTGACATAAATCCGTAAAATTCCCGGTCTAGTTATAATCTTGCACATTTTCGTGCAATAGTTAATTACTTGCCGTTAATATGTTCAAATGACCAACTTCCCGGTCAACTGGTAGCATATATCTATCGTGTATAATATAGAATACATATATTGGAAAAAGGACCGAATCGTTTGCATGCAGTTAATATTTATCGAAGCGAGAGGAAATGAATATTGCAAAATTTAATGCATAATTAAAGAAGCTATTTAAAAATGTCGGGCGACGGTGGACTGTCGCGAATAAAATTGATGTGGAGTGAAACGCGACAGTGGTTGAATAAATCGGGGGACGTTTCCAGTTCTCGGTGAAAAATGTATCAGACCGACATATGACAGGAGGGACCGGGGAGGAGGAGGGTTGAAACGGGAAAGAAATTCGAGTGGGCGAGAGTGCCGCTTATGATAGGATTGCTGGTAGCCAGCTCAGCGACCAGTAACCTAACATTGACCCGCCGCGCCGTACTCGCGAACCACTTAGAAAATAAATTTACCGCAATCGGCTCGTTACGAGCGGGTGGTGTAACGGGTCGATTCCTTGCACGGAGACGCGGGGAATCGCGAACAGCTCTGTACAGAGCGACTCGACGCGACGCGACGAGTCGTCGCGCGTTTCCTCGAGGCGAGTTTTCCAGCCGGCTCGTATAAATAAACGCCGCGCCGCTACGAGATCGGACTATCGTGTTCACGCAGGATGCGATTACGTAAAACGACCCTCTCTCTCTCTCTCCATACGCGCGAGCTGGAAAGCGCGAAGTTCGCGTACTCGAGCGCGAAATCGCGCGCGTCGACGAAACCCGCAGCGTCGCGACGCGACGCGCGGCCGCCGCGCCGCGCCGGGTAAACACGACGATCGATTTCTCCACCCGGCCCTGCCCTGCCCTGCCTTGCCCAACCCAGCTTCTCTGTCCACGCTACCCTACACGCCGCGCCGACGTTGCGACGCTGACAGAGTTCCTTTTCATGTACGTGCATAAGTGCAAGCGCGATTCGCAGCGGCGAAAAAGTTTGCCGGACACGGGACCCTCGGATCCCCAAACCCGGAAAACTCATCGCGTCAAGAGAAACAGTTCAGATTCGAGGGAAACGTCGATCTGTTCCTTCGGCGGTTTCCACAAGAATGGTGTAAAGAATTCAATTACAGTGGAACTCCGTTTAGATGAATTTAACTTCTTGCGAGCGAAACGTACATTCGAAGCCATTTTAACTGGAAAATTAAATATTATCTTTTTCGATCTAGAACATTTCCGTTCCCCATGATTTTTCAAATTTTATGGATACGAAATTGCTATATTTAATAATCGAAACAATATTTTGAAAAATGGAGTCACCTCTCGAGGGCTAAGGGCCAAATACGTATGTAGCTACCTAATTCATTACTAAACATTTAAGTATTGTATGAGGTACTATATCAATTTCACAATGAAATTATTCTATATGTATAATATTATATCTTTAATCTAATCTTAATATCTCGGACCATAGCTAATATACAATACATATACAACGATTGGTAGTTGGTTGTGATACGGCAAAAATTTATGACGTTGGAGGCCTATAATTATTATAGTTGGCTAATTAACAAGAAATTTACGTATCTCTGTCGTGCAGGTGTCACAATAACTCGTGTCTCTTCCGACATAGCGAGGGGTAACTCTTTCCCCTCGATTCGAGTCAGTAATGGGAGACAGGTGGACTCCTACTATACCCGACAGGTTCATGTACAGTTACTCACATAATTGATCACTCACACTTTAGATCAGAATAACTTTCTTATGAATGGACCAAACGACTTCAATTTCTCTGTGAGGCCAGAAGAATTAGTTTAGTAAATGCATTTGATTAAAAAGTAAAAATTGATTTTTACAACTTTTTTAGCTGGGCCTATATAAATTATATGCGCTCTGAAAATTTCATTGAAATTAGTTGATTGGTTTGCGAATTATAAACGATCAAAAGTGGTAATTTCTAGTGTACCATAAAGTGGCAAGTTTTACCATTTTTCATCTAGTATATTTGTGGTTTACTTCTAAAACAGTCGTAGAATGGCGATAAATAGGTTAAGAAGATTATGTTTTTGTTTCTACACGGCTATCTATAAGTTAACAGGTTATGTAAATTCTTTTTTAGTTACAGTACTATTGTGTAATAACGTTACAACCCTGTTGCAGCAGAAAAAGCTACATTTATAAATAAAGAAAGGAACTATTGACTAACCCGTGCTCTCATTTTTATATATAGTTTAATTTATTATAATTTATATTAATTATATAAATGTTATGAAATAGCAAAACAATTTGACGTGAACGAATATCGAATCCGAGAAACAAATCTGGAAATGCAGCAGATTATTTTTAGTGTTACTTTAATTATATGTTGAACAACAATTTTCGATTAGTTAATCAACCGAAGGAAACGATCAAATCAAGGTGAGAAAAAGGACAGTGGAAAAACTCGATTGCGTCCGCATCGATTAACACATAACATAATCTCTAATCCTTAAAAAAAAGCCAACGGATGCTCGCTCTTAAAGGCTTATGTTCCTCGACAGAAAATTGCAGCGTATAATTTGATTCATGGATTACTAAATGGCATCGCGATAATTAACAGGGAAAACTTTTCTTCGTTAAGTATTTATTGTATCGATTACTAGGTTTCAGATGTTCTCATGCAAATTCGCATCCATTGAAAGAATAAACTTTCTGTTGTGGGCGTTGAAGAAAGTTCCACGTGATTTATTGAATAGTTGATTGAAATTCGGAGAAACACGTAACATTTTACGCCAGAATTTATTTATATAACTTTAGCTACATACAATAACTATATATAGTTAAAATTTTAATCTTAATCTCTCGATTACGACATCGTAAACATTCATTTACAATTCAGTTTTGACTTTGTCTTTTCGAAAATTCGTCCATTTTCTCTTTTAGGTTAGGTTAGGTTAGGTTATTTGGAATATTTGATTGGTCGAGAGAAAGTTTAAAACAACAATGAATAAATCGTAATCGAGAATCTTTGGACTATTTTTGAAGGGCGTATGGAGGTCAACGATGTTCTAAAAATGATGTTTGAAGTTTCAAATGTGAATAACTCAATCTAAAATGAAATATGCAAGACTGTTTGTTGTACAAATCAATAAATATGGAGGATAACAATTTAATCGAGTTACTGTTCTATTATGCAGACATTCAGGTGTCTTCATTTAGTAAGGGTCTTTGCAAGGAGAATTTCTCTTCTTCACTAAATTGAACGATTCGAAATTTGTTATTTCGGCCACCTACGTAATTAGAATAATGCGTGCGCAGAGACTACGTTTATTTAGAATAAGCGGCAAACAGATGAACGGTCACGTTGCGCGCTGTCGAACAATACCAACAACCGCGTCGCTGATCTCCAATACTGCGGCGGCGCGGCGCGTCGCGTCGCGGCGTAGCAATAAAAAGAGCATGCTTTCATGATAACTCGGTGTATGACGCAAAGTTTCCCGTTGTATTCAACGGGTACGGTGTGTTGTTCCGTCTCTCCTTAAAGCGGCTCGCGTTATTTGCGCGAGCCTCGTTAAATCACGCTCCCAAGGTAACCCTCAGACATGGAAACTTCGAACACGGTTTATCGACCTCCCCGTTTCGATCTTTCCCATTGTCGAATGGGAAAAACGTTCGTTATTCAACATTGAGCAAAATAGACTGTTTTCTGATACGGAAAAATACAATAAACGCTGTTCGCACGGCTCGAATCATTTGTTGTTCCGTTCGCTTAGCAGGTCAATCGGCTTCTAAAAATTATTCCTACTCATATTAAGCACAGCGATGGAATCTCGAGTTCCCGCGAAACTTTTTAAACAAACGGTCACACGATCGAAATCTCGTTACGATATTTCGTTGTAATAGAATATTTTATTGAAAGTCCGATTCCCCAGGCGGTCTCCACTAATTTTTTCCTTTGCGAAAATCTTCTCCGCGGTTTTGTTACAGAGTTATTCACCAAAAACGCGGACAAATCATGGCGCGCATTGGTCCACGTTTTTCGCAGATACAACGCGTTAACAAGGTCGCGGAGAACATTTTCGAGAAACCTTTTTGAGAAAAGATTTTTGAGAAACCTTGTATCTTAAGTACAGTCTAAACAATTGGTCTGTACTTTTGTATAAAGCACATACAGATTTTAGACAGTTTTCTAATGCGTTGTCCTCCTTAAACAAATGACATGTATTGCAGCGAAAGTTAAAACTTTCGTATAAAGCACATACAGATTTTAGACAGTTTTTTTAACGTGTCGTAAACAAACGATATGTTGTATCGCAGGGAAAGTTCGAATAACGTGGCTGACAAAAGTTGGCGAAAACCGGAGGCGGGTATAGAGCGGGTGCGCGCGTCTGGGAAAAGCTGGCGATCCGAAGCGAAGATTGCGCAGCTAAATAGTCGGATGTCATGGTGACATTTAATCGTAGTTCGACAGCTAGACAAGAGAAAAAGGTAGGAGCCACGGCTGGCAACGTTCGCGGCATCGTGTTTCCTCAATTAACTCTGGCAAGGGAAAAGAGTCAGCTCGCGTCGAGGATCGTGTCGATCGATACTTCTGGTTACACCGAACCAAGCGCGCGCGGTCTTGTAACCGGTTATTTTTACTGAAACGCGGCGAATGTGAATTTTTAAAACCCGCCTGGCACGGAGAAAAAGCGCGACAAAGAGAGGGAGAGACGGAGAGAGAGAGCACGAGTTACTCGTGGCGCGACTTTTCAAGCATCCGAGAAAAAAAGGGGTAGGGGGAAGGGGGAAGGGGAAGCAAAGAAATATACAACGTGTCGGATTTCGGATGAGAGCGGTTTTCAGGGAATTTTCGAGTTTGCGGATGGCGGCGGTGGAAGGGAGAAAATCGTGCACGAGTCGGGAAGAGAGGATCGGTAGCGAGATCGCGACGAAAGCCGCGAATGAGAACCGCTGCAGCTAGCAGCCTTGGCTGAAGTTGTCGAACCCGCGACCCAGTTACACGCTCGTGCCAACACAAACGCGTCTCTCACCCACACCTCTCGGAGGTGCATGCACTGTGCAGTGCACGCCGATGCGCGCACAACTCCCCTCCCACTCGATCGCTCCCTCTCTCTCTCTCTCTCTCTCTCTCTCTCTCTCTCTCTCTCTCTCTCTCTCTCTCTCTGTCTATGTAACTCTCTGGCACAGTCCGCCGTCTTTTTCTCGACCCTCTTTTTCCAGCCCCGATGCCTCTCCGTCCCTCTTTCCACAGACAAACACACATTCAAGCGCGTGCACACGTTTTCCCCGTCTTCCTCGCCGCATTTTCTCTCCCCCGACGTTTCCCCCTCCGCCCCGTCCCCTCTGCCGCTCACTCTCCCCCCTCCCCCCCACCGGCTCCCATACTCCTCTTTCCCACCCGTTTTCTCTGCCACAGTATTCCCCGTGTCTCTTTTCGCGTGTAACGCCGTCTCCCTCGCCAGGCTCTATCCGCGTGTCACACGCTCTGGCCCACTCTCCACCTTTCGCACCCCCTCCCGGCTAGAATCACGCCGCGATGCGGGCACACGCACGTACTCCTCGTCGCCCCGCACTTTCCTCGACTTTCCTCCTCGTAGCAGACCGCCACGCCGCGCCGCGCGCCGTCGAACCGATATATGATGCAACGCGATGAACGCGCACGGAGTTACGCGGCTACGAATCATTTCAACCCCCCCGATCACTCGTTTCGACCACCATTTTTCTCTCTAGATGGTCCTCCTTCCTTTTTTATTGCGGCCAAACTATTTTTCGTGTTTACATAGTTCCGAGAAAAATTGGGCTAATGTAATTATATCTGGGGAACGCTGCAGGCTAGCCTGTCGACGGGAGGCGCGCTGTGTGTTACCAGGACCGCTGGAATTTTGCGGCAAGGAAAATCGCTGGGGCGGGAGAGGCCGAGTTTTATTTTCCGCTCATTCTCTAGTGGAGATCGATCGACACTCGTGGATTCACGAAAATCGACGATTCACTTGAAATGCTTCGATCACCGCCATTTCTTAGTCATCAGACAGCGGATTTTACGCATTTATGAGAAAAATGCGTAGGTGTAAAACATTAGAAGAATTTAGAAATACAAGAAAATCAATTTCCATGTAGAAAATGTTTAGTTTACATGAAGATCCTCGCTAGGTGGATGCTTTCCGCAATTTTAGATGGATCTATTTCAAAAAGTTACTTAAAAAAAAGGTTTTCTGCTAAAAAAAAGGTTTGGAGCAACCGATGCAGACAATGTGTGCACAAATAAACATTGATCTTATTGTTCACCGTAGAAATATGTGATTTGAACCGGCAGCAACTAAAGAACATTCGTAACACTAGATCGGAATATACCCAATGATTCCTCTTGAATTAGCAGCGAAAGATTCATGCTATTAATTATGCGTAGTCCAAAAGATTATCAAACTCGACAGACCACTTTCATTTAGAGTACATTGCACTTGGGGCGACTTGAACGTCAGAAAATTATGCACGCGGAGTTCTGCGTTTCGGCATCGAAGAATTTTAGCATTTCAAAGACGCAAGCGGAAAACCGTCCAATCGACGGTAATCAAATTTCCGAGCAGCAGAAACGAAATATTTCAGACGGACGTTTCACGTTATTACCGAAAGTAGAAGCTGAGGTAAAGTTTCTCCTCGAAACAAACAGCAAGCAGAATATGATATTCCGGCTGTCACAGAGGATCCGACTGCCGTTTAAATAATTACCTTCCGAAGAAAGTAAAATAAACTTCTTTACTGTATTCCGCAACGACAAACCGGGACACCGCGCTGTGAAAAGGAAAACAGTTTGCTTAACTTCCAACGTTTCCGCGTGATGCAATTTTCGCGGAGTACCTTTGAACGCGTTTAAACCATCGGGTCTATTTTCCTTTGAATAACGAGATATGTACCGCGATATTTTCGATCGCTCGTGTTAAACCTCCGTACGCTATGCCGGATTAACAGATTTTTATTTTATTTTACTGCGATGCACTGGATACAAAATTCTGAAGAAAATCAAGAACACTGGTATCTCCAAAACTTCAATAAGAAATATGCATTTCTTTCGAAAGATACACATTAGTAATCACGCTGAGAATTTTATGCAAAATAAAAATTGCCTGCATCGATTGCAAGAAAGGGAAACCGAATCGGATGTTATTTCTTCCCTTAATGATGTTAATAGAGGAGAAATTATGTATTGACATCTTCAATTTTTCAAATTTTCCAACAATTTTCAATTTCATCTATTCAATTTTTCTATAAACGCATAAAGATCCGCAGTCTAATAATAACATAAATTGTTGTCAGTGTTGTGATTCCGGATTTTTAAAAAAATCGATTTCACAACCAAAAATTCTGAAATAATTCACTGTCATATGTGCTGTTAGGTAGAATGCTCATGAATTTTTTCGTAGGTTTTCGTTCAGCAGAGCAAAAGAAATAAAGCATTGATTAAACCGTGCTCGCAGAGGGTTGTCTTTGAGAGCCCTATATCGAATGGTGTACCATTTCATCCGGTTACACCCTTTACTTGTTTGTTGTTATCATAAAAAATGGCTGAAAGTCTCAATAGGTACATATTGTCATTTCGTAACTGTTAATGTATTATTAGTAAAAATAAAAACTGTTTTCATTAATTGCAGGACATGGCAACCAAATAGGAATTTATTTCTCTCTTGAGTGGCTTTCTGAAGTTGTGAGAAATATATCGATACTCTTAAATTCTTATAATCTTTTTATTGTTTGGAACTACAGCCCTCCATTTCTGCCATAAATGCAAAAGATCCGCAGTTTCTTTCTACAATTTTCGTGCACAGAATCAAGAATGATGTTGTTTAATTGGTGAACTTGTCTCCGAAAGTTTGTGTCATCGAACGAGTTCACGTGCTAATTTGTAGGAAATGAATAACGGCAGGGAGGATCTCTGGGCGCCCTCATCGCAGCGAGTCCCAGATTCTAATATTCAATAAAGCGAATGCCGGGAAGTTGAATAAAGAAAGAAATTGCACGGTAGGAGTTCGCGTCTAAACCAGAGTCGCCAGATTAAGACTTGTGCCCCCCACTGTACCTTCCCCTTCTACGCCGCTGTTCCCCACTCAACCGGCATGTGTCCGGTGCACGCAGAGAGAGGGGGAAACTCTTTCCCCTCGATTCGTATTCCCTCCCCTCGTTTGGCGAGTCCGATCTAAACAGACTTCCGCGGAGTGAATAAGTTACGATAATGTCGAGCGGAATACGACGCAGACGGCGCGGCGCGTCGGGAATTCTGTGTCCAAACGAAATAATGACTGAAAAAGTCCAAGTCGGTTGCGAAAGAGCATTCTATATTAGTTCGTGTGAACGTAATACGAGTTTCTTCTAAAAAAAGAACTTAAACACGTACATAGCCGCGCTCAGCCACGTTAGAACGTTACAAAGTGGCCGTCCGTCCACTAGCATCGTAATGCCATCGTACCCGCTCCCTTTACGTAATACGATCACACGGATGATCCTCGTCGTCGTCGTCATCCCGTTCCGCCCAGACTGCTACCCCGCGGGGGAAATTATGTGGAGCTGTATTCAAATTATAGTGCGTCCAGATAGTCTCGCGTCACACACCCCATTCCCGCCATTTATCGGCACGTTACATTGTAGCCGCCGCTCATAATGGAGGTTCTCCGCTCTAACAACATGGCCGCGTCATTGTCTGTTTTCCACGACTTTCCTCCGTCTCGTCTCGTCTCGTTCCGTCCCGTCCCGTCTCGTCTCGTCTCGTCTCCTCGCTAGTTAGCCGCATCGTCTGTGCGCTGCACGCCGCTGCTGCCGCGGTATTAGATGCACAAACAATGATCAGGCTCGAGTTACTCTTCCGCGGACGTCCAACTACGAGAACAACGTGATTTTAACATTAGTATTACCAGACGGGTCAAAATGATCCATTTTCTACGTTTTTCATCTCATCGATGACGAGACAGCCGGTCTTTGTGCAAATTAAAAATGTTTTGCAATGACCGTGGCAAGCAGGAATAACATAAAAATCGATTTCATCCCTTAACGACTTTGTTTCGTTAAAAGCAACGTTACGACGTTCTTTTACTGTTTCATATTTCGTCCAATTTCTTCATAAATGCATAATCTGCCCCAAATGCCTCCCCGCTGTCGCTTCGCCACTGCCGTCACCAGTGCATCGGTTCCCCCACTGTCAACTATTTCATATTGCCCCTACCGTGCTTTGTCTCACGTGACTGCGAGGATTCGGCATCTTATGCACTCCTAATCTACCCGCCCCTATATGTATAGTAATCTGGGCGGCCTATCTAGCAGATCATTAAATTTTATCATTATTTGGAAATTTAACCCTTTACACTCTGAGCTGTGTTAACTCGAAAATTAAACATTTCTTTCTAGCTAGAATAATTTCATTTCATACGATTTTTTATTCCATTTGATTAGATACCAACATGTTTAATAATGTAAACAATATTTTGAATAATGGTAGAGAATATAGAAAAAGTCGAGAATGTAATAGAATGAAATTTGTTCACACGAGGCTTTGTTTTCGAGAATCTTCAAAAACAAAGCCTCATATGAACAAATTTTATTCGACACTTTCGATTTACTTTTCTATGTTACTTTTCCGTTGAAGCACCAATCACCGATCATCCTGTATAATGCAAACACGGACTTGTTCATACGCATAGAGCAAATATATTAATGCAGGTCGAAAATGTATAAATACTTTATGCGATGTTATACAATCTGTTTGCCTGACCCATTTCAGTATGTCGCACGGTGCTCGAAATGCTCGATCTAGGTTGATAAAAATGAAAGATCGAATACCTGGAATTAGGAAAAAATAGCAAAGACCTCATAGAGAATTGAAATTGCCAAGAATTAATGAAATTTGTAGAGACAATGTGATTTTCCACTTCGACTGTCCTTTAAATCCTTGTAAGATTGATGAAGAATTAAGTTTTTACAAATACCACTTTTATTACGAGCACAAATGTATGTGAAAATGTACTACCTTGAGCGGGATGATTCCCGAAGTCATCTGAAGCAACTCTTTCCTTTGCGAAAATCTCCTCCGCGGCTTTGTTACGGAGCTATGAACGAAAAATACGGACCAATCAGAGCGCAGCTACTGTGTACAGATTCCGGCTCGGCCAATGCCAATGCCGCATTTAGCTGTGATTGGTTCGTGTTTTTCGTTAATAACTCCTTAACAAAGCCGCGGAAAACATTTTTGTAAAGGAAAAAATTACTTCAAATGACCTCAGGAATCATCCCTTCCAAGTACAACATTTTTGGAACATACTGTATAGTAAGTTTCCGAGGATGATGAATGTTTGTTACACGAATTACGGTGGGCTCCGGGTGCACCTTGATCGACCATTTCAACTACCGGTGTTTCGACGGCGCGGCGTTCCCAGCTGTTTACGGTCGGCGGCGTCACTGTTAAACCAACATTTGTCGGATTAAATAATCATGAAATTATTCTGTTTGCCCGTGCTAGAATTTCGAAGCGGAAAGTTTCGATTTAAAAAGAAGTTTCGCCGTCCTTTCAGAGCTGGGATCCAAGCGTTAAATTAAATAGAAACTTCGCGTTGCCTACGAAGAAATCGTACTTACCATAGCTACTCTTTATAGATTCAAAGATGTCCAACAATTTTGCTCCGTCCCTTTAACTATTCAAGTGATCTCTCGAAATACATTTAAGAAGTTATATCTGAAACAGCAAGTACTGCTGGAGGAATTCGTGAAACGGGTTAGTCACTAATTTTGGCTGACACGTTTGGTTTAAATCGTGGTTGTATAACGGATGGAACGAAACATCGGAACGATAGAAATAATACTGTTAACCACATCTTCGAAGAAACGACGATTAGTCATATTCGTGATCCGTCGCGGTAGCGGTGGCGATAAACTCTACTGTTTTTGTAAGGATTCCAGATTTTTTAAAAAATCGATTTTATAACCAAAAATTCTGAAATAATTCACTGTTGTATGTGTGCTATTAGGTAGAATTCTCATGAATTTTTTCGTAGGGTTTCGTTTAGCAGAACAAAAGAAATAAACCATTGATTAAACCGTGCGGTAAGAGTACGCGTCTAAACCAGAGTCGCCAGATTGAGACTCGAGTCCCCACTCTACTTTCCCCTTCTACGACGCTGTTCCCCACGCATCCGGCATGTGTCCGGTGCTGGCAGAGAGAGGGTAACTTTATCAGCTTCACTAGTATTATCGAAGATCATTTCCAGATATCAGTCACCGTCTAGAGTTCTCACGCTAAGTTAAAATGAAGTATTCCGAGCAGTAAGTAATTCAATTACGGCGCAACAATTTCAATGAATAATAAAGACCCGTTGTGCATAACAATCGATGTAATATCGATACTCGCAGGCATAGAAGTATTGTATGTACAGGACGCTATAATGACTATGCTGCGAATGAAACTTTCAATCAATGTGTCGGAGTTCAGCTTTAAATATCGTAATATACGACTGTAGTTATTTATCCTATGTTGCAAGCAATGACAACACAGAGGAAAGTAACGCATGTAACGGTATTCTACCTCGCAGCGTTCCATTTTCTCCAACACGAAGGACATATTAATTTAGAAATAAAAAAATAATTCACCGAGGTGGAAAATTAAATGTTGGTCTCTCGTCCAATTATTCTAACACACCGGGCTATCATAATTAATAGTTATAAATTACAGTGCTGATGTTTCCATTAAATTAATTTAGATTGGACAGAATGTAGAAAAATATGTTTTATTAAAATAACCGGGTCATATAAAACTTCGTTAATTTAAGCTCGCAACGTTACCGGAACCATTATAATATACAAAAGTACCATCGACAAAATAAAGTTTTAACAAAATTTATTATTATTTAGTGTATTTAACTGTCGTGCGACTAATAAAGATGGCTAATATTACATTGCGTATGAGAACGGACCGGGGAAAAATGCGTTTTATGATGCACCCCCGAGCAGAGTCGTCCGATTAAGACTTGTCCCCCACTCCACCTCCCCCTTCTACGACGCTATTCCCCCACGTTTCCGCCGCTGCGCTGTCGCGTCACACGTTCAGTCGTGCAAGTGTCACGTGACTAATCCGGTACTGGCAGATAAAGGGTAACAGTTTTCCCTGAGTTCGAGTAGATGAAATTCCAAATTGTAGGAAAATTATGAAAATTGACGATGTTAAAGAAAAAACGTTGTCTATTCGATTTCTACTTCTTGCAACCGGCGCAGACAATTTTTCTTTTGCACGAAGATCCGCAGTCTGATTATGAGTCTCCGATGCAGAATCGCAATCAACGTTGCGCCGTCCATTCGCCCACGACTACTCGATTCTCACATATCTACATACCTAATCCGCCCACGCCTCGCTACGCGCGGCTCTCACGCTTTATTTCTCCCGAGCGGTTCTGTTGTGCGAGAAAAACGAACTGTGAGATCGGAAAGAAAAAATATGGATGCTCGTATTAACGTCACTTTCGATTCGCCGCCGCGATAGCGTTTCATTGGGAAGTCGGTACGCGAGCATCAACACGCGACGATATTGATACTGAACATTGCGTAAGGCGATTCGCTCGCAAAATGGCATTTTAAGAAGCGAGAAGAAATGCGTGCGATGAAATAGCTGAGCTGATCGTGTACAGTTGTTTTATTTGCGATTTAACCGACGCGACGTTCGATCGTCACGCGTTTCTGCATTCGGAGATCATACACGGAGATTAACTATCAGAGAGAATGCTCTCCTAAGACAAGAGAACTGTGTTTTTTCCGCGGACAAAGAGTTCTATCTAATATTAGATAGATCGATCCACGCGTG
This sequence comes from Lasioglossum oenotherae, assembly GCA_028455765.1. Lineage (NCBI taxonomy): Eukaryota > Metazoa > Arthropoda > Insecta > Hymenoptera > Halictidae > Lasioglossum > Lasioglossum oenotherae. Next base: position 10,682,411 of record CM052296.1, read on the forward strand.
TCTGTGCATGAAAGTCTGTATTTACTGAAATCTCGAACGCTCCTTAGCGATGTTTCGTCGGAGAGGTTTCTATCGGTTACACGAGCAACATAGAAAATGGCATCATCGCGGCTGCACACTTTCAGAGAGTCTGCCAGTCTTCATTTGTTCGTGTATAATTAATAAATAAGTCGCTAAATAATACGATCGTGAATAATAAGTTTAAGTTATTATTTCCCTTGAGCGTTTTTCGCAGTGTCGTACGACGACGTATTGTTTCGCTAAAGTGTAGTAGGGAGATGAATAAAAATGGAAATTGAACAGTTCGATGTGTGTGTGTGTGTGTGGAAAAAATAGCGGAATGAAAACCACGGAACACGTCGGAGCTCCCTCACAAAGAAGGGATATAACTCGAATGACTCGGGTAAATGTCCGACTTCTACGGGGTGAGAACAAAGGTGCTTCTATTGATTATCTCAAAATAACTCGCACGGACTTAGTAATCACGCCGGAGGAACGACAACGGATCAATCTCGTAGCAGCTATGTAGTTTTCATATCCGGAAGTCTCGCGACGCTGTCCACGTCAGAAATTCGTGTCAGCCATGTGTCGGTCTAACATTATGCAACCCGCAATTCCATTTCCAAACGCATGGACATGGACTGCTCATCATTTTCAACCGTTCGTAGAATACATTAACCCTTCGCACTCTGAATCTGAGGCGCCGCTAAAGATTCCTCCACCATTATTCAAAATGTTGTTTACATTATCGAATATGTCGGGATCTGATCAATAAACAGCGTGTAATATAAAACGGTTAGGACATTACAAGAATTTAAAAATGCAGTATTGAACATATCGAGAAACAAAATCAATTTCTATTTCTTTCCAGTTTGCTGCCATTCAGGTAGAACATTTTTATTTTGCATAAAGCTGTCTACTAATCAATTACTAAACATTTAGGGCAAAAAACATTTACGCAGAGCCAGGCCGAAAAGCATCGTTGCACATTAAAAAATTGATTGGTTCCCGCGCAGCAGCCTCCTCCAGAACCCATTCAAACCGTGTGCAATGCAATTCGGGGATTTTTTAGTCTGGAGCAAGCGCTGCACGTGAAATCTTTACGGCGGTTTACGCGGATGGGAACGGATTGAGACATGAATTTTAAAAAATGCAATCCGCCGCGCTGTTTATCTTGAAAATTTCAACTACGACCCACTGACCTGCATCGCGGGTACACACTGCTACTCTATACACACTGTTCTCTGCAGGACGAATTCGCGAAACACAATATTTGGACATGCTGCTTCGAATTTCACGAGATGTCCACACGCGAAGTTTACTTTCGTGGCCGAAGTCGAGTCGCTCACCTCCGTAATCGATTTTATGCTTCTTCTTTTCAAATCCACAACAATTACCCGCCTCCCCTGTCGATTAGATACTGTTCACTGGTTCTGAATAAGTATTACTTGAAAATATTGCACCGCTGCCTTGATACAGTGCAGCCTTGATCTAAGAAAAACCATCGGGTCCGTACTGTTTCTTAGATCCTGTGGTTCTACTTATTACCGTCAATTAAACCACTGAATACAGTTGAAATCATATCGTGTTTAGTGTCATTTTAATAGAAAAAAATGCCGCAAATAACTTAGCGAAAATTGCATAAAATAAAGAAGATTGCCCCGCAGTGGAGGGGATTATTCATAGATCTCGTTGATCCTGCGGTTTTCGTTTTCTTGGATCAAGGCTTTACCGTAATTGTTCATTTTCAAAGAAGAAATTTGCAAAGTTCGTCATTTGTCTTTCCAATCAAACTGACGCTTTACCATTGCATCAATTTCACACCAAGAGACGATTTATGTTTGAAACGTGGAAGATAGATGAAGTATTCATTCAAACTTTTTATACGTAGTCTATAGTACGTCTATACTACATTATGTCTATATTATATTTAGTAAAACTTGTTTGTGTCTGTTCTTGACAGAATATTTGTGATTGTGGACGTGGCATTTTAGAAAAACAAACGCCGCGTTCGTCTATACATATATATCAAAGACACATGAGAAATTTTAGCTGCAATCGAATTTATAATTGATAGAATATGACGGGGACGCCTGTGCGGCGAGAGATGACATGCACCACGCTTATGGCATGACAATTGAAAGTTAGGGAGCAGTTATATGTCTTTCACCTGTCCGTGGCGAAACGATTTTTCAATTGTGCAGTATCATACTCTATTCTAGACCACAGTAAACATGTCAGATGATTATTAATGAAATTTCAATATGACCATTTTCCTGTACTCAAACAGACATACGTATGTTATGTTAAGTGCGTGTGTATTCTGACAGTAAAACGAAAGCTTGAATTCTTCTTGTCTCCTCGCTCTAGTTTCCCATTCTACGACGCTATTCCCCCACGCGACACTGTACATACGTCACAGTGTCACGTGACTAATCCGTTACTGGTAGAGAGGGAGAGAGGGAGTAACTCTGTTCCCCTCAATTCGAGGCGATTCCCCTGATCTGGCAACTCTGGTGAAGTAAAAATAGATAGAGAAAAATTATTCATACCTTTACGAGATTAATTGTATGTTTTGCTAAAGTACTAACGAGTCTGTATTCATATGTTTATACAAATATTTTTAAACTGTAAATAAAAAACTGTGAAATGTGTTTACACGTTTCTAGTTCTACTTGTAGAATGAATTAAGTTCGCTCGACGGGCGAATTTGGAAAACCCTGTACAGTGACACATGTCATCAATTGTAACGATAGCATTTGGTCGACCTAGGTGATAAGTATGACATGCATGCATAATAAGTCACGTGGCCGGATGTGCGGAGGTCCTCAAGCGTCCTGCTTGCCACGTCTAGACGTATTATTGAGACTGGTCCAACTACTGTGAATATTTCAATGAAAATATCACGAATTTTTTCAATCTTCTTTTTCAACTGACGTTTAACTCGATCAACTAAATTACGTTATTACCGTCAGCGGACAATTTAATTATTAAACGTAGGCATTTTTTTCAACGACATGAAAATGTAAAATATGAAGAAAGACATTGCCAAAGAAAAGTTACAAATCCGAAATAATAATACAGTACATGTATTAGACAAATATGGTACAAGAAGAAATGATATTTTAGAAAAATATTCATAAAATTGCTTTGCTCATTACTAAATATAAAATGTCATAACGAAGCAATAAAATACCGTTTAATGTTGCCAACAGTGAAGATGACGGTAAACAGCGCCATCAAAAATGTTCTAAAGTTCTGAATGCTTGGTGGTGCTTAATAGATGGCGAATTTTATGTAGTACTTGGAGTATTTGGGCAGAGAGGGGGTAACATTTTCCCCTGAATTCGTGCTCCCTCCCCTCATCTGGTGACTCTGGTCCGAGCAGTGTCGTTCAACATGAACACAGTTCCGCCGACACGGTTCGTCGCGGAGAATTCCAAACAATCCGGCAATTCGCTCGAGTTGGCTGACTTTCGCGGCGCGCTCATAAGATCCATCGCTAGGAAAAGTCTTCGTGGAAACTCGGTTCGCTATAAATATATACACGTTCGATGAATCGGACTGTCTTTCGCTCCGAGCAGTTTCAGAAAGCACGGAACCCGACAAAATCGCCGCGACACAAACAGCCCGATCAAGCGCCTATTACTCGATCCGTCTTGTAAATGTTCTGTTTTGTTAAGTGCTGTCAAGAGAGATTCTACTAATTTCATTTGATCCTCCAGTAGAGTTTCACAATTTGGCCACGTTCGTGCGTAGGTTATACGAATTTTCGCCTAGAATCGCGAAATTAATATTCGAACAAGTCGCTAATCGGGGGAAATCTAAGCTTCGAGATTAGGTTACTTATCTGCGTGCATAATCGTTTAGCTTGGGTTATTCAGGAACCGCTTTGCTAAAGTTCACACTTGAAATTCACACATCCGATGTTTATTATTAAGAGGCTCGTGGCAACCATGTGGAACCTTTCTGATATTTAACTTGCGACGAGAGGGAGCACAGATTGAGGGGGAAAAGTTCTCCTCTTTCGTCACGTGACCAGGTCGAAGCGGAAGGGGAAGATAGAGTAAGGACACAAGTCTTATTGTTAGTCATCAGGGTAAAAAGATGTTTAAAGAGACTTTTTGGCGAAGGAATGGTGTATTGTATTTGAAATTAGCATAAAGTAAAAGAGTTAAGAGACGCCGCGCCGAAGAATAGCCACGGTGTTAGAGCGGTTGGGTCTGCAGTAGAGTTGGCGAACAACGCGATAAGTCGAAAACAGAAACTTAATTACGCGACGGTTTCGTCGCGTCACGGTGAACAGTCTAGCAAACCGTTGCTGGTTGTGTATGGAACGGCGAAAAGCAGCAGACGGAAGCGCGAAACGTGTCGCATTGTGCAATCCGCGTGTCTCGATGAAAATGGAGTCGCACTTTCCTAGATGAACGGAAGCCTCTCGCCGGCCCCAAGCGGCTGAACCAGAAATGAAACGCGCTTTCTTCTTTGTCGCGGTACACTTCATTTTCGAATAGGGCGAATCCGGTCGATCGACGAACCGCTGACTCGCAGAGCGACGAATCACCGCGCGGCAGACAACACGGAATTTCTGATTGACTGATTCCCGATGCGAACTTGAATTATTGATGGAGAAGTGTCGCGGCGGGGCCTCCCCTTAATTTCCGTGGCCGCGGAACGATGCGAAATTTAAGTAGACAGCCCGGGCATTTCGGTTTGATCGATCCCTCGCACCGCTTCTCGATATTAATCACGAGCCAGGTATCGAGAAATATGAACCATCGAAACTCCACATACGCATCACGGCCTGGATCACGAAAATCTACATCCTTCGTACAGGGAGTCCCAAAAATGGTGTGTTTCCTTCAAGGCCATGTGCAACAACTTTTTTCCTATACGAAAATGTTCACCGTGTTTTTCTATAATAACTCCTTCATTCTTCACATTTTCTCAAGGAGATACACTTTTGAGACAGCCTGTACAGCTCTCCCCAGTTAGGATACCTAAAATCTTGACACTCGACAGCGTTTCGTAACTCTTTTGTGTCATTCATGGTTTACGCTTTCCTTATCGCTGAAGGAACAAACAATTCAATGACTTAAAAACGACTTTACTTTATTCCAGCGCTTTCGACTATTTCCCCATTGATTTTGACGTAATCGTATCAAACGGTTGCGTAATGGTTCTGAGTCACAGAAGTCATTTTCTACATGTGATAACAGCGAACACAAAACAAAGTTGATTACACCGAATGCGATATGAATTATGAATGTATCTGTTTGTGTACATTTACTATTGTATACATTCTCATCGAAAAACTTCGATAGCGTCGCTCGATCCGAATTTATTTATTAATTAATGCTAACTGCAGAAGAATAGGAAGTGTCAAACGGAAAACCTTTGACTAATTAATCTCGATATAATTACGCTGGAGTTTATCGTTCCCGATCGATCCACGCGTCGCGGCGGTAAGATGTTTTTTGAAATTTTTTGCAGGGACGAAGATAAGGGGAAGTTTCGCGGAGGGCGGGCGCGGGGGGGGGGGCGGTCCGTTACATCGAAACTTCTGGTATCTCTCGAAAGACTGTTCGACGGTAAAGTTTAAGAGTGGATTTACAAAAATTTATCGTCGTAGTTTCGAATGCGAGCGTCAACGGTGCTTTTTCGTCGGCGAGCACGAATCTATTTCTTAGTTGCGCGGACGGAATATATTGTCGAGTCGCGTATCTGCAAGTTAAAGCAACACGCGCATCTTGAATCTTCCAATCTTCGGGAAATGCCGGAGACTGGAGCAGAGTCGCCAGATTAAGAATCGCGTCACCCCACTCTGCGTCTCGTGCACGTGACTAAAGCGCTGGCGGAGAGAGGGTAACTTTTTCCCCTCGATTCGAATCAATTCCCCTCGTCTGGCGACTCTGGACTCGGGCTGTCTTTGGAATTACATCGCTGGCAAGTAAAAGAACTCTGACAAACAAAGAACTTCCATAAGTTGGTTGTTCGTGTGCGCACACGCGTAATCCAATTTCAGGGTATCCCATTTAACGGGGGAACTGTATTGGGTGGGGACGACGAGGTAGAAGCTAGTATATTCTTCTGTATTCTATCAAGAACTTTTCTATAAGCTATTATTTACGCCGGGTACGACGAAATTTTCGTTAGGTTAGGTTAGGTTATACCGTGATCGTGATATTTTAATGTAGAGTGGATTTGCTCACTATCATCCTAATTCTTCATGCCGATTGAAGTAGTTAGACATCCTTAGTTACAAGGTTCAATTAAGCTAGAAATTGACTGCATTTCCTCCAACAACAATTTAACGTTCATTTAAAAATCGTTCTGAATATCTTTGAACAATGGAAATGAATAATCTTTAGAGACTCGTAGTCGGTATGTGTGTGTGGTTAGCATAAATTACCACATCGTTGCGCGAATCTGAAAGAAATATCTTGGCACGCGTAAATCATAGAGCGTCGTTGGAATAAGTCGTTCCCCCGCAGTGTTTACCATTTAAATGAAAGCCGCGCTCGTAAATATGCAACATTTCGCGACACGTGTCAAAAACGGCATTCCGTGTTGTAGAAATCGTTGATCGAGCGGGTAAAAAAAAGATTGATACGAGCCAAGCTCGAATCCAAAGCGGTTCGGAAATTGGTTCCTTCTTGATCGACTCGCATGCACAGTGCGGACAAACCTGGCATATCTCATTACTCGTTTATATCACAATGTACGGTAAATTTCTCTAGCAAAACTGCACATTCGGAGGAAATCTATATTATTAATCGTAAAACAATCATTGTTATGCAGAGATATTGTTAATTTCTTTTTATTACCACGCTTATATTAGCTTGCCGAGTTGTCGTTGTCGTATGCGTCAAATCTTGTAATCGAATTTTAAACCACTTCCCGATGAGCTAGAGACTTGAAACTTTAAACATAAATTAAATCAGAACTGGATGACAATGTAATATCAAAAAACAAATTTAAAAAAAAAATGTGCGTCTAGGAGAAAAAAAATAATTTAATATTAACCGTCACACCTCGCCGCGCGACGCTCGGTAGAACGCGTTCAGCTTGTTACAGTTTCCGCGTGATCAATTTTTTCATGCTTTCTGTCGTTATATTATACTCCATTCTGGTCTTGAAATATTCCATCAATGTGTTCTCGAAGTAGGGCAAAGGTATCGTACCTGTCTATCCAGTTGATCCCATAATTTTTCGATGGGGTTCAAATCTGGTGATCGGCGTTTCATAATTTTTAATGAATCATTACATTTTACAAGTTTTTAAAGGTTCATAATAAATACCAGAGTTTTACTAAAAACCAGGGGAGTCCTAAGACTTATCGAGAGTGTATATTAGTAAGCAAATTTAGAGAAGTGCCGAATGTTTGGCCATTTGTCCGCACTTTGCGACGTTTCGATCGGCGATCGTTGTGCCGCATAGTGGGCCAGATCGCCGCGCTAGCTGTTCACGCCTATTTCACCATTATTTCAAAATATGAAGACCACATTAAATAGGTCGTTGCATTCGTCTTGGCGTCAGCTATAACATTATTGAATAAAAAATATATAGTTATAAATAAATATTGGAGATGACTAGAATGTTTTATTTAAAAGAAGAAACTATTCAAATTTTTTGTATTGAAATTTGTAGAAGACTGAGTACTGATTACTTTTTGTAGGAAACATTTTTTTGTCATACCTCCGGAAATGTTTGAAAACTCGTGTGAATAATGAATAATATTTGAAAACTGGCTGTTCACCATTATTTCAAAACATAAAGACCACATTAAATATATCGTTGGATTCCTCTTGGCGTCAGCTATAAGATTATTTAATAAAAAATATGTATATGTATCCCACGAGCAAGTTTTGCATACCAGTTCTTTATTCGATAATGGGGTAAAGCTATGAAAGCTTCTAGTGCCTCTAATTGGTAATGTTTATCAATAGTGGTACAATCAAAAAAATTCATAAGATAGGTCTGGGTTAGATCTTTACACTCGTAAGAGCTGCTGAGTGGTCGTCAATGCGTCTCGTGCAACGCGACTCGCCGCGGAATTGCGTGTCACGCGACGCTTTAAACCAATATAATTTCCATGTTTGGATCGATTTGGGTGCGAAATTTGCAGGATCTTTTAGAGGAGACGTTGCTGCAAATGTTCCACTTTGTTAGAGCACGACACTATGTAACACTTTTAACTTATCCCTTGTCAAAGGTGAAAAACTTTGACAGTATTCCTTAGTTGTCTAAGTATTTTTTTTATAACAAATTATGAACATTAATGTTTGGTTCCTGGTGCGTTCTCAACATAGATATACATTCTTCATACAAAAAAAAATTGGGCACTTAATCTTCAGTAGGTTTTCCAGGACAGCGTTATGAAGAAAAGGAATTTTTTCGGTGATAAATTGTATCCGAAAAAGTTTGATCTTTGAACGCTTATTGTAACGAGAGTTTTTAATAACGTTAATTAATATTATCGGTTTCGAATGTAATGGACATTTAAGAAACGTTGTACATTCGTCAAAAATCGATATAAGGACTTTGATTTTTTAGCTCATGAACAGCTAGCGCGTCGATCTGGCCCACTGTGCGCCGCCGCGCCGTGACGGGTGCGTGGTGCGCGACGCGATGCGGACCCGTTTAGCGAAGCAGGAAGGGATAGACGGTCCGTAGAACGGTCGTAAACGGTCGTGATAAGATCGTTAACATACGCGCGCATTAACGACCGACTGAGGAGCAATTAAGCAAGCAGTGGGACGCGTCTCGCGGAGTCGCGGAACGGTTACGGTGATCGGGAACGTTTCAGGATGGCTGAAGCACCGTCTCATACTTAACCGATTAATCGACTGAAACGCCCGGCCAATTAACGTTCGGCCGTGTAGAGGGCCGAGTCAATTAATCAACTTTTTCGCCGATCACGGCGGGCCGGCCGTGTTTTCCGGTAATTAAGCGGGAAATAAGTCCGCGTAACGAGGGATTTTTCAGCGGGTATCACAGGGCGGGCCTGCGATTTATCTACCACCAGAAGAGAATCGGTTGGCATCGATAGCCTAAGTGGATTAAACGAAAACGCCGAATAACGGTCCGGTCGGACGATGAATTTTTGATGATCAACCGGTCCGATCGATCACCTGTTAATGGATTGCCGCGATCAATCTAAATGAGTACACGTTTCGACGTGACACAGAGAATGGTTCGTTCCGTGGTTTCTAGGCGATCGCGTCCCAAACGAAAAAACACACACACACACAGCAGCCCTCATTCTCGTTTAGCTTTCACAATACCGGAACGATATCGGCCCGCCGCACAGTACGTCGGCCAAGAGTACAAAAATCAATATTTTTAAAATGTATATCTGTTTACATGAATCTATTTTAAAAATACCATTTATTCATGACCATTCGCCAGAAAAAATCTGAACATCGATTGAAACAGAACATGTTCTTTCCGTTATAATCCGACGCGTCAATTTTTGTTGTGTTATAACCTCAAGTACGCGCATAAAGGGAAAACATTATACAACGTATTGTAAAGCGAAAAATTGAATAATTTGCGATGGATCATTTAGTTCAAGATGTGTACTAGTTATTTTGGCTCCTTAGCGGTTTTTACAATTATTATTTATCGTATTTTATTGATCCAAAGTGATCCGTGTGTTAAAACGCGAAATCGAAAATTCTTATAATTTTAACTAAGTTCTTCTCAAATTTCTGAAATTGGAGTGTTGAAATTGAAGTCCTGAACAGACTTCTGATCTCTTCCAATACTTTCCTATCAGTAATAGTTCTTCGCTACATTCCCCACAAACTTAGGACATAATATATACGGTCATACGTTCCTGTACTTGGTCGCGCATGCGCGAAAAAACCGTGCAATATCCCAACACTGCCCGCCGGGGACATTTTGCAGGAAAGAGGAGGCGCGATTAAAACGAAGGAAATCCCCGAACATCCCCCATTGTCGTGCAACCACGTATCGACTCTGCGCCGACTATGCATATTCAGCACGTGACAGGCGATCATGCAGATGCGGGCGTGCTTTCTAAATTTCACTGCAAGCATTCCGGAAAACGCGTGACGCGTGCCGGTTTTCCGTCAAATGGAATAAAGGCTATTGTACCGTCGCCGCTCCGCTCCGCGCCGCGTGCAGACTAAAAATAAACGGAACTACATGACCAGTGCGTTTACTCGCGCGATGTAAATCGTCACTGTTCAGAGCAATACGCCGCACCACGCCGAAAGACGCGTTAATCCAACCAACAGCTTTTTTCTCCTCGATAAGCAAAAAAGCCGATATCTCCATGCAAATTCTCATTTCGACACGCAATTCAGCAAATACCGGAATTACGAAAGAAATTCTCACTCGTCACTCATTGTAGAACTAAAATAGAAATGCTATTAGTTCTCATCCATGATTCCCAGTATTTTGCAAAACTTTACATGCCATCGATGCATAAAGATCCGCAGCCTATTAATGATGTATGGTCTATTGTATTCTCCGTAATTCGATATTTTTGCAGGCAACTTACTGTAACGCAGCAGGGTTAAATATGGACGATGAAACATAGTTGAACGAATCTCGGTACTAATATCCATGACTACATACGAATGATAACTAGATTGCGAATGCATAATATGAATTGTCTGCAACGGAAACCATATTCATAGTACTTGGTCATTCAAGCTCGTAAGATTACACCAACAGTTTCAATATTGGTCAATATTCCATTAATTGTTAAGCTGATGCTCTGAAACCGTACAAGAGCAACAGAATCTTTCCATTTAAGATGGCTGTACGGTTGCACAGACTCGCGCGGGGAGAACTTTCTGCCAGCATTGCGAGCATTAAAAACAATGAAAAATGTTGAGATCGACGAACACGTCCGAATCTGAGGTCTCGAAGCGCAATCATGCGGAAATAATATAATTTCGTTCGGATTCGCGTCTCTTATCGCGAAGCGAGACGCTTCTCCGTCTCTCGGAGGGGTTGAACAAGTTCGTAAATGACTTTCCTCTAATTGTAAGATAAATACTTGATATACTTTAATCGTTAGTTCGCCGCTATGCGAGAGCAGGCGAGGACCCGGCGGATAAGAGCGATGACCGCCTCTTCGGGACCACTTGAAAAAGCGAGGTTCCCCTCCGTGCCGTTTCCTTGGGGACGAAATCAAGTTCACTCTGGATATTCTCGAAACGGGATCGTCAGGGAAGGAAAAATGCTCGGCCCGGAATGCATCAATCTGATCCGGCTGCGTTCGCTGGCCGGTTGGAACGGGACTTGCATTCGTAGAACGCGAGTGCCGCCTTGAAATCGATGTATGCTTCAACCCTTTGCACTCGGAGCTACTTCAACTCCGAAATTAAACATTTCTTCCGACGTAGAATAATTCCATTCTAGGTTGTTGCATGTGAAATGTCCGATTTTAGAATGCAAACGTTGCAATGCGTTTTCATTAAAATATTCTATTACAGTTGACAGATTCATTGCACGCCACTTTGAGGTACAAAGCTCACGGTTCTATCTTCAATTTTAATTTACACATATCAATTTGCTTTTGGATAAAACATTATATTGACGACAGACTGTGAGTTTTATGCATTTATAGCGAAGATGATTGGGTGCAATTTGAAACAGTAGAAAGGTTACAATGATTTAAGCTTGTCAAAATGATTAAAGTAAGAATAAACTGTTTGTGTGGCTCGCAATTGACTTGCAATTGGTGCAAGCAATTTTTATTTTGCATAAAGATTCGCAGACTACTAATAGACACAAAAAGAACTACAAAATAGAGATGAAAAAAATATTCAATTTCTATCATAACACAATCAAGAAACGTGTGATTCTTTGATCAATAAGAAATAGTTGCGGTTGTTTAACGTTGTTGTGAAAAATCGGACATTTTATCGGATCGAATCGAATATTTAGAAGAAATTGTGAATAATGGTACAGCAATATTTACCGGTGACTCGAGGGCTAAGGGTTAAAATGACGAACGCGAAGAGAACGGTGATATGACGGACAAACCGAGGCGCGTCAATGGTATTTGCGCACGCAATACGTAATCGAAAGGTACGATTAATAATGCCGCGGTTTCTAATGAACATCGGACGCGGCCATTAATATTGTTAATCGCACGCGATAACGGGTTTTTACAGACCGAAACGCGAACATCGTGTAAACGCGGCGTTAGAAGAAATACCTGCCGCGGGAGAACCTTTCCTCCTTGGAGCGGTGGTCGCCGACTGCACAGCGCCGATATAATATCTAGATACCGTGTCTCCGATTAATTATACCTTCTAATTCTTCTAGATAGCACGGTATTTACGAGCCGTTGTTTCGAAAGCTCAACGCTACGACGGAATATAAAATGGGATTGCCGAACGATGAAAAATGCGAAATTGCGTTTTCGTCTTGGCGTTCGATTATTAACAAGCGAGGGGACGATAAATAGTGGGTCCGACGGAAAAATCGGCGTCGATTCGTTTGATAATGAAACGCAGCTCGCATTTTCGCGGGCGGCCGGAGAAAAAAGAAGAAGTAGCGAGAGATACAGACAAGTGGTAGCCACGCCGCACGAGTGAGCAACGCTTCAGCGAGTCAGTTTCAAGTACGGGCACACCGTACGTGCCTTTTCATATTTCAGGGATCCTCTCGGACCCTCCAATTTCTCTCGAATCACGAGTGGCGCGGGGCTCCGAATTTTTAAATTATCGCTGCACACGTCCCTTCCGGATTTCTTCCAGGCCCCCAGCCGCCGAATCTCAAACATAAATTTGCGAATTAAAAAGCTGTTTGACTAAGCAATCTCTTAATTAAACCGAGCCAGTCTCCGCGGACTCCGTCAAACAGCAGACGATACAACCGGATCAAATTTTCATCATTGCACCAATTCCCCTAGTGCCCCCTTCAGCGCGCCGGTTCAAAGTTACAAGCATACATTTTCTAATTGGCTGTCCTCGCAGACTACTCAGCCGCCATTGAGCCGCAAGTGACATCAGACAGTCAAACATTCGGTCCGCCCCACGCGTCCTCACCGGAGCGGCGCGGCGCACTCTGCTTCTACATAGATCCCGATGTGTTCGAAGTATTACAACGAAAACGTGTTGACACTAAACCTACCACCACCGGTCAAATGACTGGTTCCGGATTTATTATTCTGCAATTATTGAAATAATAAAAATGATTTTATAAGAATTGATTGTATGAATATCTTTAGTAGAGCACATATTATAATAGGAGCCGTACAAAGTCTAAATAAAATCAATCTTGTCATTTTTATAAGGCAACATGTACCAGCTACTTTTAAGGCTCGGTAGATTTTGATGCTACTATATTGTAGTATAGTCTGTTATATATATTGTTCTTACTATTCTCTCTTAATAATAATTGTCAATATGAGTTAGCACTATGTTTAAAATAATCGGAGTAAGTGCGACTTCTGAACAGACTATAGCACTTTGGCCGCATCCATCATCTGGTTAGACGATGTAATCTTGGCAGAGGGCATGTTATCCGAAGCCGGGTCTACAAGTATGTATGGTCAAAGTTGTAGAAGGTGAAAATATGGCGTTGTCCAGGTGATTCCCACGTCTCGGAGGGCGCGGGAGGCGGTGCGTCGATGCTTGGCAGCGACATCTACGATTCGAAAAGCCGCGGCGTGGCGCGTATCGCGTTCCGCGGGTACGCCTCGGTACTTGTTCTCCAGACGACATACTATCCGGCGTAGGAGCGTGAGCAGGCGCTTCGATTTTACGAACGTCAGCTGTGTGCATGTCTACGAGGGTCTCTTATCCTATAAGCGGAGACTAATAGCCGCGCTATATCTTGCGGCGTCGATTCGATCGCAAGTTAACGTCCGTTACCGGTGCACGCCGGGTTAACGTGAAACACCGTTCGACGCTCGGCCGTTCTCTGAGACCCGCCGCGTCTCGTCCGCCGGGATTCTCGCTTTGGAAATGGTCGTAGGGGCCTCCGGTGCGGGAGAGCCTCGGTAGAGCCAGTCAACGAAAAGCGCGGACAGTTTCTCATGCGAGAAAAGTCAACGTTTTTCCAGCAGTCAATACGGGAATCTAACTGGCGACCGGGTGTCGGAAGGTTAGTAACTTGGTCAACGGTGAACGACCGAGGGAGGCAACTGCGCATGCGCCAGTACGCCGGTGACCCAGATGCGCGCAACGTGATTGCCGTTCGGCCGTTCTCGCCGATTCTCGGCGACCCTCGGGGCCTCTCGCGGTCGCCTCGCGGTTGACCTACATCGCTGCTACTCGCGGCACTCGCCACCGCTCGCGCGCCGTTCGCGCCACTCGCTCCCCCCCCCCCCCTCTCTCTCTCTCTCTATCCTTCTTTTTCTCTGTCTTTCTTTCTTTCTCTCGATCCGCGGTAGGTCGATGCGCTTCTACTTTGCACCATGACGGTTCCCTTTTGAGAATCCCGCGAGAATCGGGCATGGTTAGATAATGTCGATGCGTGTTGATCTGTTAATTTGATGGAGATTGAGCGGACGAGAGTGGGCTCATTAATTAGAAAATGCATTCTCCGCAGTTTAGCGAGGGTGGCCCGTCGCGGTGATTTTCAACACGCTCGCGAAACATACGAAATTTTGAATATTTCTTGGTACACGCAGCTCTCGGCTTTTCATGATCCTGATGCCCCGGGGGCTCTTAATTGGACTGTTATTTACTTTTGAAAGTTGTTTAAGTAGGGTAATAAAGTGCGGCAAAACGTAAACTGAAGAATTTGAAAGGGGGGTCGTTTCAGCTCCCCTAGGAGTTTCAATGTTGACGTGATCAACATTTGTTTGTAGAAAAATGAAGTAACCGAGAGACGTCGAATGTAACGAACCGAATAGAAAATACATCAGTCCTGTAATTCAGGTGACTTTTACAGTAAACTTGCGATTGTCAGTATCGCTAGGCTGCGGATACATCAAGTTGAACAAAAATGTCCTCTCTCAATAAATTAAGGAGACGTGGCAATGGTATTGCCAATCATTGTTGTCGTAAATGCACAAAGTCGAAAAAAGGAGATGGGTAGAAAGTTTACTCATGAAAGTTGCTTCTGCCGTTCTCACGATGTATTCTATCTTATCACTCGTTCGCTTTTACTCTACTCCGATTATTTTAAACATAGAGCCAACTCATATTGACAATTATCATTTATTGTTTATTATTTGAAAGAGAAAATAGTGAGAACAAAATACCTGCTTGTCAAAAGATACATTTGTATCACGGATCTGTCGTTCCTTACACTTCTTTATGCAACAAGTTTTCACCATATCACCATATACTTGCACTACCATTTTTAATTATCTTGTCGTTATCTTGCAACGAATCGTTCATGTGCAATCGCTTATACTTATAATAATTCTAATCCTCCGCCTTTTTGTGCAAATATTTCTTTGCTATCGGAAACTGGAAAAAACCAATACAGTCAGAGTCTTCTCCGCAATTGAATACACTATGATAGCCTAAAGCTATGACCACACTGAAGCAGCAAAGAGCCAGTTTCAGTTCATCTAAACAAATGTACTGAAGAGTATAATAGCTTGAGTAACTTGACCGATTTTTCACGAGGTCTATAAAATTAATTATGACTATTAAAATTTACATAATCAACATTTTTACATCGCCCACGTTAAACATTGATTTCTTATTAGCAGAAGCTAATTTCTGATCGCCGCGCTTTGAGTTTGGTCTAGCTAGCATGCACTGTTCGAAGCCCGGAGTGGGGCTGGCGCACCGCGTGTAACCATTTCCAAGGCAGGAAATACACGTCGATCGATTTTTACGGTTGAAATTGCCTAGAAACTACCGGCATCGGAGTATTGATGAAAAGTCGCTGTCAGCGACGCCGGTGACCGTCTTCTCTTCGGAGTGACGAGTATCGAGCGTCGCGACGTCTGGCCCGCGTGAGACGCGGTAGCGTCGTGGTTCGCCGCGCCGGTACGCTCGCCGACAACGAGATGCAATTCAGCTCCGGGTATCAGCGCCCGGTACGCCGCGTAACCGACGCGATAAATCCGCGCGTAACGGGCTACAATTTATCCGTGATGTACGCGTCCGCAGCAGAACGCACGAACGAGCGACAGAGCGAGAGAGCGGCCGTGCGCACACGACGAAAATACATAATGAATGGCCGCGAGAAACGGAAGACAATGTTTAGCCGACTGAATCGGCCGATATGCGTTTCCGAGCTATTCACGTCCGGCCTATCCCGACCCGGCCCGAATTCAAAAATCTTTCTCGGCCGATCTTGGCACCGGTTGGCCATCGATCGACCGCCGCGCTGCTCCGTGGCCGCGCTCCCGGACCCCTGCGTGCTGTGTGCTGGCCGTGCTGCCGGCGAGGCAATGTCGCAAGCGTTGCTACATCTGAATTCGCTTAAGGAAACTGTAACGGTCATTCTTGTCTGCGGCTGAGCGGGACTCCTTCGCAGTTGCGCACTACGTGGCCCCAAGGGCCGTTTGCCCTGCTCCCTGTTCTCGCCTCTCGCTTCTCGCTTCTCGCTTCTCGCTTCGAAACATTACGTAATTCTCGAGATCGCACATCCTCGTGTTTCGTACCGGTCGCTCTCTGTCTTCTGCCGCTGTAGATTCTCTGCATCGTCCCCGAGTCTCTGGACCCCGCGAAATTAATAATATTTTGGATTTGGGACCTTCGAACAGTGTTGGGATATTGTACGGCTTTTTCGCGCATACGCGACGATCTTAGCGTCAGTAAAGTACAAAGTTGGACTAAAATGGAGTACCTTGGTCACCCCGCATATTCCGAAAAATTTTGTTCTCCGATTTTCAAATATGGATGTTTAACATGCGTATGTTATATTAAAATTTAATGTGCACGTACATATAATATATAATATACAGTTCCGTATACCATTATATACAAAATTAAAGCTGACAAAATGTGCCACAAGCTTGATTCGATTCAGTTTTTCGCTATCTCGCATAGTTTCCGAGATATCCGCCAGTGATGCCAGAATGAGCTCCAAACGGAGTGGAATTTGAAAAATTGATGTTGAAATTGATGTTGAAACTGGAAAATGGGAGTGGAAACTGAAAAATTAATGTTGAAATTGGAGTGTTGTAATTGAAGTTCTGAACTCTTCCAATACTTTCCTACCAGTAACAGTTCTTCACTACATTCCCCACAAACTTAGGACATAATACATACGGTCATACGTTCCTGAACTTGGTCGCGCGTGCGCGAAAAAACCGTGCAATATCCCAACACTGCCTTCGAAGGGTCGTCGGTTTACAGGAAACACTTCGCGATGGCAGGATCGCCGAGTGGGAGGTTATCATTCGATGGCCCTCGCTGATCAAATCTGCAGCTCGTTCGGTTGTCCACACCAGACGCTTTCCTTATTTCCGGAGACCATCGGGCACTATTACGTCCCGTGTACCTTGAGGCTGGGCGGGCGTGTAGACGTAGGCGTGGAAGACCGATAACTCGGAAGTTCGGATGCTCCGGAGTCGATGAAATCTGCATCGCGTTCGGCGGTCCTACGTAATTTCTTCCTTATTTCCGGGGAGTTCGCCGTTCTATATTCCGCGTCGTATATCTTTAGCCAGAAATGCACGGGCGTAGGCGTCGGGAAGACCGGCTCTACGCTAAGGAGCTATGCGCTCGGTGCTAGAGTTATAACGATCGCATCAAACAGTTGATATCTCTTGGCTGTAGTTTGCCAACGCGATCGCTATCGCTGACCGAGGGACGTTGGGTCGCGCTATAACTAGAATTTTAAGTTCCGCCTTCGAGAAGGGTATTGAAGGAGGTTGCTACTATCCACCACACTCAACTGCAAAGCCAAACTGTAGGTACTATGTATAAATTTCAAGTTTTTTTATTGTAATGTCATTCGGGTTTCTCATTTACAAGATTGTTATATTGATTTTGTAGTTCTTTTTACCATCAACGACTAGTACTACGTTGATCAATCGCCACATTTTTACCAGAAATCACATAAATTTGAAAATGTTCATGTCCAATTCCGCGGCTACCAATTCGTCCAACGCTCTAAGCTGATCGCAAGTCGATGACAGTAGTTCGTCGAGGTTCCTGCTTTCCGAGAAAAGGTTGCCAGGAATTTTTTGCAGCGTCAAACATAATATTGTCTCTGTAAATGATAAGAAACGATAGGAAGCGTTGTGTATCGGTAACCTAGATAGAATCTGCACGTTGCGACCGGACGATCCGCTAATCGTGGGCCGCGTCGTCTGCCGTTGGTGGACCGCTGCGAAAGAAACAAAAAGAAAGAAAAACGTTCGTCTACAGTCTACGCTTTGGTAGTTCCGCGAATGCATGTGGCCAGTCAAAGAAGGCCGAAGAAAGGAGCGAAATATTAAAAGCGCGCGCGGAACGCTTGCGCCGGGGTTCATAAGAACCTACCTCCATGCTGATTATTCTATAGCCTGACCTACATTCATTCCGAGATTCACGCCGCGCGCTCGCGACTCCGGACGACGAGAGCGTGCGCTCGCTTCAGCGGCTGCACGCAACGACTAGGCTGTCTGCGAGGGCCGAGGAGCGGAGAAAACCCAATAAAAAGACATTTGGATAAACGGAGTGCAGCCGCCAGGCTTCCGTTTCTCGGCGTTCCACGCGAAAAAACGGCCACTCGGTACATGAAATTTCAGTTTGCCGCGCCGGAGCAGGTGCATCGCGTCGAACCACCGCGGAACAATTATCATTATGGCGCGCGGAGCGGCGCGGCGGGACGGGAGGTTACGGCACGTCACCCTTTAAACGCCGACGGATTAAGTCACAAGTTACGTAACACTGTTATTGTCTGAACGCGGGAGTTGGAAGGGTCGCGAGAAGTTGCCACAGGAATTCTGCAGATGAAACACCAATTCTGGATTCTGGCAACGAAAGATTGTTGTGCCGGCTACGTTACCGATTGTTTCCAGCAATTATAGTATGCAAATTGGCTGCGGCGCGGCGTGTCGCGACCTGGGAATAACACCAGCTTAGTCTTCCGATCGAATGTATTAGGTCGTCCCACAAGTTCATGCCGCTTATTTTGTTCCACTATTCCAATTAATATATGAAGCATTCCTTTAAAGTTTACGGAAAAATGTAATCACGAGATCTTTATGCATTTATGAAGAAATTGGTTGAGCGAAATATAAGACGGTAAACGATTTAAAAAATTAAAGGATGTCGTAATGTTGCTTTTAACTGACAATTAATTGTAAGGAGGCTCGGAGGCTCGACGATACGTTGCAATTTGTTGCTCGCTCGCAGGGAACTGTTTATTTAACAAAATCTGAACGTAACATACATTTGTTAACAAAAGCACTAACGCAACGCATAAATCAATAAAATTATATATAACAAATAAACATATGAAACACTCAGTCATCTAAACGGTGGTATAAACATTCTTACACAATCAATGCAAAACATTTTTATTTTGCATAAAGATCCGCAATCTAGTAATCACCCTCTCGTTCTTGTTATTGTTAAAATCTAATTAATTCGGCCGCTTATCGCCCTATGTTCATATCCGCGGCGCGAACACGACCCAATATAACGTTTGAGGATCCAAACGATTCGCGGTAAAGGAATTGTCCTGTCGCCGGCCTGGCACGGCTCATTGTCAGACGATTGGCTCTCCGCTGGAGCGTATCGCGACAGGACGAATTAGCGGTGTCACTCGGTTGTTTCCTAGCTAGGATGTCTGACATCAGCTGGCGGGGCCGCGAGGGGACAACAAACTTCGCGGCGAGTCCCTAAGTGTCGTGGAAATAAACATCAACTTGAGCCCGGGTAATTTGTGCCGGGTTCTCGGGCTCTGCGGAGTTACGGCCGATCGAAGGCAACGTTTCGACATATTCTCGTGCCTCGCCGGCGAGAAAAATCCGCCGTGTCTTACGGGGAACAGTTCTGATTCACCAGGTGTAAATTTACCCGACAGCTGATCAGCAGCGTGCTCGGGATTGGCTCGCGACTCATCCTTCGCGATTCCGAGTTGACTCGCGGCGCGGCGGCGACCGGCGGCTGGGTCCGCCGATTTTTCACCATTTATGGCACGGCCTTCGACCGGTACATAAACGGGCATCGAGCAGCACCACTAAAAGGCGCGCCGCCGTGTTCCTCCTCTGCGCCGACAGCTATGCCGAATTACCCTCCCGTAGCGACTGCCTCCGCTGAGTAAAAGGAACGAAACCGAAACAAGTTTGCATTGCAAACAGGGACTTAAAGATTCCCGTTATGTAACCCGCGGCCTTTCAAGCGGAACTTTTCGGCAGGTAACGATCTCCCGAACACGTCCATGCTACCCCTTAAAAATGCTACTGGCTATCATTTCTCGTAACCTCGGTGTCTATCCTCCGAGACAGGGTTTTCCAAACTGTGCTCCGCGAAAAGATATCGTATAGATAACGTATGAATAATTCATGGCATTCGTGTTGGCGCCACAAAACAAGAAACAAGTGTTTTTTATTTTTCTAAGACTTGAAATCGCACGACGAGCTCCGACGAAATACAAAGAGAGAAGTCAGAAGTCTTCAACATGTCATAAACTAGTAAAAACAATGATGCTTTTAGGGTATACGGCTAACTGGGTTGCCCTTACAGCGTGTACGCTGCGCGGCGCGTTGTCCTCGGTGCTCGTTTCAGCTCGTTCATCTGCTAATTAGTTAATCACGCAAATTATTTTATCGTACTCTCGTCCCATTCTTTTTTAAGCTCTCTGCTTCCGTGCGAGAATGTTCTGCATAATGACGACGACGACGACGACGCGACGTTATTATTATGAATCGGTGTCTCATTAGAGAGCGTCGAGAGAAGGAAACACCGGGCCGAAAAACTAAATTACATAACGGCAGAAAATCGATCAGCCACGGCGTCTCTTAGAAAACAGCTCGGTCGATGCCGAACGTGATTTCTCGCGGTGATTCGACGATGAGTAACTTCGTCGGGTGCGTGCACGCATCTCGGGCTCTGCGGCGGGTACGTGCATAAGTGAACGCGCATTCTCGCAGGGCCGCTTATCGCGGTGTGCCGGTTATCGGTGTCCAGCTATCGGGCCATTTCATCGTGTAAATTCCTGCGCGGCAACGGCGTTGTCGCAGTCGACGCGCGAACCACTGGAACGACGCGAGGAGACATATCGCCGGGGCGATTATTTATTTGCGAAACGTATTTATAGAGTATTACGCGGTGCAGGTTGGCAACCTCGTGCACGGTTATGCAATAAATGAGAGAAGGAGCGAAAGGGACATGGGAAGAGGGGGAGGACGACCGAGGGAACGGCTTGAAGTGAGAGGAAGCGATGCCTGCGGCCGCAGCGGCAGACAATAACACGGTGGGGCGCGCGGAGAGCCTACGGAGGTACGAGGATGGAGGGAGCCAAGTCCCGAGGGGTGGGGAGAGGCGCGCGCGTGTCCGAGAGAAAGAACGAACCTCTAAAGGAGTTATTTGGAAATAGGTGGCCTGCCGGGGGAAACCAGAGGGTGAGAAAGAGACGGAGAAACTCGGGAAAGATGGATAAAGACGGGGAACGCGTCTAAAAACAAGAGGGGATCGCGTAGGAGAGAGAGGCGATAGCTTGAAAATTCATGCTGGGAGGGCCAAGTGGAGTAGTATGCGGAGGGTGAGGTTTCTGGAGAATACATGTGCGCGAGCGAGTTAGGCGAGAGGGAGAGGACGAAGGACGCCGACGTTGCGTGATGATAATGTCAATAGGGAGTCTAAGAACAAACAGGAATGTTACGTACATTTCGTCGTTTAATTGATTCGCTTCGGATGGGAACACGCGATTGTCCCCGGTTGAGTCACCGAAACGCCGCGCCGGTGGTAACGATTGCGAGCTCAACATCAGACGGCGGCTCTGATAGATCTATCAAAATCCCTTCAACGAGCGCCGAGCACGGGTTGTTGCATTAAGTGCATTATGCGCAGGACAAAAACGAAAGTGACCTTGGCACAAATGCCTAAAGCGCGCACTGATCGCAGAATCGCATTAACACTGAATATAAATGAAAACCGATTGTTACTGTGTTGTACTGTGTAGCAATCCCGCGCGCGGACTCGAGCTGCAATAGTCCAATTGAAAAAAAAGAATTGCGAAACGAAGATTGCGCGACGCATCTGCGCAATGCGATGCGGGACACGAAAGCTGCTAAAACTTTTGTATTTCCGCATACTCGTGTACGGCGGGAATCAACGCGTACCGTAAGAATTCCGAATTTACGATTCTTCAAAGTATCCGGTTACCGCCGAGCAATAAGTATAGAATCTTCCGAAGTGACACGTTCCCGCGAGATAACTCGATAAACGTGGAACCATGTCCATAAAACTGATATATCTCCGACTCCATGAAATTGTACCAATAATAAAGCCGCCGGCGGCTGACGGTCGTTTATTGAAAAAGAAACTGCTCGTAAAAATCCACTCGTGTCAAGCGGCATCTCTAATTCCATTATCCGTGTTTCAGAGCTCGCGGCGCGACGGCGATGCTCGTCTCTATTCGTTTCCCTGCTCAATCAAAGTTGTAGTCGTAAACGGAGCGGCAACAAACGGGAAACCGTGGCGGTTCTTTAATTAGTCGAGGCGGTGGCGTCGGCGAGGACGGTCATCCCCGAAAGACAAACTTTCCGGGACTCGCGGTTTCCGAACATCGCCGAGGGGGAAACACGATACGCACGTGTATTTAGGAGCCGGTGCCCTTAACGAGCCGCACTAATAAAGTTAAAGCGGCATTGGTGGCGTGGCGAGGCGTCTCGCGCGAGACCAGATCGGAAAGCGCGCCGAAACTCGCTCGCGATCCCGTTCGGTCGTTTCCGTGGCTGGTCGGAGCCGCGCAGCGAGCGATAACCGCTTGGCTCGGTCGGTCGGGCCAACTCGTGCCCGCTCGGCGGAGCTCGGACTGCGAGGGTGGAGGGGGCGCCGACAGTACGGCCGGGGTGGGGAGAGCGAAGGGTGAGGCATTCGGCCATCATCGGCGGAGGCGCGCACAGTTCAGTGACCCGACGAGCGTCATTCTATGATGAGGGGGGAGGGAGGAGAGAGCTGGGAGTTCTGACATATTGTGAGATGCCAACCCGCTAACGCCGGTCCCCGAAAAACACCTCTCTCTTCGTTTCACTCCCATCTAGCATTCCTTCTCCGTCCCTCTCGCTCCCGACCTCCCTTTTTCTGTTTCCGTTATTCCGTCTCTTTCTCTCTTCCTCGACTATCTGGCTTCGCTTCGTTTTTCCTCGGTAGTCCCGCTCTTTCCCCCTCTATCTTTTCTATCTCTGTCGTTATATCGCTCCCCCCCCCCCTTTTCTTTGTTTCTTTTTCTTCCTCCTCCGTCCACGCGCGTTGCTCGCCGTTATCTCTCTCTCTCTCTCTCTCTCGCTCGCTCCTTCTTTTCCTTATCCGTCTCTCTTTTCTTTCCCGATGACTCGCGTTCGAACCGGGAGAGGTTCATTAAACCCCCGAAATATTCATGCCGCGCGGAGTTTCCGCGACTTTTCCCGATCGGGTCCGAGCAGGAAGCATGATCGCGTGACGCGCTCTCGTAGTGGGAAGGTGTAGCGCGTGTCGTCGGCTCGCTGCGTTCCGGACACTCGATTGGATCCACCTATCCAAGTGTGCGTGTGTGCGCGAGCGCGTTGGTACGCGAGAGACTCCCGAAATTGCCGCGGAGGAAGGAAACGTGGAGTCATCGTGGCTTGGCGAATGCGCGCGAGTGCGGGCCTACACGTGTGCGTGCGTGCGTGCGTGCGTGCGTGCGTGCACGCCAGTGGTCTGGCTCAGCCGAGGAGTACGTTCGCCTCCGTCGTTTCTCCGGCGCGCGTGTACCAGCATTTTCCTCGTTTGGCCCTCTTCGTTTCTTTCTCCGAGCTTGTCCATTCTCCTTTCTCCCCTTTCTCCGTCTCCGGCGGCTGTTGTTCGAGCAGTCGACTCGTTGTCACCTCTCGTCGAGCAACGTCGGGCCTCGCTCTCGCCTCGAAATTCGTCGCGGCCCGCGGAGATCCGCGTCGTCGACAGTCGGTAGTCGGAACCAGAACACCGCTTGGTCCACCGAACCAGCCGAGGATGAACAGTATGGAGAGGCCACGGTACTTGTGAACGCGTTACCAAACGCGCGAGCCCGTTCCGCAGTCCGGTACCGTATTCCGTGTGTCGTTCGTGCGTGTTAAGTGCAGCCAACAAAGTGATCATCGTAGCTGGAAAGGCTCCAGGTGGAAAACACGCGACCTCTTCCCGTCTCTGTGTGTATGTGTACGTGTGTCTGCTGCTTCGTGCGTGTCTCTCTGTGCACCCGTGTACACGCCGCTGCGCGCGTGCATTCATCCGTGTGCACGCCTGTACGTGTTCATTTTGTTTTACATGCGGCGCTTGCGCGGTCGTTCCGCGACGATTCGCGTGTGCACGCGCGCCGAGAGCTCCCAGCAAGCAAGAACTTCTGTTGTCGCGATGAAAACCATCGGCTATTTGTGAACCGTCCGCGACCTGGTCCCATCGGGCACCCTGCGTCCCGAATCACCGAGGACCCTCTTCTCGCGCGCTGAAGCCACTAGCTCACTCCTAAACGAACTCGCGAGTTAACATTTCTCGGTCGACGGAAAAATGCTTATCCTCCCAAACAAAGAGAGCGCGAACGATCACATCCGCGGAAGGATCCAGCTTGGCTCCTGCCGGCCACGAGATCTTTCGGCTAAGAGGATATTGCGAAACCCATTAGCGGGCCCGTGCTCGAAAGTTGACAGACTGCGTAATAGGTGACGCCGGGAAGACGCTTGGTTCCTCCGTCGACATTAACCGACAGATGATGCGAGACCGGACGGCTGTGTACACCAGCCATGCTTTAACTATTGGGTATTACGCTTATGAAGACCGTGTCGACACGTTGCCGTCCCGCGACACGTTTCTTATTTCACTTTATCGCAGTCGCTGAGTTTCTCTCGATTGGTATTCCGCGCCGTACCATCGGCATCCGAAGCCACTTGCGTGCCCAATTTTTATGCAGACGCGACGCGCAAGATCGCGTCTGTCTCTAGCAGCCCCCCCCCCCCCAACACTACTTTCTACTGAATTCTGCGAATCCATAGAACCCTTTCCGCGTTCTTAACAACCGTTGCTTTTCGAGTGGGCCTACCTTATAGTCGATCGTAGAAGCTTCGGGCAAAGGTGAGGAATTCTAATTAGCAAATCGAAGCCGTTTCTTAGATAGTAACCGCTGCTTTACAGTTATCGGACCAACCGATCTGCCCAAACTTTTAATTCTGCTGTATCGTGCTATCTTTCTAAATTTTCACGGATGGGAATGCCAGTTTCGTTTCACGAGGGCTCCCCGTCTCGAGTTTCAGCAGTATCGAAGTCTCCGAAATTAGAAAGTTTTAAGTCTAGGCTGTTGACAGACATATATCACGGCTTCTTCAGCCGCAGCACTTCACGTGGTCTGATTCCTTCATTTCCGCCATAAAATCTCACGACGCGTCGGTTTCGTTCTTCGTCCATCGCTTTAAAGACCTCTTCTCCCTCGGAGTTATCTCGAATGGAAGCGGTCCGAGGCGAGAGACAGAGAGAGAGAGAGAGAGAGAGAGAGAGAATGCGTGCATGTGTGCGTGTACAGTACATACAAGGAAGTAGTTCAGATTTCGTTATTTCCGGATGTATTAAGCGCGCGCCACGCTGTTCGCAGATTCGCATTCTAAAATTTTGAGCCGGCTACTTCGAGCAAGCTTCGCTGGGTCGTTTCGGGTTCGACAGTTCCGGATGTGCGACGATTACGCCATTTGCCTCTTTGCATTCGCTCTCTACTCGTACTTTATTGAAAATTTCGGCCTGTGGAAAATCTGTGGTTAGGGGCAACTGGTTTCGACTCGGTCGAGGGTTTGTAGTTTGTATATCTTCCCGCTGTCTGGCTCTGTTTATTTATTCTCCGGCCAGAATCTCTTCCAGCATCGAACTCGAGCGAAGAGTCGATAAGAAACAATGCGACAAAGTATCGCTGATTTATAGCCGGGCTCTCCTTTCCAGTCTGTTCTAATCTGTATGAAAATTGTACATCGGATTGCTCCGGGGACCAGCGTGGCCGGCTCGAGACGGGATAACACGCTAGATAGTCTCCTCCGTGGATAGTCGCGTTTTCTTTTTGTGACGTCGCGCCGGTTGCCCGTCGGCGTTGCCCCTGGGGGCACAGCCGCGCGCCGGCTGACTTGTTGTCGGTGCGTGTACGCTCCTCGCTCATCGTCTCGGGACGACATTTCAATACGTCTACAAAAGATCGTTTGAACAGAGAGGGACCTGACATTTAGCAAAATAATTCGCGAGCGTTTATCTATTTCCGTCCCGGGGAATTAGACGCTAGTCACTCGAACCGAGGCCCTGAGGCGCGTTTCGCGATCCAGCCGACTGATTCCGATAACTGCGCGGCGCGGCGCGGCGCGGCGGCCTAATCTCCGGGCATCGTTTCGCCGTGTGTTGGGAACGTTTGTCGATCGAGCGATAGCGTCCGAAACTACGTCTAGTCACGGTCGAACGGAGGGAAAAACTCGTCGTCGGTTTGTACAGCGGATCGTGGCAGTTCTCCTCTGGTACGACTCTGTCGACGAGTTTGGACGATGTCCAATGGTCTGGGGGCTTTTGCGAACAGACGGACGGGATCGAACATCGAGAACCTCTGTTTCCGCAATTTAGCAAACGGTGTCGCTTTGTCGGGGCGGCAAAGTATGCGTGCGTGTAGGTATGTAGGCGAGCACCGATCAAGTAAAACACGCGGCAACTGTGCACCGTCGCGTCGGACAAAGCGAGAACCGCCGCGCGGCACAAAGCGACTTCGATTTCGGGAGTTCCGGGTATAGTGGCCGACGCTGCACTCTCCTCGAGGCAACGGCATGACGCACGTCAAAGATGCGAGCGTGTCGGGTGACTGTACGCTGGGTTCATCGTTCTCGGTTATGTAATGTTCGACCGTATGGTGCAAGCGCCTCGACGCTACTCGTGGCGCTAGAGTTGTCGGACGAGAGAAGCACAATATACAGACCCGAGCCGCACCGAATCCTCCTCGCTCCAATACAGTAGTTGCCGGCCTGTACGGCCGATGCACACACGCGAAGCGCGCCTCCTCTTCCTCTCCCTTTCTCTCTCTCTCTCTCTCTCTCTCTCTCTCTGCTCGTCTTTCTTCGTTTGGCAGCCTGAATCTCTTTCGTTTTTCTCTCTTTCCAACTCTGCTGGCCCCTCTTGCCTCTCTTTTGCTTTAGCGCCCTCGCAGCGCGATATAGACGCACGACGTTACCGAGAGCTGAGAACGAAAATAGAGGGCAACGGGAGTCACTGCAGCAGCGCCGCATTTCTTCTCTTTCTCTCCTTTCCCCGAGTCTTCTCGCA
Source organism: Lasioglossum oenotherae (assembly GCA_028455765.1). Classification (NCBI taxonomy): domain Eukaryota; kingdom Metazoa; phylum Arthropoda; class Insecta; order Hymenoptera; family Halictidae; genus Lasioglossum; species Lasioglossum oenotherae. The sequence continues at coordinate 10,709,743 of CM052296.1, forward strand.
TTGTTTTTTATTTTTCTTCCTCTATCGGTATCTCCGTGTCGTCACCGACGACGACGACGACGCGCCGCGCCGCGTTCATTCTCATGCGTTCCCGAGCGTTTCGCGTTCAGACTCCCTACACCGTAGATTATTTCGATTGCTATCGCGCGGCCAGGCTGCTATCCAGGCCGAGGAGGAAGTGTGATCGACGAGCACCGGGGTCCCAGGTCGAATACAAAATTTGTCGCGTGCTTTCCGCCGATGATGCCGTGCGCGACAGAAGGCCGGATTGATTTAGGGTTGCTTCGGGAGGGATCGGGGTGTATTCTTGGTCGAAAACCAGGTTATAGGGTGTATAAATAGGCTCGCCTGGAAATTACTTTCGGGAGCTGCGGAATTAATACTTTTAATCCCGGATAGTTGGTTCCTCGTCGGTGGTCCGTTCGATAACATTCCGCGCGATTAGCGACTCCCGCAGCGATCGTATGGATCCGCCGCGCCGGTAGAACGATCGCGTGCGGTTAGCCGGAAGCGTAGCCCTCCGACACGAAGACGATTTCTCTTTACAGAAGTTCCGAGCAGTCTCCTCTCCGAAGTATTTACGAAAACAGACTCCGAGCAATCCAGCGCCCATGCGGCTCCGTCGATCCAGGGGGAAACGGTCACGTGTCAGCATTAATTTTCCTGGACAAACGATCCTCTTCAGACCGCGGAAGAAAAACTGTCCGCGTCTCCGGGGAACATTTTGTCCCGTCTCTTTCCCGGGGCACGGTGCAAAACCGTTTCAAAGTCGAGCACCGACGGCGGTCTGCTTGAAACAGGATCCGCCGATCGATCGGACGTCTTTCAAAGTTCCGCTCGATCTTCCCATCCAGTGAACGCGTTGAAACGATATTACATTTTAATGATCCGTATAAATTAAGATAAGTCTACAGTGCGATGTGAATAGTGCGACCCGACCGCTACACTGAAATATAGTAAACCACCGTAATGTGTTCACGTCCGAGTTATTAGTGTAGTTTTTAAATGAAACACGCGAGTGTGGAACGTAAATGGAGGCAAGTCTCTCAACGTTCGGTGGTCCAAGTTGGGGGGCGGACAGCACCAGCCCTCAACCACCGGAAACATCGAGAACGAGAGTGTCCGTGCAAACTCCGAGTCTAGAGAACGTTTCGGAGGATCGTAGATTCCAAGTCAATTCTATACGAGGTACTCGAGACGAGTTACACCTGCCACATACATATACGTATTACACATCATTTCATATTTAACCTTAGTCATGCGCAACGCATCACTTTTCTATCTGCTACTAAATACTATTTTATGCTGATAACTAGACTGCGGATCTTTATGCAAAATAAAAATTGTCTTTGTCAATTTTGTTTGTTAGACTTCGTTTAAAATCTTGATGACGAGTGTGACTCGTTTTTAAAATACGGCAACGGGTTAAAGAAAAAAAAACAGGAAGATTTGAACAATGTTTAACTAACCAATTTGAATTAGAGTTCCTCTGTTCGAAGAATATTCTTTTGTGGGATCCTAGAATGGCAATACGCTATTTAAAAATACAGGGAGAGCTAATAAAAGGGGTCTCTCTATTCGATGGTATCTATGCACCGCCATACATCTTTTTTCGACTTAATTTCACAGTGTAAACCGCGACGAATTTATCGGCCCGTTATCGCACCCCATTACCGTGATACGAAGTCTCTGGGCGAAGCCCTAACAGACCGTTCATGGTGCATTGAAACGCAGCGCAGCCACGATTGCATCGCAATGGTACTCGTGGGCTAGTATTCTTTTCCGATCGAAAGGTTATCCGTAAATATACTTTGCGAGAACGACCAATGGTGTAGTGAACTTTGACGAGCCAGAAACAAGGTGCCAGACTATGCATCTTTGATAGGCCCCGCTATCACGAAACAATGTCACGGTTTTTTGCGAAGATGATTCGTACAATATCATCACGTTTAAACGCTAGAAACAATATCGTAATCTACAATTTTGTCACAACTTTCGTTTTCAGTTAGAAAACATTAGTAAACTAATGGCACTCTCGGGTACGAGCAGCAAAATATATTTAAACAATGTCTCTCGATTTTGTAGAGCAACAATTGCAACATCATCCAGTTTCTTCAATTGAATTGAAATTAGTGATGTTACGCTTATGATTTGATCAGCAGAGACTGTTGTCCTGAGACTCATATAAGGACATACCGGAGACGTTTGTAGCATAGCATTAAGATCGTCGAGTTGGTTGGATCAACTTGACTAAAAGACAATTTGCTTGTGTGTGTTTTCAGCCCAGATCGAAATAATCCCGTGCAAGGTGTGCGGCGACAAGAGCAGCGGCGTCCATTATGGCGTGATCACCTGCGAGGGCTGCAAAGGCTTCTTCAGGCGGTCCCAGTCGTCGGTCGTTAACTATCAATGTCCACGGGCCAAGAATTGCGTGGTCGACCGTGTAAACAGAAACCGGTGTCAGTACTGTCGGTTGCAAAAGTGCCTACGCCTCGGCATGTCCAGAGATGGTGAGTGTATATTACTGATTCGAGCTTTCGTTTTCTTGATCGTTCCTCAAGGTGGCGAGGAGAGTTACATTACCTTAGCTTCTCGATACGCATCGGTAATCGGTATGGCTGACGTCAAACCGTGTGGGCAACTAATTAGTAAATGTTTCATCAATTACGGAAGGTTACCGAATAAATCTAATCAACGGTTTACGTTGTTGTCAGATGATGGTAATCCTTTGCACTCGGAACTATCTTAATTCAAAAATTAAACATTTCTACCGACCCGAAATAATTTCATACAATATACTTTCATCATACAATACTTAAGTATTTGATAATTGATTAGATACCAACATATATTGAATAATGTAAACAATATTTTAAATAATGGTATTGTCGGTGAAACCTGGATCGGGGGGGGGGGGGTGATTTTCATGGGAGCACCATTCAGAAATGTCCTCCTTACGTACGTGATGCGTCGAGATTGCAGATCTCATGCAAATCCTCATTTTCAAAGAAAAAAATTCTCGGGTCCGTGCTATTTCTTAGATTTTGTAATTCTGATATTAATTGTACCACTACATATCGTGTTTAGTATTATTTCAATCGGAAAAATTCCATAAATAAGCTAACGAAAGTCCCATAAAAATATCATGATAAATAAAGTTTTATAATTGGCGACCGATGCAGCTCGAGCTTAGATTTTCCGTTTTCTTAGATCAAGGCTTTACTACGGTAAACGTTACGACGAAGACTTTCTTTTTTTCGACCAGAGATTCCTTACATTTCGCAGTTGAATTGCAAAAATCTCCGAGAACCGAGAAGATGATTCGTTCTTTTCCTCATATAGTTGGTAGGCGAAGTGATAGTTGAAAGAAAAGATCCAGTGCAAAAATATCAACAAAGATAGGAAAATGTAATTTCTTTGTTCCCGCGTCTATTATCACGTTAAGTCAGCCAACAATTGCGAGGAGATCTCTCTCTCTCTCTCTCTCACTCCGAAGATTAGCTCTCTTCAATGATAGAGTATGTAAACACAAAGCCCGCGAACGCGCCAGTTTAGACTCTGGTCAGGTAAAACTCGACAGAAATGAGACAACAAGGGCTGTCAACTACAATATTTCGCGCTTCCGTCGATCATCTGCAATCTTTTAATTAATTAGTCGTGTGGAGCCATTACATGGTCAAAACTAAACATTTTCTAAAACGTATGGAGCCATTTCTAATAAGGTTGACTATTATTAATTTCCTTCAACTGAAATAAAATTCAATCTCGTTTTTGTTAATACGTAGCCATTTATATTATGAACGACAAAGAAGTTTTAATCAATGTATCTGTAAAACAAATCGTAGTGCAAAGGGTTACAGTAAGTAACAATGAACAACGACAACAACAAAGTAAATAATACAGTGAAAGACGGAATAGGACTATGCAAATATGCAAAAATGGAGTACGAGTGACCAAAGGTTAAAAGGTCACCTCACTATTAGCAAGCACGTTCACGCGTGACGTCATCAACAGTGGCGAATTTATACCTCTACCTCTACACGCCCTGAAAGAGCCAACTCCTTCCTCATTCAAACATGTTATTTTTATTTTTAAATTAGTTATCGTTGCGACTTGTGCCTTATTTGTCCAAAAATTTTTCGCCCCTGGATTTTGCCACCCCTCCCACTGGTCAATATTGGTTATAAACATCTGATTTTGTTTCCTCGTGAATCGATCAACAAAAATACAGATGAGACATTGGGAAAATCGAATCGAAGCAACGTAGCAGTCCGTGCGGCCCTCTGCAAACAGTAATCCAATGAAATAGGAGTCAAAGGTGCATCGTGATCGATGGTCGTCGGTATGTTGCGTCGAGCGCGACCGTTTCGGTTGTCCCGTTCAGACTGATCGATTCTGGAGATTCATGTTGGTCGCATTGCCATGACGAAGTCACTCGGAAACGTACGATTTGCTGTGTTCGTCCGCGGTTTGCAGCAAATCAGATGCACGGGGATAGTGGCGGCCACGCGTGCCGCTCGGGGTGCACGACCCTTTATCGGAGGCTGTCCAGTCCTCCTCTCGACCCGAGTCTCCTCTGCGTCCCAACACCCCCGCAGACCTCTCCTTTCCTCCCTCTCCCTTTCTCTTACTCTCCCACTCCGCCTTTCTCTCTCTCTCTCTCTCTCTCTCTCTCTTGCTCTCTCTCTCTCTCTCTCTCTCTCTCTCCTCGACGCGGTCGGGCCTCTTACCGCGTTGCTGCACCTTATCGGATCGAGCCACAGCCTGTCTTAGACACGTTAACGACATTCGTGCGCACTCATCTAGCTCCGATCTTCAACGCGTGAGCAGGTAGCTTTTAGTCTCCTGCTTGGTTGGCGGTCCTGTTGCAAAATCAACGCGGCCTTTTATTCCCCAAAAAATCGTGCAAGTTGCGTGGACCACCCTGTATTTATAAACAACGTAAATCTCTCGAAATACACAATCCAAACGAGGTGTCCCGAAAAATGTTGTACTTTCTTGAAAGAGATGACTCCCTCTTTAAGGAGTTGTTAACGAAAAACGCGGACCAATCAGAGCGCTGCGTTGGAATTGACCGAGCCGGAACTCTTCCCCAGTGGCTGCGCTCTGATTGGTCCGTATTTTTCGTTAATATCTCCTCAACAAAGCCGCCGGGAACATTTTCCCGCAGGAAAAAGTTACTTCGAGTGACAAATTACTTATTGTTAGATTCATCTGAACGAAGTTACTTTGAAAAATGATAAGTTGTTGAATAAATGCATCTAGACTCGAGATATCAATTTTCGGTTCTTTATCCCTGCGTGTTTTAATATCCCCAGTATGAATATGTGATAATGTTTCATCAATACATATCCTCTTTTTCCGTTTTCTAGAATGCACAGAACGAATTAATTCCGTGCTCCAAGTTAATTACGAAACTTTTTGTGCCCCCGTTTTGCATTTTACATTGTAACGTTCACGCTATAAACAGCGTTGTTATAACCGTGTCCGGTAATTTTGGTGTTATTAAACTTTGAAACTCGTGTAATAAAATGTATCCTAACATTTCACGGTATAACTGTAATCGATGCGATCATCGTAGCACCGCGCGTATCTGTCCGCATTCCAATTTTGCTTCTAAGGAGGTAACAACAATTTCTCGGGCACTTCCGGTAGCCAGATAATGAAATGTTTGGAACAATATTATTATTTCAAATTATTAACTGCGAGAGATCTTGACCAATTTCAACAACTCGAGCCTGCCTTGCTGTTAAGGTCATATCAAGGTCATAATTATGTACTAAAGAATACATAGTGTCATCTAAAAAAAAATGAAGCTGATCTGAAACGAAGGTCCATGAACAAATTTCTCTTTTGAATTTTGTAGCCGACTAAAACTAATCCATTTTTTTCGAAACACTTTATCATCCGACTATCGGAAGTGCTCGAAAAATCGCGGCGACAGATAAGTGGGCCACCCTGTGTATAAGTAAACGGACGAAAATAGTTCAACTTCACTTATATTAATATCGAAAAGAATTTATTCAACAAGCTTATTTTTTCCGACCGGCGGCGAAGTAAGCCGGGCTCGTTAGCTGTTTCTTCAGCAATCGACTCTCTCCACTCGATCGATTCGAATACATAAATCTCGTCAAAGTATTTTATACGCGCGATTGCGGTTGAAAGACGAATTGTCTTTGAAGTGTCCCCGGCGCGGCGTGCAGAGGAATGTGTACGTATGCACATTCGAGTGTTCTAGAGTTTGTTTCGTCCGTTCGTTTCCGTGAGTGGTTGTAAACTTTTTTAATGAACACTCGCCTGGTTTCCAGGTTTCTGCCGTCAGATAAAAAGCCGCGTCTGATAGGCACCGGCCGAAAAGCAGGACGTCGGCGCGGCGCGTCGCGTTCTGCCCAGAACCGGCCACGCCGTATTTAACTCGAGGAAGGAATAAAATGAGATGTGCAAGTCTTTTGCTTATGCACGGGCACATTTTTCTGATATATTTTCTGCACATTTTAACTGATATACTGGGGTCTAGTCCCTTGAGTCTCAGTAAATTGAGTTTCCAATTAATAACATAATACAAGTTTGATTTTCAATGTTTCCATTGTTTATAAAAATGCAAAGTCTAGTACCAGACATACAATTCATTATATTTGGGGTCTGTAAGGATTCCGATGTATCAGTTACGTTTCTTAAAAGAGTATTATGCTAATGAAATGAATTTTAAAAACAGATTAATCCATTTAAAATTTAGTTGAGGGTAATCAATGTTCAGGTACATTTAATTTCCCGAGTTGCGCTAATGGAGAGACATAAATATCAAAGCTCCGTTCAAAATTTGTTCTGGCAAAATTAGAGGTAGTAAGTGAATGAAGTGAATTAATTAAATGAAATCTAGCGGGATGTACGGATGTAGAAGGAATGCTATTTAGCCGAGAATATTGATAAAGCCGAGGCTGGAGGGAATAGATTTGTTCGATTGTATGCGCAAGATTTTGAAATATCCTAATCGTGCAGGTAGGCTGTTCGATAATCGTCTGGCCGCTGACGAGCCATCGTTTGCAAGTATTCGATAAGAATCCAGCCTCGCTCTCGTCGTCTAACATCGAATGCTACTTATCCGAGTGCTTCCTCCTGCAATAGACGGTTCAAAATAACATTTATCGGCGGAGTAATCTAAAATCAGCCAGCCAGAGCAGCGTCTGCAAAATTTGTAGACGGACTATCTGAACACTCGAGCGACGTCGCGAGACTACCGCGTGTCGCAACGCGGAGTAACGCAACCCGCCTTCTTTCTGAGATCATTGACACTGAATCATTTGACGAGTGCGTGAGAAGCGAACGATATCTGCTATCGAGAGGCAGGCCGGCTCTCTCAGATTTGTTCGTGTCCCGCGAGAAAAATCGGCCCGTGTCTATGCGACCCTTCTCGCTCGGACTTGGAATTCCCCCCCCCCCCCCCCCCGGGCTGGGAAGTCAACGTTCCCACGCGGTTGCCCACCCCCGGTCTTCGAATATAAAAATACACTCCGAAAATCCGAGTGTCTAGCAGCTCGCGGAGGAAGCACCGCGCGCCGGAGGTCATTGACGCCGGTTTCGTTCAATCCCGGCGTCGACACGAAGTCGGAGTCTCGGAGTCGGGCCCGGTGCGGGCCACGAAGCGGTGCGCCCGACTCCGGCTTGCCGAATGTCTGAAAAGGGGACGGTCGTCTTCCTAGAGCTAGACGGAAGCGCCGACGATCGAGCTAAACGCAGCCGCCGTGAATCTGGCAACGATAATCGCGTTACTTCTCACGAGCCGGCGGCGTCCGGCAGTATTTGCGCCCGTTGATAAGGAGCCAGTCATCTCGGCGCAGCGTGTACGAGCGTGGAGCACACGCTTACCAGAAAGTGCATCGTGTGCTACCGATGGCGCGCGCATACTCTTCCTGTTGTCGTCTCTCTCTCTCTCCCTCTATCTCTCCTCCCTCCCATTGTGTCGTTCATTCCTCCTCACCCCTCGCTCTCTCTCTCTCTTTCTCCTTGCTTCTCCGGCCCTCTTCGTCGCGCGTCAGCCACGTTCGGTCGATCACCCTCCGCTTCGACCTCTTCGTCGGACTCGAACTTCTCTCTCGGCTTCCTCCGAGCTGTACAACCGCGATCCCGATAGCGATTCAGCTGGCAGCTGACGTCGCCGCGTGTTTGCCCCTTTTTCCCGCTTCGCGTTTCATCGTTCCATCTCTTTCGCGACGCAAGGGCCTACCTCGGGACGTCGTGGCACCGCGTGTGTTCCTCGCGGACCTAAAGGACCGAGCGTAAAGTAGACTTATCGGTGAGAGGGGTGCTTCTGTGAGCGGGAGGGGGGATTTTTGACTACCACCATCCTGAGTGGTTAAACTAATCCTGCCATTTATATAACTTCGCGGCGACGTTTAAAATGTACAATTTAATCGCGTATATTCCAAGTCAATCGTGACTTGTATAACAATTTTATTTCTACGTATTTATTGTTATTAGACTGCGGATGTTTATGCATTTGTGGAGAAATTAACTAGGTGAAATGTAGAACATTAAATTATTAGAAAAATCTAACAATGGTGTCAAGTTGTCTTCAATGTAAAACCGCTATTCAGGGATGAAATTAATTTTTATTTGACTCCTGCCTCCCAGAAATGATGCGGAACATTTCTGTTTTGCATAAAGATTCGCAGTATAATTATTAGGAATTGATAAATTTTCGATGTGTTGGATCAATAACAACACGATATATTTAATCACCCAGATAAAATAAAAGGACGCCACGATACATACTTGACAAAACACTACCGCACGTGGTACCGGTGCTACTAGTGTTTAAAGTCGTCTGTAGAGCGCACCACAGTTTTAACCACACAAGATGGCGAACAAGTTGATACCCCTTCCGTCTTCTGGCTCACCCCCTCAGAATCATGCCCAGTCCTTTAGGTCCGTGGTGTGCCTTTTCGGCTCGCGATTCCGATACCCTTTCTGGGGGTGTATACCAATACGACGTGTACCCTCGCAGACTTGGACCTGTGCTGATCCTAACTTTCAGACTGCAGGTCGTAATCAATGGACCTGCGGGTGCTAACCTAACCCGCGAACTTTCGTTTTTAAAGACGGGTTCCTACGTTTCTTTTGAGTCATCCTCTTCACCCTTGTTACGAACGCCTCGTTTAATCCTCGTCTCGCAGTTTGTTAATGTTCCTCTAAAAATATTACAAAATTTCTCTGACCATGTCCATTCTTTTTGCTCGCGAATAGTATATTATTTTATAGTCTTAAAATGAGAATTTCTGCAAATATGTTAAATACAAAACATAAGGGTTAAGCTGACATGATCTGCTTAAAAACGACTGTCGCCAAATTAGATTGATGTCAACTGATGTTTAATGTCAACATTCAAGATTGAACGAGGCCGTCGTTCTCTGTTATAATTATATTTCTATTAATTTCATAATTATATAATTCTCGTCCCTGTGTGATCACGTTAACCCCTTGTCCTACAATATACTCGTGATGAATACTCTGCACACGGTCTAATAATAAACATGCATGTTATTTGTAGACAACGGATCATTATGCAAAATAAAAATATTTTACCTGAAATTTTCACGGTTTTAAATTGCACCTACTCATTTTTCCATTGAATTCATACAATCCGAGTCTGCTAACGAACCAAAGTAACTTAAAAGTTAATGATTCAATTAATAAAAAATTCTACAAATAAGGGGCAAATGAACTTGATCTATCTAAAAGGATACAGTGTGAAAACTGAATTTCAAATAATTTAGATAATCGTCTACGTTTTCGAAATTGATTTGTCGACGACAGTAGCCTGGGAAACGTTGATGCGCGGTGGGTTCTGGTGCACGAGGGGCTGATTTATCGATGATTCGAAAGTTCCGTTGACAATAGCCCGTCGGCCGGGCCGTCGGGAGAGGTGTGTCGCGTTTGAACTCGCGGATGAACTTGAGAAACTGGCGAACACGGAAGAAAAAGGAAGACGGAACGATTCAGGTTCTAGCGGTTGTTGAACGCTCCTCGCGTGACGTATTATGTCGGTGGTGTGCGCGTTGCAGTTGAACGTAGCCCGTGTGCATGTGCGCACACTGTGTACGACGAGTCCGAGTCAGTGTATTGGTGGTGACGTCACTCGGATGGCTGGGTGCATCCGAGCCCGCGATAACGACGACGAGGCCCGAGATGCAAAGAACTTCCGCGTTCTTCGAATCAAAACATTTCTTTGGGGCGTCGACGATCCACTTAGAAACGACGCGACGAGGACGCTCGTACTTCGATCTTCATTAGTCCAGGTCTTCCGAAGTTTATCGGATCGATACTCGTTCTCCACGAGTCAGTGCATGCAACGCGATGCGCTACAAAGCGATTCTTCGTGAACGTGAAATTGCTCGGAACCTGGGATTCTTATTTCCACAAACATGTCATACGATTCGTTGATCGTTCTTCGGATAACAGGATTGTTCCATTAACCCTTTACAGCCTGAATTATGTCATTTGAACCTTTTGCACTCGCTTTGCTGCCGTCGCTTTACAGACATTTGTAATCTGCCGGTCAACAGCGATAATAGCTACTTTTATTCAGATTCCAACAACAAACGAAATCAATTGATAAACATTTCTGAAGCGGAAGTTTATTTTCTTTCTTGATATGTTTAATGGGTTGAAAATAATGTACCTTTTACACCTATTTATTAGGGGTGTGCGGGTACCCGAAATTTCGGGTTCGGGTCGGGTCGGGAAATATGTTCGGGTTCGGCTCGGGATCCCGAAAGTTTGTAAACGTCGGGTACCCGCGATTTAGGATACCCGAAATGGCAGTCGGGTCGGGTCGGGGTCCCGAAAGTTTGCAATATTCAGGTACAATTTCCACTCTTCCATTTCAACTTCAATTTCTACTCTTCCATTTCAACTTCAATTTCAACTCTCTTCAACTTCATTTTCAACTTCAATTTTTCCATTTCAACTTGAATTTCTACTCTTCCATTTCAATTTCAAGTTTTTCAATTTCACTTCGTTAATTTCAACTCTTCAATTTCAACGTCAATTTTTCAAATTCAATATGAACCCTTCAACTTCAATTTCAACTTCCATTTTTCAATTTCAACTCTTCAACTTGAATTTTTCAATTTCAATTTCAACTCTTCAATTTACACTAGCAAGTAAACGCTAACGTCTTAGTACGACAGTAATGGTGTTTTAGAGTTGTTTAAATTGAAATATCTCAAGAACGACTAATTTTTAAACATACATAGGTTAGTACTTTTTTATAACGAATGTCCAGCTGCATCGATTGATGTATTAAAAAATACCTCATTCTATTTAAAAAAGTATCGATGATCTTGAAATCTTGTAAAAAAATGGCCTTGAAAATTTTTTCCCTTGCACCGTTACATGTAACCCTTCATACAGTGTAACTTTGTCCTAAGAAGTTTTTTTGTACAACGAAAAGTAACGGAGATATTTAGGTGTTCTGTTTCTTCGGACTCACCCTGCCGTCCTCACCCTCGAGTCCGTAATTAATCTAAGGATAGCTTAATCACACTTATTGAAAGACCCTGTATCGTATTTAACCGATGATTGCTAGGCGGTTAATCGGACACCGATTTCTGTTGCAGCCGTTAAATTCGGACGCATGTCGAAGAAGCAGAGGGAGAAGGTCGAGGACGAAGTTAGATTCCACAGGGCACAAATGAGAGCGGCCTCCGAGACGGCGCCCGATAGTAGCGTGTTTGAACACCAAACACCGAGCAGCTCGGATCAGCACCACCCTTATAACGGAGGGTAAGTACGAATTGCTATCTTATCGAGTATCGCGACGAGAATAATGTGTATATCCTCTAGTATTATGCTTGATAAAGGCTCGCTGCTTGGGTCCAACGACGTCCTCGTAGCGAGGCGGTTACGGTTCGTGGCTCGCTTCTGTCTTGACAAACGATGGCCTGAGACGGTGCCTAGTAACAAGAAAATACTGTTCCCTTTTTAAGTGAATAATTAAACCGAGAAGATTTCAAAACGGATGTCCAGTGCCGGCCGCTAACGTGTTCCAATCTTTTTATTTATGTTAGGTATACGTACGGCGGCAGCGAATACGCTTCACCCGGCCCCGGAACAGGTGGCTCGGGTTATTACAATCATCAGGCGATGACGAACTATGAGCTTAGCGCGGATTATGTTGACAGCACGACGACCTACGACCCGCGACCGACGCAGACGCAGGTCGCGGACACCGTCGCACCTGATACACCCTCCGCTGTCACCGCGACTGGGGTTCTTCCCAACGTGGTTACCACCGGTGAGTATCTTCAAACATGTCTCCATCTACCTGTGCTTTAGGGGGTCAAGTGTCCGGGTTGCTACTACTCGTTTGTCTCTTTCTATCATCTATCATCTGTCTGTGGAAAGGCTCTGGTATGGTCGCTCAGATGGTGGGTTCGGCCTGGGAAAACTAACGCAAACCAATCTCGTTTTACCGTTTATGCTGCGGATAGACTGTGGATACTTATGCCAGAGAAAAATTCACAGGCGGCTCTAGTTACCCTCTCTTTGTCGGTACCGGATCAGTCACGTGACGAAACGCGTCGCGCGATTAGAGTCCAAGCTCGCGATGAACATTTCTGACAGAATATACATTGCTTTTATTATTAATATTTAACTCTCTGCACTTGGAGCAATTTTAACTCGAAAATTAAACTTTTCTTCCAACCTAGAATATTTGCCTATGATTTTTTAAATTTTATGGATATGAAATTGGCATAATACCTCATACAATACCTGAATGATTAGTATAATTGATTAGATACCGACATATTCAATCTACAGCAATTTTTAGTGGCGCCTCAGAGTCACCATTCGAGTGCTAAGGGTTAAGCATTGAAATCCATGCAAGGGATTTTCTTTTTGTACTAGAAAATTATCGAGGACAAAGATGTTGCAGTTATTGTTGCTGTGCGAAAAACAATAGGAGAAAGGCTGAATTTTTATCGTGGATGCATAAAATCCACAGTCTAATCGGGAGGAATCAAAACTTTCGCATACCGGTTCAAAAGAGCTATTTCTGTGGGGCTGACAAAGGTTAAACAATTTCTACTAATTTTTTAACATAATAAATTGAGCTGCAGAATATTATAATCCTAATATGTAATGATCAGATTGTTGCATATGAAATGCCCGATTCTAAAAGTAAGTTAAACTTTCAATCTAGGTCCATATAAACAAGTTGAAAAATGTAACTTTTTGTATTTTCTCTACAATTCCGACCATTTGCAATTAGAGAAAAAAATCTCTTCTGCGAGAGAAACTATGCGAGATAGCAAAAAACTGAATCAAGTCAATCTCATGGAACATTTTGTCAGCTTTAATTTTGTATAGAATGGTCTTATCGCTAGGACGCATAGTTCCCGAGATATAAGCGGAAAACCGGAAAAGGGGACCTTTTAGATGCCCTCACCACCCCGCTCACCTCCTAGGAGTGGGGACTTTTAGTATGTTTACCTCCTAACTAATCCAAACAAAAACTCAAAGTTAAAAATTGTGTTCCTTCCATTTCCCTCTACAACTTTTCGTTGACTGGACTATTCTTGACGTCTCACAAGATTTACACTCTGAAATCGGACATTTGATATGCATCAACCTAATATTTCTGAAATCGAGAATGCTTCGCGTTTGAATCCGCGCAGAGGATCCTATCAATTTTCAGAGAGACAGCATGTTATTTCCGAGTGTAGATAAAGTATTATTCTCGCGTGTGTGTATATTTTCAATTTTGATCGGGCGGAATATGAAGTTACGCGACTGCCAGACGAAACTGAAGTCGTGCCAAGTCGAGAGAGTTTATAGTTCCATTAAAGTTTATTGTTAGCGAAGGAGCGGTAACAAGATGTCAATCGATGAACAACCAGCGCCAAGTAGTACTGGTCCCTTTCAGCGCCACGCGGCTGATACAATTATTGTGTTTATCACTGCCAGTTGACTGCACGGTGCATTCGGTGAATGATATTGATACTGTTGCTTCAAGTAACATTAACAGTCATAAAGATACGATTGAATTGCCGCTTCAGGAGTATGCTGCTGCCGCGATAGACGTTTCTTCGAGTGAACAATGCCGCATCGCTATCTGAAAAATAGTGAAAGATCTTCTCGACGGACAAGTTCACGATCTTCTCTTACGTTTTCGATTGAAATCTTTGTTGACGCGTGCCAAACTGAAAAGAAAATTTTGCCAATTCGATGCAGAGGAAAGGTCCGAGGAACAAATATGATTTTCAAAATTTCAAGTTTGATCAAACGAATGATTTAGGACAAAGTTTCGTTTTCCACTGAAATTTACCCGAACGATGGAGGACGGGTAGAACGACCCGTAGTTACCATAACACTTACCTAACGATAATGGTCGAAACTTTTGGGCAGTAGCGTATTCCTAAAGATAGCGAGCAGGCACCATAACCCAACCCATCATTACAAGCGTTCAAATGGTTTACAACTTACGCGGACTAAAATTACCGCTTCATCAACTAGCTTACTGCGCTGGCGCACAGTCTCGCCTCGTACAGAGTCCAATCCACGTTCCGATCATAGCTAATTCTACTAGGTCCTACCAGAAACGCTTTGAGGGGGTGTTCTTCTATGGAGGTGTCGTTTTCAGATTATTTGTGGGATAAAAAAGTTGAGATTACCGTAGATCAAGCAACTCTTTGCATACATGTTTGGTTATTGATCCAGAGAAAGTGTAATTGTTAGTCTATTAAAGTACTTGATTATTTGAAAACCACAAAATTATTTGCTTTTTGGGGACAAAAATGACCTTCTACGCAAGTTCTTTGTTAAACTTTCTAAATATTTTTGTTCAACTATTAGAAATAGAATTGGGGTGTACAATTTTCAAGACACATTTGTGAAAAACTACATCGAATTGATTGTTTCCGCTCCAAAGGAGATCACCCCCACTTTCGTGAAAGCATAGGGGAAAGTTGCCAAACGTTAATTAATTGCTAATAAATATAATTAATTTCTGTGATTACGTATTAGCAAGATTTCGAATACACGAATCAACATTTAAAACAAACCCTCTAAGTCTAAGAGTCCTTCTATACAGGTGTGAAAGGGCTCTGACGATAAGAGGTTGAGGTCTCTGGAGGTGTTGATCCGTCGCTGACTAAGGAATCCGTCAAGTGGGGTAGCGAGGATGTTGGTAACTTTACCCTAGGCCCTAGAGAATAAATAGGTCGCGAGCTAGGGGCGGAGAAAGAGAGAAATGGGCGAAATGGATAAAGAGTAAAGAGAGCTGTGTTGGACCTAGTGAACTTTGACTTTTCGCGTGAACCAGGAAAGTCGCTGTCTGCCTCGACGACCGGAAGCAGCACGGGGGGTAGTGGTGGCGGTAGTAGCGGAGGCGGTGGTAACGGTGGTGGATCCGGTGGCGGTGGCTCGGGCGGTGGAGGGAGCGGTTCTGGCACCGGTGGCGGTGCGGCCGCTGGCGGCGGCGGCGGTGGTGCCGGTTCCCTCAGCGGGGGTGGAATCGTTGCTGTCAAGCAAGAGACCACCGTCGAACTCGCCAACCTGGGCCACGGCTCGTACACGATGGTCGACTCGACGACCTTTCTGAGCGGTCAGCAACAGAGGGTCAGCAATCCATCCGAGGACGACGAAGTGCCGAGTCTGCCCAGTATGTCCCATGCGAGATGTGAGGTTACGTTTGTGTCCCTTTGCATGGGCATGCTAGAGTTGTGCTTCTTTTCTTCTTATCTTTCCTTCTCTTTTTTTCTTTTCTTTTCTTTTCTTTTCTTCATCTTCCTGCGCCTCGCTCTTTTCGTCGTTTTACGATCGTACGCTGTTCCGTTTTCTTTGCAATTATCGTCCTCCGTTCGACGCTCGCTCGGGGAGCACGTTTTCTGCTGCTTGGAACCTCCGCTCATTGTCAGATGTTTTACATCGACTCGCAGGGAACACTATTCAATTGATGTTCGAAAATTGCATACGTTTGATTTATAAATTACACCAGAAGTTTATGTAATCTTGGGAGCAAATATGAGTTTTGAAGAATAACAGAAACTATTGTCAACCTGTGTCGTCGACGGATCATTTTTCCTTTGTTGAAGATTCCAACGAACAATAAAATATATAAGTAATTGACACGAATTAGAGGGATGAATTTTTAGGCGGAGACTTTGCGCGCGAGAGAGTGGATCGTATAAAGTTCGCCGACTCGAGGACGTAGTGAAATGGCTGCACTAACTGCAGCGATAATGCAGTTTGAAATTGCGGCAATTACAGAGATTTACAACGAACCCAAGGATAGGTCTAGGAGGTCTCGGTGGTTCAGATCGGTCCGGGAAATCTTAAGAAAACGTGCTCTCGCAATTCCGAGTCTCGCATTCTCGCCGAAGACAAGACTCAAGTGTGTTCCAGTGCCAAAACAATTTACCAATATCTTTCAACTTAAAATATCTGTCGCTTGTGTGTGTTACACTATCTAAACGCTAAACAATCGTTGCAACAAAATGTCGGAGACTTGTTCATTCGTGTCTGTGTTTCTGTTGATTCGTTTGACTACATGGTTGTTCGTTGCTGTTTCTCTCTTGTTTTTGTTAGTGTTGGTTGTTAGATCTCTGCATCTTTTTCGATGTGGTCGGTGGAACGATTGGCGAAGAACAGAATTTCAACCCGGCAATTCGTTTTCGTAGATCCTGCACAGATCAGCGAGCTGCTCTCGAAAACGATAGCGGATGCCCACGCAAGAACGTGTCTGATGACGACGGAAGAGATCCAGGAGTCTTTCCGGAAGCCACACGACCTCACCAGATTGATCTACTACAAGAACATGGCGCACGAACAACTCTGGCTCGAATGCGCCCAAAAATTAACCGCTGTTATCCAGCAGATCATCGAGTTCGCCAAGATGGTTCCTGGATTCATGAAGCTCTCGCAAGACGACCAGATCGTTCTATTAAAGGCTGGTACGTAAACCAACCAGAAGTCTATCAAACCGAAATTATTAATTCGTTCAGTTCAGTTTGTCGCAAGTAACTGGTTTAGTAGCAAGTCACTGTATAGCAGCGCTCGGATTTAGTTACTCGCGACGGCCGAGTTTCGAAGGCTACACCCCCTCAACTACATATATAGAATATATGAATAAAAATATACAGTCATTAAGCAATTTTAAGGCAATTCATTATTTTTCGGGATTATAATTAATGTACCTATGTATCCAAGAAACGATTTTATAATATCGGGGTGAATGCTCTTCTGTTAGGACTTTGCATTTTCACGGAAGTAATTAGCTTCGAAGCAAATGGACATAATCATTCGTGTTCGTGGGTATTATTTTAATTATTTGTTGTTTGTAGGTTCCTTCGAGTTGGCTGTGCTACGTATGAGCAGGTACCTAGACCTCCAGCAGAACTGCGTCCTCTACGGCGACACCATGTTGCCACAGGATGCGTTTTATACGACGGACACAGCGGAAATGAAGCTCGTTTCTTGCGTGTTCGAAATGGCCAGGAGTATTGCCGAATTGAAACTCACGGAAACGGAGCTCGCGCTGTACAGCGCAGCGGTTCTCTACAGCCCTGGTTAGTAAAAGTCATAAAGAACCTTTCCGAATCAAAAGATGGACAAAATTGCTGAAATGTTTTGTCTCCTACCATTAGCTATTCATAATTTTCTATTAGGATTATGCTTTCGAGGACTAGCGAAGATTTCTTTCGCGAATCCTTAATTCCTTAATCCCTGCTGAAGGTTTCGTATAAATATGTAGATGGTCGTACGACGATTTGAGAACATCGCGATACAAAGAGGAAAGTACCTCCTCTCTTGTAGTACAGACGCAACTGATTTGGTTAATCCAGCCGGTCGTTACAGATAAGTTTTTATCAGTCAATGAAAAAGCAAGGTAGAGTACTTTAACTGGGGATAGAACAGCACTAGTGTCCTATTACGATATATATAAAACGAATACCATTACGGCGGCTTCGACTTTCTCAATCCTTTTAGTTAAAAGGATTCTGCTTCTCTATAATCTATTGCTTCCGACGATAATGGGGGGATGCAGTTGGTTCGACGATCACCTAAAGGAATGGAATTATCGTGTCTCGATCTATAAAACATCTAAACACTTCTAATATACATCTTTGATGTTGGACAGAAAACGTGTTATAAAGTCAAGAACCTGTCTTTTGTGATAATTAAAGTGTAATTCGAATATTGTCGACTATTCTAATACAATGAGCCATTTCAGTCAAATCTATGTACATGTAGAATTCACAGATGGTAATTGAGTTTATATAAACTTCTTGAATGAACCTCTCAATTAAAATTCTGTGCATAGTTCTAAGTGCCTCGGTTCAGAAGAAATTTTTATTCAATTGTTGTCTCTACCATGATTGTTTGTTACTTTTGCAATGGTTCTCTACTTTTAGAATAGTTCTTCTTTAGATGAATGGTCTCAGACTAGAAAAATCAAATGTTTATTCTGAAGAAAATGGTGAACACATCGGCCTAGGTCTACCAGGTCACCATCACTAAAAATGCACAGACGCCGACGAGGTTAATCTAAAAGGTTTTGCGTGAATTTCAGATCGGCCCGGACTGAAAGGCCTTGCGGAAGTGACGAGACTGTCACAGGCGGTAATCAGGGCGTTGAGGTCGGAGTTAGACCGTAACCACGTGTCGCCGATCAAGGGCGACGTGACGGTGTGCGACGCGATCCTGGCGAAGATCCCCCAGCTTCGGGAGATCTCTCTGCTGCACATGGACGCCCTCGCGAAGCTGAAACGGTCGCAGCCCCACCTCGACTTCCCAGCCCTCCACAAAGAGCTTTTCAGCGTCGACAGCTGAACGATCGACGCGGCGCAGGGCGTCCCGACGCTGACGAACAAAGCGGTACGCGAGTAGCGCCGGGCCTTGCTCTGTCAAGGTGAGTTCCACCGTCCCGGAAAGGAAACGACGGAGAAGGCGACGCGTGTCAACAGAGAAAAGGGTGACGTCGCGACGACGCTACCTAGGAAGTGCGAGAGAGAGAGAGAGAGAGAGAGAGAGAGAGAGAGAGAAAGAGTGTTTGCATGTGAGTGAGCGAGAGAAATAGAGAGAAAGAGAGAGAGAGAGAGAGAGAAAGAGCGTAAGCGTAAGAGTGTGAATAACGCGTGTGCGTGTTTAGGGCCGATCGACGACGACGGTCGAAGGGTGCGGAGAACGCGATTGTGACGCAACGAGCTTGCTGAGATTTTGTCCGATTTGATTTCCGAGGCCGTACTGCCGGAGACACGCTTACCACACTACTTTTTATTTCTTTGATCGTACTATCATAAACCCTACGTACTTCTTCTTTAGCTTGAAATGTATCGTGCACGAGAACGCATCGAACAGGAAGGACAAGTTATGAGTTATATATATAGTATATATATATATATATATATATATATATATATATTATGGATTATGAGTAATTTAGGCAGCACACGTTGCGTTGTTATTGTATATTTAATTCCGAGGATTAGTAATTGAATTTTATATATTGACATGTTATATAGAATTTTTAAGTACAAAGAGATAAGTTTTATCGGAAGAGGAGCGAGACGACGATCGATCGATCGTCTCTGCGTCCTTGGATCCTGTTTGCCGCTTGTCGCTTGCACGATCTTCCTTCGGACCCTTCGACTCAGGCAGGAATTCTAAGATCCCCAAAAAAAACAGAAGAAAAGAAAAGAAAAGAAACAATCGTAGCCGACGACTACTACGAGCAATCGAGACAACGTCTCGACGCGGAAGACGGTTGATTGGTGACGCGCGGTTTATTGTACATATTCGTTTTTTCGTCGTGTCTCATCGTCGTCTATATATTTACGAGAAAAATGAATGACGATAGAGCAGAGCTTTTCGTCACACCGAGATAACGAAATCTTAATCTTATCTGCGCAACCCGATTTCACGATTGTCCGGAGTGAAAGAGAGCGAGAGAATCGGAAAGAGAAGAGTGAGAGAGAGTGTGTGCGTGCGTGCGTGCTTGTGCGTGTCTGTGGGGGAGAGAGGAAATTGGACTTCACGCCGGAGCACGACGTTTTGGATATTAAATTGAGCATGCAAGCGAGAGAGCCGGCTTCGAAATGACGTGCCGCCCGAATCGAGCGGGAAACAAGTAACTGTTTTTATCGTTTTTCTTTTTGTTTTGTTAAAATTAACTGCGATCGTTGTAAGTCTACTCGTCCATCTTTTTCTTCTATTCTACTATCGGTTCGTTATATTGGAAAGCACGTAACTTGTACTTTTATCTTTTTTCGGTCAGAAACTGCGTTACTAGTACTATTTACGATAATCATTAACATTATTAATTAATTAATTATCATAATAATTATTATTATCCTTATTATTATTACGATTATTATTATCTATTTCCCTCCTTCTTCCCTTTTTCTGTTTATTTTTTTTTTCGTTTTTTTTCCTTTTGAAAGCTTTCAGTTTTTCGTTTTGTTTCCCTTTCACCTGTACAAAATGCGATAGGATAATTCGTGTTAAGTTTCTTCTTTTGACCCGCCTCCTCCCCGACTTCCCTCGATTGTTTATTAGTTGTACCCGTTAAGTGAAAGTTACCTTGGGCGTTTCTGAGTGAAAAACGGCGCGGGAACGATACCGCGGGGTACACAGTCTACCGGGTTTTCGCGCACTCGGTTATCTCGGTTCTTGTCGAGGATACTGCAAGAAGACTCTAATTTATTGTCGTCCTAGACGATGTCGCGAGAACGTTAGTCGATAGCTTTAACGCGAGAGAAAAAACAATTAAACAAAAATCGGATTATAGTACTTCGAAAGGAACCTTCCATCAGAATCCCTCCCAACGAACACAGTAAAGTATTACTTGCTTTCTAACTAGACTGCGGATTTTGTGCATTTAAAGCAGTGCAGACATTAGAAGAATGTGAGAATATTATTTTCAACCCATGAAACTACGAACTTCTATTCCGCTCCAGTTTCTTGCTATTTAAGTGGAAAGTTTTACATAAGGATTTTACATAAGGATCCGCAGTCTATTTCCAACCAACGGAGGTTTGTTCCAAGATCTTACTTTCATTATATTGTCAATCTCGATCGGACTCATTCCATGATTCTAATTCTAATCGCGTCGCCATTCGAGAATTGCGTTCATAAATATTTGTACATATTGTATAAACTAAGGGTGTAAATTGATCGAGACGAGTTCCGCCCGTCTCTAGAGTACAGGCCGGAGCATGCGACAACACCGCATGCGGAACATCAGTCCCAGTATGCGCAGTAGCGTATACTTAGAGACGGCCGTGAACTTGCCGTGAGATAACGCGAACAACTTCAAGTCGGACTGAGACAGCGTTGCCAAATCTAGCATGTCCCGGGCCTGGTACCAGAGACGAGCGTAGTTCCGCTCGTGTATAGTTGATTTTATTTGTTCCGGGTGGTTTGGTCGAAAATCCGGTAGGCGATCCGCGATCGGCTGACGAAATGGTCGATCCCGAGGACGAGCGTCGAGTTACATATTTTCCGAGCGTCGAAAGTTACTTGTTTCTGGTCGACGGCGATCCTTCCTAGGCAGCGTGGAGGAGCGAGCGTGCGCGCGAAACGAATACCGCAGGATCGTAGATTTAAACAGTGGCGGAACAAGCGTAGAGGCACGCGTCGAGGCAATCGGAACGGAAATGGATGATCACGAACCGAACTATTTCTGCGTGACCGACGCACAAGGGACTACGTTTAAATTGAACAACACGTCGGAACGCGTTATCTATATTCTTCAGATTTATACTTTTATATATTGATTAGCAATTTCGAGCGAATCGTTTGTCCAGTTTGCGTACAGATATATTTGTTCACGTTCGCGTTGGTCGACAAAATATTTTACGCCGTTCAGTCGTCTGCTTAGAGTACCCGTTTCTCTTCTCCGTTTTCTTTCGATTCTAGCGTAACGCGTACACCTTGGAACGCGACTGACCTCTTCGAATTCATTTCACGTAGTTGCGTGTGTCACTCGATTAGAAAATTCAGGCGAAACTCTCGTACGGTCTCTTCTATCTTGAATACTGCGAGAGGACCTATCGCGCAATTGCAGACTGGAATTAAAGAATGCTGTAAGAGCCATTTTTCCAAAAATTCTTTTCTCCGCGAAACAGGATGCAAAGTTCTAACGCCAACGCAATGAAATAATGGTTACGAGTTTAGTTACAAGGCGATCTTAAGAGTTCTCATGAATTTTCCTCGGAATTTTCATTTTGGCAGTTGCAGCCTTTCTTAATTCCAGTCCTCGATTCTCTTCGAGGAGCGTACGAGGGTTAGCGGAAACTGTCATGCTATCGCATGAAATTTTTGACAAAATGATCATTAAATGTTTGAAAGCGACGATGAAAGAGATTATTATTAATTACGCACGGGACGACACGACACGGTAGAAGGCTCCCGTTAATTACTCGCGCGTGATGCTGGTCGACGATCGGTTCGACCATTCTGTGGCTCATCTACTTGCGTTGCCTTCGCCTCGACGGAAGTGGCAGCGGTCGCGTCCGTGTGCGACGACTAGTGGAGGGGAGAAATACGAAAAAAAATCGACAAGAAACCACGACTCGTCATTGACTGAATAGATTCTATACTCGCGGTGCTTACGACAGGGAGCAAAAGAGGTACAAGCGTTTAACCGTATATTCGTCTCCTTTCTGTTGCAGATTATTTCCTTCGTAATGAACGTATTGGGCCTTAAATAAACATAACAATTGTTTTTTATATATATATATAAAAACAACAAAAGTTATATATATATATATAAACTATACATAAAAAGCAACATAAAGTATATATGAAAGATATGTAGAAGTGTGTGTATATATGTATATATATATACTATATATTACATATTATATATATGTTTATATGTACATACATGCATATACATATATATACACATATGTATATATATATACACACTAATATAAAAAAATATATATATAGAAAGAGAGAGTATGTGTGAGAATTAAATGCGTCTATGTGAGAATGTCAGGAACCACTTCACGAAAGAGTGATCAGAGGAAACGATTAAACACTAGCGAATGGAGGAAAGTGATAGAACCACGGGAAGCGGGAGAGAGAGAGAGAGAGAGAGAGAGAGCGAGAGAGAATGCGTGTGTGTGTGTGTGAGAGAGAGAGAGAGAGAGAGAGAGAGAGAGAGAGCACGAAAGAACTGAGAATATCGGTTGTTACGATGCATACATACAAAAAGGTATATATTGTACTAATTAAAGTAAAGCAAAAAAAATGTGGTTAAAGGGGCCCGGCCAGAACGGTCCACAGACAACTTATATATCTACATATATGTATACATACACACACAGAGAACACAACACCGAAAAACACACAACAGAGAACACACGCGCGATAACGTATACCCGCAGAGACGGGGGACCCGGCGCGGCGGCGTGTACTGTTAGAATTTTGCTCGGACCGCCCGTTCACGACATAGAAAACGAAACCGAGATACATTTAAACGCAAACGGTGCAAAAGACCCGATGAAATAGCGTCGGCGAAGGACTGGCAGCGTTGGAGCGCGTCGACATTCTCTCGTTTCCGCGCGCGGAGACAGAAAATCGAGGTAGACGGAGGCAGGCGAGAAAATGGCGACGCGAATTCCGGTGGGCCAGCTTCTCGCGGTAGTGGTTCGCATAGTTCCCTCTGAGCTACTTTAGACTGTATATGTATAAACACACACTCGCATCTATATATATATATATTATACATATACATATATAAATATACATATTGAGAAAGGGCGAAAATTTGCGGCGGAACGGGCAAGATTCGAGAGAGACGGTCCCCGCGTTTCCGAACGCAGAACACGGCCAGAGTGAAACAGGAATGCGACGAAGAAGAAACTGTGAACTACGCGCGCGCGTATACGTATACGTATACGTATACGTATATGTATATGTATATATATAAAAATATAGGAATATAAATATAAATATAAATAATAAAAGGATAAAGCGAGATATATTGTCCCTGGACCGGTCTGGTCGGCTCGCGGACGCAACATGTGAGAAAAAGGAAACACTGGCACACGGATATACACACACGATCCACATACACCACCCCCGCAGCGAAACCGAGATACGAACCTGACGAAAAACAGACACATTTACAATACACGAGCCTGCGCGAGCGCGTAGATAGAGGTTTAATCGAGGTAATCATTATGTGCGCATTATAAACGTTTTGGTACTGTACGGCACTGTATGACGCGTCTCTTTATACGTAAACACGTACTTCTTAAACTAAATAATAATAACCATCGCCGCGGTGGAGCCTCTCGAAGCGTTTTTTACGCACCGTTACCGGCTTTCCTCGCTTTCGTCGGCCGGACACACGCTATAAGTGCGAGCGCCTAGCTAGATCGTCGCGAGACGGTCCGAGCGAACGGAGAGAACCGAGCGCACGGCCGATCCGATCCGATCCGATATCCCTGGCCAGCCATTCACCGGATCGTTACTGTACTCCTTTATTCGCTGTTTCATCCCTTCGTACTTGTCGCACGTGACCGCGCTGCGAGAATCTGTTTGCGACCTCTGCCCCCGCCCGGCAACCTTCTAACGATCAACCACTGGCAGATATGGTGCGTGTGCCTTTTCACTGTAGCGCAACTATGTTCTTTTCTTTCAAAGTTTAATAAATCTCATCGATTTAGCGTATGGCAATTCCTCACTTTACACTCGAATCGCTGCTTTCTTCGAATCTATTTCTCTTCTTTCGATCACCATCACTCTGTCCTACGAAGCTTCCTTTTGTGCGTCGCCATTAGAAACTGAGTTCATACTCGTGTCTTCTAGATCTCTAAGCCTTAACGGGTGTCCCGAAACAGTTGGAAACCTTGAAAGGATTGTACTCCTTAGGAGGTGTTATTTTCGAAAAGCACAGAACAATCAGAATCCGTCCGCTGTAGCCGCGCTCTGATTGGTCCGTGTCTGTTGTTAGTAACTTTAAGACAGCGGATCAAATTTTCTAGCTGAATTGCAACAAACCGGAGTGAAATAAAAATGTACTTTCTTTCATAATATGTTTAATAGGTTGAGGATAAAACAACAGTATTTTCAAAATCTTTTAATGTCTCTACTGTTTTAGGTTAAACCTACTCATTTTTAATCCGCTGTCTTTTAATAACTCCTTAACGAAGCCGCGAAGACCGTTTCCGTGAAGTAGAAAAGGTTACTTCAAATTATCTCAGGAGCCATCCCTTCCGAGGTTCTCCGACATTTCTCGGACACCCTGTGTAATTTGCAGTTTCGATTCAAGTATCGCTCAATCAATGCCTTTTACAAAGAACTCTGATGAAACGTGAGATCAGAAACGTTATTGAAAGTCCATTTTGAGAGAATTGTCGATTAACGCGTAAAGTGAGAGATTGCTATAACTAAGATTTCTATATCAGTTAAAGAGTGACAGAAGAGATAAAACTGCAATGTCGAGTCTAGAATGTATTAAGTTTCCCAGATAAAAAGTTTAAATTTAATTCTTCTCGCTGTTCCATGATCCTTCTCGGCGTTCTCATCGACGCGGTCAGGTATCTTGTCAACAACGCGTATTCCTCGAGGAAGCCTTTCAGTCTGTTTTCTACTTACTCGACCACATAGAACACCTGTCATTAACAAATTAATCTTACAAGCTTGTTAAACAAGTACCGAATAAACTATAGAAGCTTCGCCGACGTCACTGTTCGACATCGTAAAGGATTAAGCCTACACTGTGAATCATGTAAACCAGAGCCGGGGAAGTACTTCCACCATTCATTTTCTGGTCTCTCACTCTTCAGCACCACTCCTAGCTTCGCTCCGTTTCCAGAGCCGAGGAACTGATCCGTGAGTTTCTTTCATAGGATACTAGGCGAATGGTGGTTGCCCATGAGCCACCAGATCCCCGGCTCTGATGTAAACGACGCGAATTCTCTCGTCGCTAGACAGCGGATCTTTGTGCGAAATAAAAATGTTCTGCCCGAATTGCAAGAAACTGGAGTGAGATGGGACTTGGGAAATAGTTTGGAAATAATACAACAGTATTTTGAAATTTTTCTAATATTTGTAAATGCATAAAATCCGCTGTCCACTGATCGCACAGAACAGCCTCCCACGTGGTTCCGAATAAGTACAAGGATGAAACGGAACACTCGATAGGGGGTACACGATCCTGAATCCTTTCGTCGTTGCGAATCAGTTTTCAATTCACCGCATCGTACACCACCGACAAAAAGTTATTTTCGACGACAAAAGGGTGAGAGAGGCACGAGGGACCTCGAACGATGCCGGAAACGTTTCGTCAGTTTCGATCAACACGATAAGCGACCGACGATCAACAAAAGCTTTGCTTTCTGGAGACACAGAGTCGCCAGATTAAGGCTTGTGTCCTCGCTCTCTATCTTCCCCATCCACGACGCTATTCCGCCCAGTCACGTGACGTCCGATACTGGCTGAGAGAGGGCAACTCTTTCCCCTCGATTTTCGTGCTCCCTCCCCTCATCTGGCGACTCTGGACGTATGTTTCGCGTTGCTATTAAGGCCGTTTCTTTTGTACGCGATCTACGATTCCGCGATAGACACGTAGGCAGCGTTCTTCGGCTTCATGGACGATCACAAATTCTAGCTGGTTTTATAACGATCCGATGTTTCAGACTCGAAGAAACACTGTTCAACCTGTTACGAGAATTAGGCTTTTTTCATATAAAAGTAATCAATTGTTCGAAGCAACGATGCTAAGCCTTAGTTAGAGTCAACGAGAATTCGACCGTTTTGTACCTTGTAATCCTGTTGTTTTTATCGTTTTAAGTGGAGGGAGGTGTAACGCATTTACACACAGCTCCCCGGGGGCGTCGCAACCCCAGGGAAGCGAGGAACTTCTCAAGTTGGAGCTACCCTCTAAAACTCCTCCCTCCACCCGATGTTGGAACTGCCCGAAGACTATACTCGGGCCATCCTCTTGTTTTGTACGTAATCTTGGGCGACGAACGTCACCTTAATTTTTAGACAGTGATATTATTTGTAATTGTTGAATTGTATCGTTGTGTCTGCGCGCGTTGGGTTGAAGCGCCTAGGCTTTCGAGATCGTCAGCTAGCTGAATTCTGACGCTAGGTTCGAGTTTTTCAGTAGTGCACCGCCAGAGAGAGCTTGGCCGATACTTTACGAAAAAGCGTCCCACATTTTTTAGCGCAGCTTAGCAGACCGCGTAGCGTGACCATTAACCGATAGACGTTAAAACGTTTTAGATAAGTTCCACGGTGAAATATCATCCGCGTCCCGAGCGAAATCTTCTCTTCTCTTGTCTTGTCTTGTCTTATTGTTACTTAGCACGAGCATCCCTGAAACGGCACCGACACAGGTCCGACCGATGACTGCACACCGCTTGCTCGATCAGACGGCTTGATCGAGCAAAAATCTTTGTTTTTTTATTCGCGAGGATCGTCAAATTTTTCTAATTTTCTAATTTCTAATCGCTCGGTATCGTTCGCAGTGCTCGGACACGTGCCGCTTGAGGGATTCTGACTTTGATCAGCACTTGGTACTCTTCGAAGGAGTCGAGCAACGTAGCGAAACGGGAAACAGTGGGTTGGCCAATCGGTATTGTCGGATTTCTCCGTGGCAGCTGGTTTCTCATGTTTTCACGATCAAATATTGTTCATCTGATTTTTCCAAATTCAGGTTACACCTCTTAGCTACGGCATAACTAATAGAGATCGGTGTTCGACGTTTCTCGCTATATATTTTATCAGAATTACGTAAAACTCAAATAACAGTTGATGTTTTGATATATTTTCACTTGAAATATATGAAGAAATTATTTTTATCATATTTATGTAAAAATAAAATCACAGTTGAATTCGTTCCCATATTATAATATGTTTTCACTAGAAAAATTTGAACAATTATTTAAACAAGAGTAACTATAATGGCGTACCCTAGCTAAGTGGTTAAACATATAATCTAAAAAATATTCAACAAATCCTTTGATGTTTATTTCGACTTGGACGTGAATAAGGAGAAAAGATATTTTCGGGAAAGTGTTCTGAAGGGTTGTTTGTTCAGGGATGGTTGAAAATCTCCTTCCATCCAATCAAATCAAATCTCCAATCTGAACTGTTGGGAATGTTGAAATCCTGTGTTGAAAATGATTCGCGTCAGTTTGTTGAACTTTTTGGCCAACCAAATAGCGAAAAGTGGAACGGGGGGGGGGGGGGAACTGTTGTTTCGAATCTTTCCGGAAGTTGGGGCAACTAGAAGTATAGGTAGCGAGAGAGAAAATGCGAACAAGTGTGAGGGGGATGGGGGTTGAAATGGTATGGGGTAGAACGGGGGAACTTAGGGAAACGAGGGAGGCTCGACGAGAGCGATGGCGAATCCGTCACGGTGCGCCGACTGATACGTTTTCGGACGGTTTAAATATACTTATAGCGAAATTAAGAAATGCATATTATTCTGCCGATTAACGAGTAAGTGCGTAGAATTCGTTTAACTGTAGATAAAACACGTACACAGTCACGTACGCGCGAGTGCAAGATACATTACCACCCTGTAATCGTTCACCCACGAACCACCCACCCATATGTACACTGCGTACCACGATACACGTACAGGTAAACACAAACACAAAGACACGCAGCCACACACACACACACACACGCATACACGGATATATACATCGACACACATACGTCGAAGATAACCGGGGCGGGCACGGTTAAGAGATACAAACAAAATAAGCAACAAAAAAAATATTGAGAATACGAATGGAGGAGAGAAAGTGATGGGAGAGAAAGAGAGAGAATTAAGGAATATTTAAAAGAAAAAAAATGCAAAACAGACACATACACAAAGGCGCAACACGTACACGTGCACGCACGTTGCAATTAGACGTTATTATCGCAATTTGGAGTTAAATTTTATAATATATAATATATAAAAATATATATATATATAATAAATAAAAGTTGACGGATAATATAGAGTTATATTAAATATCGATTAAAAAAAAATAATAATAAAACAGCGGGAGCGTTTGTTTTCTTGGAGCGGTGCGGCTCACGCACTATCGACCCCTATCACTCGAGTTCACCGATCCTATCGATCCTTTCGATCCTTATCGCTGTATCTTTCGATACGCTACTTCATAATTCTTATATTATATAATTATGAAATAAATATATATTTGAACGTGACGGTACACCACATAGAATTTTTTCTCAGCTTTTAGTTTAATTTATATCTGAATCGACTCCTTAATAATCTTCACAAATTTATTACCCGATGATCAATAAATTTAGTGTTTCACAGTATAGTTAGATTCCAAATAAACAAATTTTTAATTCAATTTCAAAGTCATACAAGTTTGAGAATAATATTACTTTAGAGAATATATTATCACTTTTGAGATTTGATTTTGTACATTTACAAAACGCATAGAAATACTAAAAATGATTGGAATATCTAGTGTATAAAACGAACTAAAAGTTTTATAACTGTTATAATAAGTACGTAACAGTTATTGAGGACACATGACTTATGCAGGCTGGTTGATAACTGTGGTTGGTAACTGACAAAAATGTAAAAATGAATTTTTTCAGATGAGGCTTTGTTTCCGAGAAGATTAACTTTGAAAGTCCGTCAAATTCGCGTGCTTAGCATTTATAAGAAGTAGAATTGGTGAGCTTAGCTCGGCTCGCACTTTGCGGGTACTCGCACAGCCCTAATAGACAGGCACTTGTCTGATGTATTCTTTTTATGAAGAATAATCCCCTTTTCGGTTGTACTATGTCTACGTTCTGATTTGGTTTTTCAGTAGTCAAGAACGCTACATAAAAGATCGATCCTGTTTTACGTTTACGAGGTATAATGTGCATTATTCGGCAACATGTAGCCGTTGCAGCTTTATGGAAATAGTTACACGCGCAGCTTTATACTTCCGAATAATGTAAATTACACTGCCGAACAATGTGAATTACGCCTCGTAATTACGGCCCAGATTGATCTTCTATTCAGCGCTTTTGACTACTGAAAAGCACCATCTTTCCATTATCGAGAAATGAGAGGGAGCATCCCGCAACCTTGCAATCCTAGGAACGAGTCTACCCTCTGAAGCTTGCTTCGAAGCAAGTAGCTTGCATCTCTTGTATCTATCTAGTAGCTAGCTCCCAAAACCTAGACAAAAAAGTTCATAAGATGCTGTACTGATCTTAACAGTATCTCGTCGGTGATACTTTAATGAAATATGCTAACTTTTATTTATTTATGCAATAGTAAAATAACACTCTGTACTTACTTACATATTTACTTACACCCCATATTATAAATATTGATAGATTTTATATAATGTTTATTTGTTTTATTATATACGTTTTTATAAATTCATTAAATAATAACACTTCCAGAATATAAATATTATAACAGAAAATAAATATAATGCTGAAAAAATGATTTTTGGAATATTCTTTTTATCTGCTCTTAGCTAGTATCCAGATGAAGTGTTAAAAATTGTATTTATAGTCTTAAATTAATACATTGCAAGCGCAATACCGAACTGTTTATGTTCCTATGTTTCTCCTTCACCTTTTGTAGCTTTTACATTTGGCTTCCTAAGGTGATGATAATTAGGCAGAACTTTTAATAAAAATTCAAGTTGACCTACTTGTGGCTGCAATACAAAAACGTAGATATTTACGGACATCTTTAAGAGTCTAAAATGCTAGCACAATTGCTACGAGTACTTACGTATGGTTTATCATGCATTTCTCTACGTTGACAATCGCTTCCATATACTACAGTGTTTTCGGGTATCGATTCTGGTTCTGTCAATGTACAGGCTGCTCCAATGACGCAACCGTTGGTCAACTCAACTTCACGACCAACAAAGGCTGCAAATAAAAGGATCCTTCTAATTACATAAGTTTGTAGCAAATATATTGTTAGCATAATATATTATACAACCTTTACTTTCCAATATGTTGTTATCTCCAACTTTATAGGATTCGCAAGTACAGTCAGTTTCGAACACATTGAAGCTACCTATTATTTGCACTGGAACTGTCATTGGTTCAGGAGCATCGGGTGGTAACCTATAAATAAATATTTTATTCTCAGTTATAGATAAAAACAAAGGTGAGATTTGCATTTCTGAAACGACTGCACCTAGCAACAAAAGATTAATGCCATGCTATGGCCCCTTTTATTTCGAGAACTTTTCTACTACAATCATACTTTCAGAGCTATCGTAGGTGGCAGAATTGGGCAGTAATTAATTGTTTTGTAATCGATTTCTGTAATCGATTATTTAATGTAATTATTAATCGGTCAATCACCGTTGAAATAAATCAGTAATCATGATTATCTTCTATAATTTGCAATGATTAATCGAATTACATTTGCCCAACTCCGATAGGTGGCAACAGTTAGAGCTATACCCTGTATATGGATTTTGACATACCTGTTCGTTATAGTTGCCATTTCTTCGATAATATTCCCTTCGCCTATTATAATTGGTCCAGCCTCTGCGATGATGCTTGCTCTAGGATGTACCACACTCTTCGGACCAATTGTAATATCTCCTTTCAAAATGCTTTCATCGCATACCAATGCCCCCGCTGATATTTTTAAGCTGCGTGAACAAATACAACTTATATCTTTCTTGTTGTGTACAAAACTATATGTCGAAAATGGTACATAACCTCAAGCAAGAGTAAAGCAACTAGAATAAGGTTAATATTTTGTATTTGAATAAACTTATAAATATCTACTGTTTTTAAAGTAACATTGTCAACAGTTTGACGAATAAGTAATTGTTTATTTAAACGTAATTTGTAAAATTTCTCACTTTGTTCGTCGACTGACAGATGAAATCATCGTTGCTCGTTGACAGTACACGCGGAAACACTGAACACGTCCCCTTCAGTAACTTCTACGAACTACCGACAAGAAAGAATCACATGGATGAATTAATATAACAGAATATCGTTGTAGGAGCAGAGATTATTATTAATTCTGATTTAGTTTCTCACTGTTTGTCAATTGATATTAATCAATTTATAGATTCCGAGGGAAAAAGTATCCATGGATCGAAAAATCAATTTAAAAAATCAATGGGTGCGGAGGTGAGGGTGTGTGGGTGTGGGTGCGCGTCCGTACCGCACACGCACCGCACACGCACCGTACACGCACCGCACACGCACCGTACACGCACCGCACACGCACCGCACACGCACCGCACACGCACCGCACACGCACCGCACACGCACAGCACACGCACCGCACACGCACCGCACAC
>CM052296.1:10742139-10892528 GCA_028455765.1 Lasioglossum oenotherae
CACGCACCGTACACGCACCGCACACGCACAGCACACGCACCGCACACGCACCACACACGCAGAGCACACGCACCGCACACGCACCTCACACGCACCGCACACGCACCGCACACGCAGAGCACACGCACCGCACACGCGCCGCACACGCACCGCACACGCACCGCACACGCACAGCACTCGCACAGCACACGCACAGCACACGCACCGCACACGCACCGTACCGCACACGCACCGTACACGCACCGCACCGCACACGCACCGCATACGCACCGTACACGCACCGCACACGCACCGCACCGCACACGTACACAATGGTGTTGGAGCGTGTCTTACGGTGGCGGGTAAATATCACTGTAGTTTATATGAACGTAGCAACGTGCGTCTTTGACCATTTGATGGTGTATGAGCGCTAAATGTAAGGAACGTACCACTGCGATTCACCAGCATGAATATTTTTTGGACTAACCCTCACAACGTAGTGGTTCGATCGCGTTAGTAGACATGAACGATGCGTATGTAAAGCGTATCGAACGCCTCGTCAAGGTAAAAGACGATGTATGTTATCTTTACGTTTAGTGCAGTAGTTTTGTCGATGAAAAGTGTTTATAGCTCTTACAAGACTGATTTCTGCATTGTCCGAATCTGTAATAATATTCGTGATCTTAAAGTATAATTCCTTTCTTGCGTGTACTGCCAGAATTTGAAGAATTGAATCGGTTTAATGCAGACGTTTTCCAATATTCAAGTGGTAGAAAATCCCGCTTTTTAAATAGCGGCCTTAGAGTTGCGATGAATGACTTGCCGCACTGCACCCTAACTACTCGCAGCCGGTGTGGTTGCTCCGGCCCCGGAGCACTCGCAGCCATTGCTTCCCCCTTCCGGTAAACTTTTTATGGCATTATTCAAAATTTTTCGCTTAATTTCAAATTTCTTTTTGTTCCTGTATTTGACAATAGTTACAATCTGTGTTCTCAAACAAGATAAATCGAACTTTAAGTATTTTTGTACGTTATGATAGAAGGGTACAAATGACAATATCATTTTAAGGCATGAATTTTTATTTTCAAAAATAAAAATTACAATTGTTTTGGTCTATGAAATCACAAACAATATATACACCGCGTCCGGAGAGAAAACACTCGGAAGGAATGCGAGTTGCACACACATAGACACAGTTGAGTCACACGCATTCTCGCTATTCGCTAGGTAGGTTACAACTACTACTTCAGAAGAGAAAGGTGACAATATGTGTCATAATAAGCTTGGAAGCGTGTGAACAATTGAGCAAGTTGGGGATTGGGCGGAGCAAGAACCTTGCTCCTCTTGCTCCTGTGCCGTCGCGAGTCTCTTCTCTCCAGACGCGGATAATTGTATAAAAACAGAAAAGTATCTATTTCTGTTAAAAATCGTTTATTAAATGCAAAAAATTGAATTTCTAATCAATTTGAAATCCCAAGTCCCTGCGTTCTTAAAGTAGTTGAAGTTTATTTCAAGTTATACGCGTTGAAATCTATTAATCAAACGAGGGGAAGAAGTTTCTTAACTCCGCTGCGCTAAATAGATATTAATATTATTATTTAAGTAGGCCATTCTAATAATTCGTTTCCAGAAAATCTCAAACATATACAATACGTGTCAAAATTATAGCAATGTGTACAGAGGCGGATTATATCGCATTAGACATAGCGAGTAAACATTTTTTATGCTTTTTTCTCGAAAATCTGTTTTCTGGACTGGTCCAAAAAGTTGAAGAAAATATTCTTCACGAAGCATTTTCTGATGTAGCATATGTTTTTCTTATTATTATAATTGTTCCATCTGATGATTTCTTTAATAGAAAAGTTTTTTTTAATTTGTTAATTTAGATATTCTGTATTTTTAAAGTAATAATAACCAGCAATTGATATTCCAGGATGTCAGGCTTTGAAATAAACGAATAATTCCGCCATTTTGTAACATTGCGAGTAAAACAGATTGTGTGAAATATTCAGCTGTAAATTACATTTCTATACTAAAAAAATTAATATCTTTCACGTAGTAGTTATCTCTAAAAAAATTCGATAATTCTACTTATTAAAAGTAATAAATATTCTTGTACTTTGGCTTCTATATAAGCGTATTAAGTAGGTTAAAGTACTCTGTAATAAGGCTGCTATTAAGTGAAAGTAATTTATATGTAATATTTGTGCTCGATGTTGGTAATAATTAGACAGCGGATCTTCATGCAAAATGAAATTGTTCTACCTGAATTGCAACAACCTTGAGTGAAATAGAAATTTATTTTCTTTCTTGACATGTTAAATAGCTGGGAAATAATATGACAGTATTTTTATATTCTCCTAATCTCTTTTCACTGTGTCCGAATTACATTTGCTCAGTTTTGTTATAAATGCATAAAATCCGCTGTCTACTAATAATTGAGATGTTATCATATATTTCCTTATCACTATCACTAGCCTCTAATGGTCACTTATTCGCTTATATAATATTTTTAAGGTACAAAGAAGATTCCTTCTCTCGAAACTGTAAAAATCTTTTTTACTTATATTGTATGTATCGACGTATTTTATGTACACAACCCTTCAAAATTCATGTAAACCATATTGCAAGGCGGGGGTAATAAGCTCTAGGATTGAATCTGTCTCATAGAAACAATTCTGTAACTATGAAGAGTTCGTTTCCTTAGGTCTTAGGTCTTAGATCGTCGTCTCATTTTAATCCATATATGGATATACAGTTTCGTTCTTAATTCATTATAATTATTCGAACGAACTTCTTTGAACAAATAACTACAATTATAATAATTATAATTGTAATATACAATATGTAAATTATAACAGAAAATGGAAACATTGGATTCGAATTCTACTATAAACAATCTTATTAACTTCAATGTTCTGTTACGGTCTATTATTATTCTTATCCGTCTATTACGGATTATTAAAAATAATCTATTATAAGTTAATTCGCGTTAACTTATGAAAGCTCGATGCATTGACTTTTTAAGGGAAGATTTATCAATGTGACATTATTGTTAACGTGTATCCACATGTTAATTAAAATGAGATACTATACATACGCATATGTATATGGTCTGCTTACACTCTAGAATTCGGAGGCCACTCTAAACGAAATCTTTATATCAGTGGCTCGCGATTCACTTTTTACAACCAATGTTCCGAAATGGGAACAGTATTTTCATCTTTCTATCGCACCCTTTATTTCTTCATTTTTGTTTGCGACTTTTTTATAAAATAATTTTCATATCGATTCACATTCAACAAATGTTTTAATAGCATTAGATAACCTGCAGATATGCAAGGTGAGTTAGTCAAAACAACCTAAAATAAGTTGGGGTAAACTTTTCCTTGCATAACCAGAAATGTTTGCCTTTTTCCTATGTTATCCAGTAGACTTGGACGAGAAGGTGTGAGTAATCCAAGTTTCTGGAGGATCAATAGTTGAAAAGTTATACGTATTTAAAGTTGAACGATTTCCAGTGTTCTTGGCAGGTTAGAAATAGAAATAGCTCAACTTTAAACACTTATAACTTTTGAACCATTGATTCTCCAGGATCGAAACTTGGATTTCTCACATCTTCTCTTCCTTTACTGGATAACATAGCAAAAAGGCAAACATTTCCCGGTCACGCAAGAAAAAGAGCAGCCGGATTTGGTCTTCATTTATGCAGACCAAAACCTGTCGCCAACTTTTTAATGAATTATACATATAGCATTTTAATGGACGCAATCAGTACAATTTGATTTTTTATATCTCATTTTTTCTGAGTTCGCAAGGTCACCATGAGTTTCTCCAAAGAATTTTTCAAATTCAACTCAAGGTCATATTATTGGTCGTTGAATTTTTCATTCCATCGGCAACAATGTGGTATGTATTTAGCAAAAGGCACGTTGACTTTGAAAAAACTTATCTTGATATCTCGGAAAAAGTACGATATAAAACTCATTCGACGCGTCGCGTCGCTTAAAGTGCTACATAATTCATTGAAAACTTTTCTGACACAATCATATATAAATATAATCATTATAATTGAACGTTATTATGCATGAATATTAAATTATATTGGAGTAAAACTTTTGCATGCACCTCGTACATCAGAAGTGAAGGTGATCTGTAGGTGGCTATCTTTATGTTGCAAAGTAATCGCCAGCCACTAATTGCTAATTTCGCTTAAATAATCTGAAACGATATCTACAAGGAAGCGGCGATTTCTTGTTCCATATCGTGTAACATGTTGTACAGCCGTGTTTTTAAATTATCTGGCACAGCAGCACGAGGTAAGTGGCCGATGTCGCCAGCCGGGTTCGCACATTGTCGCAACATCACTGCCAGCGTGCTGGTGGTGTGCTCCGACATAAGTAGTCCGGGTATTATAATAGTCCCAGAGAGAGTCCAACCGAGAAATATCTTCTCGCACACAATCTGAAAAATCCCATAAATTATTATCAAGTTGTCATAGATTATAAATATTATATACAGTGACCCCCTCCAATATTCGGACACATTTAAAAATATTAAAGTGAATTCACAAACTACCTGCAAATTGTTGTTGAGGACCGGTGACTCGCAGCGTTTGTCCTTCGAGCAGACGGACCTGCAGTCGAAGTAGTCGCAGTCCTCGTGTCTCTTGCAGCTCTTCCTGTCGGCCATGATGCGGCTGATGATCGTTTTAGGAAACGCGGCGTCCAGGTCGAGAAACTTAAGTTTCTGTCCGCCTAGGGGCAAACCGAAGTGGTTTATCTTGACGTCGCAGAGATAGATCGGCTCAGGGAAGTTGGTGTCGAGTTCCTCGAGCAGGTCCAGAATCATCACGGCTAGTTTAAGCCTCTTCGCCCATTCCGGTTTCGAGTCCGACAGGGCTAGCACCGTCGTGGGTGTTTCGATCGGTCGAACGTATTCGACCGCGTA
The DNA here is from genome assembly GCA_028455765.1 of Lasioglossum oenotherae. NCBI lineage: Eukaryota > Metazoa > Arthropoda > Insecta > Hymenoptera > Halictidae > Lasioglossum > Lasioglossum oenotherae. The sequence continues at coordinate 10,747,069 of CM052296.1, forward strand.
GAATGTACCGCACGTACCGATCAGCTGCGGAAAAATGTCCCTGTCCTCGTAGAGGATGCTCATCAGGTACTCGTTCTCCTGCAGCAGCGGCCAAAGATTCGCCATCTCCAGCTGTCGTCTGGTGGGCTCGGTCTCGACACGGTGCGTGCGGAGTCGCGCCAGCCTCTCTAATTGATGTCCCGACAGCGTCACGTTCAGCTTGCTAACGACTAGATCTCTGATCATGATGCAGAAGTCCTCCTCGGACGGAAAGTGCTTGGTGCCGGACGTGTCCGTCCAGTAGAGCGACTCGTACTGCTCAACCGGGGTCTTCGTTCTGAAACTCAAATTTTTTCAATCGGAATTGCTCCTTCGATAGGGGTGTGCGGGTACCTGAAATTTCGGGTTCGGGTTGGGGCGAGAAATTTGTTCGGGTTCGGGTCGGGGTTCCGAAGGTTTCCAATATTCGGGTACAATTTCTGCTCTTTCAATTTCAACTTCAATTGTTCAATTTCAATTCGTTAATTTCAACTCTTCAATTTACACTAGCAAGTAAACGCTAACGTCTTATTGTTACTACGACGCGACAGTAATGGTGTTTTAGAGTTGTTTAAATTGAAATATCTCAAGAACGACTAACTTTTAAACATACATAGGTTAGTACTTTTTTATAACGAATGTCCAGCTGCATCGATTGATGAATTAAAAAATACCCCATTCTATTTAAAAAAAATATCGATGACCTTGAAATCTTGTTAAAAAATATGACCTTAGACATTTTTTCCCTTACACCGTTACATGTGGCCCTTCAAACAGTGTAACTTTGTCCGAAGAAGTTTTTTTGTACAACGAAAAGTAACGGAGATATTTAGGTGTTCTGTTTCTTCGGACTCACCCTGCCGTCCTCACCCTCTAGTCCGAGATTTCGGGTACCCACACACCCCTATCCTTCAACCTTTTCCGTTTTTCTATCGCTTCACTGACCAACCCTTTCGCTACGAAACCCGTATATGTATATGTATAATAGAGGTTTTGCACTCGAAATTCACCCTTTCGCAAATCAATTTCACCCATTCAGAATATTTAAAATTTACGACACTTAAATATAATATAACTACAAAAAATTGACATTGTTCATTATTTTCTTCATTGCTGTTTATGAAACAACGCTTATCCTAATTATGTATTCAGATAATAAAGTCCTTCTCGTGTAGCCTAACAATCAACAAATTTATCTTCTGACAATAATAAGTAAACCATTATTTCTTTAGGCAAGACAAATGTTAATACCATTTACGACAGGTGATTAGTGTTTTAGGGTCCAACGTGTCGCGAAAGTTAATTCGCTACTTGCGTTGTATATCAGAGAAAATAAAAACAAACCTTGAAGCTTTGAACACTAGTCGTGTCGCTTCCCAGTGTGCCGAGAAAACTGCTTCTTTGCCAGCATGCAGCGTTTCGCACGCAAGCGAATGAATACCCCTTTGTGCACATAGCGGGTCGCATAGAATTCCTATTGCAGCTCCCTTTCTGTGCGTGCTGCACTAAAATGAAAATTATGATCAGCCGTTATACGAATAGCTCCACGCTTGTGGAATTGTTTGCGGGGGATCGGGGTAACTTCCACAGTCCACGCAACGGCTTCCAATTGACAATGTGCGTTTGTTATTCAAACCCTTGCTCAGTCTGTATAATTCTACTTCTTATACGAGAACCAACATTATTTCCACTTATTTACAGTAATATTTATCTAAATACTCTCCGTTGAAAATTTATGAATCAATGATAAAAAATCTAGGGGAAGTCGGGCTATTGTGAGCCACGGGGAATCGTGAGCCAGCGTCATCTGTGTTTTACTGGTAAATAATGACAGCTGCGAACAACTGTTTTTGAGTTGTCTCATTATAAGGTAATATTTCCACGATCAGTTCAAGTACGCACCCGCATCATTACTTTGCTCTGTTAGCAGATACAAATTCGGTGCGCTCCAAGTATTATTTTCATTTCGTATTTGGTCTATTATTGTTACATTTTTCTGTGGATCTAAGCAGGTAATTGTGTTTATACAGTAATTCTTCTATCGAAGTCCCAACACCCGTGTTTTGAACGGACTTGGATAGAATAGGGTGGCTAAATTTTTATGACTGTGTCTACCGCGCCGAGACTTCAAACGACGAGCCGAACATAGAGAAGGACAGAATGAAATAGGATCGCGTGGCCGAAGCGTGTCGCCGTCGCCGGCACAGTTTAAAGGCCCGTGCGTCATCACAATGAAACACCAAGACCTCAGCTTCTTTATTTTCTATGATATCATTATGGAACTTTCACCAACATATTCGTGGCATTTCTCTGATTAAAATGATACCAAACACGATATAATTTGGCCAATATTTAGTGGTTTAATCGACGATGAAAGTTTCGAACGCAACGAAGAAGAGCGTATGGGAAAGAAAGAGACGCGGACAGTCGACGTCGCCGGCACATTTCAAAGGTCCGCGTTGTCGCTGGTCTTCGTTGCCTTCGAAACTTTTACCGTCGATTAAACCACTAAATAACGTTGAAATTATATCGTGTTTGGTATCATTTTAATCAGAGAAACGCCAGGAATAAGCTAGTAAAAGTCCCATAAACCGATCATTAAAATTAACAAGTTTGAGAACTCGATTGACTCGAGTCAATGTGTGGTGTTCACACCGATATACCCGAGCCGAGATCAATCATCGCCGCTCTACGGCGCGGCGCAACGTTGGCCGGCAGTGGAGTGAGTAGGCACTGGACTTCATCGATGGAAGAATTACTGTATGTACTAATGTTTTATGACATGTTTTTTAGATTCCATACTTGAAAAATTCGACTTTCTAGCATTGTTTCGAACAACAAGCTAATAGTTTTGAGACAGTTGTTGAAGACACGCGCCGGTCCGCGGGGGTTTAAAGCACAGATTAATTGGGAGAAAAGGAATTTCGTGGGCGGACAGTGGAGTTGTGTCGTAAAACTTTTACGTTCGATCCGCGGATGTTCGAGCGTCGTCGTAGCGAGGGCAATAAAAGTGAATTATCCTGTTGTTGCGTGGGTGGTGGCCATGTTGCGTACACGCGTACGTACATTTGCGGACGGTTCTCGTTCGCGTGTGCGTAGACGACGACGTCTGGATCCGTGTACGGCAGATCATGCACGCGATATTTTTAGTTGTCCTGGACGCCATGATGAGACCGCTTCTCATTGTCAGATACATAGCGCCGACCGCTGTAAGATGCATGTCGGGCATCGTGTGTCGCGTGAGCGCCAGTAACTCACCCGATACACTTTTTGTCAAAAAATTCTCGTTCGCGGAGCCTTTTCAATTATACCGAATTCTTTATTTATATGGTAGATTAGTTACAGAGACATTAGTCCGAAGAAAGAGTACAGTGAAAATAGAAAAATGGTTCTGAATGTGGAAACCGGATACGGACAATAAGAGTTGTTCTTAGATGAATTGCCGCGTCATTTCTTTTTATAGTTACAGTGATTAAAACGTCTTTATCCCGAAAAATGTAGAGGGGTCACAAATTCCGGATTTTGTTCAAATTTAATACTCATATACAGAAATTCCAATTTTAAACTTCCTTTGGTCCGCTACTGTGTGTAGACTTGAAGCATTAGAGGTATTAAATTAGTTAATTTGTTCGTGTGACAAAAAGTGGAACCAAAAACTTTTGGGTCACATGAACGGCCTACTTTTGGGTCACGTTAACTGACAATGAGCGTTAAACAGAGTCAAGGGGAGTTGAGACTGGACAGGGCCGTCGTTTGAAGTTAGTGGCTACGTTGGGTCATTTAGCTATCGGTGGTCATTGGGATGTTTTATCCGAATCAGTGTAGTGAGAGGACTGACGTCAGAACCTCGTAGATCGATACGCGTGATTGCATTTATAGAGAATGCTATTAAAATCGTTGTTTTACCGCAGCAAAATTCTAAACATTAACGAATCACAACACGGATTTAATATTCTCCATCCTTCAAAACACGTTTATTAGAATAAATATTAGCATATACTTAACCGCAAAATGTTGTTTATCAGTAGACTGTCGATCTTTATGCAAACTAAAAATTGTCTGCATCGATTTTCAAGAAATCGAAATCAAATTAAATGTTATTTCTTCCCTTGACGATTTTAATAGAGGAGATATCATACATTGATATTTTAAATTTTTTAAATCTTCAACAATTTTCAATTTCATCTACTCAATTTTGCTATAAATGCATAAAAAACCACAGTCTATTTATCACAGCTAACTTCAAGTTATACGCGTTACTACAGTCAACAAAAAACAATTAACAAATGGACTTAGACCACTCTCAAATAAACGGCTCATATATTTAGAAGCCTCATATATTCAGAAAGCATGAGTGAAACTGATAATTTTGATTCTGAACTAAACAATGAAAAGGTCAAATTTTCCGATTCGGTCAAAGTAATTATATTTATAGTGTCCGACCAGATTACCCACTACACCTCCTGAGAATTTCTGTGCGTTTATACCGCATGAAAAAATTTCTATTATGAATATTGATTCGGTGACAGCGATAATGTAACATACAAGTTTAGTGGAGTTTTGTTTTCTACATTCTACTACAAAAACATAAAATTGTAGAAATGTCTGAATTATTATAGAGATGAAATGATTATTTTCGGCCAGTAGTAAACATTGTCAAGTGGAGAATATTGACGACAATGTTGCACGAAGTATATGCAGCGACGTATTTTTTCAGTAGCTCGCGTGCGTCGAATAACGTGTTACGTAAACCAATCCGTTCTTAATATTCCAACCTAACAGTTCCATGCCTGGAATCTAATACATGCGTACGAGTAGGTAGGTACTGGCACTAAGCGTGCAATTAGATGTCTACGTACTTTGTTCGAATCAGTCACGACAGCCGGAATTTATAGCTGTAATCTTTCTTTCGAGGTTTTAGAGAAGATGACAATGTCCGTTTTAATCCGTTGACAATTTAGCAATCTCAAAAATTTGCTAAATTTCTCTTAATAATACAGTATAAATAAACATGTTTCTGTTGCAATGTTTTTTCTTATTTTATTATTTTAATTTAAATATTAACCAAATTGCATAATTTACTGGAAGGACTAATCAAATCGTTAATCATCTGTTAAGATTAACGTTAAGAATTAACCGATCGTTACGATATTTACGATCAACGATTGATATTTGTTAATGGAATCACTTTTTGATCATACTCACAACTGTGTTTAGCGAAAAATACTAAACTCGGTAAAAGTACCATAATTAAATATACATTTCATGAGCGTTCTACAAAAATTTAAGTTATCATTTTCTTATTCAATGCTTTACTAGCTGAAAGTTAGAGTGGTGTGCAGGGTGTACGAAACATAAACACAGCAGAATAGCACATTAGAGGATATTGCCCCTTCGTGTGAACTGCCGACTCGGCAACCATAAAAATACCACAGAGTTGACGCGCAACGTATTAATCAAACAAATATGGAACGATCGAGATTTATCACAGTAATCACTTTACACATCACAATATTGAACCGAAGTTAGTATCTTTAAGAAGCTATTATGAAACTTCAAAAACGTAGACTGTTTTACCACGAAAGTTACAAAAAAGAAAGAAAAATAAAGAACATTATTAACGTGTCTTAATTCAATATAAACTTTATGATATTCAGAATTTACAGATATTTTTATGCAAGCTAATTGATGTATTTAAAAAAAGAACTAATTAAATTGCGAACAAGATCACTCTAGATTAAAAAATCACGATCACGGCGTAAATGAAGTTAAAATGACGACCGTGATCGTGATTCTGCGATCACTGTGATAAGTTACGATAACTGATCCGCACACCATCACTAGTCTCGATCGGATCCCGGAGAAAATACCCGATCGACTCAAAAATTTTCGGATACCTGCCCAACCCTAGTCAAAACCAGAATTACTTTTCCACCGAGCTGACAGTTGCACGGCTGATCTGAGTCACGTAGTAGTTAACCGCAAATCTCGCGTTCGAAATCTGGTTGTTTACAGCCGGAGCAGCGGTAGGCTCGATAACAGGATTGTAAACAGACGTGAACACCGATTACAAAGAAAGAAAGAGAGAGAGAGAGAGAGAGAATGTTTTCAAATTTGGTCGGTGTACACGCGTGCGAGGAAGCTGGTGGCTCGTATTCCGTAGAAGTTTGTTTCGTGGACGTCGGGAGGGCGCGTGCGTGCTCGTGTCAGGTTTCTGTGCTCCTTGCTCTACTACCCTGGATTTGCACCCTTCTCGACACAATCCCCATGCGCGATTCCGCGTGTGCGTGTGTGTTCCGAGGAAAGGGTGGTAGGTAGGCTCTGTCGGCCGGCGTGTGCGATTCGAAAGGGCTCACCACGTTGGATACGTGCCGCCAGGCTTCGAGATTCGTGCACATAATACCCCAGTGCAGGAGCAAGTAGACGACCAGCAGGGACAAAGAGAACACGAACAGAGTGACCACTTTGTAGTGGTATATGAAACCGGGCAGCCGTCGGACGTTCATGATCCTGCGAACACTATTCTTCTCTTCTGGTATGCGAGAATACTCTTTTTTTTGTTATCTTCCTTTGTTTCACTAATCCGTCGTGATGCAACACCGAGCGGCCGTTCGTCTCGCTCAACGACGACGATCACCTGACCGTCGTTTTCTCCCGCGGCGACGCATCGTCACGTCTCGTTCTCCGCTCAATTTATTATTTCGATCAACTCTCGGTTGGTTTGACTCGCGAGGATACGATTCGAACAACTTCCACGACCGACCGGTGTCGTACGGTTGTGCCAATGCGGCATAATCTGCGGCACATGCCAGCGTCGCGACGCCGCGTCGCGCCTCTCGCGGCGAATCACTCCGTGATCGACTGTGCGCATGCCCCCGCGTGCCTTTAGACTCGGCCAGCACGGGCGAATTTGAATTTCGGCCGACTCGCAGCGGGCTTTCTCTAGAAAATTTCGGGAATATTCATTAACTCTTTGCAATAGGAGCTATTTTAACTGGAAGATTAAACGTTTCTTCTAACCTTTAATATTTCCATTCTCTATGGTTTCTGAAATTTTGTGGCTATGAAATTGGTACAATGCCTAAATGTTTAGTAATTGCTTAGATTCCGGTATGTATTTAATAATGTAAACGATATTTTGAATAATGGTACAACTGTTAGTAAAACCAGGGCTCGAAATAAACAGATACCCTCCATTTTTCAAAAAATTATGCTCCAATTTGTACGTTTCGTTTAACAAATATCTGTGAAAGAGTTGCTACATTTGTTATTCTTTATTCTCATTGAAACAAACGTATGTTATTTTGTACGTGTAACTGCAATGTTATTAAAAAAATGTGTTTCTTTATTTCGAGTCTTAATGAGGCCGTTGGTGGTAAAAGAGTTTGACATGTTTGAACTAGCTAATAATGCATTGCTGCAGTTTTGAAACAACAGATTCGATTTATGGGGAAGTTCCATGGCGCGCATACAATAGAAGTTAAATAATTATAATGTAGCAAGCTCGGAATTTCGACGATAACAATTATTGAATCAATATATCGAATAAGTGGAATAATTTCGACATTTGTTAAGAGAAAAGGAAATCATTAGAAGAAGGTAATAATCGTAAATTCGACGTTGCCCGACGTTAAAATAAGCAATAACTGTAAGAAATCAAGTGCACGAGGAGAAAAGACCGTAATTTTACGTCAGGCCTAATATTATCCCGGACGAAGAATCTTTCACATACCCACGCAACGCGATACTAAAACTGGCGCATAGTATGATGTTTTGCTAATATAGCTATAAATAACACTGTTATTCCAAAGCAAATCGAATTTGATTTCGTCCCATCTGGTATTATAATAGTTCTCCAGTGATAACGAATACAAATCTTCATCAAGTTTTTTCACCTTACCTTAGCAAATTTTTCATAATCAGATCGATGATCACTGTTTATTTAGTTTATTTACAGGAATTCAGATTATTTACACGGACTATCTACATAATTGTTCACATATTCATAAAATTCCATTTGTATTATATTATAGAGCTGATTGAGTTGGCCGCATTTTAGATATGAAAGGTGAAAAAAAGTAATCGAATCATTTTTTCGTTGAAATGATTTGTTAACCCACTAGTTTGAAATATTGAGTTCTCAAGTATCGAGTTAATTGACTTTGAGGTACACCCATCTGGAGGTTATCCAGTAACCTAAAATTTAAATAATTCCTGAATTTAAATTTCACGGTTTCGAAAGAATAAAATAGATTAATAAATAATGTTATTAATAATCAACAGAAACTGTTGAATTGAAAATTTTAATATTGCAATTACATTTTACTTTACAAATTAGATTGTATCTTAATAACTACATTTCACTTTAACGATTAGTTTGCACGATAGAATATATTTTTACAAACATTTTCACATTTAACGATTACTTAATTACAAATTTCGCATTGACGCATAACGTCCACCACGGTAACGTTTAACTAGATCAGCCGCTGTGCAACTTTTCTTGCTGGCGTGTCATTTACAGTTTAGGTTTCCGAGTGCGTAGAATACGTCAAATGATCCAATCTACAGGTCGAACGAAAATAGTCGGGCCATAAACGCTATTGTGCACTATCCCCACCATGCTCCCTGTCTTTGATCATGACGTGTCCAATCTACATTGTTCTTTTGCCCTTTGGAAGGCGATGCGAGGTAACGCTTTAAAAGTTCGAGATCGTCTTATATATGAGAAGGAGAGTGGAAACGGTGTTTTTCTGGGACCAGTTGCCTTTGATCCGACTATAACCACCTACTAATTGAGAGTCTGGCTGGTGCTGCCTCCAGTACCGTATCACGAGAAACACACGTAACTGCTCCAAGTATGCGATCGATGCTAAAATTTGTTGGACCTTCTCGTCGGGTCCTTAACCTCCAGAAAACGGTTACCGCTGCACTTAATTACTAATAAATTTAGTCCTCCTACGCTCCTTAAAACAGTTACAACAAAAACTACGTAGATTTCACCCACGTTTGTTTTATACTTCAACTGACAGTTTTTCATTCGTAATCTCGTATTTTAACCCTCTGATCTCGGAGCTAATTTAATTCGAAAATTAAACATTCCTTCCGACCTAAAATAATTCCATTCTATATACAGGGTATCCCACGTAACAGTTCTTACGATTTTTCAATTAAGTGCTTGCGATAATCTGACAAACAAATATTTTAAACAAAATTCGATCGGTTTTCGATTGGCGATACATTGCAATAAAAAAAGCTCGAAAATTTTCTTTCTTAGTGTTAAGGCCTCCTCCATTTTCTTAAAATGATACTTCAAGGTCACCCGAAGGTTATGGTGTACTAGGTCGTTGAATATTGTTCATTCGCTTGAAATCGAAATAATAGTTCTATTCTCCTGTTGCCAACGTTTAAGCATTAGAGAAAATGTAGATATACATATGATGAACATAAATTTTGTCGTTCGTCCAGGAAATTAATAAGAACAAAATAGTTGTAATCATTGGAGTTGTGAAAAAATCGAATGGTAAGAGGTTTAGTTACGTCGCTATTGGAGGAATTATGTGCTCGATCAATTTGATTGCTACATTTTGCCAGGGGTGACATATGATTTGTTATCTCAACACTTATATGTCTCCAGTAGCTCTGGCGACGAAAGTTGTCCGAGCACTCGTGCCGGTCAGCGCGTTGGTATCGCCGAACCAGGGAGAAATTAAGGGGAATACAGTTACCCTCTCTCTATCATTACCGGATTAAGTCACGTGACATTGCGATGTATAATACGACATGTATGACAGAGACGAAACGCATCACGTGACCGGGTCTTTGCAGAAGCGTGGGGATGCTAGTCGTTGGAAAATGGGGGAATAGCGTGGTAGAAGGGGAAGAGTAGAGTGGGAGACAAGTCTTAATCGGGCGACACTGGTCAGCATTCGCAGCATCACCAGAATACTCTTCAGCATCAGCCCTGTCTCAACTTCGCGATATCCCGAGCGCAGATACGTCATCGGCGTCAGTATGTACACGCAGAGAGCCGCATTTAGACCGGGTTCACAAGCCATTCTTTTTACGTTTCCCCTCTCTGATGCGGCCCGTCAGACATAGGAGGGTGCTCGTGGACGACGGCGCTGCTCGCGGGCAGTTTCCAAATCGCGCTTATGGTCGCGGTCGCGGTCGTGGCTCGTCGCGAAAGAGGGACGCACCTGTATGCCGCTCCTCGGCTCGGCTCGGCACGGCTCGACGCGCAGCTGCGACCTTCGACGCCCTTGTGCCGGCGGTCGTGCAACGCGACGCCCATCCTCGTCATTTTTACGCCGGACACACGCACGTCCACGCGGACCGCGGTTTTGCCTCTTCGAGTTTGGAGCTCTAGCTCGGTTCGACCCCCTCCTTCGCGCGAAAACAGTGTCCTCGATTGGTAGACCGGGCTGTGACAGTGTCCTCCACTTCCGGTCGCCCTGGACGGGCCCGTAACACCACTGCCAGGCGGAGAGTCGGTGAGTGAAAGCGCCCTTCGAGCTAGGGCTGACCGCGTGCACGCGCGCTACCCGGTAAACAGCATCCAGGGGCCGCACGGTCGTCGCGACGGCACGCTTCGAATTCTCGAATGGCAACCGCGTCGCGCACTGTGTACCCTCACCTGCGCCCATGCGAGTCGGCCAGAGGGGGTCACCCGCGATAGCATCTCCCGCGTCTCACACACGAACTTGATTGTTTTCTGGTGCGCGAGGATATGTGGCGACTGGTGGGGGCCATTGTTATTATATCGGTCCCGAGTGTGCACACCGCCATCGTGACATTTTTTCGGACACTGGTGAATTTTTATTGATTACTTTTATTGAGTTTCGATATGAGTGAACACATTTGTCTCTGTGGTGCAGTTTGGATTTTTATGGATTTTTTAGCGCACCGACGCTGAGTCGTACACGGCTCACGTTTCTAGTTCAGAGTTGTACCATGAGATTTCGTTTTTCTTTTTTTATTTAGTGCGATCGAGAGGTAGTGAAATCGTGATCCTAAATCGAAGAGCTTCCGGCGCGTGTAGTTTTGTGTTTTGTCTGAATTTTAACGCGTGACTAGTTGCTTTTGTCTTTGATAAGTAGACTGTCGATCTTTGTGCAAAATAAAAATATTCTGCATTGATCGTGCGAAGCAGGAATAAAATAAAAATTCATTTCATCCCTTTATCCCAATGTACATATATATTCTTGAGTTTTTATAATCTATTACTGTTTTACTTTCCACTCAACTAGTTTCTTTATAAATGCATAAAGATCCGCAGAAATGTGATCGATGCGTTTTTTTCAAATTTATTTTTCGTTTTAATCATTTATTCGGGCGCAACTTGGGGGCAGTGAAGCTGCAATACTAAAAAGTAGTTTTTGTTAAACATAATTTGGTATTTTTTCTGTATTTTGACGGGTGTTTTTGTAGTTGTTTTTATTTTTATAGGAGACATTTCAACGACGCTTGAAGTTTAGCTATAGAGTTTGTGCTTCGTGTAATACTTCGTTCGTAATTAACTACGATTGCTGACGAAATCGTTTGTTGACTACTTAATGTGGCGTAGTGACACCTTATTCTTAGATGGGTTTTGTTTTCAAACGTCCAGTTTGCTTGAAGTGTTTATAAACAAATTAGGAAGGGAACAACAAATATTGTTGTTTCATGAACGATTTTACAATGTCAAATATCAAATAGTAATTAGACTTCTAATTCCATGTTATATTGAAGTTAATAAATTGTACAAAATTTAAAGGTATCGATATATTATTTTCATAACTTATTAAAATAATAATTCCACATCAGTCCCCTACGTTAATTTGAATCAGATTCGAAAACAGCAGTATGTTCTGGACATCGTTTTGTTATTTAGGATGGTCGTAAACAATCTTATTCTAATTTTACCTCGCCCTATTTCATTATTTTCATTTTCAAACAAACCGTTTATTGTAGTTGTTTATTTTCACAGCGTATTGTCTTTCGTGTTATTGAAATTTGAAATGCGAGGAACGGTTTAGAGCTGGAAGAAAATAAATTTCTATATTTGCCTCTCATTTCTTCCACAAGACCCAGAAAACTTTTTCTTATAGTTATAGTTTCTTATAGTTTTATTATATATATATATATTGAATTATTTGTGTGGTAAGTTTCTTCAATTTTTCTCGATGCTCTGTCTGCAAGTTGAAAATATAGATTTAAGCTGCAGATTTCAAACTATAAATAACGAGACGAGGAACGCGCACGTGATCAAACAAGAAGTATATTTCTGCTTATACTATTATTTTACCATTACGTAATCAGTTGCATCGTGTGTATCGTCGATGACTTTTGCTGAACATGTACCGAAGTGTGTATCGAACCTCGAACGGTATTGTCTATCAACTGGAATGCACTGTCAGACCAAAGAGTAGCGATACAACGAGATGACACTCCGCACGGCACTGTCGATGTCACTCGTTCGACTGTCCCTTTAACCCCATGCACTACGATTTAACTATGACTTACCTATGCACTATGATTTATCTTTGTTTATGCTGGAAACACTAAATTTAGTTTTAATATTATAAATACTATATGCGGGTAATGAAAAGTTGACCCTTAACCTTAACACTCGAGTGGTCACTCAGAGTGACCACTAAAAATTGATACACCATTATAGAAAATATCGAGAGCTTTACTGCACCAAATTTCTTGTCAACCCTTTCTTCCAGAATTATCAAGGTCACCTGCAGTTATTTTTATAGGTAAACCTACAATTTTCTTACACCCATCTTTTATGGCATACTGAGACGAATTCGACAAGTACCATAAAAAGTATTTCTTCTTCATCTATAAATCAGTGTTTTCTAAGCTTGGGCCCAGGCCCCACAGGGGAGGGGATTTGATTGTTAAGGGGGCCAATTCAACAATTTCCTACTTATTTCTTCCTAAAACCTCTTATTTAAACCTTAGATATGAGGTATGAGGTATTATATCAATGCCATATCCATAAAATAAAAAACAAAATTATATATAATGAAATTATTCTGGGAAGAAATGTTTTTAATTTTCCAGTTAATATGTGTATAGCTCCGAGTGCAAAGGGTTAGAAAAGGTGTCCCCATTGAAGTGTGGTACGATTACTCGTGTGGCTACTCAGTTGTGTGTATTTCACTTGTTTCCCAAGAGGAAGATAGCACGTGTGATCGATTTGTTTGCACCATAAGCGGAAACGTAGAAATCAATCATTGTGTTCGCTGATCATCCCGCGCATCGTTCTATCCGCTGGTCAATTAATGTGTATCCGTTGTTCTTCCGTGGTATTGTGCCATGTACCGTCCGCGTGGCGTTCCTTCCTAGAGTATACGTACATCTGTACGTGCACTTCGATCGTTCAAACAGGAGATAGCATTGTTACCGCTATTCTCGGCTGTTCCGATTAGCCATCGGGATTTTCCTTACAATTTCAAGATTGCTACGCGTGTTGCAGATGTTTTCATACTCACTCCGGCAGATCGATTATTATTCATGAAAACGCTTAATTGTTTTGGTCATCCTTCTCTTAATCGCCCCGAACGTTCAATTTATCTAATTTATATTTAAGTGATCTAATTGAATTTCATTAATTTTAATTTGATTTGATTTAATTTAATTTATTCCACTATTATGTTAATGCGAGAACCAAACCAGTTATGCCAAGTAGATAATACAATATCGTAAGATAAAATGTTATCTCGAAAAAAAAAATGAAATTGCAAATACATGCCTACGTTACAATTGTCAGTATCTGTACATTCCACTATTTTTCTTTGATGTTTCCAAATGTATATCTTACTGTTTCTTTTTTTATGACGCTATAACGTAATAAAAGTCCAAGTCCAACATCAAAGAGACAAGTTGATGTTGCAACTATGACTGTTTCTGATTTTTATGGTTCTTCTAAGAATAGAATCATCAGCCCATAGCGAATAGTCCCGATGGGCCAGGCGAATAAATCTTTCTACGGTGAAATACTTGAATGTTGTAACATCTTTCTGGGCGTGATTTTGTATATCGGGAAGCTGCTTGCTGGCATCAGTATGCAAGAACACCAGGAATCCCCAAATTTTAGTTGAGACGTCTTAAAATAATCGTCGCGTCGTGCGATTATCATGCGCTGAACACGTGACAAGTTCATACTCATTCATAGTCAGTTCTGTAGATTCGTATACATAGCGCGTTCAAAATTGTTCTGTATATTGCATTGTATAGTACAGCGAACGTCTCAAAGGAACCATGGGTCTCGAGTGAACCGTTCTCTTAGAAAACGACTTTAAAATTTCGTAAACTATTTCATTCCATACGTCTATAGGGTGTTCCAAGATGGTATTAACGTGGAGGGGGATTCTACATGAGAAAATATAGAACAAATCTTTTCATTTGTCTCTTTCTTTCCGAGAAAGAGTTTGAAAATCCGGCGAACACGCGTGCTATTGGATAGGAATTGTTTCACGTGTCTGATCATGACCTACTAATTCTACTTAAAAACACTGGGCACGCGAATTTGACGGATTTTTAGTCTATTTTCCCGAAGACATAATAAATATTACAACTACGCTTTATAAATAAAGCGAAAAACACTCAGAACTTTTTACTTCACCTAATATAAGATCACGACTGTCCTAAATACACGATAGCAACCGTGGTAATGAATATGGTAGGGAGGCAATAGATCAAAGCGAGGAAGTAGCAAGTGGGTCGAGAAGCCTACCTCGCTGTAAGATGGTTTGCCTATCTACAGGCGACCTCGTTAATTAGTTTCATTCAACGTCAAAATGTAAACACTTTTCTCACTTATCCAAACGTAGAAATTGTATTAGACAGTTTTTACGGAACAGTTTATGTAATTGATATTGTTTCATATATCTTCCGAACCGCGAAATGTACAAATAATTTCAAAGCTTGAGTATACATATAAGATGTTTTGCATAAATTTTCATTTCGAACACATGGGTTTTGTAATATAAATATTTAGATGAACATAAAAGTTGTTCATCCAGTTACCCATATGAATCGACAAATTTTCTAATCACTTTTTTGTTTTGATTCCAAATAAGTATATTTTGGAAGTTTAGATAATATTGTGTAGGCTTTTATCTGTAAATTCCTAACATATTTCAAGACGTAATAAAAAAGAAAATGTTTTGAAGGTTACACAAGTTACGTTTAATTGTTGGAAATTTTTATATAATTTGGAGAAATTGTGTTTCTGGTTAGAAATAATTTTCGTATTGTTTCTATATCTTCAAATCATTTGAAATTCGGTTAATCAGTTTACAATAACAGTGAAAATTATATAGATAAATATTTCTAAATATTATTGAAAACATGAAATTTGTCAAGTATTTACTTGTAATATGGATAAAATTATACCCTTGTGAGAAAATAATTATAGACTGCTTTCGCCGTTATACCAAATAATTCGAAGTGTTTATCTTAACTACCAGTTTTCCGACGATGCAACGAACCTTTTCCAATAATTTTAGGGTTAAAGAAATTTCCTCCGTAGATACGGAGGACTCCTCGATGTTAAGATTGGTTGCACACGTGTCTTCCGAGATGTTTGAAAAAATCGAATTGATGTTTAGCCACAAGTGAGCAGTTAATTTGCTTCAACGTCCGCGTATACAGCCTGACCGTTCATTAACTCTCTAATAAGAATTCTGTTGGAAAAAGGTTACGATGTCAAACTTAGAAATTTTCTTAAATGTCGATAACGTGTGGGAACATTTCCTGTAGTACATTGTTCAAGATCTTCAATTTCACTACGGTACCAACGTATTTAATAACGTAAATAATATTCTGAATTATGGTACAGCAATTTTTAGCGGTGACTCTGAGTCACACCACTCGAGTTCTAAGGGTTAAACTTCCACATAGTGGTAAAGTCTTAATAAACTGCTAGATCGCTATTTGAAAAATTTTTAATCTCAAGGAAAATGGCAGTTAGGAGAAGTATATCCCCTAACCGACTAAATCTCCTCGCTATCTCGTCTTCTCCGGCAACTCGATTATGCCGGAAATATTTGTTCCTCGATATCTTACGACTTCGTAGCGTACTGTTAGCAATTTAGCAGGTTGGGTCAAGACAGCGTCTGGGTTTCTGCGAGCGAGTACATAGTTCTCCGGTTATTTTCATCGGTCCTGGTACGGGGACGCAGCAGCAGGTATCCGATGTCCTGGCGAATATTTCCGCCTGGTCTTCGGCAAGATAGCAGTAATGTGATATCGCGGGACGTCGTAATCAAGAATAAAATTTACCCGTATCTTGCCGGGCCGGCCACGACCTACGACCAGGTATATAGGGTCGCCGGCTGGGAATTCTTCTCTTGGCGTCTTCAGGTTGTCGACACCGTAAAAAGGAGCCAGTCGCCGCGCCATAGTCTTTGATCCTTGCGGCCAGAGTCGCCGAGGTGGGCTCTGCTTTGACCTCTGATCCTCTTCTGCGTGAGTTCAGGTTCGTGTTCACGCGGCCCAGCTAGTCGGAGAAGTGCGAACAACGACCTCGATTCACCGTCACGTTGTATCAATTGGTTGCGCGCTGGGCTTTCGTCGACCTTTAAGTCGCGAATCGTCGCACTAACGATTTCGATGGACCCCCCGGAACCTACTATCCTCGACGAGATGATAGCACGTATACAGAGACGCACAAAACTGAACTCGCTCGATCAAATTTTCTAGAATTTATAGGTTCGGACAAACTAATATCGTTTTATAATGAAATCAATACGGTGGTCAACGTCCCTATTTCTGATCGTATCCCGATTTCTGATCAGCACGCATATTTTTTATTTAATGTAGAAAGGTAGACATCAAATTATTTTATATTAGTTCAGTATTTTCGTACAAAATGCTAATTTTTCCGCTGCTGAACGTGGCAGCACATGAATAGAAATAAATTTCCATGTAGTCGTTGCGGCATGAAAAAGTAATTCTTTTGGCCAAAGATTCATTATGTATAACTTATTCCGGAAGAAAAACCAATCATAACAATATCATTTTGTAGTCAATTTCAAGCAAATTGAGGGTTCAGAATCTCGCTCTGACAATCGCAACATATCTTTTGTATGTACACTCTGCACAGTTAGTAAACAAATCTTACATACAGCTGCAGAATTTCAAATATTTGAACTGAAGAAGCAAAGGCCTTCAGACTGCGTATAGACAGTTTATACATTCCTTGTAAAAGTTAGTTTTATTTAGACTGTAGCCGGTGGCGACATGTCTCCTGTACGCTTACAATTAAGCCATAAACGTGGTAACGGTACATGAAGACTTTATCTGCGCCGAGTTGCCGGACTTCCAACCTTCACACTTAATCCTTAAACTCTACATAGTCATTACATTGCGCCGCAAATCCTAGACCTCCGGCGTGCGTGCAAATATATGGTACATGAATAAACATTGAACTTTTAGATAGTCATATAACGTGTCAACAAGCAAAGACCATAGGAGCCTGCTAAAAATACTACTTGTTGAGGATGATCGCGAAAGCCGATGGCAAAGGATCCTCGGGAATGTCATATTTCCATTTTTACCAAATTTCTTAGAGCGAATCAAAACATTTATTTGAACCATGCAAATAGGAGGTCACCTTGACAGGGAGGGTTGCGTCTGATCCATAAAAGTTTATAGTTGACGAAAGACACCCTCGAGCGAAAGCTCCTCCCACGAACCATCGCTCCACGTACTGGTTTGTGCCGAGTTTCCGGACGATGGTCCGGAAAGGTCATCGACAAGAGAACGTCCTCCTCTTCCAACTAGGAAGAATGACTTACGGTATCAGGACGCAGTGATTTCCTTTTGTATCGACGTTCTTCGAACCACATTCGACAGTTACACACAATACAAAAGTTGGTTAGTTATATCTGCATATCTAAAGTGAATTATTATAATATTCTATTGCAAATTTTCAGTATGCATACAAGTTACCGAATGCGTTCTACATAAAACATAATTTTTTTAATTTTGTATGATTCCTACCAATTGCAATCGAAACAAATTTTTGTTTACTCATTCTCTAGCAAACTAGTCGGTCTAACATCTTTAAAGAATTCAAGTACGTGGACCGATTTGAACAGTTATGCGATTTTTAAGAGATGATAAATCTGCACGTAGATGCATAACGACGATACCTCCGAAACCGAAAAGATACAGCGAACAATTAGAACGGAGCGGAAATGCGACCATAACCAGAAGTCATTGGCCGTTGCAGTGAAGCAAGACGCAACGGTATGCTAGATTAGTGTTTAGGTGCATACAGTTCGTATGCGTGTGGCATGCGAGTAGTATCTCGAACCGTGAATGCTGCATGGGAAGCACACCGCGCCCTTGTAATTGATGTTACTTATGAGAATTACCGGCCATCATAAATAACGAAAAATTAACTCGTCGGCGATTCGCTGCGAGGAAAACTTAAGTGAAACACACCGAGCGCTTGGCTTAATTGGCGCAACTGGATGCGTACGATTAATTACCAATACTGCTCGGTGCTTCGACTGACGGTAATTGAGAACAGGCGTGAGATTCATGGCTGTGAACATATAAATTATTATTGGGAACCAGTATGCCGAGTCCGCTGGTCGCCGCGATTGTTCGTTCGCTTATAAGGCGACTCATTGTCAGATATATTTTTCTTTTGTAATTTACATACACTGATTGCGAGTCCGAGACATACATACACGCATAAAGTTCGCTGTCCAATTATAAGTTGTATCATTTGTCTATTTTACGTTTTATTATTCTACAAGTTATTTACGTCTTTATATTTTCTTATACCGAATGTATCAATTCTGTAAAATTATAGTCTATCAATGAATTATTCAATTGATGGTAGTTTATCACTCGATTGGTTAGATAGCGACACTGACAGTTGAATGTTGACAATTTCATCCGACAGTTCTTAATAGTTTGATCTTGCGCAAAGCAACTCTATTATTTCGCAGAGATTCTATTGGTACCGGGTCTCTGTTGGCACTCGCTGACAAATTGAAATACATGTCTACTAATCTAGAAGAGTAATAGTAGTTAGGCGGAAAGCTTTAAATTATCGGTACGTTGATTCGGAGATCGCGCTTAATTAGTCCTTTGCTGCACGAGCAGATCAAAGAACAAATGCGACAAAGTGTGCAATGCCGGCTACGTATTAATCTTACTTGTGAACTTATATTTCCGCTTAGAATGATTTCAACAATAGGTTCTTCATCCTGAATATATTAAAGAAAGGAATGCATGAAATCCATAGTTATTGTCATTATTGATTTCTCTGGTCTTTTAGTATATTTGAAATAATACTAGAAATAGTCTTTAGAAATACTAATGCGAGAAAGTACTCTGTAGATCCACAACTGGTTTGAGTTGCAAGTCCCACTCCGTATAAGAATGTACTTATCTTAAGAAAACTGCAGCAGCTATTAACAAGGTCCGCAACAATGTAAGAATTGAACAGAATTTGGAAATTCTGGAAATTGAAAAAGTGAAGTTGAAATTGAAGTTCTGAACAGACTTCTGAACTCTTCCGATACTTTCCTACCAGTAATAGTTCTTCACTACATTTCACATTCCCCACAAACTTAGGACATATGTAATACATACGGTCATACGTCCCCGTACTTGGCCGCGCATGCGCGAAAAAATCGTGCAATATCCCAACACTGCATACGATTGCTTTTCCTGCAGTGTTGTTAACCATCCTGTATGACTGCGTACAAGTCATTCCTTCGTTCCTCGCGAACCAGCCGTGGCTGAAATACGATGCGTTACGCACGATAATGCGTCTTAAGAGAGCAAAGAGATTTTCCTCCCTTTGCGCTGCGAGACCACACCCTTTGTGATCTATATACCGGGTGGCTCCGTAGGCCGGAATAACGGAACGCGGTACACTGGTCGATATCGGTTATTTTCTTGAATTTGTACTGTCTGCAAAAACTCCGAGATTAAATTAATCCTCATCTGACCGTTCAAAATGGAACTCGTTATCTTCGAACTGCAATTGACACGAGCAATTTCAGTGAAATAGCCGGAAACGAATGCAACAAGAATAAGCAAGCAGTCGCGCTGTAAAGAGAATATATAAGGTGTCCCATTTACATGTGACCCCGTCGAATATATTTTTTAATTGTCAAAACGCACAAAGTATTTTATAAATAATTTGAATGATATTAAGTACTCGGTATCTTGCAGATGCTTCTTTCAAATGTTTTTTTTTCTCAGAGTTCATCCAGGTCAATCAAGTTTTCATTCCAAATTCCAAATAATTACATATGTTTTTCTGTTGCATCGGTTGCCTCGTAATCTTCGAACGACCTTGAACCCCGAACATAAATATAACATTTCAAACTTGTGCTTTACAATGCCAGGCTGTAACGATCTTTCAACCATTTCAGTGTCGATACCGATAGCAGCAGAAACTCTCTCATTATTCTACTTTTAATAGTTTAAGAGTTGGCAGTTGTTCAACGTGAAGAATTTCTATTAATTGTTCTACAAATAATACTTTACGTTGATTAATCAGGTTAATTCCATGTGGGATCATTAGAGAAACAATAATATGTGTTTTATACACTGCCTTCCGCAAAAATATGTTGCTAAGAAATTATATAAAAGTAAAATAATATAAAAGCAATTTTGACAACGTTCAATGTGTACGTGCCATTTTGCATGTACTTCGATCGTAGTATGATTAATCGTGACCATTGCTCGGTTTGTCAGTGTTTTGATAGTCATAAATGCAAAATATTTGCAACATGTCACCACGATTCAATAAAAATGTTGAACAACATAAACAACAGGATATCAGCGTAACAGAAAAAGGTGTTATTCAATAACGACCAGAATATCATTCGTATGCATTACGATGACCGGGTCATCGGTGACGGTCAGATAAACATACTATCGATAAAAATATAGTATCACTTTACCATATTACGAAATATCCTCTCGTTATATGTTTATGATCAGAGTTGGGCAAATTTTTATTTACATAATAGATAAAAGCGTGATTGTAATTGAAAATGTCATCTAAACTTTTTATTCAAATAGAAATCATTTAAATAATGTCAAAAGTGATCTATTTATTACTTCCTATTTGCAAACAAAAGATTATTGGATTATATTTACTTACTTGGATTATAAGGTGGAAATTAAATAACTAATTTTTGGTTTTCTCTTATTTTTTTTTTAATCACTATGTCTTTTATTGATTTAAAATTAATGACCGGAAATTCTCCACAAGTAAATCTGTCTTCCTTTGAAACCAAGAAGGAATTCAAATTGAATGCTTAGATTTTAATAAACAAATATCGTATACGTAGAATTAAAATTCTAAGTGGTTGTCAGAAAACATGGAATTCAAATTTCAAAGCCCTCGCGGCCCCTTAAAAACTAATCTGACACAACCCAACTTGTGCAAACTTAATCTGAATTGATAAAACGCATCTTTATTTCACTGTTAGATAACAATCGTACAATTTGTTTTTCTTTTCGTTCCGCCCTAACCAACATATTGAATAATCGGAAGAATATTTTGAATAATGGTAGAGTAATTTTTGGTGGTGACTCTCTTCGAATCAGCATTCGACTGCTAAGGGTTACGATTCCTTCCTGTATTGCCAGAGTCGTAACAGTAAATGACTTCGTCGGCGCGTGTCAAAAACGCGTAAATGGATGAAACGTTTGAGTGGACGCACGCAAACGGTTTCTTTGGTTGTTCGAGCCAGCCTGTACACGATTTCGAGGAACGAATTATTTTTATTGTTTGCCTCGTTCTCCTTCTTGCTCGTTTGGCACCCACGACACGCGTTCCTCGTGTGACGAACAGCATGCAACATGCAACCAGTGTTGGGATATTGCACGGTTTTCTCGCGCATGCGCGACCAAGTACAGGAACGTATGACCGTATGTATTATGTCCTAAGTTTGTGGGGAATGTAGTGAACAACTATTACTGGTAGGAAAGTATTGGAAGAGTTCAGAAGTCTGTTCAGAACTTCAATTTCAACTTTAATTTCAACTTCACTTTTTCAGTTAACACTCCCATTTTCCAGTTTCAACATCAATTTCAACATCAATTTTTCAAATTCCACTCCGTTTGGAGCTCATTCTGGCATCACTGGCGGATATCTCGGAAACTATGCGAGATAGCGAAAAACAGAATCGAATCAATCTTGTGGCACATTTTGTCAGCTTTAATTTTGTATAGAATGGTACGGAACTGTATATTATATATTATATGTACGTGCACATTAAATTTTAATATAACATACGCATGTTGAACATCCATATTTGAAAAACGGAGGACAAAATTTTGCGAAATTATGCGGGGTGACCAAAGTACCTCATTTCAGTCCAACTTTGTACTTTACTGGCGTTAAAATCGTCGCGCATGCGCGAGAAAGCCGTGCAATATCCCAACACTGCATGCAACTGCATCTCGATGTCTCGTGACCATGATATCGTTTCTCCAAAGGACGACCTTTTCCATCGAATGTTTCAATGTTTGCATCGGATTCGCCGTAATCCGGTTTCAGGGTTTTCGTGATTTTCTGGTTCCTTTTGCGTAATTAATATTAGTATTAATAAATAAATAAATAAATGTAGCCACATAAATATCTTCTTTTTGTTTGCGATGACACGTAGAATTTCAATTATTTATGTTAGGTCAATATAAGATATTAATATAATACAACCAATATAAGACAATCGACGTAGTCTAGAGAAATGTATTTAAAGATACAGTAAAGCCTTGATCTAAGTAGTGTAACTCTCTAATTTCAGTTTCATTAGTGAATAAAAATGAAAATTGCCAATCAATTTAGTTGAATTTCCACGATTTTGTGGAATCGTTTAGGGTTGCGATTCAACTCAACGTTATAGGAACTTATAGAAGAAGAATGAACTGATTTGTGCGTTGTTCAAGTTCAAAATTTAGAGGTAAAGCGTGCTATTACGTCGTACATTGCCCTAAACCTTATTATCAACTGAATGAAATCAATAATGAAACGAGATTACATACAAAGGCAATTTCCATTGATTGCATAGTGTTATCAAATAGGTTAGCGATAACGACCGGTCTAAATACTACTCACAGCAAAGATAACACTGCAAACTATCTGAATCGCATGTAATGTCAACTGGTACCTAAATTGTAACCGTTTCTTCGCCGATTGCATAAAATGCCGAATTGTTGAACCGGAACGGTTAGGTTAAAACAATGTAGAACCTCTTTTAAACCTTTCCTTTATTGATGATTTAATTAGTCATTAATGTTCATTGAGTTTGATTTTCTGGTCCATTCCCCTCGCTCTGCTTTTGATTGAATCTATTCACCACGTTGACTGACCTCATAAAAAGCTCGTAATCAGTGAGAACGAAAACCAAATGAACAAAAGTTCCGGATAATTAATCATTAATCATATTGTATAATAATTAGAAGACTGACCAACAAATTATTTTTTTGTATTTTGGTAACCTGTTCGCGATGTTTGTATAGTTTAACAAATTTAAAACGAATCGCAGAACCGTTTTCTCTATTATTTTCGATTTTTGGGAAAACCCTGTAACTACCCTCACGGTCAAGCGAGTTCAATAGTCATTGAAAAAATTCTAAGGGCAGTTTTTACCATCTTAATCGATTAAAAAAACAAGTCTATACATGTGCCATGCACAAAACGTTTCTACAGAATTTCCCAGATATTGTTTTCTAATAAAATCATAAATGTTTAATCCTTTGCAAACTCGGAGCCAACTTGAAAATTAAACATTTCTTTTTCGACCTAGAATAATTCCATTGTATATTAATTATTTTTTCGTATGAATTTACAATTTATATATATAAAACCTCATATAATAGTTAAATGTTTATCGAATAGAAGAAAAATTGTTTTGTCCGGTTATCTTTTTATAGTTTTTATTTTTTAGGCTTGTATTTTTTCAAGTCGCGACCTCCAAGTGACCTTGAGTATCAAAGATGTAATCCTCGTCGAGCCTACCTTCGTCAATTGATCTACTGACACAATGCTGTAGATTCGAAAGAATTTTCTCGTGGATACAAATAAAATTAGAGATCACCAATGGCGAACTCGTGCAGTGTCCGCATAATTTTTGTTGTTTGCCGTACACGAGCATTCCAGAGGCAGCTTTTCACCTCATTCGAGCCAAGTCGCTTTAGCTTTATCTTTGTATCTCGGCTGCATATCGACTCTGTTTAGTTCTAACGTATGTTGGTGTAGGTCGCGCGTGGTTCAACTGTGTATCTACAGTGTACAGTGATTACGAACGCGGAGGCGTTTCGTACTGTCCCGATAAGATGGATGCAACGGCCCGATAAGATCGATAGAAAATCCTCGCCGTAATAGCAGGAATCGAGAGCGCGCATGATTTAATAATATTGCATCCTTCGTTTGATTTACGATCGCCCGACGACGCATAAAATGACCCTGCAGATTTTTCTTTTTGTGAACGGCTACGCGCCGCGCCGGTACGAGACGGGTCGGCCTTGCCATTTTCCCGTAGGAGGTATACAAACATTATGTTATCATTACGATTTTTCCTTCAATTCTGCTTTCGCTAAGTTTATCGAGCGTTCTTAAGAGGGTGGACTCGCTTCGTAAAAGATCAATCTAGGCCGCGGTCGCCCCTAGTCTAATTTTTAGGTTTGCGAGGCGTAATTTGCATTATTCGGCAGCATGTACATAGCTGTCGCAGCTTTATGAATACATACGCAGCTGTATGCTTCCGAATAATGCAAATTACGCGGTAATAAAATGAACTATATATATTTTAGTTACAGTTTCCATATACATACATTGATACAGAATGAGATACAGCGACGATTCCCCTTCCCCTCTAAGGGGAAAAATAAAAATAAAAATGATGAACGTGAACGATCAAATTAAATTTCCACCATAAAGAATCACGAAACTTGTAATTCGTTGACAGACTTGTTGATTCTAATGGTGCTTGATCAACAACTTTTATTTAGAAGAATAGGTTTGCTTAACGTTACTGTTAAAAATACGATATTTCGTATGCAACAACTTAATAATTAGCATTCATTAGCGAGAAAATATGAAGTCGCCGGGAAACGTGCTGATACTCCTCTGCAACATCTACATGGCCGGCTCGCTATTAACGCTTTATTAAGCCAGATTAATACGTAGCTTGTCGCTGTGACTAACGCGCCATTGTATTCACGTCATGAGAAAAGTGAGAAAGATTTTTCGGTCTAGGGATCCCGCTATTCCCATTACACAAAGACAAATGCAATTTAGCATCGGCGATATTAGTACGCGAGCTCCGCGTGGTCGTCGCGCAGCGCCGCCACAGTGGTTCAGAATCGCCAAAACCTGGCCAAAAGTCAATTTTTCAATTTGTCAAGCTTAAATGTACACACTCGGTTTTAGTGTAAACATAAATTGCTATAAGTTGCGAGAAGAATCTTTTGAGAGAAGTTCGAAGACAAGCGAAAACCCAAGTTCTAGAATGATCGCACTTCTTCCTGAAATTAACGTTGTTTGCCACATCATACTTTTTTATGAGTAATAATTTCAGCAAAACTAGCTATGCAGCGTTGAAGAGCGTTCTATCAGATGTCTGTATGTACAATATAAAAATTAATGGTATCAAAATATTTTACATCTTTGAAGATTGTCTTTTCCGAAGAATTTTCCATAGAAATATTTGTTAGAACCTCCTTAAGATGGTTGCATAAAAATTTCTTGCAAACATTTCGTTTTATGAAATTTTGAAATGAAATTCGTATTCAGCGACCCAAAAATATGGGGATACTAGATTTCAAGGTAATCTGACAATTTTTTAAGCAACACATCTGCAATATTGACTCCGCCGTGTTGTGTTTTTTGAAATTTAAAAATCGGATTCATAATCAGCGACCCGAAAAACCCACGGAATACCGATTTTTAGGAAAATTGGAGTATGTCTTCGATTTTTGGCCATATTTTGGCGATCCTGAACCACAGTGAGCCGCCGCGCGCCGCGCCGCCACTGCTGCCGCCGCGTCAGGACGATCTGTCGGTCCCAACAGAATGCAAGAACTTATCAGTCGTCTTACGAGCAGTTGCTATGCGTTATGGAAGGGGTCCCCGCAGTCACCTACTAGCTCGACCAGTCAGAAGTCAGTGTGTGGTAAGCCGGCCGGTCGCACCGGCTCCTTTTCTCTCGTTGGCTCCGTTGCACTTTCGCGTCCCGAAAAAAACGCGCCGTTCGGGTTCATTCGGATCGATCATTGCCACCGACGACATACCTAAACCTCGCCCGGAACCGAACGATCCACGATTTCAATCGGAAACTTCTATAGTTGTGGTCCTACGGAGTCGTCAAGTGTTGGACCCTATGTGACGAATTGCGGACCCGAAACTTCCATCTCTGACAGTTCTCTGTGAAAACGTTTACGAATTTTAGATCGATAGTTAGCAGGGACAGTGCGTTCGATTGTTATGACTGGACCATATCGAAAGGAGCTAAACGGTGATCATAGTCTAGGTGCAAACTACGAGGAGCAAAAAAGACTGTCTCGAAAGGAGTAATGTATTCGTTTGGTGTTGGAGTTTTCTCTGTTAGAAATTGAGTCAATCGACTTTTTCATGAGAATATCGAGCGTTGTCGGTGGATCGTCGCGACGTGAATTTTCGTCGATAAGTTGATGGGGGGAATTCGGAAGAGGAGTCTCGGTACCCGAAAATGTGAGAACGAAGATGCGTGATACATATCGGACAGTGCAAGAAGCATTCCTGTTCAAGGTAGTTTCGTTCTGGTTCGGTTCGATTTAGCAGAGTAAAATGATCATGACGCAGACCGAGGAGACCACGACCACGTACGAGCCTAAAACGCCGACGAAACAGATGAATGGACACACGCTGGTGATTAAACTATCTTTTCTCTTCACTTTTATGCTTGAGCAACACCTCAGAAATTCTGGATGTTTCTCCAAACGAAATAAATATCTTGACTAAAGGATTTATCACGTCCTACTGCAGACGAAATTTTATTTCGGTTTCCAAACAGTTTTCAATGTGGAGTTTGAAAAGATCAAAACTGCTATAAATTTTTTAAAAATTCGCAGTCTAAAAACAATTTTGAAGTTGCAACAGTGATCGATGTGTTTAGTTGGCCTCTACGTGCTAGAATAACGTCGTATCGCTAATCCCTAATTGAACCGCTAGAGAGAACAGTGTCACTTTAAAGTTGACCAAGACATCCACAATATCATGTCATAGAGCCTAATCGAAGTTACATACTTCGAAAGACATTTTTCCGAAAGATGAAAGATGTTCTTCCAATTATGATGCCACTGTTCTGCCGGGGTGCGATTTACGAAAAGACGAGTAAAATTGTTCTTGTGAACGAATTTTTCTTTAATCGAGGTTTCTCGTTAGACAATCATCGCATCGATTAGTTGTAATTCCGTTCGCAAGCATTATCTCGTGGCACATCACGTTTGGACCGGCTGATTTACATTGGCATTTGTTGGCTTATCTCGGTGTATCGAAACGCCGCAGATAACTGTTATTTATTCCGAAATTAAGACACGTATCTAATAACGAGAACATTTATATTTAGTTTCCTCTGTATCGTATCGCGCGTGACATTCGGCGCTCGCTTCGTTCTGCGACGCGACGCAGCGAAGTACAGTGGCGGTCAAAAGAAAGTTTACGCAGTAATCTACACAATAACTATCACAATTTTTACAAACTGAATTACAAGTAACACTTAAGAACACTATAAAGTTATTAATGCTCGTATATAGAGTTTTAAGCTTTCTTTTGTCTGCCACTGTTCTACGCAACGTAAGTACCTACGTAGAGCACTAGAATCGTTCATTAATTAAGTGATCAAATTATTAGAGTCAGATAAATTAAGACAGTTCTTGAATGCAAGTCTAGCTACAGTGAGTTATTATCATTTTTCCATGAAATATTCATGCTTTGAAATTGCAAGTACACGTCTAGGAACACCGCAGACAATATTAAATGTCACGGGAATGAAATATTACCAAGGGCGGAGCGTTGATTTAGGGGCCCTGGGGTAATACTGCTCGAGGGCGTATCCAATCAACCCATATTAACTCAACTACCATTAAGTATTGTTTTTAAAAAATCTACAAAAATTGAAAATTGCATAAACATCCGCAGTCTACTTATTACTCATTCGCTAACTCGTACGACTTAATAATTACCTTATGCAACAATGTTTAGTCTACATATATTGAATCATAAAAACGTAAATTAAAATGCTTGTCTGGTAGTTGAAAAACAAAACACTGTATTATCGCACAATACCGCATACTTGTGCTTAAAAGCGAGCACGTTCATTGGAGTAATTGATCGAAGAGGATTTTTCATGGTACATAATTGTGGTCGGTCAGGTTATTCCCCTTGCGGTGCGTGCCATGAATGAATTAACGTTTCGCTGGAAAACGAAGGCCTCGCCGATAGCGTGCGTTTTCTGGAACACCTTGACACCGAAAATGGTCTGAACCGACAGACTGTATTCGGTCTTCGGTCCCCGCCGATTGCGATCAGTTGCATTTGTACGACGAGTCTACAGGGTGCCTTATAACCGGTGTCCCACGACGAAAGTGGAATCATGTAGAATGTTGTTTTCAGTGGTAGTTGTCTTTGTAGATCTGAAACAACTAAAAATCGTACTAAATTCCGAGGAATTTTCTTATCTGCCTTTTTTTCAACCGATAAATGCATAAAGATCCGCAGTCTAATTATTACAATAGAAACAAACGGAGGATTCTCTCGATTCTCTCTGAAGCGATAAGATTACGCATTCATAGAATTTTCCACATGGCAGTCAGACAGTATGTTGTTCGACTGACAATGAATGAACGAGAAAGCTTTACCTTTTCTTTCTAGTGCAACGCTTTTGTTAACGATAACTCGTTGATTTATTGCTGAGCGGATGCTCGAATCGCGCGTAACTCTGATAACTTCGTCTTCGTCGTGGCTACCAATGAAAGTATTGCTATTTCGTGTTAGCCTGTGGGGTATTTTGATCGTGAATAAAAGAAACGTTCAAGTAAATGCAATCAAGTTTAATGAGAGGTATCGCGATAACAAAAAGTCAGTATGTGATACTTTTCATTTAAAAAAATGCTGGGGGTCCCCCTTTCTCCCCCAAAAAATTTAATACATATTAAAATATTAGCCCTCCTTGAACATTTAATTGAAAAAAAAGTAATTCGATATTTTCATTAGATTCTGAGAAAACAGCTTGTAACACTTTATCTGGCACACCGTGTAGCTTTGAAACGACCAGATATTAATTTTGAGCGATTTATGTTGATTTGATTTGGTGTAATTATACGGTAGTATAGTTCTCTATGTCTATTCCAGTAGATCCGAAACGAATGCCTAAATGTAAATCGAGTGTGAATTACGAAAGATAGCCATCTTGCGAAACTATGTAGCCGGTGCGAATACACCGGCGAGCGCGGCGAGGTTTATCAAGATTCTGTGCAGCGTAATAAACTCACGTGCGTGTCTCGGGTTGTTCGCGACGCGCGACGCACAACGCGCGACGCCACGGAACTTATTAGGATGCGCGTGCACACTGCACTCTGTAAATACGACTGCCTTGTCAAAGCGTGTTTACAGGAGTCTAAAACGTGATTAACAGTCGGCGGACGCTAAGTTTAGCGGAAGCCTTGCCGCGAGCATTTTTATTTGTTAATGATAATGCACGCGCGATACGATACGCAAAGTCAGCGCAATTATACTTGCGAAGACCTTGCTGTATTTATTGCATAAAATGTTATTTATATTTGCAGCGGTTGTCGTTGCGCGAATAGCTTAGAACAACTCGATCTTCGCATTTCTTATCGCGAGTTAATATGACATATCATTACTTTGTTGATTACAGAGAATCTGACTGGTTTCTCATTACTAGGCAGCGGATTTTATGCATTTATGGCAAACATAGGTAGCTGTAATTTCAAAGAAACAAAGGGTACACGAATTTAGGAGTATCAATCAATTTCTTCCAGCTTAATGGAAGACACTGTATGTGTATACTAATGAGAAAGGACATAATTATTTGATAAACTTATTCTAGTCGCAAAAGAACTATAGAGATCATCCTGCAATATTTTGGAGCTTAGATT
Organism: Lasioglossum oenotherae; assembly: GCA_028455765.1. Taxonomy (NCBI): domain Eukaryota; kingdom Metazoa; phylum Arthropoda; class Insecta; order Hymenoptera; family Halictidae; genus Lasioglossum; species Lasioglossum oenotherae. The sequence continues at coordinate 10,777,231 of CM052296.1, forward strand.
TTAATGCTCCACCATAAAACAATTTTAAATATATTGAATATTAAGACGTTAAAACATTAAAGTTCCGCAACTAATACAAAATAAATTAAAGTCTTATACATACAACATGAGTCTGTTAATAATATTAAGAATATAAAATAGTATTTCAAGTAAATGTTATATGTTATATAATATTATAGAATGCTTTAGACAACTATATCAACGTGTGACGTAATAAAGGGAGAATCAAATTTGTTACAGCATTTAGAAACAGAGGTGTAATTAATTTTCAAATTTTAATTCATACGCTGTTTCACCTAAAAGTTGTCCCACAGTTCCTCCAGCGGCGCCTCAAGTTTAGTGCCAAGTTTGAGGTGCAGTTGCAACACATTCGAAACTATATGCTTATCACGCGCTCATCGCAAATAGATGCCTCTAAATTCCAATGTTTATTGGAATCCTTGTTGCTCACGCGGTACAGGGAAAAACGTGATTATTTTCGTCTAAACGAATCAGTGTTGGAACCTCGGATGGAATCGGCGAAATTCTTTCGAATAAAGCGAACGTCATCGACGACGTCACAAGATTCAAATTAAATGGATTTCTCTGTTTAACGAGCGTCCTACTGTTACTATTACCCGAACGTATTGAATTTAAATTGAGACACTTACATGAACAATAGTACATATTCAATGATAACTGAAATACTTTTACATTGTGAAATAATTGTTTTAATATTATTTATATTATTTTTATTATGAAATAAGTAGCTGGATATATACTGCATCGTAATTAAAAGAAGATAAAAATCAATGTTTTCGATGTTCCTTTACGTTTTTGTAGGTGTATTGTGTTATATTGAACATTTTTCTATTCAGGAGAATAATGTGCAAACTTAAAACTGCGATATAAAATATTGGATTTTTATTCAGAGACTTATTACATTTGAGTCTGACTGTGCTTTGCTCGCGTGCACCTAGTATAAGAGGAAAGGTAGCAAGAGTCGAAACTCGCATAACCCCCACTCCCGTCTGTGCCACATGTTACATTCGATCCAACAACGATCCAAAGCAATTAGAGTCCCTCCTGCATCTCTCATTTTCCATTAATCCGCAGCTGTTTGAATGCACCGTCGTGCGAGCTCAAGCATTTGTTGCAATCAGCGCATATAGAATGACGCTCCCCGAGGATTTATGTCGCATCATGCGTATCAAGAAGCTATTAAAACCTAAGCTGGGCGTGGAAAAAATCAGGATCGTCCAGTTTAACGGTAACCGGTTCTGTACCAAGATGAACGACCGCAATCCTGTCGTTTCATTATCGAAAATCCGATGGTGTAGCATCGAGTCACGGGCGGATAAGGCGATCTAATCTGCCGCAAGACATATGGCACTCGGATTTCTTCGTGGTCCAGCGACTCGGCATGGACATTGCAGTTCTCGCGGTCCTGGGTCATCGCGCGAATCTTCCCTGTGGTCCGCGGCTGCGAAACGGGAAACAAAACGGTCGCTAACAAGTATTCCCAGCGAATCCTCCGGGGACCATCGTTCTCCTTTTCCTCGGACAGAAAAGACTGCTCCCTGCGAAATACAGAGGAAGAGATTCAGCGGCGAGCCTCTCCGAGAGCTAGCAACCCGATAGACGCGCAGATAGGTCGACGTTTAAATAAATTACCCTTGAAAGGCTAGCAGTCCCCTTGCTGTTTAACTTTGCTGCTCAACTCGACGCAAACCTGTTGCTTTACCACCCCTCCCTCCATGCTGCTTCGTGTCTGGCCTACATTGATCCCATCGGAGGCTCCCTTGTGCTTGGATTTTCCATCGCGTTCATCCTGAATAATTGATCTTCCTTTCTTTCTAAAATGTTGTGCCAACAACTGCTCTTATTCGGTTGACTAAAGTCGCGTCTTACAATTATATGTATATCTTCAATCTTCACACGTTTAACTACTACAGTGCAACTACTCGTGCAACATTTCTATCTTTTAGTATTATTAAGTGATTCGTCATTATGTAATTAGTAGAAAACATAATGTATTTGAATAATATCATTTTTCTTCACATGTGTTTATTAATCAATACTACAAAAATTCGGAGTGTTTGTAAAACTCCGATCACGTGGTTTCCGCCAAAGGCCAATGCGGAAATGACGAATATGGTGACAGAATTGGTGGTCCAAATATTATTTTCCAAAATTTCTTGAGAAAATTACGCGAAATATACAAATAATTAGCGTCCAATTATTTTGTTCGGTCCTGTACGATTTTATCGCCTCGACTCTTCTGCTGGATAAATATCTGCTAGTACCGTATTATCCGCTATCATTGCGTTAACATTAAGCAGTATTATCAGTGTTGCAGCCTTGGCATGCATTGAACTAAATAACCAATAAGTAGATAGATAAGGATAATTGAAAAATAGCTATTTACAGCAGATGATTGTTTTCCTCGCGCGAATCATGTTACGTTCACTTAAAATAGATATGCTCGTTCCATATGTATAATACAAAATGAATGGATATTGAAATTCTATACGCGCAATCTATAATAATCTTTATTAAAAAGACTACGTAATACTCTCTCTCTCTCTCTCTCTCTCTCTCTCTCTCTCTCTCTCTCTCTCTCTCTCACTCTCTCATCTGTATTTTCGTTACGATTCCGATATTTTAATATTGAACTGTATTTTCCATAAAAGTGTAAAGTGTATCCACAATCTACTATTATCAATGAGAAATTAAGAAATTTACAAAACGTTGGAATAGAATCACAGAAGACGGTCGGTGCTTAATCGAATAAATTAATGACTTTCCTAACCCTGTATTATAATTTCTTAATTATGCATTATCAATAAAGAAATCTAATAATAAACTTTTAGTCTATAACTGTTGACTATTTTTTCAGGTAAGTATCTCTGTCATCCCGGTTTTATCATTACCCATGGTCGCCCTGTGTGATTCCACGCCATCCAACGAAGCCATCATAGATAAAATAGGTAACAATCAACTTAAACTCGATTATTAGCTGCTCTATACAAATATCAATTAACAATCTTAGAAGGCATCTGACGTGCATAGTTTTGATCACGTAACACTTACGAGATTCAATTTAGTTAACATGTCTATATAATATCTATCGCGATCTTCTTCGTTGGCGATTCAACAGTCTCAGAACTCGGAACAGTCGGTAACGAAGATGAATGTTTAGAGTTTTTAAAAAATTATTCTTGAGCCGTTAATTCCCGTTCGATGTATTGCAAGTTCGACACTCGACGATAGCGGAATCGAACTTTCCGAATGGCTCTATCTGCTAATTATAACCGTGTGATACGCCGCGCCGTGCCGCGCCGCGCCGTCGCCCTATTCGTCTCGTTTCGCTTTCACATATGTAAGTTATTGCACGCACAGGCACAGTCAAACGTATCCGTCGAAGCCACTGCGCCGAAGCGATTTCTTTTGTTGTTGCTCGATTGAATTTATAAAGAATAGGCAGCGGCCGCGAGGTTATTGTAACACCGACTCACAATAAGCGTCCTTTTTGATTGGTTACGGCCGACAGATGATATCTGTTTTCCAGTAATTAACGCGTTAATTATGATTCGTTCCGCGAGCAGCGAGAAGGTCGATATGTGGAACGCGATAATGCCGTGATAACTACCCAAACGAACTCAGTGGTGAGGAATTTTGAATGTTTCAATGTGCTTGACGGCACTCGACACTGCGAAGGTTCGATACCTGCGTGATCATCTGGAACAGTGATCGAACAGTCGGGCAATTCGATCATTAAGGGGGGCAATTCGGAAAAGGACTCGTCCAGAGTTTAAGTGGATAAGCAAACCGGTGGCCTTAAGTGCAAATAATAACTGAAACATAAGATTTTCACGATATATGGAATGATTATGTTAGTGCACAACTCCATACTTCATTCGGAATGTTCAAAATTCAGTCATTCAATCAAGTATATAATTAAAATTTTATTTTTGTAAATAACTCTTCTGAGAAACGAAATCAACGATTTGGATCACACACTTATCAAAACTGACTGTCGCATAGTAGATAATAACGTAATCAGTCGTGCTAAATACGAGAGGATGGGAATTTCGCTAAATATAAGTAATTAAAAGTGATAAGACGAGATATACTAGAAAGTAAACAATGAACTAATGTGGGCTAAATCGTCGTATTCATATGTATAAGCTAATATAAACACGTGTAAAAATGGTCAATTTTATACTTGATTAGATTGAAATACTATTGTATGTGTATAATCAATCTAATCCTCCAATCAATCAAAATTGATCTATCTGTTAATATCTTTCGCGTGCAACGCTATCAGTTTGGATAAAACGATATTAAACGAAATACATACATATTATCATGTAGTACTGTTGCGTTGACATGTTATACAATTTTCTCGACAGCCGTAATGGAAATCTGACCTAAAACGTCTTATTGATACAGATTTGAAATTAACAGTGTAATATCAGCGTATTTTATTCTAATATTATTCGAAGAATGTCCTCAATACCTAATACAACATAAAAAAAACTATTAAAAAATAAAATCAATAGCATTTTGAACGTACTGTGGACTTATCGTCCATGTTTACGGATTTGAATTGGAAATACATATGTATACAAGTCACAAATACGGTAACAAATCGATTTTTTTATTTATTTAATTTGAAATGAATAAACCTTGTACGTATTCAGGAAGTTGATCTGTTTCATAAGTCGATCCGCAGACGCGAGCCAATTTTTATTCCTTGCGCAAACGTCGCTCTCCTCGATTCTGCAGCCTTGTGTTATTTTTAATTAAACGGAGTGGGTCAAGGTTTATCTGTGTCTAATGCTTAAGCAGATGAAACTCGCTCGAGATTTCGTTCGAACACGTTCGTTGAACCGCGGTGCGCGAACCAAGTCGCGCTGGAAACATCGTGGATCGTTTCTTCGCATCGGTTCGGATCGTTTTCAGATTGGTCGAACGAGACGATTTCTATTTCAGATCCGTTCGTGCGATCGGATACCTCTGGTATACGACATTTTAATAGTTACGTCGACACGATAGCGCATCGATTATCTAACCTACACCCTTGTAAAAATCGTCTGCGGCTTGGCAAACGCAACACAATCCCGACGAAGTTAGCCGCGGCTATGCGTTATTGCGTGATAGCTTGCATCGCAGATGAAACACTGATTTCACACCTAACGTTCCCGAGTCGTTGCGTTGGTTTCTGGCATTCCGCGGAAAACTAATTTTTCACGCGGATTTTTTCTTCGTTCACCTGCTAACAGTTGTTCTCAAGTTTTTCAGATTTTTATCTGTTATCCGCATGATTTATCAATAGGCCGCGGATCTTTATGCAAAATTAAAAAATGTTCGCATCGACTGCAGGACACAGAAGCCAAATAAAAATTGTATTCTTCTTTTAACTATCCTAGTAAGCTGAAGCTAACACATTGATGTACTCAAATATTTGCAACGTGTCCACTGTTTTAAATGGTGCGTGCCTATTTTTGGTAGTTAGATTCGTGTAAAATGATGTCTTCTATCGGTGAGGTACCCCCTTAAGGGTGCCCTGTATATTGGTTTTTGCAGTAGGACATTTATTCTCGTAATTAATTAGTATGTATACTTAAACGTCCATGCATTTAATAATTGTTTGTACAGTTTTCCACCGAACCTTGTCTACAAATCCCGACCCACCTATTTCCGCGTTAGGCTCGGTATTAGGGATGTTACTTTTTCGAAGCTTCGACTTTCGAAGGAAAGTAACAGCCCTAGTTTCTAAGACTTGTATCGCAGTCTTTGTTGCAGACAGTAGAAATATTTGCCGTTGACCTGACGCTGCCTGTCCCGATTGCACGGTCCGGTCCGGTCGGTCGCGCCGAGATTGATCTAATCGGTCGTTGGAATAAATTTTCTCATCGTCGTTCTGTCTTACATTAGGACGATTGCATCTGCGACCCGTAAATCTCCGGCTAAGTAGAGAAGGAAATTAATCCTCGTTATGAAGTCGTGCGTGAGACGACTTCCACGTGTGCACGTAAGTCGCGTAATCGTCTCTGGCCACTGCATGGAAATCAACACTCGTTTATTACTGTATTGAAACGATAGCAACCGTTAAGAATTCATTTCTATTCGCGTGCACTCGCGTCCCCGTTCGCGATACGATACTTTTCTGTAACTGCAGGTGTATTTCGATGTCTCGACTTCTTATGTTGCATCTTCGCATGCAACACGATAGAAACCATCCATATTGTGCCAACGTGCACAATACCTTTCTTAATGGTTTTCTATCGTACGAAGTAGGATACGGTAAAGAGTCCCAATCTAACAATAAGCCGATTCTCGGTTCTGTGCTGCGACATAGATCAGGACTGGATACTATTTTCTTGTGGCCGCACACCAACCGCGTCGAACGCAGAAAAGGACAGCATCTAAACACGGACCGTGTAACCGAAGGCGCAACAAAAAATCGAGGAAACAATACTAGTGCAATTATGAAACTTCTTTATTTTCTACTTATGTTTAATGAAATTCTACCAATATATTTGCGACAGGAAATCCTGACAGGAAAATGTTTCGCGAATTAGCAAGCACCTTGAGAAAAGGAATTATAAAATACTCCTCCTCTATTTTTCAAAGAAAGAGTATTTCATATTTTTTAATCATTGTGTTGCTTTTTAATATATGTAGCATTATTACAAGAAATCCATGTACGTCCGTAAATCTATTTTTACCTATTGCAAAAGAAAAACATGCTACCGTGCGTGCGCGAACAACTATACTTTCTGCTAGCTACTGTATGAAATTGTAATGACTCCGTGGCTCCGTGGCTCCGTGGTATGTAAGTGGTTAGGTGTTCTCAGAATTGTTTGTCGATCGCATGGAGAGAGGATGGATGCGAGATAATAGTATAATTGATCGATAGCTTTGAATATACATCGACACACCTAGAAAATACCGAAACGCGAGGCCTCGATGTCGTTGATAGCTGACACGTTGCCAAGAATAAATAAAGTCGCAGAGTTTATATTTAGCGAAGATGAGAATCGCGACGCTGTCCGCGCAGCTTCGTGGGATCATTTGTATTCAAAAGTCTGGAGATCGTAAAAATTAATTAACATACGGCAAGGCACAGGCGAAGTCTTTGTCCTCTGGCAACAGTTCCCTCGAAAGAGTTTCTTCGGTTGTAAATAAATCACTTCGGCGATTCAAGAAACGAGTTTTCACGAAAACGTGTGCAAATATATTTGTTAACAATGAAGACGAATGTATGTACAGAGAGGATGTCCGGCAAAAAAATGGCTGGCAGCACAAGAACGCGGTAATGCCCATAATTAATTAGTTGGTTGGTTAGGTTAGGTCGTATGGTGGGGGACAGAGAGGGAATCTACGTGATCGACATTAAGTGCGAGGTTACCCTATTTAACATTCTTAAATGTAACTCCATCAATGGAAAGTGTAGTGCTAAATGTAAATACCTGTAGTGTAAATGAATGAGCATATACGAGTAACATGATATAATAGGAGTGTGTGCAGTGAGGCAGCACCAGTTTCGACACGCTTGACGGTACAGGATACAGGGTATAGGTCCTCCTATATAGGTGGGGTTACGCATTCGAGACATCGATGCAGATTTCACAAATTCCCATCCGATCAAACTTCGCTGTAGAAAGTTAACTTATCTCGACCAAAGCCATTTTGAAACTCGTGCAAGTTTACCGGATGTACATAGGGAGCATTGACAGCAAGACACACTACATTAGTATCGTGGTATATTATATAATTTTAAATAACAATAAGCAGAGCATTGACATCATACTCTGCCTTCTATCGGTTAGGTTAAGTTAGATGTGCTGTATATTATAATTTTAAATAACAACACGTTTAAACACCCGTTACGATCCAATTGGGATCTGTTCTAGCAAAGTGTAAAACATTCGCAAAAAGAGCATGAAATTCGAACGTTCATTCGAGGTATTTATAAATCAATAGACGAACGCGATAACGAAGTGTGATTTTAAGCTGCGGCAACTTTTTATCGTTTTTACGATAAATCGCGCGAGATAACATAGTCGTATCGGCAAGAACAGCAAATGAATATTTATCGACGCGATTGTCCATGCTTTTATCGCCTCGATTTAAAACCAAAAGCGGTGTAAATGGAAACATATTCGCAGTTTTGTTTTTTGCTATAAGCGGCATTCGATTGTTGACATTTGAAACGAATGTGTATACGCGATGAACGATTATGAGCAAAAACAACATTGAGGATTTATGAATGGACTCGAAGCATCTGCATTTGTGATCAAGAAAGTATTGATGAAATACAAAACTGTAAACACATCAGAAGAATGTAAAATTACAGTTAAATAGATATCTATTTCTACTCCTAATAAATTGAATATTGTGAAAGAATTTAGTCGTGTACCTCAACAGTAGGTAATGGGGTACTTTAATACAAGTTACTATATATTTAACAGTAAATAATTATTTTGCGTGAGATCGGCAGTCTATTATGAAAATAATTTGGCTTACTTTTGGGTTACTTACTATGTATATGTTATATTATACATATATTACTTACGCTATTATACCCACTGGAAAAGCCTATTATTAACTCTTCAACTATTCTGCTGATTGTGATTGTGTTTAGAAGTTTCAAACGCAGCGCAATGAATTTCCTTTAAATAACCACCTGAGAAGAGCCGATTAAATTACGTTAGGGGTACCGGAGATAACTTTTCTAATTATTATACATATAAAACTGCCAAGGCGCAGACAGGAAATCAAAACTATTTGAGATGCACAAACTATTATGGTTCCCTTGCTATCTCGGATCGAATTGTCGAGTTTAAGGACACTGATCATTTCATAAAAAGTTTTATTATTCAGATCGCAAACAGAGGAAAAAGGTACACAGATGACCGAGTTGTGCCCGCAGGGTTAAACGTGCCGCGATCCCAGCCCGTCCTCGTGACTGGAATAACGCGCAATGCCGATGAGTCTCGGAGGCCAACAGCCTCGAAGCCTTGTTTTACATAACGATTATCAATCACGCACGCCTAGACTTCCGATAGACAACCGACGCGATTGTGTGCACCGCGAACCTATGCGCACACGACTCACTCCGCAAACAGATGTTTTCGATACCGTATCATTGTGCCACGCTAGTCCATTTATACATACAATAGTTTTTCTCACCTATCAATGTTCCAACGTGTTCACTTGCGAACAAATGATGTTTAATTTTCGAGTTAAAGTTAAAGTTAATGATGTGAAGAAATAGGCCAACAGAAATGGACTTTTCGACTGGTCTACACGTGACTGACTCCTTAAACCAGTTCGGAAGCGATTTTCAGTGATTCGTAGCCGGTACTCGCTGCCGTAATCGCCGGCATCCTGTGAACAGGCCTACCGCCAATTTAAACATGCGTAGGACTTGACGTATTCGTGTATATGCCCACGCTGGTCGAGAACGTTGCACCTGGAAGGAACGGAACGGGTTGCGGACAGCTTACGCCCTGCGCCAGACATTCCGCGGAGCGGAATTTATCGACAGCTCCGACGCGCGACGCGACGCCGTGATTAGCTGGTAATTAAACCGTGACGAAGATAGCGGATGAACGACCCAGCGACAATTCGATATCCTCGTGCTCTTTACGTGTGAACAACACGCGGCCTAATGAAAATGTGGCCGGCAGGATTAGTCTAATGTTCCGTCGATCTCCTGCTGCGCCGAAGAATGTACGCCCACTCGCTCGTTCTTTTGTAACGAGAACCTCGAACCGACCCACAGTTAGTCCAGTCAACGAAAAATTTTAGAGGGAAATGGAAGGAACACAATTTTTAACTTTGGGTCTTTGTTTGGACTAGTTAGGACGTAAACATATTAAAAGTCCCCACTCCTAGGAAGTGAGCGGGGTGCAGGGGGGCACGTACAAAGTCCCCTTTTTCGGTTCTCCGCTTATATCTCGGAAACTATGTGTCCTAGCGATAAGACCATTCTATTCAAAATTAAAGCTGACAAAATGTGCCACACCTCCTAATACGCCTCTCACCTCCTAGGAGTCGGGACTTTTAGTATGTTTACTTCCCAACTAGTCCAAACAAAGTCCCAATGTTAAAAATTGTGTTCCTTCCATTTCCCTCTACACCCCCCTTACGAGCATTCATTGACTGGACTAAGTGGTCCGGATTGGAAATTCGAATGACATTTTCTCGAAAAATCAACTTTCTCGTATTGGCATGTACAAGCCTTTTATTGCTTCCTAAATACCCATCTATCTCGAACATAAAGAAGTTAATAGAATATAATAAAAATCGTAATCATAACGAACACTTAAAATTGGACCTTTTGAAAATAGTATGTTTCGCGGAAGAAAGATGCATGATTTACTTCCCACATCGCCCTCCGCCACACACACACACACACACACACACACACACACACACACACACACACACAAGTTATTAGTGTTTAAAAATCCACTGTTTACTTATCTTAGATTGTTTTTGTGTTTTTATTAACATTTGCGAGGTACACGTGTCGGTGTCAGCTGCCTCCAGAGAAGAATCTATTCTTGTTTTATTGTCGATTCGTCGTTTTATTTTTGCCCGACCATTCACCACAGCACAGTTTAAATCGCAGCTACTTGACCCACGACTAGGCCAGCATCGCAATTTATCGCGACAGATTTATCGCCTTTACTCGTACAAGGCGACCGGCCAATCAACACTGCGATCCTGCTGTAATTGATTAGCAACTATTCACGTGGGTTCATATACATACATACAGAGTAGATGAATAACTTTCACCACCTTGTATATTCCCGTTGTTTCTATTCAGATAAAAAAATGATAAGGGACTGTCTCGGTAGTGGTTCAGAATCGTGCGCGGAAGAAAACTGGATGAGATCGTAAAAGATGAAACGTTGCTCGTCATGCTTAAACTAGCTATGAAAGTGCGCAAAGATTGTTTCAACAGTTTCATTCAAGAATGTCCGATATGTGTTTCCATGTTAGGTATGGTCAATATTTGTTGTTTCTCTGTTCGCGTTCGGTACGCGAAAGAATTCATTCTGGAAATATTGATATTGTTCTTGAAGCGATATCGGCGTCTGTGAAGTTACTTAATCGGTCACCGATCTAATGTAATTACACGGTTACTTATCGTCGAGAAGTCGTAACTTGGGTTATCACGCCACGAACACACCACTTACACATTTCTCACCTGAACGAAACGTTAGCTCTATCGACGATATATCATCGCGATCGATCGCAGAGTCAACAACCTTTTCGTTACCAGCACGCGTCTAGATTATTCAAAGCTCGCGATTGCGAATTGACTGTCTCAGTTACGCATAAAAATTTATTGGACATAATTTTATAATGTATGGATACAATATTAAAACATACCTTCATATTTTTAAAATAAAGTTTTTAACAACTTTTCAAATAAATTTGAACGATAATAAGGAGTTCAGGTCTTGTTAATACCCAAATACGTATTTTACATTTACGGGCCACAGTAAATAGAAAGCGAAGCAAAATTCATTTGACATGCTAAGGTGACCTATGCAGAGTTGCGTTAGTACTACATACCACTGATCTAATTTCTTCATTGTTACGATCACGTTTTTTCATTACGCGGAGGGTCACGTGTTTTCATTGTCAACCAGAGCGCGGCCCGGATGTTCAGCTATTCGCATGATTGAATTGTTTTCGTCCGTGAGGACGATCGACCAGAATTTCCTACCGGCTTTCAACAGACATTTCTGACGAAAATCTATATGAAATAAGAAGTTTGAACATCCTCCGCTTTTTTCGCAGGCATCGTGCAAGTCCGTAAATTTTTTCAAGATATTTATTAACATTCGTATCCCTAGAATAAATTAGTTTACTAGCACGTTAGCTAAAGCTCTACGGAAACTGTGCCAACTCTATTTTTACGCCGTTCCAATTCCCACACAGACCGATTAACGCATCAAAAATATTTCTCCTTTTTCCCATTACAATATCAAGAAAAAAAAGGATTGCTTACTTTTGCAAAATAATTTCTGACACTTCTTTAAGAGACCCGCAGGCGATTCATTGTTTTTATCGATCGATATCCTTTTTTTTAAATCACGGTGTACATTCGACGGGATCGATTCGGTGGATGGACTCGTCGCGGTCATCACGCTCCATTTCTTCTTGACCAATTACTTTCGATGATCGGCTATGGCGAGCTCGGCGCCAAAAATAATTGCCAGACCTCTGCGATTGCAAAGCAGAAGGCGAAACGAGGGCGTTACTTCCTCTTTATCTTTGTCTGCAACGTTTCGCGACTACATTACTTTCGTCGGGAATTCGGTTCGGTTTTTATTGCCTGAATTGCACCCCGTGCGCGCATCGACTGGTGGAGCAGGCGTAAGGTGAGAGCACACTCTCCTTGAACGCACCACTATTCCTTTGTTCTCGCCTCGATTCAGTATTGTTTAACATTTGACTTACCGGAAATTTTCCAATAGTCTTTGAAGCTTATAGGATCATCCAAATGTGACGCATATACAGGGTGGTCCACGCAACTTGCACACCTATAATAACTTCCAAAGTATGCGTTGCACGAAGAAGTTTTGTATACAAAAGTTGCATGGTCTGAAGGGGTACATTATCTAGTGTATTTCTTTTTTTTACAACTGGACGCGTAAAGGACATATGAAGGTCAACTTTCTTTTTTTTTTAATGGAATGAGTTATTTTTTAATACATCAATCGATGCAACTGGACATTCGTTATAAAAAAGTACTAACCTTTGCATGTTGCAAAGTTAGTGGTTCAGGAGATATTTCAATTTTAATAACTCTAAAACACCATCACTGTCGTACTAACATAAGACGTTACACAAGTAAGTAAACTCGTACAACAAGTAAATTGAAACTGAAAAATTGAAATTAAAGAGTTGAAATTGACGAGTTAAAATTAAAAAATTGTAGTTGAAATTAAAGATGAAGGGTTGATATTGAAATTGAAATTGAAAAATTGGCGTGAAAAATTGATATGGTCGTAATGGAACTGAGATGAAAACAGGCTTCCTCCATTTTGTTAACTTAATACGACTAATATTATGCATTTATATTCAAGTTCGATTGGTATTGTTTGAGAACACAGGTCAACCATTGTCAAATACAGGAACAAGAATAAACTTAAGACTAAATTCAAGTGAAGCATCAAATTTTGAATGCAATCAAAAAATGTACAATAGATAGAAATAGAAACATTACAAATATGTTACAAATGATAAATGAACAAAAATGAAGTTGAATATCAGCTAGCGTAAGGTTGTTAACGTAAGGTGATTTCTTCCTAACACGTTCTCTTTACGGCGAACGGTCAGAAAACTCATAATTTAAAATTGAGGGCAAATTTCAAATGAAAATATCGTACTTTAGACTCGACAACGCTGTAGAAGTTTAACTTGTCGAAGCAGAGTCGCATTGTGGATCTAGTTCTTGAATTCACCGTTCTCAAAGCGTAGAGGACGCTAAAGCCACTGGCATTTTAAGGTGACGGTACAGATTCCTATGGACACCGAGTCCCATAATCACCTCGGAGATCTCGGTGCTTATGGGAGGTCTATTCCTATGTCTCGTCAGTGCTCGTCTTAACTCCGTTAAATTTAGTTATTTAACTATTATCAATTCGAATAATTTGTATACCTACAAATGCGATATTTAGAGCTCCCCTAGTGTCCCACGCGTATTATCGCGGGAATAATCTTTTCATCAAAGGTAAACACAAAGAATGCGTATACATCATTTTGAATTTTTAATGTTAGCTTGTATCTTTATTTTATAATTGACAAGTTAAGGACTAGTGAAACATTATAGTACTTGTTATTTTCGCACTATACGAACCGACTCTCTCTCTCTCTCTCTCTCTCTCTCTCTCTCTCTCTCTCTCGGATATATGACTGATAGCGACGTCGCGTCGGGCGTTTTGCGCGTCAAAATTTCAGCACGTAGATCAAAATGACGTTCATCTGCGCGTCCGGCGCACACTCTTCTTTCTATTAGTGATATGGCCGCGAGCCAATCTTGTGATCTCCGTTGAAATTTCTCTTCGATGTTTTTGACGAGGGTTCGCTTCCGTCACTTAGTTTACAAACAAGCCGCTATTTCGAGGCGGTAATTAACCAGTTGGTTAATCGATGACGAAAAAGAATGTTAACACGTATTCCTTACGTGTCGCATGGCTGTCCTGTTTAGTGTTATGTCGCCAGCGGGCACACTTGTAAGTATTCTGTACTTGAAGTCATACGATTTTCTTTACAAGAGCCGCTTACAGTAAGATGTACAGTGCGAATCAAAAGTTTAGACCCACCCTATTATTTTCACAAAAATCTACCCTCTGATGAAATCTTCGATTGACTTTTTTTATCGTATGTTTAGAATACTTTGAAAAATTATGATCACATCCTACCAAAACTGTTTATACAGGGTGTCCCAGTTTTTTCCGGCAAACTTTACCAGCGTGTTCTACACGCAAAAGTAAGAAAAAAATGTTATATGAACATATGCTCTTAAATGTTTTATTAAAGAGTTATAACTAATAATACAAAATGATAATGGACTGGCATTACTTGCTGAAGTAGTTGATATCGACATTGATTTATGCTGAGCTAATAATGTTTAGTACGCTGTACCACTTCATATCGAGATGCCGCAAGAATTTTCCAATCGTAAATACGCTGATACGCATTTTATTTATGGTTTTTGTAATGAAAGTGTTCGAGCTGCTGTAAGGGAATATCAGCGGAGAATAAAAATAGTAATACGATAGGGTCAATATTTCTTAGATGCCAATCCTTGTATTTGTAATAACGGACGTCATTTTGAAATGTTAACTCGTTAATAAAACATTTATTTTTTTCTTACTTTTGCGTGTAGAACACGCTGGCAAAGTTTGGCCGGAAAAAACTGGGACACCCTGTATATGATACACCAGGGCCAGAATTTTTAGCAAAAATATGAAAAAGGGCCCTATCAGAAGTTCAGAGTTTAGACGCACATCAGAAAGGTACCATCTGTTGATGATTTGACACCCTGTATATAGTATATATGTACAATATATTATCTAATAATTTAGATACTGTGAACCAAATGAAAGCTCTTCTATTGAATAGATAAAAATCATCTGCGGTTTATATTACTTTTGTTATTCGTTATTATTGTCATAAACCATCAAAAAATACAACTATTACTGTCGCGTTTAGATAAATAATTATCGCCAATTCAAACAGTAAACAAACATCGAACGAGTCCCTTGGATTATGAAGAAATGATGATTCATAAATGACATTATTGCATTTCTAGACTGTGAAACGCTTCGAAATAATAGAAAGCTTGCCGTTAAAAATACATTTGCGTATATCTTTGAAACTAAATCTGATCGGTGGCTATGAGTATAGATATTACTCACAATATTACACATTCAATGTCATTGAAATCATTCGGATGAACCGTATTCCATATCTACATAATTATTCAATTTTTATGATAACGATACAACTGTATAATTTTGTTTACATCCAGTTGAAGCCTCGCATCGCTAGGTATGCTTTATTGTTCCCATGAATGAATCGATGTAAATAATACAAATATGATTGATAGTTACTTACTATACTTATATTATATGTATACAGTATACAGTTATGGACTATAGTAAATAATTGAAGCACCTTATTCCATGGGATTACACGTTGCGTTGTGACGCTCGATGCACGCAATTCAAAGCTATTACAATAACAACATTGTTAATGCCCTTTGTACGTCTAACGGTGTAATAGTATGATCACGTGCCTAATGGGCAATGCGAGTAATCGTTTTAGAGGTCGAAGAAGATTATGATACCCCACTTCGACGTCATTTTTGTCGTTTCATTCGCGCATATGATTTTATGGTAACTAACGCAATCGTAAACTGTGTTATAATTACAATCATGATTAAATGGTGACAAAGTGGTCCAGTAAAAATTAATACTTCAATATCTCTGATATTTTTGGAGATATCGAAAAACTTCATTGTCAAAATTGTTCAGGTCAGGAAGATCTATGATATGGTGGTAATAATATTTTTGGAATTGGAGAATTTTTGGAAATTTCAAGGTCACCTTCACTTTTTTTTAGATAAAATCATGTATACAGAGTGGGGCCGGACCTGTGTATGTTGAAAAATTATTAGACTAACTATTTTTATGTTATTAGACTAAATAATAATATTATTTTTCATCTTATGAACAGAGACATGTGGACAAAGTCACGTGAAACATTAAAAGCAAGGAAGACTCGCATTTGCCTTCATCGGTTGCTCGTATTTGCAAAACTACAATCTAAGTTTATTCTGAATAAATTTAGTTTTTGGCAGATCAGTCATTAGCTATATAATCATTGAAACTATTCTGGAACTTACAGTCACGGGCGAACTAACACAATTTATGTACGACATTGTGTTCACAGCTGTTCGATCAGCCATTTTGCAGATTATAATGTGAAAGTGAAAGTAGTTATACGCCGGCAAATGTTAATGCATTTATAAAAAACTTAACTCAACTTGAAATACTTATAACTTTTGAACCATTGATCCTTCAGGATCGAAACTTGGATGTCTCGCATCTTCTCGTCTACGTCTACTGGACAAAGGCAAAAATTCGGGTTACGCAGGGAAAAGCTTACACATATGATTATTTAACTATAAACGAATAGAGAGTGTTCTATTTGGAGGTTCGTGCATAATTATTTTTCAAATTATAGCTTGTCATACCTGCCACAGAGGATTTTCTTTGGAGGGTCTGTCCAATCGTATGAAGAAATATCAATTTGATTCGGGGGAACATTTGACCCCTTACCCGGCTATATCTAAAGCGATTTTACACGTCAATCATAATGAAAGCTTAAAAAATAGTAGGGTATACATGTAGATCACCGGAAGAACGCGGAAATGGATACAAACACACGTTTACTTACTACAGTATTTATTTGAACCATTTTCGTTGATTGTCATTTCTTTTCATTCACGTGTATTCAAATTCTCTATGCTGAAGTGCATCTTCTCCTGCTTTTCCAGGCAAACAGCGGAAGCCAAGAGTCGGAGGATTCGAGTAGCACAACCACCTCGCCCTCGGAGGGCCAGCACGCCTCCGGGCCATCCGGTTCGTCCGTCCTCGAGATGGGCAGCACAGATTCGGCGGGCAGCACCCATGGCGGCAGCTCTTCCTGCGGCCTAGTCGGCTCACTGTTCCCAAGCAGTTGTCGCGGTCGAGCGGAGGCTTTCGCCAGACGTCTTCATCGGCGATTAACGTCACTGGGAGGTGAAGACAATTCCCAGAAAAACTCGGACGCGAATCCCAAGGAGACGTCCCGGCTATGTGCCTCGTCAACATCCAAACCAATTGCGAACGACACAATAACCAACCACGTTCTGCAACACCAGCCTCGTCAGAGTCCAAAAGCGGAGCTCTGTTACGACTTCGACCTTGACATCGAAGACGGTCTCAGCTCACCAGCCGAAGAAGCCACCGCTGCGGAGCTAGCGGACCTGCTGGTAAACCCGGAAGTGTTAAAGATAAACCATCATGGTCGCAACTCCTCGACCAATGGGCCCAAAGAGGGTCCCTCGAATTTGGATCTGGAATCCGGCTGTGTATTCGCTTCGCCTATCACTGGAACATCGCCAGACAGCGACTCTTCGGACCTCTTCTTCGACCCGGAATCCTCGGACGTCGAGAGGAAAAACGAAGTCTACTTCGATCCCATAGCCACCTCGGACAGCGAAGTCACCATCTCGAATCTCTCAAATGGTTGCGAAACGACGAAAGGCAAAAGTTTACTCTACCGTAGGCGAGCAGAAGTCAGCTTAGGAGACCAGCATTCCGAGGACACCTCAGAATCTAGTTCATCTCTGCAGAGAAACAACGTCCCCGAACTCAGGAGCAGCGAGGTTGTGCCAAACTCTGAGGATTCGAATGAGAGAAGCTCTTTGGAGACCACTTCGCCGAGTCACGAGTCGTTGTGGAGCACGTTCGATGAGAGTACTATGTCTCTTCAAGATGAAAGTCCTTCTAAAATCATCCCTGTTCCGAGTATACCGCAGATCCGACTTGCCAAGTCGCACTCCGACTCGGAAATACCGATTCACGGGCCCGCGATAGTGATTTCTCATAATAACGACGAGAAAACGGAGCTCGGTGTCGATCAGGTTGATTTCGTGAATGGAATCGCGGAAAATGGAGAGATAGAGGATATTAAGAATGCTAGAAATCTGATCAAGGACGAATCCACGGACTCCTCGGAGAACACCAACGAGGAAGAACTCCCCTTCGACAAGGAGAAACCGAAAGCCAGTCAGCTGCAGCCAGGACTCTGCGCACCAAAAGTCGAGGAAACTGCGAACAACGAGCAGGAGGATCATTCTACCTACAGCAGCATGATCGACATACCAGGAGCACTGACCTTGGAGTGTCCCACAGGCGAGAGAGTCGTGGAGATGTTGAAGAACGAGGTTCAGCTGCAGATAGAAAATGATAGCGTAACGAACAAGAGCGACGAGGACAAGATGTGCATCCTGCTGCAAAAGCTGACGACCAGTCCAGCCATCAGAGACGACATCCCGATTCCTAGCCAGGTGGTTAACGAAGTAGTCGAAGAGGAAGAAGAAGAGGAGGAGGAAGAAAGACCGCAGAAGATCAGACGCTCCTCCTCGTTGAAGACCGGAAAAACTCCTCCGGGAACTCCAGGGAGGAAGAAGATCGTGAGATTCGCGGATGTGCTGGGTCTAGACTTGGCGGACGTGCGAACGTTCCTGGACGAGATCCCGAAAGTGCCTAATTCGGCGTACAGCGACCTGATATACAACGATATATTCCAGAAGGACTCTAGCCCTGTAAACACAGTTTCGAACAGCTGGGAGAGCAGTTACCCGGATACCAGACGATCCTCGGGATGCGTGCTGCCCAGTCGGAAGCTGGACAGAACGCTGCTACCGTTGTTCCAGCAACCAGGTGGCATGGCTAACTTCCTGGATCTGGTTAGAGAGCGCAGAGTCTGTCTGGAGAATGCCGTCGTCCAAGATCCTATTTCTTTGAGCATTCAGGGAACGGTTAGGGTGATCAACCTGGACTTTCACAAGTCCGTACACATAAGGTACACGCTAAACTCCTGGAGAAACTACAGCGACCTACAGGCCACCTACGTGCTCAACTCCTGCGATGGTTTCAGCGACACTTTCTCGTTTGTCCTTTACTGTCACACCTTGTCCGTGGGGCAAAGGCTGGAATTCGCTGTCCGCTTCCAGTGCAAGGGCGAACAGTACTGGGACAATAATGCCGGGGCTAATTATTGTTTTCAATGTCTGCCGACATCGTCTCCAGTCGGATACATACCCATCACCGCCTCCGAGAACCGCGAGCACGAGTGGTCGCCGGTGTTTTACTGATGGAGGTTGTTGTTCGCGATGGGTTGTTGCTAACGATGAATAATAAGAAACGTTTCAAGAGCACGATAGACCCCATCGAGAAGGGACAGGGACAGCCTACGGATCGATGAACGTTCCTAAAGTGTAGCTACTGTACAGAACGAGCCTGATCGCCGAGCAGGGATCACACAACACTGGCGTCAATTATTCCTTCCTGCCATTTCGTCTCCTGAGAGAGTCTTCGCGTGGACCGGAAGAATATGACGCAGCCGTTAGACTGATATTTTTTACACGTTCGTTGTTCCTTGTTTGCACAAGCATATCTACTTGTATATCTAGAGTATATTATATTAACGCGGAGATGAACGTCAGATCGAATTCTTTGCTGCGAGGCGAGGTTCGAACGGTGAACATTGTATATGTGTGTGTGTGTCTCTGTATACATATTATATATGCACATACATATATGATTTTCTATGTAACTTATTTTCTCTTTCTTTGTCTTCTAACGAGTCGACTACTTTTTTTAAGGGAATTGATTTGATCAGAGTGATTTTTAGCGTTGCAAACTGTGCTTGGTTTGTGGAAATGTTTTATACGGACTATGGAACTCGGTGTTTCGGAGGGGATACTCTTTGGAGATGAACTTTTATTTATGAGTAACGCGTACGAGTGCAACAGGTCGTCGATTGTTTTCCCGTCTCTTCTTGAATTCTGGTCGAGGAATTTCGAATCGCGCGCGGGAGGAGAGAGAGGAAAGAATTTTTATGGGATTAAGTAAGAGTTTGAAGATGTTTCCGAGCAACCTCGACGAACGACGAATCGCTTAGGCTAACGATTAATCGAGGCAGATCGCGCCGAGGAAAGAACGTTCGAACGTTTTGGCAGCGATTCGAGGATCGAGAGTAGAATGTGGAATGATTTTCAAGGTATGCCATCAGTGAGAGTTAGCCGAATTCGAAGACAGCAATATCGTTTGTAACGAATCGATACGATAGCCTTTGATCTTGCAACTGCCTCGAATACATCACAATAACTACGAACCAATTCGATAGTAGCATTCGATAACACGATCAAACTCGAAAATTTTCTAGAGGCGATTAAAATGACAAGATAGCATTCTCAGACATGGTAATCGCTAGACCAGGCCCGGGCAACTTCTTCCACGCTGTTGCTTCACGACTTTCGCTACCAGTGTACCAGTTCCCCCCACTTTCAACTATTTTCTGTTGCCCCAACCGTGCTTTGCCTCGCGTCACTGCGAGGATACACTCTCAATTATCCCACCCTACTCCTGCACTCCACAGGAGTTTCGTGGGGAGGACCCAAAAGTAGGGAGAGGAGTCGTCTGCGGGGCTCGCGAACCGCAAGTTGCCCAGGCCTAGACTAGATTTTGGATTTGTATGCGGATATAGTATTTTTGTGCATTATTGTGTAGGAATTGATATTATTCCTTCAATTAGAGATGTTATATTGCTGTTATGTGTCGAAGAATATAGAGAGTTTATTAAATTTGTTCAATGTCAGAGTTTTAGTAGGTCAAAAATGCTATAGATGCATAAAGTCGGCAGCCTAATGATGAGCAGAGTCGCCGGATGAGGGGAGGGAGCACGAATCGAGGGAAAAAAATGTTACCTTCTCTCCGGCAGTACCGGGCCCTGTGAAACGGGAAGATAGAGTGGCGACGCAAGACTTTATCCAGCGACTCTGACGATGAGTGTTTATTTTGTGATGGTGATCGTTGCAACAGGGTCTTGAAATTTTCGCGTTTGAATCAATTTCAAGTAGTAGGTGATAAACATACATATACAATGAAATGAAAACTACTGGTAAGATGACCTGTATGGAGAATATCGTTATATTTTGTAATAGTTCTCTTCGTATAAAGTGCTTTCTATACATATAAAGAAGAACAAGGAACTGTATTGTTACACAGATGTACACTTTGTCGCACGGGTCCGTACTGTGAAGTCATTAAGAGAGGAAACAGCGTATGTATCAGCTAATCGTTATTCCATGAGATCGAAATAGGCAATAATAAATATTTAGCGTGTATATAATGTCGTGTCGAGAGGCTGAATAATGTAATAATTCGTTTTTTACAGTCTTTCCGTGTTGGATGTCCAATATATTTCCCTCATTTTGGATAGACCATGAAAAGTTGTGTTGGAAAAAGTATTATGCCCCCACAGTGTTTGAAATTACTCGTTGCTGAAATGTCAATAAAATAAGTTTCATTTCAAGCATCCTTGCCCATTCGCCTAAGAATGAAACAGAGCTGACCATATTTGCAAATATAGTTCCTATTAGGTGATACTCAGCCTTGTTTACATAATGTAGCCATTTATTTTAATAAACGTACAATTTTTTAGCTTCCACGGCATTTTTATTGTTAACACCATAGAGATTATCATGTCATGCTTCTCGCTGTTCTTGTTCAACCTTAACCAAACCTCTAAGTGCAATTTATACAACTGCACGTAATTCGTTTAAGTTATAACTATTAACGCAACATTGGGCTGCTCTTTTCCTTGCGTAACGAGACATTTTTGCCTTTTTCCTACGTTATCGAAGAAAATTTCTGGTTACGCACACAAAGGAAAGTTTACCCCAATGTTGTTTCACGCATAAATGGTACATTTATTTTACAAGTGTAATTTATATTTTAAACTCGCATTTTATTCAAAGAATTCGAATATATATATATATATATATATATATATATATATATATATATATATATGTATTGTAGAGCTTGGGCGTCAAGGAGAGCAAAAAATGAATATTGTTGATGTTGATAATGTCGATTGACGTTTAACAAATCTGGTCACTGACACGTATGTTTGAAATGAAAATTATTTTACACACTTGTAAGAACGCTCGCCCTACATACTTCCTATCTTACTATAGTTGCGCTATGATCTGATTGTACGTGATACACCATAAAGTCAATTTAATACATTTGCGATGAAATTGTAAGATACTGTATAAAACTATGCAAATCTGTGTTCTAAAGAAGAATTGATCTTTCCTATATATATAGTATGATTGCAAATTTTGAGAAACATTATTTAACATTAATCTGTAACTGACAGCTAGAAAAATGATAAAAATAAAACGAAAAAATGTAAAAATACTTATTTTTAGCCGTGACAATGCTATAAGGCAGGTAAATTTATATAAATAATCTCTAACTTATATTTCTTATAAAATTTCTAACATTCTTTTCCGTATAAAGTATGGTTTTCTTGTTTCAACTACTGTCATTCATTTTCGAGGTGCACCTTTAATTATGTAACATTATTAACGTTTTTCTTACCGAGCAATGTTTATTCGTTTATCTTGACGAGTGCCTTATAGTTTTGTTGCAGCTAATAGGAGCTGTTACGAGCTATTTTCATGTACCTAAAAGTATTAACTATGACACAGTATTCAGGAACGTTTTCTCAAGTGAATACTATCCTCTGCACAGAAAGGAGGAGCTTTTTCTTATAACATAGATTTGTATGGTTTTACATCATGTTTTGTAGTTTTGTCGTGAATTTATTTATTGTTTACAACTACGTAGTTCGAATTGCATCGTCTGGAACCGTATTCGCCTGACAAATTTATATATCTGTGTTTTCAACGAGTCCACTACATTTGAAACACCCTATACACTAACCCCTTGCTGCACCATTTTCTTTACAGTTGCAGCAATTAGGGCGTCTTTATCCTGAAATATGTCGTAGAAGAGTAAAGAAGCTACATTTATTTGAATGCTTGAATATTGATTATTTATGGCTTCTAAAAATTTTCTACCACTGAAAATTACACATGGAATCTTCATGACAAGTTTGACTCGTTAAAATACGGCAAAAGGTTAAAATGATAAAAAGAAAATTGGTTTGATCGTTTAGGAGAATTTACAATTAGTTTTCTTGGGGTTAACTGGCACGGCGTTTTCAAATTCTGCAATTCGGTGACAATTTATGAGATTACAGCATGTTTAGGAGTAATTGAAGTCTCAATCGGAGCCGCCAGATGGGGAGCATGGATTAAGGAGAAAGAGTTACCCCCTATCGACGGAAACGAAACACGTCACGTGATGTAAAAGGGGAAGGTAGTAGAGTGGGGATACGCGTCTTATCGTTAATCTGGTGACTCTGGTTTCAATCTCGATCGAAAATACGTTCCTCCCACAGTATGAATCCTTGTAACAAAGCGTGCAAGCATGGTCTCAGTACTGGTGGTAAAGAGTGTGTCTCGAAAACGACTTTCTTACATTTTTCGAATCTCGTTCCCTTTACACTTTAGAACAACGAAATTTTCTTCTATCCCCTGTAAACATACGTCGCAGAAATATATTTTATAGCGTTTTTTACACGCGCGCGTGCATCTCCTCCATCGAAGATACCTATATTTAGCTGAACAATGTAAACTATTATTACTTATTGTTAGATCGTAATAAAAGTGTTTTTATATTTTCAGAAGTTTCACATTTATATCAGACGAAAACAACTGGTATCTCTCTCACGTGCTATTGCGTTTACATCTGTTTTTGTAGATACGTATTATATGAGATTATTTTAATTTACTTTAGGTACTATATGTATAAGCTTTTGTTTTATCGAATTGTTCTTAAACGAAAATGACCGACTGTTTTGAAAATTAATTGTAATTAATAGCGAACAAATTTTACAAAATAACACGTTTACTGTTTACGTGGATAAATCCGGTAATCGTGCGTCTTCGGAAAGTAAGGAGAAAGAAGTATCTAATGAGAATAAGTAAATGGACAAATCACAAGCAAAACGGTTAATCGTTGAATTTCGAATGACGCCACAGCAGCGTCAGCGGCCGTTGCACTGTTCACATGTGAATCATTTTTGGGACACTCTGTACGGAATAAAAGAGTAATAGATAGACTGTGGATCTTTACGCGAAATCAAATTTTTGTGCATCGATCACAACGTATAGGAGCTAAGTAAACGTTTATCTTCCTCGTGAATAATTTTAATATGTCGGCAGTGTTGAATCTTTTGAATCGGTTTACCGTTTTAAATTGCACCTACCCACTATTGTCATAAATGCATAAAATCCGCAGTCTAGTATTAATGCTTCCAACCTAGTGCCAGATAGTTATTAAGGTGTTCCTTCCTATCGAAATGTATCCTAAGCGTTCACCGAATCATTCATTGCTTACTTTCATTGTTACTGGACACATTGCAACCACCATTATTGAAGCCGAATATATTTATATTATAAAAACAGGTATTATTCAGACGATATGGAAGCTTTCTACGGTTACTGTGTACATATACCTATGAAACAAACTAGATTTCTATTTTAATTAACGATGAAAACTATATTCTTCCACGTGTTGAAACGATCAAGTTATTGTAAATTCTACGAACGGTTGATCATCGAATCCAAGAACATGTTAATTTCGTTACGGAAGCCGAAGTCCAATGTTACTCTTTAACGCTAAACCTACCACTGCCGGTGAAACGACCGGTTTCATATTTTTCATCTTGGAATTATTGAAATTATGAAGTTGCTTACATGGAAATTGAGATTCGATAAACTTCTTTATCCAAGCAGATATTGGGATTTTTTGTGAATTGCAGAAAATCTAAATAAATAGAGCTCTGTCATTTGTTATAAGGTAGAACATTTGAATCGCTTTTAGTGTTCGGTAGGTTTAGCGTTAATCTTTTCCAAGTCCAACGAATATACTTTTACGCAATTGTAACTCATTTGATTTGATTGAATCGTCGTTAGGCGGCTTATTTTATTGTACATATTACAGAGAAAAATATAAATATTATTTGCTACTTAACTTTCGATTTTTATTCAAACGAGACGAATTTTCCATTAAATATTTCAATACACGCCGCTCTTTCTTTAATTTTATCGTAAGAAGGAATTTTTTATTTTAAACTGCAAGAAGATACAAGGAACTATATGATCAAATTGTTTTTAATTAACGAAATGAAATTTTTTCATTTTCGAGTAACATGTCATTAATTCTACAATAGATTGCGGATCTTTATGCATTTATAGAAAAATTGAGAAGATGTAATTCAAAATTGTTGAAATATTTGAACAATTGTACTGATGTCAATATATCATTTCTCCTGTATTCAAATCGTTAAGGGAAGAAACAACATTCAATTGAATTTCTATTTCTTGTAATCAATACAATAAAGAACTGCAGTCTATTTGTTACTTTTAGTTATTTCGTATAAAGCCGTATCAACTTCAAATAATAAACAACTTGTTCAAAAAAGAACAAATTCTGAAGAAAAGCGTATCATCGAATTTCAGAAACGAATGTCGCATAGAGGACGGTAACGATATAAAGTAATCGTCGTGTTTGATTTTTTTACAATCGGTCGAAGGTCATGGTATGATAATTGCACATGTCGAGAGTATATTTACAAAGTTCGTTTGTTTGTGTACGGTTTCTGCGTGAAACAGGTAAAAGTTTTTTTCGCAAAGTCGTTGTTCTCCGTTGTGTCCGATTTGTGCATCGGAAACCGATGAAAAGAACGTTGAAAATTGTGAACTGGATGAGCTGTCATCTCTGTTTGTCGTCACTGTTATTCGATGGAGATTGAATTAGCGTTATCGTTAACGTACATATGGTATATTTATATTTTTTAAAAGACAGCGTGGTAGTTGCTCATGAAACTATCAATTGTTTTCTTTAGCGGGCTATTTTATTTTCGAATGATTTTTATGGAAATCGAACACGATGTAACGAAGTGGTGTAAGTCGGTCTCAATCGATCGAACGTTCGTATTTTTCATAAGTAAAATATAAGTAATTCGGTAATTGCTATCTGCAGTTGAGACACGGCAATCTGAGGTCACATTAGACCTTAAGGTTATCGGTTGGGCCGATAGATCGAAGTACACGTCGATTCCATAAATCGTGCACGGTATCAATGAAGTTTTGCTCGTATTAAAAATGTCTGGAATGAAAACAGCGGTGATATTAGCAATAATCTATATGTTCAAGCGATCGTTTATTCGGCAAAATTTATGTAACGACATTATAAACTCGATAACGTGTACTCTGTTTTCGTTAGATACATAGAATGCTAATTAATTTTTAATTGGGAGCTGAAGAAACGGCTGAAAATAACTGGACTGTTCTTTTCGATAGGCCAAGATTCCTTGTGTATTTTTAGAAGACTTTTTACTGCGCTAAAAGGAGAACACCTCGTGTACTGTGTTGCCCATTGTTTTGCATTGCGCGGACATCTGACTCTTTAAAACTGTATCTTTATTTATAATGCACAGTCTGCCGTTCTCGATATATTCGGTTCTATGACAAGATCACACGTGAGAATTGCGTACAAAAAATATGTACACATTCGGACAGACAATTACACGGGAAAAATCCGCTCGATAAGTAATTCCCACAAAAAGATGCCCACATCTAGAAATTGTTCATGTTCACACTGATATTTGCTCGTACAGAATTTGGTCTGTAATAAACCCAACAATGTTATTTAACAATAGTCAATGTGAGTCCGTAAATGCAAAGATGAACGCTAGAATATACGTATATATATATATATATATATATATATATATATATATATATGTATACATTGGTTGAACAATATTTGTATATACACGGGCAGGGGGTGATACTACATGTAAAAATATTTTTCGTTTGACGCTTCGTTTTCGAGAAAATCGGGTTTGGAAATTGATCGCGGATCTTTATGCAAAATGAAAATTTTCTACGTGAATTACAACAAACTGGAGTGAAATAGAAATTTATTTCCTTTCTTAATATATTTAACGCATTGAAAATAATTCAATTCAGTATTTTTAAATTCTTCTATTGTGTTTACTGTTATATAAATGACACCTACTCATTCTTGCCACTAATGCATAAAATCCGCGCTGTCTACATGTAACAAATCAGTATTGTGATATACACATATTATATACAGTGCGTAACAGAAGTTTAGACGCGCCCTGTTATTTTAACGAAAACATATCCTCTGATGAATCTTCGATCGAGTCTTTTCGTCGTACGTTTTTGTTAAAATAATAGGGTGCGTTTCTGCCTCTGTGTCAGTGATTCTGTTGCGAGGTGAATGAAGAAAAACTCGTACAGTTTGAAATGGCAGCGGTTTATTACGAAAAGAGTGAAACAATTGGACATTAAAAAACGCTTTACGCTGATAAAAAAGGCGGCAGAGTTGCCCGGAAAGCAGTATATCCCATGTTTACCCTGTGCGTTTCGCTCGTTGCTGTTATCTTTATAAGTACCCTTCGATAAGAACAGTGTATGTCTCTTCGATCAGTCTTGAAAGGATTCTCGAATCGCCGCGAAAAGATTAATCCAGGAAAGATAAAACGCTCTACGCACTCGCGTAAAAATCGTAACTTTACGTATACATATATGTAGAAATAAAGTACGACTAATGTCTCGCGTCCGCTTGCAAATAGCCACGAGTCTCGTCATTTTCAACGAATTACATCTCACTGTCTTCTTAAGTTACACGATAAAATATAGGATAAACAATCACAAAATAAAAACGGGCACTCGCCTACGAGTGTCCCATTCAGGTTCCGATCCGATCACTCACTCTTATAAATCACGACGAATATTGCTTATCGAAATACTAGTTTGCTAACATAGATTGATTCTCTTGTTGATCGGTCGACGCGACGTCCATCTTGCATCACATGAGTTTTCTTCAAAGGCAACGATCATTTGTAAATCTCTCCGCTCCATCGACGTCTTATTTCGCTATTACTATTTTCTTCAAGCGACCAAGTATATTCCTCTTCTCTTCGAACTTCCCTTTAAGTTGAATTTCCTACAGCCGCACCTTCAATTTTGTCGGAGTAGACGATACAGAAGTACTTTCCTTCTTCATCATGTTTATTCAATTTCTAGAACGGCATTATAAGCTATTGCCTCCAGAAAGTTGTGCATTTTCATTTTTCGGTAGTTTCAAGGCTCTCAGCTGTTTGTACAATCGTTGCTTGCAGAATTGATAGAATTCGATCTCCCTCGTGAAATTGCTACGCACCATGTCCTTCACTTCCTCGCTGACGGAAGGCTTGAAGAAGTTACGGTTGATTTTCGTGAACGAGTTCACTCCGTCTGAAATCAGTTTAGGCTACATTAAATTCTGTTACCCTTCACAGACGGAAATCTTCTCGTCCAAATCTACTGGATAACATAGGAGAAAGGCTAAAATTTCTGGTTATGCAAGAAACACTTTGAAAACTATCAAACAAAAAGTAATAGATAGAAAAGATAAAATAATATTCATGCCGTAAACCATCTATTTATCGCGATTGCGAGTCGATATGATATAATGAGTTGCAAATTCACAACCACAAATGAAAATCGTGGAATAGAAAAATTACCGTAATAAACGTCAGTGGCTCCACGAAAAAATCGAGGTATGTAATTTTCCAATACTGTGAGAGTGGTGTTCAAGTCTTCGAGTACACCGACCACGGCATAATGTTTCTCCACCGCCAGTTTCGCTCGTTCCAGGGCACCCACGGTGTTGAAAGGACTACCGAGAAGAGAGAAAACAAACAATCAATTTATATATGTATATTCGATGAAATTAGTAAAAAAAGTTTTAGAAAATGCCTTCTTTATTTTTGCATGTAGCCTTCATTTCGTAAACCAATGCTTCTAATTGATTATAAAAAATCAGGTCGTTTAAAATAGTCATTTTATATTAAAGGGCGTTCGAATACTTTCGTTACCCACTGTGTGTATCTGTCTTGAACCACCAAACAAAAATTTTCCCTTCGTAATAAAGAAACTCAAAACAGTCAAGAAACTAATTACAACATGCACGCCACTCTTGATACTATACAACTTTCGTTTCAACTATGTTTTCGTATAACTAATAGTTTACATATAATTTAGGTGGCACAGTTGGCTGAATCACTCCGCAGCGCAGAAGCGTTTACTTTTCATACCGAAACTTGGTGCAGCATCGTGGCAAAAGCATACAGGAAATTCCACCTCGGAAATACCTACGTGCACCTCTCGCTGTGCCCGCAGAAGAAGAGCGTTTGTCTGCGGTGATCGCCGATCCCCTCGTGGATTTCGCCCTCCAGATATCTGCATTCACGGTCCGCCTTAAGTACACAGGACTCGAAGTCCTTCTTCAGCCAATTAGGATCTGGCAGGGGCAGGTCTGGAAATATTTGCTTTCTCTCGACGTAATACCAAGGCGCTCGCACGTAATAATACCAGGATATCACTCTTTCAACAGGATCTCGGACTATATTGATGTAAATTGGCTGCGGAAGGTTGAACCTGAACAGAAAAAACGTCAAGGATCAGATGTGCCGCCGGCTTCAGACCATAATGCTGTTCCGGGTTATTTTCTTGTTTTTCTTTTCTTTTTCTTTTTTACTACTTTTCAAGAGCACAAACAAAACGCTGCGCTGCTACGATTCCCCGAAGACTCTCGGATGAATCTAGCATTGCTATTTTTCGAATGATCAATCATGGGATCGAGGTAATAACCCCTTGCACTATGATTTATTTTACGGTTTTAATGATTAAAATTTATGCACAGTTACAAGTTACCCGGTAGATAGGAAACGCAAGTGGAATTCTGATTTAACAACAAGCTATGTATGTCCAATTTCAGGAAACTCACTCGGTGAAGTTGGTGAAACACACGTGCTTTATGTACACGGATGGCTCCGAGTAACTGCTGACCATTGTGGCGAGTTGGAGCTAAACAGCGAAAACAGTTTTTAGTAACGATACACCCATAATGTCATATGTTTACTTCTTTCGCGTATATTTTGATAAACGGATCGTGAACAGATTTACGAGTTATTTGAATTGCTTTTTCTTTCCTAAATCATGTTATCTCGCATTCATGTAAAAACAGACTTGGATGTAAGCACTCAAATATTTATTTAATAACTTGGAATATATATAATAGTTTCCGAATATTGGCAATACCTGTTCAATTGGTGCAAGACGTATCGTCTCGACTCTCTGCACACGATCTCTATTAAAAGAGAAGCCATTCCTCATCGACAGCCTCCTCAACAGTTCCATAAACGTCTGCGAGCCCACCTTTGGTACACGATTGAAGAACAGAACACCCTTGCCTGCTCTTTTCGTGTTGTTTAATGCATCTATGTCGAGTACTTCCGGTTCTTTATACTGAAATCAGTTCATTAAGAGATTATTATACAGGGCCAAAAATGTTGTACTTCTTTGACGGAGGTGGTTCCCGAGATTAACGCGTTAACAACTTCTCAAATTACTTCAAACGATCTTAGCCAACATACCTTTTAAGGAAATCGGCGCTTAATTGACATACTAGCGATTAATTAGACAGTTCATAGTCGTTCGATAATTTTTCAATATCTGGGTTAAAGTAAACAGCTGAATTGTTAGGTGAGTCTAATCACCATTTGTGCAAAGTTTCGTCGAAATCGGCGTGTATCGGTCATCGGGATTTCCTTGTCAGTTTTACGATGTATACGAATATTACAATATAATTAAAAGTAGATGGTTGATTTGTTTAACCTTTCGTGGGTGGGGTGATCTCGCGTCCTTATTCGGGTGGGGCGGTGCACTCGATGCGCCAGGCTGTTTTGGGTCAGTTTTACTCAGTTTTGACTTTATATCATCAGGTATTCAGACAAATCCATGTAGGTACATTACTAAATATAATTCAGACATTATCAAAAGAACGATGTTTTATTAAAAATGAGCACAAAATAACTCTCGATCTTCTCGTTAAAATTCGATCGTTGGCGCACTCAGTGCACCAGCCCCACCCTCGAAGGGTTAACGAAATACTTATTGCCGGCGATAGAAGAGGGAATGAATTTTGAAATGCGAAAGGAACCTTGAGAATATTTCGAACCTTGCTTTCGGAAGGAATAATTTCTTGTCGCGACTTTCGCACGTATCGAAGCACGGGATATTTCAGATGCACACGTTAAGTGGTTATCACACGGCGCAGAGTGCTCAGCGGAATCTAACCGATCTTCTTCTTCTTCTTCTTCTTCTTCTTCTTCTTCTTCCTGTCCACGTCTCGAGGCTTGGCCATTACACCACAAGTACGTTACATTATTGCATTATTACTACACGCGTTTGCACGCTTCCTCCTCGATTACGAATTCTCCCGCCCTCTTCCTAACCGTCTTTCTTCGTCGGATTCTTCCCGCGGACTTCCAGTCCGTCTTTCTGCTTACTACCCACGGTATTAAAGGATCGCGACGTAATTTGCTTCGCGGTTATCTATCTAATACCGAACATTACGAGAGAGAGATCTGCCATGTAGCCCTGCTCGCCTCCTGATAACCGTAAAACCAGTCACAGGATCGTGCGAGCCGCGAATCATGCTGAAATCTAATAAACATTCGCTGCTATTTTACATATAACGAATATCAAAGACAGCAATGTATTCTTATAAAACAGAGTTCGCCTCACAGATGACCTTCAAGTATACCGAGATCAATGCCCGCGTAGTATTCTACATACACCCCCGTTTTTCTTTGACTTTGACTTTGACTGTGACTTTGAGCTTCGCTTCGGCGCGGTGGACCAAAAGTTTTTAACTTTATTGATACATAATCCTGTAGTTACCAAATCATTATTATTGTATATCTTCTATATAATAAAAATGAATTACTCATTAGTTAGTATATCAGTACATACTATCTGAACGAAGGAAAACTGAACTAAAGATATAATTTAGCAATGTTAAAATTCATTTTTGAAGGTGTAATTTTTATAGTTTCTTTTTGTTTCAACTATTACTTAACCCTGAGCGCACGAATTATATGTAGATTTTGCCAAAGTATCGAATACACACCGACGAGAATACCGACTCGAATCGAACACGTAAATAAACACTAGAGAAATAGCTGCGTAACGGTGTTAATTCTAGCAATTCATTCGCAGCTATATTTAAAGGATAATTCTGCGACAAAAGAGGACATGACGCAGCAGGATTTGCTCTTTACGGTGATAACAGAACCTCGAAATTACCGTTCAAGAAACTTCGGTACTCCTTCTTCCACAGTCTACTTCCTAAACGGCGTCCGGTGCAATTAAGTGCTCTTTCTTTTTCATACAATTACAGTTACCTCATTAATGAACACTTGGAGCGTGATTTTGATTACCGCGACTTATGCAATTTTCACTGGTGCTTCGGGGAATTGGTTTTCTTGCATCAATTAACTGTAACCTCGTTGAATCAATTTTGTACAAAGTAGACAGAAAAAGCAGTACGCGCGGCAGTCGGCAGCAACGCAAGAACCACGAGATCCACTATAACGCGGGCGAAACGTCACGTCACGGTAGCCAAGGTGCGTGAAACCGCCATGTAGATTACTGGCTTTTAGTCTAACCATTAACCGCTTGAACATCTCGACCGTGAACGTTACTCCGAACATACATAGATTGATTATGATACAACTGATACGCCTAATTCCTTTTGAACGGTTGCACTCGACCCTCCACGAGGGCAGAAAGATAAAAGAAAACTGTTAATACGAAAGAAGAAATGGGTAACCTTGAGCAGTGCACTGCTAAAATGGGGGGACTGCTCGTACGGTAATTGACCGAGATCGGTCGAACAGTTAAAAGTCATTAACGAGTTCGATGGAGATTGATATTCCGTGTAGTTGTTCATTCATACGGTGATTCGTGGCTGGCAATTGTTCTTGTTCGTTGTTTCGTCGTACACGATGGCTCGTCGGTGACTCGGATCCACATTTTACCGTTTCTCAGGTGCGCGCGAAACATATGTATGTAACGGGTGGACCTCGAAGAAGGTCGCCCGGTCCCGGTAACGGACGCGACTGTGACTCGGACAATTGGACCTCGGTTTTCACTCTTTTTCTGTCGACCACGATCACCGCAGGCGACTGCACTTCTTGCGGGTCTTATGGGGTCTTGTCGGCCCCATCCTGCCCCGTCACAGCGTTTTGCTTCAATTCTTCAATGGCTCGTAGCCATTCAGTATCTCACGATCGTGTTCCTACGTGATTTCTCCGCTCGTTTCTCCGCGTTCCCATTCCTCTTGCGTTTTAGTCTTCAATCTTGACTCGTGTCCGTTGATCTTCTTCCTTTTTGCTTTCGGTGTTATTACTGTATCAGCACGTTGTATCGACAGACATTAAGAAAATATGTCTTTACTTTTACACATCTTACTATCGAAGTTTAATCCGCTTTATTAATTTTTGTTTAAGATATAGACAATGCTAAGAAACTGTGATACGCCAGAGGATAATAAAACAACGATTTTACTGTGCTACGGCATCAGAAAAATTAATCAATTAATTTTTTATCAGAAAAAGTGGCGTGTCCGGTAAATACGACCGAAACTTCGGATTAGAACTTGGTTAATATTTCTTTTGCTTTTTAACAAAATCGTCCAGAATAATTTGACGATACAGAGAAAAGGTTGATAATCAATCACATATAATGCAAAATAAATGACAGAAAAAAATAAATATCCGCTACCTAGTACCATTACCCTAAGGTTTGTATAACCATTTTGAACGAATTTTTGTTGTCAGGGGGAGTCGTCCCAACAGTTTCCCCCGCAAAACTCTAGCAATTCAAGGTCGTCCGGCGGTAACATGAATAGAAAAGATTGTTCAGAATGATGACCCGAATACATAACATGTTTCAAGGTCATTGAAACGGTGAGGAATCCGCTATTCTAGGTAATTACCTTTCTATTTTTACAGTTTCTTCTTACGTTTGGTTTATTTCTACGTATTTCCGTCGCGATTCTATAGCAATAGCATTTAGTGCGAGACGTTACGTACATTTTATAGCGGAAAGTATAGTGGAAAGAATGAAGGTTAATAGAAATGATTACCGTAATATCGTCGAACCGTGTTGACACCGGAGTCAAACAGACCGAACACGATCATTACTAGATCCAATATCAATATTCTTTCTTCAAACTACTGTCTGCTCTATTTGCGTCGGTTCCTCGTCGCCGCGTCGGTCGTCAGGATGCAACCACATTTCGACGGCATTTCTGTGCGTCAAGAGATTACATACGTCGGATAACTGAACTTCACACGCGACCGTTTCACGCATGATTATCATTCCATCACAGATTTTCTAACATTAAGGTCACGCATACAATTGATGCAGCGCGCGAATATGTTGAAGAGAGCTGCATTGAAATATTACTATAAATGCTCCATTTTACACGCAAGAATAGTACAGTAAAGTTCCAATCCAAGCCGATTCTCGGTTCTGTGCTGTAACATAGATCGTGACCGAGCACTATTTTTTTGTGGCCGCGTCGACCGCGTCGAACGTAGAAAAGGACATGTAAACACGGACCGAGCGGCCGAAGAAAATTCCCGTTTGATTGGTTGACTTGGCCCATTCTGTAGACATATTTGAAATTGGAATGCTCCGGATATTTTGTAATGCGTGGATTGTAAGGTGAAGTGCCCTAAGTCTGGACAATTGAATTTTTATAGTAAAATCAGTAATTAAGAGATTAAATAATTATATTATATATTCTGAGGCCTTAGCTACAAGTAGGTGTGAATATTATTTCATTATGACATCAATTGAAATTTAAAAATAAATTCAAAGATCATCTGAAAACAGTATACAAAATAGTCTATTTACATGCGAATCGTGTGCATTTATAGTTCGAACTTTTGTTAGAAAAAAAGATATAATTTAAGCTCTCAGACAAAAAATAATTATCACGCATATAATATTGATATTTTAAAATAAATTGACAATCAAACTTAACGTAAATAATAATTATTAATACAAATATTAGATGTCCAAGATTAGGACTGTTTTCAAATATAAGTACTCCATACTGGGACGCGATGACAGTAGCTGTCCAAAAAAAGACCAAGAAATCAATAATAATGTACACGAAAGAAAAAAGATAATTACACAACAAATTAAGGGCAGAATGTAATATACAATAATAATATATTGATATGTGCATCATTAAAGATTTAATAAAGTCGATGTTATAGATCAGGCATTGGCAAATTTTTGCTCGATCGGAGGATTCTCAAGGAATACCCCCACTCCTCCCGGTCGTGCGTCTCGCTCCCCGTGGCGGCCATAGTGCTTGGAGCACTATAGTGTCTGTTGCAGATTATATGTAAATTCAATTTGTCCCGGTGTAGGGTTTACTTCTGTCCAGCTACTAGCTTAGATTGGATTTAATTTTATTCTTGTTAATACAATTAAGATATTAACCTAAACAATGATTTTTTAATTTTAAATTACTTTACAAACTCTGAACTGTACGTTAAAACTCTTAAAAAAATTATTTTTGTTTATCTAAAGTGATAAAATTTAAAATATAAAAACATGCTGTCCAGGCATAGGGCACTTCGCCTTATTCGCAGCGCAACAATTCTCGGAAATAGAGAAACGGATGTTGCATGCTTTGCTATTGATAAGAGTCCCCGATCCAGTCCTACAGTATCCGTAGAATAAGTAGCAAGGATCCTCGAAGAAACCGCCGCGCCGCGTCGCGTTGGCCGGTCAGTCAAGCAGACAAATGCTTCGAGCTTCAGTGTTCGGGAAGCATTTGTTCTCCAGCAACACGGTTCAGGTAACCGGGAATGGCCTCGATTTTCTTGGGAACGTTCTGTGCATACTGCATTCGTCTCATATCAAGATCGGAAACTTATACATATACACGGTAACTCGATCTAAAACTAGTACCGCAGATCTCCGGACGCGATTACACTCGGCCCCTGTGCTTTTCGCATTTTTCCAACCTCCTTCGTCCCGTTTTACCAACAAATCGAAATTTAAAATTAGCGAAATTTTTGGAATATAGTCCAGTCAACGAAAAGTTGTAGAGGGAAATGGAAGGACACAATTTTTAACTTCGGGACTTTGTTTGAACTAGTTAGGAGGTAAACATATTAAAAGTCCCCACTCCTAGGAGGTGAGCGAGGTGCAGGGGGGGGGGCACGTAGAAGTTCCCCTTTTTCGGTTTTCCACTTATATCTCGGAAACTATGCGTCCTAGCGATAAGACCATTGTATACAAAATTAAAGCTCACAAAACGTGCCACAAAATTGATTCGATTCAATTTTTCGCTATTACGCATAGTTTCCGAGATATCCGCGCTCAAAGTTCACTAATTGTGAAAAAGAAGGGCCTTATTTGACTAGCTAACTCTTCAGCACAATTAGTGAACTTTGAGCGCGGATATCTAGGAAACTATGCGAGATAGCGAAAAACTGAATGAAATCAATCTTGTGGTATATTTTGTCAGCTTTAATTTTGTATGGAATGATCTTATCGTTAGGACACATAGTTTCCGAGATATAAGCGGAAAACCGAAAAAGGGGACCTTCACTATCGAAGTAGGGACTTTTAGTATGTTTACCTCCTAACTAGTCCAAACAAAGTCCCAAAGTTAAAAATTGGACTAATAATTGTGAAATGCATACCTTCACTGCGAACAGGCGGTGCCCGTTTGGATAATGGACAGTTCCACTGGGACTAGAATCTGTTTGGACTGCTTCTGAAACAGGAAAAATGAAACTTTTCGTTAGCATTATAATGACAGGGAGCAATAATGATTATTAAACAGCATATGTATGTACGCTTGAAATAATTGCTGCAACCATGACATACACTGTGGTGCATAACTACAGAAGCGTGCAATCTCTAAAAACTGAAATATGACGCAGTCGATAGTTCCTGAGATTGATAGATACAATTTGCAGCAGATTCTACGTCTTGGAATGGCTTTAAGATGGACGATCTAAAATAGCCTGTTTTTGTATCCTCTGACGAGGAACATGTTTCCGAGGGGTAAAACGCGCATCTCCGAAGCTAAATGGTTTTGCGTGCATCTAATAGAAAGAATATTATAAACGCCCGTCCAGTGGAATTACGAAACCATCAAAGATCGATGTAGAAAGTACTAATTGCGAGCACCTGCTGCGAAACTTTAAATTAATCGACATTCACCAGGAAGAATTTGAATCATCTCGCTACTATTTACATCGATGCCTTTCTCCTCTTAAGGAAAATGCACATTTCTCAGTGATCCGTTCGGTCGTTAAAAACTGTGAACTACAGATTTTCGTAGCATAGACAGCCGTTTCGAAAGTCTCACCTTCTAATCGAGACACGTGCATTTATAAACCCGAAATTATCTCCTACAGACCGTACCATCATCTAGGTCTAGACTGTGGGTAGTTATGTAAATTCCCGTTTTCATGTATAATTTCATAAAAATTCAACTACGTAACTCAAACGATTCCTCCTTTATACAACATAAAATTACAGTGTTTAATCTGATAATGGAACTATAAATATAAGTAAAATAAAATTATTAATTTGTTGATGGTAGCGCTTATGGACACGTTAAAAAATTATGTTTTGTTTCCTGAAAATACAGTCTAGAAAATATTAGCGTAGCGATATAATGTTATTTACGCATTTATTTTTTCCTCTAATCTTAGATACTAATTTCGAGGATCGCGCTTCGAAGCGCGCACGTTCAATGATTTTAAAGCTAACACCTTTTGCATTCAACTGCATTAAGCTAATGCATGTGAAAATTGTGGTATTCAGACAGTGCCAACACTGCGCTGTAATAAATAGCACTACCGTCATTAAGCGAATTACACGCAGAAAGCGTTACCAGCTATTTATTGCTTTTTATTGTTCTGCCGTGTATCACTATTCTTTTTACATCTCTGGCGATACGGAAAATTCTAACAAGTCACTTGATTAAGCTATTATAGAAAACGATTGTTTCAAAGCATAGAATTCTCTTTAAATACAGTAGCATCTCGATTATCCGAACTGAAACGTAACTGTTCGAATGTTAGAACAGTTACTCGGTTACAATTCTATTTTTATTACTTTGTGCAGTAAATGTTGTTGCATTGGATCGCCTTAGACCAGTATAGGGTGGCTCTTATTTTCGACTTTTGAATTTCTCTTGCGGCACCCCCCAGGGTTCTCCCAAATAATTATAATTGTCCCGATTGTGCAGCGCACCGACCAACGCGTTATTTGCTCATATTTATTTAACGGTTCTGTTGGAGTGACATAAGAGTTACACATACTTCATGCGTTTGTTTGCGTATGATCTGATGCGTGCGCAGCAGAAGCGGGCCGCTTCCCCGCGACTGTTCGATTATGTTTTATTTCAGGTGATCCTATTCTTTTTATTTTACCTTCTTTTGATGGCTCACTCGCCTTTTATCCGTGCAGTGTGCAACATCACGACTCTTACATTAAACTACGCAATTTACGCGTGTCTTTTTTATTTTGGAGTAACCCCAGTCCCCAACAGGTTCATTTGGAAGACAGGTACTAAAACATAGCATTCTATTTAAAACAACAAAAAAAAAAACAAAGATGATCTTCGCATCTCTGAAGCGACTCCACCTAGCAACAGAAGATTAACGCCACGCTACGGCCCCGGTTGTCCGAGATGCCTTTTTCATTCCTTTATATTCTATATTTTTAACCGACTTCGAAAAAGGAGGAGGTTACTCAATTCGATCTGTATGTGCCTTTTCTTTTTTTTCGCTTTCTTTTTCTATGTATATTCACCGATTACGCCGAGATGGATGGACCAATCGGAACGAAAGCTTTTGCATCTTGTAGAGTATGTTCCCGGGATGGTCCGGTGCAGAAAAAATTTTACATTTTTTTATTAATTACGATTTTATTTGCGAAAATGTAGGGTGGTGATACCGTTGTGATCTCCGCTGAATGTTAGACATTAGGAACAGTAACGACGCGACGTCGTTATCGTTATCGATTGCGGCTTTCAGATATTTATAAATTACGATTTGGAATGTGACGGCTGACAGAGACAAAAAAAGTGTGAAATAAAAAAACTTAAAAAAAAAATTAAGCCGACTTCGAAAAAACCCTAAAAAGTATAAAATAATTTCCATTTAATTTATGTGAATGCACACGACCTTAAATACAATATAATCTTTTCAGAGGCGGCGCAAAATTGAAAATTTTCGACACTGGAAATTACGAAAATCCTTAAATTCTTCTAAATACTAATATATTTATATTTAAATAATATATTTGCGCCGACTCCGAAAAGATTGCATTGTATTTAAGTTCGTGTGTATTCACATAAATTAAATGGAAATTATTTTATACTTTTTAGTGTGTTTTTTCGAAGTCGGTTTAATTTTTTTTAAAAGTTTTTTTTTTAGTAGTCTTTGGACGGTTCCAGCTATTCCGAATAGTTATCGAAGGAGTCAGTGGGTAGTCCCAATTTGGGCAGTTCTCCTCGCTTTTCTGGGGTTGCAATTTGCGATGGCCCCGGGGAGTTGCGCGTAAATGCTAAACCTTCCTCCACTGAAAACGATAAAGAAAAAAAGAGAAGGTGTATACGAAGTATAGCACGCGTCGCGTCGTTTAGATGTCGTGGAAAAAAAAGACGTGAAATGTGCAATTTTCACGTGGTTCGAAGCGGGAGAAAGTGTTAATCTTGAATCGACGATGATCGCGGACGCGTAATGAAGGAGAAAGCAGATCGAAAGGATTCACCTCGTGACCATGTGAAATTAAAAGAGCATTGGCCAGGCCTCTAATTAAATCATAAAACAGCTCTCGGAACAGTTCACCCCATAATGGCCGTAGGCTGTTTGTCGATATTCCGCGTTTCGTGCAACGAATACTCGCCTAATTACAGTTCGGAAGAAGCGAACAGCTCGTTACGAGAGCCGGGGTTTCGAGCAGGACCGTCTCTCGATCTTGATAACTTGTCGATGCGATCGGTTATCTCGAGTCGTTGCTATAATAAGACAGCCGCGATCCCCGAAGCAACGTTAGCCAGCTGTTGTTGCAACAACGCCGCGGTAATTAACGGAATTGAATTAACCGTTCGATGTAATGATCGGAAGAATTCCTGTGCCACGGTTACACACGAATATGGAGCATTAAGAAACGTGCTACGGGTATTTTGTATCGGATAGAATCGACAGAACGGGGAATGATTAGCGGCATGCAATTTCGAGGAGCGATTGTGTATACCACCTAACCTAATCTAACCTAACCACTTAGACAAGCGAAGCTCGACACAATATCGTGGAAGTGCATAATGAACGCTGGTAATTCAGCCACCTCTCGCGGAATCATCGCTGAGATTTCTTTCATATTTATGTGCGCATTGTGTTCCTCATTTTCCCCCGCCAAAGCGATGCACTTTTGTCCTACCAGGAAAACCATTGTATCAACAAATTAATTGACATTTGCATCGGTTCTGGCTTACACGCGAACAGCGTTTTTCCTCGAGAATTCTTTGCAATTGCTTACTTTTCCTTTCGGAGAAACATATAATATATTGTTGGTATCGTTCGAGCGATAGTATTACCCAACATGAGTCCACCGTCTACAGTCTACAGGGTGCAGGCAAGCGATGTAGGATCGATGCACATGTCTCCCTGTTTAGGGATAAGCTTAGGCTAACGGAACTAGTTGCTGCCAGCTGTGTGACCCGAGTCTACATAGGTTTATAATACATCACAATTGCCATTGAGAAATAGACTATTAACTGTACATTTTTTAATTAAAATTTCCGACTCTTATATCCGTAAGTAAAAAGTAAAATTACAAAGCTGTGCGACGCTTGAAAATTCAGATTTTAACAGTGTTTCGGACTTTTACGAGGAACGAATTTTTTCAACGTTAAAAAACGTTCTTACCATAATCTTCCTATTTTTCCCATATTCTGCCAAGTCTCAGCTTTAATTTACAAAAAATTTCATTGCTCTATCTCATTTCTATCGACAGTCCTTTGATTTTGTCTCCGATTTGGACGAAAGGTCCCACTGTGCGCCGCGCCGCGCCGGCCGATAGTCCGATCGTAGGATTTTAAACAAGTTATTAAGGATGAAAGAGACAAATTTTGCGGTACCGATTGTCGCAAGCACAAACAAGAGGATGTTGTATTGAAATGTTTGATATTTAATTAAAGCTCGTCGAGCGTACACATGGTGGCTGACCTCTAGGTTCGATCGACGGACTGGTTCGACCTTAATCGTGACGGGAAGTTTCGTGACCGATACAGATACGGATTCAGCCGCGAGATACGTTCGTAGCATGTTCGCTCAGAACGATGCTCTCGGCGTGGG
The DNA here is from genome assembly GCA_028455765.1 of Lasioglossum oenotherae. Lineage (NCBI taxonomy): Eukaryota > Metazoa > Arthropoda > Insecta > Hymenoptera > Halictidae > Lasioglossum > Lasioglossum oenotherae. The sequence continues at coordinate 10,818,784 of CM052296.1, forward strand.
CGTACAGAGTTCATTCGCGTCATTCATGACTTCGGAACACGAAGCTTCAAGGCTGCAAAAATCCTTGGAACATAGAGTCGATCGTTGATTATTCATCATCACGATCGGAATAACGTTCGCGTAATCGAATCTATGGAACCTTTCCTTCGATCGACTTACTCGAAGGTCGAGCTCATGTTAGGGTAATGGAACTCTGTGATGAGAAATGTTCGGGAAAAAAATCATTCTTGGAAATATTAATGACGAGGAAGCGTTCCTCGATATAGAGTTACGGAGTCTGGTTAGAACACCAGTGTACATCATCTTATTGTTAGTCATCGACTCTGATCCAATCAGCGCTCCGATATTTTTCATGTCATAGCCAAGTTGCGGATTTTATTCTTTTTATGGCGAAAATAATCGAGTAAAATTCGAAATAGCAGAAACATGAAAAGAATTATTTCTCCCCTTTTGATAATCCCTTTTTAGGATTTTCTAGGGATTTCCAGAGTTAGCGGTAGCGCCATTAAAGTTCCAGATAACGTAATTGCGCAAAACGGTGTACGAGAATCGAAAATGCGGAATGCGAAAGAGATAAGCGGAACGAAAAAATCGAAGCAACTTATCAATTGAAAGGAACGAATTGCAAACAACAGAAACGCCAAAGTGGAAGCCTTTCGACTTCCGTATTGTTCTCGTTCAATGCTAATCAGGCGTGGCCGGACGAGCAACAAACATGCAAAGCACACAGAAAGGATTTCCATAACGACGATGGAAGTTGTATTTACGCGGTCGCGAATTCACAGTGGCAGAAATCGAAAAAGAGGAGAGGGCTCATTGTTCCGGTCGAGAGTGGAACGGAGGAACAACAGTATGAAATCGTTCGAGCGAGCAATGAAGAGAAAATCGCTGGGGCATTAACAATACCCGGCCATGCGGTAATTGCGTTTTACGACTCGCGCTTCCTTTTATATCATGCATCGATATCGATATCGATATCGGTATCGATAACGAATTTCGTGGTCGCCTGACTTTTATTCCCACGCGAACATGTGTGCGAACTCATTTCTTTTTCTGGACAGTTTAGTTGGACTCTTTAACTCTCAGACGGCGGACCATTCTTGCAGCTATACAGGATGTTCGCGATAAATTCGACCAGCGTGTTTCTCGTAAACGGCAAGTAAGTATTAAAAATAAAATGGAAGGTGTCGATGTAAAAGCAAACTTTAAGAACAATTTTCTTTGGTATAAAGAATTTTTTCGGCGAGTTTCTATTACAAATGTCCACCGATCCAGAGATGTAAATTCACCCGGAGAACGGATGATCATTAAAGTATGACCAAGAAAATAATAATTGCCGGGCGAGACTTTGAAAATCGCACGCGCGATGTAGCTATAATTATGCCGATATCGGAACGCGTGTGAAACGATGTCAAGCGGCCGAAAGGTAAGCGCGGATGGAAAAGAAGTCCGGAACGGTTCAGTTGGTTCGATCAAGAGACACGGTCCCGAGCATATAAGACCGGATTGACGACCTCTTACTCCTGTTTTGGCTCGAGCCGGCAAAGAAGAGACCCGGTGACCCAGAACTTGGGAAAGCGAGCCGCTGCGCTGCGCTGGAAGGAACGCGGCTGTTGTAACGCGTAGCCGTAGCCCACTCCTCTCGAGACTCGAGACGATCTTGCGCTCTAATTGCACGTGACGCCTTGCAGAACTGCAGAAACTTTCATCTCTGCTCGGAACTCGATGGAAGCGACTGTGCCTCCTCCGATTGCCTCGATTGCCCCGATTGCCTCGAGCGGTCACTCCGTCATGTCGGCGAACGGTCATCGTTTCCTGCTTTCCTTCTGACCACCGATAAAACGATCCTCCAACTCCCTTCCTTTTCTTTTATTTCATTCTCGCGGGGGCATTCTGCTTTCGAACTTTCACAAAATACTTTTTGTATTCCTTATGTTATATCGTAACATCAAATTCAATTACATTCAGTCGATTAAGTAAGCAAACGAACACGTAAGCTGCATTTCTGTTGAAATTAGTCTTCGCAAATGATATTTTAACTGTTTTAATTAACGCGAGTCTCTCCGATACTCGATCTCTTATGTTAGTCCAGTCAACGAAAAGTTGTAGAGGGAATTGGAAGGAACACAATTTTTAACTTTGGGTCTTTGTTTGGACTAGTGAGGAGGTAAACATACTAAAAGTCCCCACTCCTATAAGGTGAGCGGGGTGCAGAGGGCCACGTAGAAGGTCCCCTTTTTCCTAGTTTCCGAGATATCCGCGCTCAAAGTTCACTAATTGTGCTGAAGAGTGAGCTAGTCAAATAAGGCAAACATTTCTTTTTCACAATTAGCGTACTTTGAGCGCGGATATCTCGGAAACTATGCGAGATAGCGAAAAACTGAATCGAATCAATCTTGTGGCGCATTTTGTCAGCTTTAATTTTGTATAGAATGATCTTATCGCTAGGATGCATAGTTTCCGAGATATACGCGGAAAACAGAAAAAGGGGACCTTCTACGTGCCCCCCTGTAGCTCGCTCACTTCCTGGGAGTAGGGACTTTTAGTATATTTAGTTTACCTCCTAACTAGTTCAAACAAAGTCCGGAAGTTAAAAATTGTGTTGCTTCCATTTCCCTCTACGCCCCCCTTATGAGCATTCATTGACTGGACAATTTCGCTGGCTCGATCGTCGAGCGTGTTTACCACTTGACTGGTTCCGAGGGGAATCCCCCAACAGCGCAGCGGTGAGGATCAAATTTTCACAGTTGCGGTAAACACCTTTGCGACAGTTATGGGCATAATACCGTCGTACGAATTGTAGGTGTTACCATCGTTTTCTATCGCTCTTTGCCAACACTCTGGTAGCATTCGTATGACTTTCTATGAACACTGGCCGACTGGATCCACGCATTTATACGTCAAGTTTTTTGCAATTATCTCGGAAACTAAAACTATAGTGGAACTAAAAGAATACTGACCTTGACAATATATATTTCGAGGTCATAGAAATCGGAGAGGAGGTAAATCATTTACACATTCACCGGTAAACTAAACTTTCTAACATCTAAAAAACATCCAAGCCGTTAGATGTTTGGATACATTTAGCAAAAGTTATTCGTTCTAAATGAAAGTACGAATACTTTTTGTACTGATTGTATGTGAAAATTAGAGCAGAGACCTTTAAGCAACATTTTGTATTTCATATCCTTGGTCAACTATTCGTTTCGTACATATGTCGGTGGTACGGCAATAGACCTCGGTATACACACTGCGTTGTAGTACTGCTATAATAATTTGAAATATACACATGTGATCCTGTCCGCGGCAACGACCCATACGACTCGGAGGAAAGTAATAGTAACCGGATCGGTCAGCATAATACTTGCGAAGAGTTTATGGTTGCGTTCTGACCCTTGGTGAACGAATAACGGTGAAAAGGTTCGAACAAGTATCTGTCGCAGGTGTTCGAAGTTTTGCGAATGCTGTTTAGAACACGGACGTGCATGCACGGAGACCGCTACACACAGTTTCCCGAATGCTAACTTTCAGTGCTGTTTCCAGCCCTTCATAATAGCCATTGGCCATTTTTAAAATATGTCAAACGTTTTCTCAAATCCTATATCATATTAAAAGCAATTTAAAATTGACGTGCCTCGCTAATCATATCTCGCATTAGTGAAAATCAATTGATTTACATGTGTCAATGTTTTTTTTTACTCGTTTTACCATATTCAATGGTGATTAGAAATTAACGAAAAATTATGCAGAATTATTTTAAAAGTTCCAATTTGTTATTACAATTACATTTTTTCTGCTAATTATATTGACTGCGTTACAGAACTACAATAATACTAATAATAATAATACATAACTACAGAAATACATACACTTTTGTTCGGCTAACTTCTACCTTTTGGAACACTGTGCTCTGTTAACGTGTAAACTGTTTCATAGCGGTACTGTGCAAAACGTGTTTTACCTTTGATTGTAATATTTCTTTTGACATCCAAATATTACATAGTTACTCTGAAATGGAACTAATTGCATTTGCGTGTTGATTTATCTTGAAACTAGCGTGATACTTTTTCTGCATCCGTGATTACGAATTAATTAGACGGAAATATTAGCTGTCGAACCGGTTGCACTACAAAAATGGTTTTGTAAACCTGCTTAACCAGTGGCAGTATTTGTTGTTTCATTTGTGTTTCCTCTAAATATTTCACCTATTGTCTTATCTCTTCTGTTTTATTCTATCCTAATTATATTTTAACATTTTAATTATCATTATCGCTATAAAGTTCAATTTCATTTTCTTTATCTATAATCTCATTATTACTATAATATTATCGCCAAAAATTTCAATATAATTTTCTTGGCCTATAATCTCATTATCACTGTTGTCGGTATAAAGTCCAATTTCATTTTCTTCTGATTCACTTTCTTCGTGCTCATACATCTCGCCATCCACTTGATTGCGTGCGATAAAGTTCTATGACAAAACATCGATAAATCTATCTAAATATCTAATAAATTATAGGATACTTTTCCACTTTGAGAAGTATTACATATACAATGTACCAGTGAAAATGTCTGGTATTAGTATAAGTAGCCATTATACAAAATTATTTTGATCTTGAATAAACTAAAGAAAAATCAAATTCATTGTACTACGTCTTTAGTTATCTCTGTAAAAGTCATTACATCATTGCGGAAAGAAAGCGTAACATGAAGTAAGAATTTTTAAATGAAATTTGTTATGAAATGTTAATTCGTAATTCGCTACGAACTCGACATTAAACACCTAAACGTGTTAAGGAAGAACGATGGAGCATAGGATTGAATCATTTCGATATAATAACGGAGTAAAATCTGAAGGTGTGCATCAGCGGATGCGCAAATGGTTCCATGCAAAATGTTTACGTCTCGTCGAGAAACTGCTTGAATTATGTATTACGGGATGCTGGGCAGAACCCAACCCAACCGTCATCGATCGAGGAAGTCCAAGCGAAAAAAGAAATTCGAAAGAGTTGTTGAACAACTTTCGCGAGATATACTACATTATACGCATCGAATATGTAGGTCGTGATCGAGAGGCTTCGGAAAGATCATCTCGAAACGTGAAGGTATCCAACATGGAATGTTCCGAGGCACGCACCTGTGTAACTTTCAACCGTTCTGTGTCACGTTAACCCCCAATTGGCGACGTTGAGTTTCACAAACCACAGAAACAATTTTTAACCACACCATAATCTGGCTTTATTCGTTGTAACTGGAATTTGATATCCTAAATTTTGATTATCACAGTGATGTTGTAAAATAATTTGTTGAAATATTTTATATTGTTAGGGATTTGTGAGAACCCGATGGTCGGGACGAGTCGAGAAGAGGTCGAGTCGGGTCGGGTCGGGTTCCCGAAAATTTCGAGAATATGATATAAGACACTCTTTAAAAGAATTCGTGATGGACAACATTCTTTCAATTTCGAAAACATCTAGAATAAAAAATCCGAAACTATGAATGTGTTCATTAAAATGAATATAAATGATTTGCGGGAATACCGATAAATTCGAGGATCCCGATCAATTCGAGAATCTCGAAATTTTCGGGTACCCGTCCCGATCCCGAAAAAATTTCGTGTTCCCGACCCGACCCGATATTTCGGGTTCTCGCACACCCCTATATATTGTAAACAGTGTGAAGCAAAACACCAGAAATTAATGATTACCACCTTTATAGTTTAGGAGGTAATTTATAATACACTGTGGAATGAACCAAATTATACTAATTTATTTTTATAAAAAAATGTTTATAATTAAATTTATCTTTTTTAATTTTAAATTTGTATAATAGATATCCAATGCAACGACCGTGAAGTGGAAGTAGATGAATTCTCCCCCCCCCCCCTCAAGGCATATGACCTTGAATAATGACGTCCAGTTTTACCACATTTTTCTGCCCGTGTTTTCTTTTTATTAAATTAATATAACGACGCTGTACCGTTAATTTCATTGCGAATCCAACCGGTCAGAACCGACCGCGATATATCCATTAACAATTTTTTTGAATAAAATTTTCCTCTCCAGACAAAGTCATCGATATCAAATCAATTGCTGTAAGACATCCGTTCTCTTAATATCCTCAAATACAAAAGTTTGTTGATCAATATAGGTTTTATAAGTAAGAACCCTTACTTGTAAAATCTAAAAGGACCACATATTTATGCGCAAACACGAAGTAGGAACTGTATAAAAAATATATGAAGAAGCATGCACGATCTCCCGATGTATACAATTAATGTAGCGGTAATCAAATATTCGCACAGGTGTTAGCGTTTAGGAAGTAGAGGTAATTTATTTGAGTATTTGTCTATTGTGTTAACTACGCAAACAAATAAAATAAAATCTAAGATGTAAATAAAGTATAAATATCAATTTCACGCGCGATTTTAAAATTTCATTGTATTATCTGTATTGTATAAGTGAACAAAAAATTGTAATGCTTTGGTAGTTTCAAATGAAAACTAGTTCTCTGCTGATAGAATGTTGCATGCAACCGGTATCGTAGGACATCTTAACGTAAATGGGAACGCTGTTTTTCGTAGCGCCTTCTTCGAGATGTACAGTCTACCGCAAAATTATAAAATGCTCTGTATTTCTAATCTCTCTCAATACTCAACATTATACATTTCTACGTATATATTGTACAAATATTTTATGCAACAGATAGCTTTACAAGAATTATTTCTTCCTGATTAATGCGTTAATCAATTCTTGTTTATTGTCGAACATTTTAAATTTAAATATCATAGATCTTGCACATCAATAGGCCTGCGATTTCTACACCACTTCCACGAAAAATGTTGTTTACCAGGTTTCAAGGTCAAGAGAGAGAGAGAGAGAGAGAAAGAGTAGAGGTCAAAGTACATATTTTACGAAATAGGTTTGTGTAACTTTTAATCGTAAACAAATAAGAATTCACTATTTGTTCTAGAAAATGCTAAAACATCAGCTTGCTAATTATGTATGTTTGATGTAGTTTATTTAGTGTTAACGTAACTGCTTGAGGGCAAATGAGCATTTATAATAGGGGGATCGGGGCTCTAAGTTCTGATTTGAAGAAACATGTAAAATGAAACAAGTTACCTCTGGAATGTTCAGCCCCGGTCTCTCCTACTAGATGAAAACAGCTTAGAATAATTAAAAACGTTTTCCCCCAAAAACACAATCGTATTGCAAGTTATAGCAAAGGAGCGTCTTGTGTCTTCTTATTAGATGACGTGTCGCATACATGTCCACCAGCCGGCGCGACCACAAAGAGAATCGATCTACGCGATCGGAATCGATCGAGCGACCATTTAAACACAAACGCAATAATTATCAGAGTCCTTAACGGCCATTCGCGTATCCCAGGTTGCCATGTATACCCAAACGAGGTCGCTAAATCGAAACGCAGCACGGCAACAATAAACACACGGAACCGTCCATTCTTTCCTGGCGTCGCATGTCGTCCGTATAAAATTGCGTCGGACGCAAACGCGGTTTATGGCCTAGAATATAAGCGGACCGAGGGGGATCAAGGCTGACAAAAAGATCGTTCGGAGTATACGAGCATTAAACGGTACAATTAGCAAGAATTTACGATCGCCGGTGATTCCTGGCCGGAGGAGGACGCCGCGCCGCGCCGCACAGTTGGACCAAACGACCTGACGCCGATCAAAAATCTATAATTGACTACAACTATTAATTTATTAACTATTTATTTATGTCTTAATGCTTTAACAAATTCAATATTGTTACGTAAAATTTAGATATGACAAAGTTTCTAAATTTCTAGAGAACATTGTGTTTCAGTTTATGAATTGCTTTCAGGCCTTCTACAATATCGCAATTGCTAAACGAAGTAACACAAAGAGGAAAGCAATGTTCGCCTTCGAGGAGCTTTGTCATTATACATGCTTCAGGTCTTGGAAAATGAATATCCGATAATAAGATGAATATCTCAATACTCGGTCCATCAGTAACACTAAAATGAACAGAAATGTATAAAGCAGAAGCAAAATTAGAAATTCTCGATCGCCGTCAGGTCGTTTCGTGCCACCGTGCACCGCGGCGGCGCGGCGCGACGCGCCACCGACAGACAAGCGTGAAACGCTCGCGCGATATTAGGCGGCCGATCGCGAATCCAGCAACAGCGGCTCGTTAACCACGCGAAGTTTAATGACTGTAATTTACGTCGGACGCGGGCACAGCTACGCGTAATAGGTCCGGCCTGTTTCGTTTCCGCGTTCGTTCGTACATCGTCCGACAATGTACGACGCGGCTCGTTAGCGGCTCGCCCGCTAATTGTATCGAACTCCATTGTTTGAGTATCCGTAACGAACGCTACACCCGATCGCGCTAACCCGGCTTCCACGTTGGAATTTCCGGACGGGAAGAAGGAGTCGAGCCTGGGAAAATGCGCAGCCATCGATCGACGTCTTCGAACGAAACTGGAGCAGATCGCGCCTCGCCGCGCCGCGTCTCCGATCATTTCTAACCGCGAAACCCGTTCGGCTCTACCGGACATCGACGATCTGCTACGAGGTACAAACGTATTTCGATGTTTCAGTTTTTCGAAATAATTTCTCGTCGAGAAATGTGATACAGGTTTGCTCCGATATACCTAAGGCGAAGGCTCCGTGTTTAAAATCCTACGATCGGATTATCGTCCGTACTTTGCACAGATTTTTTTTTAATTATTTGAAACAACTCCGGGGAGTGTCGTAAAGACAATTTTGACAGGAGTAAATAAGAGCCACCCTATTATACGCGTTCTGCTAATATTTTAATCTTTCAGCATCAAGGTTAAAGTTTCAACTACTAAAATATTACACATTTGAAGAAATAATAGAAGCAACTATGGGTTCGCGTAGACCCATCATCCGCCCTTTGAGTTAAGCTCCGCCCTGAGATTAAAAAAATGAATAGACGTCTTTTAGGTGCAGCACAATCGTTAAAATCAATTCGAATTAATAATTTATAATTTTCTTTAACCGAGAGAAATCTAACCCCTAATTTCAGACATTTGCGCGTGGGGCCCTCGAGATCGAGAGGGCCCTCAATGGGACCCTGAATTTACTCAATGTAAATTCGGGGGAACATGGCTTGAATAAAACGCTGCCTATAATTTCTATTGGGTAGCTTATGCGATTTAAACAACGAGTGGGAAAATGAAAAGTGTTCGATCAGCGGTTTCCCAACGAAGTGTAAAGCGCAACAGACTAATAAATTGACTTTTTTCGAACTGTAGTGCTGCGGCACGTTTTTTGTATCTTTAAATGGCAACTGAATTATCCAGTTTGTAGAACTTGTTTCCATCCCAACATGACGTACGGGAACTTCTTCGGTGGTTGTTCAAACGTTTACAAGATTCCATAGATGATGGCGAAACCGTAAAAGGCGCGAAGGGTTCGTACGTTCAAACTCCTAGGAAAAACCTTAAAGCAAAGTTTACGAGTGGCGAGACTGCGAAAAAATCGCTGATCCTGCACCAGTTTCATGGAACACTTTGAACAACACCTTAAAACCATTATCATCGTTTCAACGGTTATTCCGTGGGAACAATAGGTACTTTCTACCAAGACTCTCTGTTGCAGTTAATTCTCTATATGCCGTGTTAACACAGTTCTCGTCAAGTTACAGATCATTTGTTCAAATATCATGTTGTATTAATGACCTTCCTTTGACAGCATACGCGAATGTCAAGGTCATTGAAGGTGGATCACCTGAATCCCAGTTTTAACTTTTCCAATTCTCGTCTCAAATATAAAACCATGTTGCATAAAAAATATAGAAACCATTTGGTAATAAATCATTAAACAACCATAATAGCATTGAAAAGGTAAGGTACTTACTATTCTTAATGGTGTATTTTTGTCATTACAAAATTGTATATTGTAATTTATAAACTATGTACGATACATTACGGGAGAAGGAAATGTCGCTCTTCTAATTTTGCTAAAATAATTCATGCAAACACAAATTGGCACAAGTATCTATTATACGTACATATATCTGACGGCACGAACAGGTATTTTAAATAATTAATGGCCGGTGATTCACCCATATCAGCGCGTCTACTTCAAATTCATTTTGCACAAAGCACGCGCGCTATACCGATTCCCCGATCTAAACATCGTCCATCAACCTTAAATACTGTTACGCGGATGTTATGCATCAGATTCAATTTGGCCTGCGTGGCTCGGCGCGGCTCGGCGCGGCTCGACGCGACTCGGCTCGGCGTATCTGAAAAATGATTATGGCGGAATTAATGTGACAAGTGTCCGCGGCCGCGGATGATCGTTCGCTCCCATTTAATATGGCGAACGACCCGTGTCCGACATATTCGCGGAATCGGAGTAGAACATCGACGCAAACGAACCGGCGAACCCGTTCGAACATTTGTTTTCGAAACTGTTACCGACAACCGACGCGCCTCGCCTCGGAACAAGGCTGATGATAATTATGAGGCCGAGAAGAACTCGATTAAAGCCCTGTCGACCAGAACTATCCTGGACAAAACAGTTCTAAGCCATTCGACTGGCTTACTTTGCCAACGGACCGCGGAAGAGACTCCTAGTTTCTCCTAAAAATTACTTTTATTTCATTTCTTTCAGTCTTTTCGAATTTCTTCCGATCTCTTCTTTACGCGAACTAATTAGTACGTTGAATGTCGTGGGGAGTCCACCCGTGAATGCCACTGAACATCAATTTATTTATTAACAGGTTCGCCAACCACCACAGATATCCGGTCGCTGTTCAGACGACACATATGCTTTAAACAATAATAACTTGTGTACCGGGATCGAATAGGATGTGAATCTTGCGTGATCGCATAGAGAAAAGTACGCTGAATATAATGGTTGAAATATGGAAATATCAAATGATTGCAAAAGTTCATACCCGATTTGAAAATAAAATTCAATGGTTAAAAGTCAAAGAATACAGAATACAGCTTTATTAATCAATTATGCATATATGTAGTCACCGTTATTTTCTACAATTAGAAAAGAATGGTGACTATGTATTTTTTATTTTTGCACTCCGTCGTGCAATACCGTCCAATAAATTGAAATCGTGTGAATTTGAATGTGTACTATCTTTTTGTCCCGGACTGTAGTATTTCATCGAGATAAATCAGTTGTGTCGAATATTAGAAACCAGAACTACGACTTGTTGCTCCATTAGCCCATAAAGTTTGATCATTTTCTCGGTTTCCGGGTTTCCTGACTGTCCTTGTTAGCCCGGAGACTGCGCAGGGATTATGGGAAAGGGATTCTCGCGATACGTGGTCCGCGGTGCGATAAAGGGCTGAAAAGCAAGGTTCGTGATGCCCTAGGAGGCAAATCGTGGCTGGAAAGGGACTGGGCAAACCCGGAGTTGCGCTATAACCAGCGTTCTCGGGTGGAAGCAAAGGTTCGATCCCCCCGTGGTCGGACTCGTTTGGATTCTTTTCGCTGACCATCTGCCTGCATATCCTAAAACGAGGCCGATCGACCATTAATTCCGATACCCTTCCCCTCCCATCGCGCGGGACGCGACGCTGGCACTGTTAACGTCTTCGCGCGCGTATCGTTTTCATCTTCGTGCTTCCGTCCTGGAATGCGTTGGTCTAGGGGACCCCCGCCGATTTATGGCGTCCTCGCTGCCACGTAGCTGACCCCTAACACTCCGCGAAGACCAGGCGACCAGGCAATCACGCGACCAATCCCAACGACTCATTGCTGCTTGCCTTCTTAATCCTTCTAGGCTAGAATTATGGTAGCGACCCTTTTCAACCCATTAATTTTTCTCCCAGACACTCGGAAAACGGTCGATCGATAAAGAGGAGTCGTCCAACGCCGGGCCATAGTATGATGGCAGGTTACTACACATTTAAAATTAAAAGGTAAAATTAAGTATATATTTATTCATAAAATTGAATAATTTTTTAGGTTACCTATCAAGTTACTGAATAATCCTACGAATAAATATCTTAACTTTATCTATAAATTTTTATTTAACAACGCTACGAATTTTCTATCACAGCCCAATATTTTAATTCAATTTCATAATATTTTGTTATAAATTTTTACCAAGTTATACATATATTGTATACATATACGTGTATATATATATATATATATATATATATATATATATATATATATATGTATTATTAGTATATTTACCGATACCTTCTGTATTGCGAAAGTGGACGGAAGTAAGTGTGGTCGAAAGCTTTCTGCTGTTCCTCGTCGCCACGTGATGGCCGATGGGTAAAAGTGTTTCCCGAACGCTCACAAGGTACAGGGGAAAAGCCTTTCTTCGAAACGCATAAATTCAACGTGTTGATGCGTCCTTAGCGATTCAACCGTAACTCTATCATTTTTATTGCTTATACGCTTGGAACTCGACTGAGCGAGGAATGCTCTTATGTTAGATACAAGAAAATTTACTATGGGAAAATAAAACTTTCCCTTGACTCGCAGACTGCTACGGATACTATGATATATTCTGTTTTTACAATAAGATTGTATATGTATTTATGCGAAGATTGATTTATATAACATACAACAGGCATACAGTGGCCGGAATTTCTATAAAGTCACTGTGTATTGTGCCCGTGCGAAATCAATACAGGTCTGTTTATGTACTTCTTTAAGGCCTGGTTTACGTTGCGTTTTTGTCCAGAAGAGTTTAAAAGTTGTTGCACACGTCTTATTGTTACTGGGAGCTCCAATTCAGCTCAAAATTGTGCTGCAGTTTTCCTTTCCGTAGCCGCAGATCTCATTAATAATGAATGTCGTCTCTTTGACAATATTTTATTACCACCTTTAAAATGATTTTTTCCGTAATTTTCACGTAAATTGATATAATTATTAATCGCGGTATATGACCGATTAATTTTTTTCTTAGCAATTGTGCGATTAGAGCAGCTCATATCTTTATAAGCATCGATTGAAGCTTTTTCTTCACTTGTTAGTACTTTTCCTCTCGGCATTCTCATACACGTGAATCAAATTATAACAAACAGGATTTCTTTGAGTTCTGAAACCATTACTTTTAGAATATTCGCAGTTTTCCGTAGTTCTCTGCTCATTGTCAGAATACAGAGAAACACTAAGTGACTTTATAGAAACTACGCACTTGTGTTCTGGACCACACAGAAAAAAATCAAAACAAACGTAAGTAGTAAACATAGCGGTCTAGAGTACGCAGTCCCTCTATCCGAGTGTCTGCAAGATATTTTAAAAATATCTATTAAAAAGAAGATGACTTTATAGAAATTTCAACCACTGTACGTATATATGTAATACACTAGGGTGAACCTTATTTTTCAACTATGAAATTTTCAGCACGTATGGTCCAATATTAAAAAAGTTATCCCTTTTTTTAGAGCGTTCAAATGTTAGTGGTAGTCACTGCATATTCCCATTCGTGTAAAATTTCATATTTATCTCAACTTTAACGTCAATGTGCCACGTATTCTCCTCTTATTCGATTAGCTTCATCTTTTGCAACAACTATTTTCGTACCCAACGTCACAATTTGGGGGCGGCTTCTACTTCAAATGACCTTAGGAACCACCCTTTTCAAGAATATACAACGTTTTCGGAACGCCTTGTATTATACGAAAAGGAAAGAAAACGTTCAACTACAAGGATGAAACTCATTTAACGATCTTAGATATCCTGTGTTGCTTGAATAGAATGATTTATTTTGACTATATGAAAAAGATGAAGTCTACGCAGAGAATGAAAGTAGAATAATTGAAAGTTCTCTTTTTCAGGCACCTGTAAATGTTCCCAACATATTTTAATACGCGACTTAATTGAATCTAAAATGTTGTAGTGAATAAGGCATTGTGTGTACATTATTATCTGCTAGCTAGTAATTCGATTATTCGAAACTGCTCCGTAAATGAGAGCAACTTCCTCACAGATGAAACCCATCTCCATAATAACAGTCTCTGTGCCCGCGCAGCATTGTAACTTTGTTGCATTTACATCCGGGTGTGCATCTACACGATGCCGGATACAATCGTCTTTTGGTACCCTCTAATCCTGAGTATCAGATTTCTTCTTGGGTAGAATGCAAAATTTGATTACTGCTTCTCGATGCGATCCTCTTACGAGGCACGCCTCTCTCTCTCTCTCTCTCTCTCTGCTTCGCAGAAAACTGTGAAAGTACTTTCATCTTTGGCTGACCAATGCTGGGTCCGTTTCAATCCGCAAACCACGGGGTGTCCTATTTGAAGCGAACCATTCGAATATCTCTGATATTATTAACGATATCAGGAAATGTTTAAAGCAAAAGTCATATGTAGACAGCGAATTTTATGTACTTACGCGACCCAAGATCGGGTCGTAATAAACAATAAACCGTCAACAATCAGTGAGTCGAGCCGTCACTCGGTCATCACCTTGGGTCAAGAAAGGAATACGGTTAACATATGGGACACCATATGTGTACCAGGCGGCTCACGATGGTTGGCCGTTTACCCGAGCCCGCGTAAACCAAAGCGAAGTACGGCGAATCGGGAAAGTGACCTGCCTATAATAATTAGCAACACCCTGTACATAAACGATAACAAATCAAGTCGAGTGAAATGTATTGTAATAAACAGAGTGTTGTATATCTTTATATATTTTTAGTATTTCCACGTAGGTATACAATAGATAAAACGATATTTACACAAAAACTGATGAACCTTTTAATTTATTTTCGAAAAATCCGAATACACATCAGGAGCCTGAATAATATTCTTCCAGCCCTATTATTATGTAACGATGAATGATGCTCTTTTGCCATTAATGTAGTATTCTTTGCTAAAAATAAGTGTCGACAATTAAGCTCGAGATGCGAGTTTTACATTAATATTTAATAAATGCTGCTTCGATAATACACGATACATAATTGATTGCTAAGTATAAAACATGTGTGTTATTACATACAACGGTTAATATTACGTCAACTGCAACCGTTTCGATTAACTGAACACACAATGAACGCTCATTGTAGACCAGTTCGTTGCACTTAATTGCGTAGAGTAATTGCACGGAACAATTTAAAGCGGTAAATACTTCAATACTTCGGTCTATTATTGACTTTGAATACGCTCTATCACTAAATATGTAATCTATTTCTAATTTTAGACTATTGAAACTTATGTATATCAACATTGTGTCGCACAATTTCAGGATCTAGTGTTACAATAACGTTCAATTTAAATGATTGAAATGAAATTCAGATTTTCCGCAACAATTTAAAAACATAAGTGTCAATTCAGATGTACTTGTTCTTTTAAGAAGTTTCATAATGTAACAATGATAAACATTGATTTAACCCAGAGTTTTACCCGCAGTCTGCCGATTCCACCGAATAAAAAGGGCGGAGATTCCGACGAAACAACGCCGTGTAAACCAACTCGAGATCTTATTTCCAGCTTCCACTTCCAGCGATCCATGTAGGGTTCGGTTGAAACAGTGTTTCTAGCTGGTTGTCGGTGTTATTAGGTTTCGATCAGGTTGCCTCATCCGAGCAGCCTCTTCCTGGATCGGCACGGTCCTTCAAGGATACTTCCTCGTTTCTGAAGCCTCCAGGAAAATCACCTCGTCCCCCTAATTAATCACCGCCGCGCTCGCGTTCAATTCGTTTCAACTAACGGCAAGAACGAACTGTAACGAGGCATTCAGGCATCGGCAAACGTCCATGAACTCGCGGATCTCGCAAAACAAATATCAATCAGACCAGCTAACGTACGATTCGTCTATAATTGAGGAGAGATCGTGAGAAATAGGAAACCGTCGCGCGTCGCGTCGTCGCTGTATTTGTACGCACCAAGAAGAATTCACATACTAACAATAAGACTTCGTTCAACGATGAGAATAGAGGAACTTGTTTCATCTTGCAAACTAACGTTTCTTATCGTTATAAGTGTACAGTAGGGTGGACCTTATTTTCCAACTATGAAATTCTGAGCACTTGACTTCGATGCACTTGACTTCCTTGGTTAACTTAATCCTCGGCCCATACCGTTGCTTGGTCTTAGAAGTCCTTAGCATGACGATCTCATTCCGCCAGACCGCAAATGGCAAAAGAGTGTATAAGTTGTAAAGTATCATATTATATTAATTATACAAGATTCGCGTTAATTACAGAGCCACGCTGCGGCGGATATCCAGTTCAAAATTATCATGAAAATAATAACGTATAATACGAAGCTATCATTAGATCCCGTCGCGTCGCGTCGCCTCGGCAATAAGCCGGCTAGCCTGAATCCAATTATTATTATAAAAATACGTTTCCATTAAAGCGATCGCGACTAGCAAAACTTCCGTCGGATTCCTTTTTCTGGCCCTTCTGGCCTTTCTGACTTTTCTGGCAAAAATCAAAGAAAATAAACTTCCGTGTTATTATACAATGTGATCACTGCGGGAATTTTGTTCCCAAAACGGGCACTCCGACGCACTGCACTGCACGGCACGGCGCGGCGCGGCGCCAACTAACCCAAACTATCCAAAATTTTTGTAGAATTTATGTTTTCCCAAGTTTTTCATTGAAATTGTTTTTATTTTTTTGGCCCTGCCTAGACCCTGTGCTGCAGACTATGAAGCCCATGCCTAGTTCCGTCGCTGCATTTTGCTAATGTTTGTTCGATGCTACCAGAAGATAGTGATTAATCTCGATGGTAATCATGCGAGATCTTTGTTTAACCGTTTGCAAGTTAATCAGTATAATCCATAGCGTTTCCGGCTTAGCAGACGCCGCATTTATATCGGTGCGAAGTTTATTATCGATAGTCGCAGAAACAATGTGAATTAATGGAGCGATTGTGCCTAAATTGATGCCCGCTCCCTTTTAATGAACGTGCGAACCACGCAACGCATCAACTAAATAGCGGTGGCTAATCAAAGCGCATGCTAATCAGCTTAAGCCTTACGTATCCTGCAGTATTAACACGTACGATCATGTTTGCTCTGATACGCGCTAACAACTGCATTGTGCACGACACAACTCTCTGTTAGTTTAGGGTAGTACACCATGTATGCCGAAATAGCGAAGAAACATCTACCGTATAATACATATGATATCATCGTTTCGTCCTATCTAATAGAGGTATCTACCAAATAAGCTTTTCCTTTATAGATATATTGTTTGTTTACGAACAACTAAAATATATTCAAATCTTTAGAATAATCCGTATTCGGTAACATGTAAACTTCAACTTCAGATAGCTCATTTATTACATTTACTGGCGGACAAAAATATTCGCACAGTAATGTGTGCAGTATGTAATATGAACACTTCAAAATTACCACTTGCTTCAATATTTCTGCCGAAAATTAAATTAAAAATACAATGGTAACATGTATGGGAAAAAGTTGTTCACAATTATGCCGCCTTTATCGTATTTCAAGGTAATTGCCCGTTACTTGATTACCCGATGTAACGTTCACATTACATAGTGGTATTCCAGCTAGGGGAGTATATATAGATAAAGTCTTCATTCTGTAATCGACCAATCAACTTAAACAGAAATTTAAAGAATTAGAGTCTTAATGAGAGATCGAGCGAAGTCTTTATTAGCCCAGCCACCGCGAAAATAAAACACAGACGTCGAACGGTAAATGGTTCCCTTTCGTTCTAGAGTGGAGAACCCCGGCGCGGCGTGGCGGCGTAGATCGTGCACGATCTCGATTCTCGATCTTGACCGTGAAAAGTTCCCGCTACATAGAGCAAGGCGGTAGTGTTGCGAACTGGATCGATGCGTTTCAACGATATCGCAAAATAGAAAGTACTTGGAATTGCAAAGCGACCGCTAGCGGGCCGGGGCCGTTTCCGCGAGCAAGCGAGCGGGTGTCGTTTGTTAGATCGTGCCCGCGGGAATCTGGACCGTCATCCGTGATCTTGATTCGTCCGAAGAGAAGTCGGGCCCGTCACCGTGTAATTTTTCGAATTGCTAACTCGCGATTGTCCGTTTCCGCGAGCTCGGTACCCACGATCGCTCTATGAACAATGCGGGCACCGTAGATTCTTATGCGTCTCGCGTTCTTGCGATCGACTCCTAAAAGATAAATAAGGTAAGGGAGGCTGGGGCTAAAAGTTCCGATTTACAACAAATGCATAAAATTATGTAGAAACAGTATGTTAGGTATTCGCATCTTTAACGGGTAATTTATTATTATGTTTTACTTATTGAAATTATCACTCTTATTAACACTTTACCTACCGGAAGCCTATTAATATCATAGTATTTTCAATAATTGTGCTGTACCAAAAGAAAGCATAGAAATTTTCTTTTACATTGCAATCTTAAATGAAACTATTAGATGACGTTATTGAGGGTGACCTGTTAGTTCACAATGAAAATTGCTGTTGCTATTGAAGGTTCCATTAAAAAGTATTTAGCCATGTCCCACAGATGTTTCTCGCGATTGTTTTAATTACTTTTTTCATAAAATAGTAAGTGTATAATATTATACTATAACAATATAATACTTTTTGAAAACTTAAACACTACTGATCATCTAAAAAGAGTCTAATTATATTACGTTCTCGCGGAAAGATCTGAAGATTGCTAGAAATAAATGTATTTGTTTACGTTTGCAGGTCACGCGAGCATGAACTGCTATCGGTAAAATGTAAATCGGTAAAACGTTCGGTTTTGTTACGGGTACTACTTTCCCGAGGTCATGGCAAACGCTTGATCCCCTCTGATCAACGAGGATTGTACCATTTCCGTTTCTGTTCGCCATTATTTGTAGGACAACATAATTCTTAACGTGTCTACATGGAATGCGCGACGTGACTTCCTCGTAGTCAAGGTAAAGATCAGGAATACTTTATGGGTGCCCGTTTCATGGGGGAACGATCGTAAGTATCTCGCTTATAGAAAAGAGCGAACATAAATAACAATAGACTTCATCTTTCTAATTTATATCCTCAATTGATTATTTGAAAGGCCTGCTAGCTACGTCTTCTCCTGCGTGAAGAAATCTATTTTAACAATTTCTACCGGAAGTATCTTTACAATTTCAATAATTATAAAATGAAAAGTATCAACGCATTATCTATCAAACCAAATCTTCCAACGTCTCGAAAAATTAGAATCGTTTGTTCCATCTTTAAAAAAGTTATTCCTATTCAAAGGGTGTTCGAATTTTTGTCCACCGCTGTACGTTTTCCCGAAATAAAGTTTAGGCAATCTTCGCTCCGTGTTGTCTCGTATAATGATGATTGAACGTCGTCTGCTATTGTTCCTGGTCGTCGACGTATGGATCCAAGGATATTTGTAATTGATTTCCGGGCTGCCTTGTACAGTAGAATCGTGATAGAGAAGTGCCATGATCGGCAAAAGCCTGAACGACAGGGAAACAGTAATTGTTAGCGCATACAGCGGATAATTTCCGCGTTGGTTGGCGAGATCGCGAACGGAACACCGTAGCACATCCTCGATCTCAATCCTGACCATGAAAAGACCTCGGTGCACATTCCACGCGGACGTATTACGAGTTGTGGCGCGGCGATAGGATCGCGAACTACCAAAGGTGCGAACGTAACTTCGCCGAGAAGTGGAAAGCATATCGTTAATCTTCTTCGACCCATCGTACGTGAGAACTTGACTCGACTCGGCTGTACCCTCTTCCCTTGTCCTCTATTTACTTACCTCGTCTCTCGTATTTACTTATGTAGCTCGTGCCATTACACTCCGCGACAAAAAGATAGCACGCATTCAGATTCACGTGATTTTCTCATTTATTTTCACGCTGCAAGTGAAATTTCCTTCTCTACACTCTACGCTATTTCAACATACGTCTAGCAGCATACATATGTATTTGATGAACTGACTCTCAACAACGTTTCGGTAATAAAGCGACTTTATTACTAGCTAACGATATGCGGAAAACGACGATATCAATAACGCGCGTTACTTTAAATAATATTTCACTTAACATCGAATTTCCAAGTTCCTGTATACTTTAATTCTTGAATTTCTAACATTCTTTTCGCCGAGATTGTTGTTACCGATGAGGCAGCAAGTAGATCGATGCAACACAGGAAATATAGGTAAGTGCTCTCTGAAAGTTACCTCGATTTCTTCGAATTCGATTGTAACTAGAAAGTACGAAGATAGGAAGACGCATGCAGCATCGTGATTTTCATATTTGCTACATTGCTTTCACGAGCAAAGATCACACGTAGAGAACGTCTTACATGACCTCATATGGCTGCGAATCCTTATACATAGAATAGAACTTGATAGAACTTGATAGATCCTTATTCAGAACTCGATAGATTATTATATAAAATTTCCTTGGTCAAAAAATGCTATTCATTTTTCCTAATCTACACGTTTCTTTGCATTTCACATATCTGAACATGCTATAAATGCATGTTGTCTATTCCTTGTCCAACGAGAGGAGGCAGTAAAGTACCAGAAAAGGTAAATAAATCCATGTATATCCAAAAATTATTCATTTAGGAGGTTTCTGTAATTTGATTAGTTGCACGACTATTTTCGAAGTAGCATACCTACATTCTCTTCTATATATATATATGTATATTATATATAATAAATAGTCCGTCTCACGTTTAATTATTGCAGAAACGTAATCAACCTAAACCTGTGTAATTAAAACCAACGACTTCCTTGCTATCCTGTTTTAATTACCACTAGGAAAAGATTCGCGGTGCTTTTGCGTGCCGACTTGTAATACTTTGCTGGTAACAGATAATATAAAGGAGGAACTAATATCTATAATGAAGTAGTTCAGATGTGAACAGTCAACTGCAAAAGTCTTTGTTCATTTGTCAAATTTATATTATCTATGTAGCGTGTATTAATTCAATTCATATTCGAAGCGTTCAGTTCTTGCCGAACTCTGCTTTAAATTTTAAAAAATAATCAGAAAGGCAGTTAAACCGTACACGTGTCTAATAATAATAAAGAATTCGACAAGAAGTAAGGCAAGGACGTAAACTTGTAGTTGAAAGAATGGAATAGTCGCGTACAGCGTGCAGTCTTAAAGTCTTAACTGGGTGAATGGGGATTGTCCCTTCTAATTGCAGTGGCTATTTCACTGAATGCACTCTCGAAAGCAATCGAAAAGGTAGTTGAGTTTCGAAAGCTGATATTACGGTCCGAACCTGAAGCACGAGTATGTATTGCTACATGTATAAACTACATGTTAATCCATAAATAACAGCTTTTCCTCAAAGAAGAGGCAAGTTCCTCTTTTTTTAACGTTGTCAATGCTTCCTTTCACCCTGGAACGTCCGACGATCTTCTCTCACCGGCCTTCGTGAGAAACGACAGGATCGAACTTTCATTTCCATTGAAGGCAGCGTTTATTTGCTGCGAACGATTAATCCATTTCTCCTTCCCGGTGAAATATTTCATTTCGTTTATTTTTCACCGGCTTCTGCTTCCATCCAGACACGTTTCCTTTCACTTCGCGTCGTCGCGCCGCCCCGCGTCGGGGCTACTAGTACCGACAGGTTAATTCACCGGCCTCTCCTATTTTCTTAACTAGAGAGCGTCCGTGATTTCCTTTTTCTCGGTGAACGTCCCATCACCGCATCTCGACCAGCGAATTTCACGTCCGTCACGTATAGTCTGCGAATTTTCATAACTACGCTAATCATTACGGGGAGAGGCTTATTCGGACGCAGTGGTGAGCAGTTGTTATCCAGAATAACGAATAAATTCAATTATTACTTATTATATCGCAAATATATTGGTAAAATTTCATTCAAAAAATAAGTAAGAAATAAAGAAGTTTCATTATTAATATTGTCGCACCGATACGCTACTTTGTGAACTTTGTCCGTGTTTACATGCTATGTATCCTTGTCTACGTTCGGCGCCACAAAAAACTAGTACATATCCGGTCCCGATCTGTCACAGCACAGAACCGAGTATCGGCTTAGATGGGGACTTTACTGTACAATTTTTTGAGAGCTGCTATGAAAATCGAGTAAAATTTATACACACAGTATTTCTACGTCCAAAGGACTACATAAGAAATTTTGAAAACCACAGATTTTGATCTCATTCATTTCGTTAGAAAAAACTGCTGAAATTGATAATTTCTTTTGGTTGCTAAACCGGAAGCTCGCCTTAAGTATTTTCTGATTAGTCGATGATCCTGTTTCGCTCGCTCTCGATTACGATCAAGTGGATGGACTAAAATTTAATGTAAAGTTATGCAATCGTCGGGCCCCGTCGGTTCCCACGGTGCAGGAAACGTTTTCCAAACTGGTCTGACGGCATTGGTATTCATCTCGAAGGAAGTGGAAATCGCGTTACGCGGCACGCGAATTCACGTTCATGGGAAGCGGCTTGAAGCTCGCGCGATATTCGGGAGACCGACCGACCTGGAAGAGATCGCGAGACTTTCAATTCTGTGAACTTTAATTTAACACGCTCGTAACAACCGTTAGTCGCAGTTCCGTCAATAGTCTTCATTAGTTACGATCCTGCATTCGATACTGAATTAACCATTAATCGACTGACACATTTCATTTGATTCGCCGATCAACTAACCTTTCCGAGTCCGATTGTTTTTATTGTATTTGAGAGTTGAGGATGAACAGTATGGAATAGAGAGAGAGAGAGAGAGAGAGAGAGAGAGAGAGAGAGAGAGAGAGAGAAGAGATCGCCGAAGTAAGGTTGTGGTTGTGATACGATGCACGACCACCGACGAAATACGATGTTTCCACCCGCTTAGTCCTCACACCTTTACGATTAAAAATAAATTCATTGCATCTACAAAAATACATTAATGAATATTATTTCCCTTTTGTATAATATGAATTATGTATAATTAAACATCCTTTAATATATGAAAGTCAATAAATGAGTGAACTATGACAGCTATAAAATAAACGAATTTTATGTGTAAATTGTGTTTGTTTTTCAGAAATTAGTTTTTTGGACCGCAAACAAAATTATCGTGCAGCACTGGCTTATACCTTTAACAATATTTAACTAGTTTTGCGTATAATCGAGAAATGTGTATCATCGATGATAAAACACGGACAATCGGTGAGAATCCATCATTGTGACACACGGAAACGTTCTCCTCGTAACGCGTATTTGTTCGTGGTTTCCTGACAGTTCTGAATGAAGTCGATTGTTCTGACTGGAAATGAAAGCGAGCCTAATACTACGTTGCGTTAATTGGTGAATCGAAAGGCATAAGCTTGCTTTTTTACTCAACGGAACAGTTATATGTATATAATAGTCGTAGAACACAGAAATATCTCGTGACGCACTAAAGTTACGAAAAAAAATGAGTTTACAAAAATTGTTCGGTATGAAGTGGGTGGGGTGGAGAAATTTCAAAGAGAAATTGATTTTTTTTAATGGATCCATATATTTTTTGTCATAACACAATAGCATTTTCCAAGACGCATTCAACGACACATATCGCATTATACAGGATATCACATAGGATACAGTTTTATAATTTCTATAAAATTATTCTGTGCAAATACCTGGTTGTAACACTAAATAAAATTGCTTTTCTATCGATGTTATGAATTCGTTCCATTTTTTAGATTGTCCTCAATGAGGATTCTGCACTCTAGACTGATCGCAAAGAGGAATGCTTCTTTGATTGACAATAAGTGGAACATTAGGATCGGGGTCAAGAGATACGAACTTCTCTGAGCACAACGATACATCCATTCTGCCAAGGCAAATTCGTGTCATGTGATAGAAATGTTTAGTACTAACGGTCGCAAAATAACTATGCAAAATGGTGCCTCAAGGTAGTATACATCTTTCGTATAAATGCATATTAATTTATTCTCTTCGTATGAATAAAAATCCCATTCACGCACGCCCACATAACTTAATATACACATTGGATGTTCCATTTGAATAAGTCGTCTCGAATATGTGCGAAAATTGTTAGTGAAAGTAAAAAATATTGCAGATCAAAGTTTAATGGTCTTCGGAGGTGTATAATTTGATGAAAGTAGTTGCTCCGTAGGTGGACACCTTAAGGTCATAAGTACAGGGCGTATAAAAAGTAATGGTCATCCGTCCTAGAGATAAATCTACACCTTTGGATCTCTCTCTCTCCTGAACAGTCTAAATAAGTTCTTTTTCTGCTGAGATTAATTTAAATAAATAAGAGAATATGGAATCATTTAATTAAATTACGACACAGCTGGAAGTCCTCTCCCGAAGGGTTGAATCCTCATTAACAGATTTCCGGCCTACACATCCAATTATATTGGACCTAACCCAGACCTTCCTGAACTAAGGACGTGGTTCGTTAAAACGGCGAAGAAAACATTTCCAATTATACAAATAAGTTGGTAGATCTTATCGGGAGCGAAGATCCTTGGAAATATTCAGTTATTAATAGATTTAACCCGAAGCTATATACAATATGTACGGATATTATGATAAAATATCTGTTCAATCTTCTCGAGCCCCTACATTATGACCCTTATTACTTACAGAATCTCTCAAAATTATGATAATCAACAAATTTGGAATTAGTTATCTTCATCGGAATCTTCGCTTGCGGTATCTTCGCGATGAACAGATTGAAATAATCTCTCGATTCGATCTGATCGAACGATTACTCATTACTAAACTGCGGATCTTTATGCAAAATAAAATGTTTATATGTACATACGTCAATTGCAATCTACAGGAGCTAAGTAAAAATTTATTTCGTTCATTAATAATTTTGATATGTTCAAAATAGTATTTCGACACTGTTGAACTCTTTTAATCTTTTTATTGTCTCGAATCACACCTACTCATTTTTGTCATAAACAAATAAAATCGGCAGTCTCCTCGTTACAGTCAATAATACGCTAACTTACCACAGAAGCTAATACAGGTATTGGTATTGATTTCTCGAGAGAAATATCAACAATTCAAAAGTTGTTCAGAATGATGACACCTTATAACATGTTTCAAGGTGATTGAAGTCGGTGAAAAATCCGCTATTGTGAATAATTACCAAATCGATTTCGACTCCAAATTAGCGCTGTTACTTTTCCGAAGCCACGACTCTTCAACCTTCGAAAGAAAGTAACAGCCCTACTCGAAATCATTTGAATAAGTTGACAATATTATTATGATATTCTTATACTTTGTTAATATTTTCACTGTTATACGTTTTAACTATTAATTTTTGTTATCTGATAATTGTCCACTGATAATTGTCGACACACAATTGTGTTCCAGGGAAAATAGTAAAACTTAGACCAAAGAATTTCGATGTCGCGAGAGGTACGAATTGCTCGTCGAACGACAACTTTCCTATTCGGGAAGGAGATGCCTATAGTCCGTGACAAATAGCGTGATGCATTACTTCCATAGGAATTCCTCGAAATCCAGCGGATTCGTCGTTGCTGGATCCTGCGAGAGTTGAGGCGAGTCATCGTCGTTGCCCTAACGTAGACCCTTGCCACATCGTGAAGGTCGATGGACGTAGTACTTCGCGCACGTTTATTGTTGCGACGCGACGTCCATTACTATAAGAGGCGGTTTAACCCCTTGTCTTCTCGATTATCATTCTTACTTTCTACATATGTACTGCTGTCTTCATTCGAGATATAGCAAGACGCTTTAACCCTGCCGTAGTTGCGAGGACGACGACCATTACTCGTTGCAACTTTTCAACAACATTTACAATTTCTTCAATTCTAATATTACCCGGGTACTTCCAAAGGTTCAAAAATTGTTCAATAAAAAGTTTAATAAAAGAGCAGCAATATACGGTGTGACATGTCTATTAGATTGGTCTAGAATTTTGTATACGGTATTTTATTTTGCATTCCATACAGCTCTTGACAATTTGAATATTTCAATCGGAACCAATGTAAAATCCTCAGATTTTAAAAATACGAGACTGATTGACAATTGTGTTTTTTTCGCCAACGAGAATACATTCTCATTGAATTGTACAAATTTATTCAGAGAAATATATTTATTTTTACGTATTTTGATTTCATTCGGGACAAAACACCGCAGTAATACGTAGATTTACTCTACATGATAATTTATGGTTTTCAATTTAAATTTATAACAGTGTGTAAAGAGTTTTGCAGTTGTTTGTTCCCGTCATTAACTCTGGTTCCATGCGTTTGTATTATATAATATTGGGTTGAGTGGAAAGTGAAATTTAAAAAAATAACGGTTTTCGCGAGCAAGAATATACGATCATTTTAAAGTAATATGTAGTCAGGTTCCAGGTTTTATGTATATTTCAACTTCTAAAACACGATAGAGTAAAAAATGAACGAGAGGTCAATGAAATTTCACGCGAACTATGATAAAACTGGTGGAAGGTTTAAATATTTCGCGTATTTGCATAAAGATCCGCAATCTAATTGGAACACCGTAACTACCGGAATGAGATTGTTCTACGCGATAGATCATTATTTTCTTAGTTATTTGTTAGAAAAAGTATTCCTTTAGAGCTAGAGAGGAAGATAAAAGTAATCATTTGAATTCTCCACTGCAGGTGTACTGCAAGTCTTCCATATCGACGGGGACTAAAGAAATGTAAACGAAGTACTGTAGAAAAAGTGGCACGGATACAAGCAGCGGCTAATTACGTTATATCCTGTGCTCCTAATTAGTCTTCGGATATGTCAAATCTTGCTAGCACACATAGACATGGTTTTGCTGGCCTTGAACAGGTGATCATCCGTAGAAGCTAGGCCCGACAAGCACGCCGCGAGAGAGAGAGAGAGAGAGAGAGAGAGAGAGAGAGAGAACTTCCTAGTTCAGGAAATATATGACTTACTTGGTTGCTTTTGCCGAACGTGACCATGTGTTATCGTACAAAACTATCATCTGACGTGGCTTCGGAATTTTTCCCAATTTACGCAAGCGCATAGAAGTTGTTTGTTGGGTTACGCTAAGTTATTGGGTAGCTCCTGCTATATTTCACAAGGATCTTGCAATAACTGACTCATTGCCAGTTCCTATATGTCTGACATTTATCAAACATTCTTTGGGCGTTCTTCATCGAAACGATCGGAAATCTTTAATACTATATTTAACTTGCCGATTTTATAGGGAAGTTATTGTAATGACCCCGAAAATCGAAAATCGATTTTTTAGCAGATCTTCACGTTTCATGGTCATTGCAGTCATTTTAGACTATTTTCAGCAAAATGTTCGTGTGTGTGTGTGTGTGTGTGTGCGCGCGCGCGTATATATGTCGTTTGTATGGTATCAAATTTTTCGTTAACGTTTTCTGAAAAAGTAACAATGCTAATTATAATAAATAATGCTAATGCTAATAATAAAAAATAATTACATAAAAAATTAAAAAAAAAATTTTTTTTTGTACCTTCTGCTAATGTTTCCGTTTACAATAATCGAAAATTATCCCAATGCAAGAGTGAGTTAATCATCTCTACTCCCAAGAATACATTTTGAAAGAATATCGATGAAAGTACAAAAAAAATTTATATTACAATCTTTAAAAAAAACAATCAGTTCAAAACGAATTATTAACTAAGATTAAATTGAAAATTAATATAAAATATATGATAATTATTAATAACATTGATGTTGAAGACGGATGGGTTAATGGAGCACACATGCGGAATATTAAAAATTACTTTTCAAGAAAATACTAAAATTCCGTCTATATTGTGGTTAGATTTTCAATTGGCCAGAGTAGGAGTGAAAGTAAGAACTCGTTATCGTGATTATATGAAAAATGCAACTATTCATCAAAATTTAACACCAATAATAAGTAAATTATAATAATAAGTAGTAAATATGTCGAGAGTGCTGTTGACTCCTCGTTCACAGATTTCCGATAATTAAGGAATATTTTGCTGGGATCACAAAAGACCCCAGGGTATCATTCGAGAGTGAATATTGTTAGGTAACACGAGCATATATAATATTAATATCTTAATTTTTTGCGATGGGTAAAAGATTTAACTTAAAACAAAGTTACAATCAGAGGTAATTGTGAGAGCCTTAACTTAACTTGTGCGCCTAATATATGCAACGCTAACAAGGGAACATCCGCATATCCCGGAAGTTTAGAAAAAAATGATAGTTTGGAGTCACAATTAAGCTCAGAAAATTGGAGCTATTGTCCATTTTATTTTATGACTCGCTAACTCTTAAGGTATGGAACAAAAGTTTTACAACAGTTAAGTACTTCTTATAAGTAGATTGCGGATTTTTATACAAAATAATAATTTCTTGTTCCCTGAATCGCGACAAACTGGAGTGTAATATAAATTTGTTTTCCTCCTTGGTGTGTCTAGTAAGTTGAGAATAATATGGTAGCAAGGTATGTTTAAATTTTTCTAATATTTTTGCTATTTTAACTTACGCTTCCCTCAGTTTTGTCATAAATGCATAAAATCAGCAGTCAACTTATACTCGTAAGTGTCTTTCGATCGAATTGCAGAAAATCTGCCAATTGTTTACCTTCAAACTTTTGTTCTATCATTTGTATTGAAGTGAATCTGGACAGCAGATCAACATTGCGTAATACTAAAAAAGCTGCTTACGAGTGTCTCCTTTATTCCTATTGAAACCGGAAACTTTTTGAACGCACCGTGTACGTGTAAGTGTGCGCAAACACTCGTACGAGCATATCCTTGGTTCTCCAATGGGGACTAGACT
Source organism: Lasioglossum oenotherae (assembly GCA_028455765.1). Taxonomy (NCBI): domain Eukaryota; kingdom Metazoa; phylum Arthropoda; class Insecta; order Hymenoptera; family Halictidae; genus Lasioglossum; species Lasioglossum oenotherae. The sequence goes on from CM052296.1 coordinate 10,847,428, forward strand.
TCCCGGTTGAAGAAGGTCAAGGTGTGAGAGTGAGCGTACCAAGTACACGGTGGTCGTTGAGAGGAGCATGCATTTTCACGTCTGCTCTGCGCGCGTATATGTGTATCATTAGATTATTATCATTTCTGCGGTTAGGATTTCGTAACGGGATCGCGGTGATTCGTTTGTCTCGGATTCGCTAATTGGTTATTGCGTATCTGCTGCGTATCGTTTTGGTAATCGGACCGACAAGCAGCGATAAAGACAAATTAATAGAGAAAAAAATTGGATGTCTACATTCGCTGGACAAGGGTTATAGTTTTGATTTCCACTGGATAATCGTTTCTTCGAATAATATTATCATATTATATTTGTGTAAAAATTGTTCATCCACGAGAAAACTAATTTGAAATCTCTCCCACGAATGAGCCTTGACACCTTTGATAGTACAATATAGTAACGACACGGTACAAGTTTGTAGTACATGCGAAGCCTTTTGTCGCATAGAGTATAGAGACGCATGCAAATTACGTAGAGTGGGAGGATATTTGCGTGAAAACTCACCGAACGAGAGTTGATTCGCCGATGGCATCTCCTCCTCGCTGGGCTGAAGGCGGACTTCCATTTTCCGTAAACGAGAATGCAGCTCTCTCGTGTGCAGAAAGAGGAACAGGGTGCTGGAAATCGCTATCAAAGCGATTAGTTCGATAGTCCTGGAAATTAAATTAGAATTGAACTAGTGCTTACGATTATCACTCTATTATACACCAGTCTAAGAAATAAAAAATAAATGAATTGAAAAATAGCTAACAGTGACAAACACAAATGGATTTAATAGTTATAGCGCGTACATAATAAAATTAATTATCAATAATTAATAACAAGATTGACGTCGCTATCTCTGCTTATATGCTCTATCTAGATTATTTGATGATTACTCGTATCCTCTTTGTATGTACGAGTTGCTTGAATGTGGAATGAGTTGCAGAAACCGTCCGTCCCATTCTCCAATCTGTGTTCTTAATCTCTCTGTCATGTCAAGTTACTTGTTTCTACGCAGTTATCATTTTCATCGGACACCATGCTGCAACTCCGTCCGTAGTTCTGTACTTGAAGCCATATAGAAGATTACAATGCTTAGCAACTGTGAATAACAGGATTTCATTGCAAATAATGATTCAACATTTTTCGTTGAAAACTACACAATGAAACTTTCTTTTTTTTCATGTATTTTGTTGAATACTGAAGTACGAGAAAAGTGAAGTTTTGACAGTTAAAAAGAGATAATTTACGTATATTTATAGACCCCGCTTCAAATTATTGTCTCGAAGCCAAGATCAAGTTATCTACGAAATGACAGTTGTGGGCAAAGTGCAATAGTCTCTTGAGAAGTTGCAGTACCGCGAAGCTAAAGCGTTAGGGGTGAAAGGGGAGTCGTCGCTATATCTGATTCCGTATAAATATTTATGGAAATTACAACTGCAATATATGTATATCTTATCTGTTAGTTGCTCATTTTTATTTTGCTCTTATTATTTGATCATTTGGAAAAAGTTCAATTTTAATGAAATCTGTATTAATTTCCTCGCAACTTACTATTTTATCACGATTTTGTTCCTCGCAATTCCTTACAATTCTTTATGCAACAAGTTTACACGATTTTTACATGTATTCGAATAGAAGTAGTCTGATCGCAAGGCATGCCAACTCTTAGCAAATACAGTATTTTCCTTGTTCTGCAAGAAAACTGGTAAACTGTCAGTTGATCTGCTCGGTAATTCTTGCGTTAATGTGCCTAAGCAGCCGTTGAAACAGATTCGCATCAGAACTACAATGCGTTTCTATTTTCGAAACAGAAGTGTCACAGTCACAAGCCGACTGTCATGTGGGTTGTCAGCGCGAGAAGAAACAGGGCATGGCAGAGTGATCTGGCTCGTGATTGGTCGTCCTGTTCGCAGAGGAGCTTCACGCGCGACCTCGTTTTGCTGCGAGGAAGTGACATGACGCCCCGCATGCGATGAAAGGACGAGAGTCTCTCGTCTCCGAGAACAGATGCAAAATCACGTCGAAAGGACACGCTGGTGGCTCAGGCTGCTACAGCATAAACCGGTGGCAAGAGAATCGCGCGTTCCCCGGTGCGCGTTGCGCGGTTTATAGCTCTATGGCACGAGTAATTAAGATCTACATATCTGGCTTTACGACCCAGAGAAAGAAAACTGCAAACTAGAAGATCATATACATGTGTGTCGTCATCGCGTAAATATCTCGGTAATGATTAAGTACAGATAAGGTATCGCGTAATCCGTTACACCGGGTCGGGTGTATCTGCCAAACCACTGCTAATCCGATTACAAAACTTCTTTATTTTTCATTACTTTTTATGGGACTTTCACCAACTTATTTGTGGCATTTTTCTGATTAAAATGATACCAAATACAATATATGTACATACAGTGACTCCCACTAATATTCGGACACTCTTAAAAAGACCATAACTTTTTTAATATTGGAATATACAATTTGAAATTTTTGGAGATGTTAGAACGTTTGGTTTGCTACACAACGTGACAAAAATTTTGCAAAAACTGCAAGTTGTCGGAATTGCAGAGAAAATACTAAAAGTTGTATTTTACAACTTTTTTACGTGGGCTTATATGGAAAATTTAGAAAACACGTTTCATAGATCTGTGTCAATTAAACATATTCTGAAAATTTCATCAAAATCGATCAACGTTGTAATGAGCTACAAACGTTTAAAGATGGTAAAAATTGCAGTTTTTCACGAATTTCGGCCTCCAACTGCAGTAATTCTAAGGATTCTTACATCTTTCAATGCCTGTCGTTTTTTCCCGCACCAATCGATTTCTATGACACTTTCACAGTACATATAATTGACACAGATCTACAAAACGTATTTTTTAAAATTTCAATATAGGCCCGCATAAAAAAGTTGTAAAATGCAACTTTTAGTATTTTCTCTACAATTCCGACCAATTGCAATTTTTGAAAAAATTTCTTTTCACATCCTGTAATAAACTAATTGCTCTAGCTTCCCAAAAACGTTCAAATCACATAGTCCAATGTTAACAAAGTTATCGTTTTCTTTGAGAGTGTCCGAATATTAATGGGAGTCACTGTAGCTTGCGGGCTGCCACGCGCCAGTTGGAGAGGCCTGTGTTGTAAATTTACAAAATACTGCAGAAAGAAGCAAAGCACAGGTAATGTTTCAGAGATTCGAAAATTAGGTTCGTTAAATTAGCATGATGTTATTGATCGCTGCATGATGGAATAAAGATTAAAAACTACATAAAAATGATAAAAGTTCGGTATTTAAAGTAATTTTGAGAAGAATAATATTATGCTTGCAGGTTCGTTGGTGACCTTTTCATAATTTTTTCAAGTATTCGGACGTTGACACGCGTAACAGTGTTGTCGCATGAAATTATACTACCGTACGATGGTCATCGCGCGAAATAGTCGCCATGAAAACCGGAAATTTCAGTAAACGATTTCTTACGTCGCGCTTGCGATGTGTTAACAACGGGGTCTGGAGGAATAGATTAGCTTTTTATCGAATTTTCGATCGATTCCCGTTCAGAAATTGCATAATCAAAATTTACGAATTACTATGATTCTTCGGTTTGCTTCCGTTTTCAATATTCCCGGTCCTGTACAGTTGGCAACAAAAGTCCATTTACTTATTTACTTATTACAATCTGTCCATTTACTTTTTTCTCCTCCTCTATACGAGACTCTATATGAAATATCAAAATAATTTCCGCTGCCGTCGAAGAAACGAAAAGTGGTTGTTGATGGGAATCGATATGGTTGAAGCGTGTGCATCCGGCGATGACAAAAAATATTTCCTTCCAATAGTTATCATCTTCACCGTTACTCCGAGATCGTTGATAATTACTTGCATATTAATATCCGCTTTTGCAACACAATGTAATACAAAACTGATTTTATACACACCCTCTTCCTCTCTACATATAAAAATGTATGCAATAGTAGCCAACGCATCGACGGCTTTTTAATAATTGTTGAAAAAACACTGATTCTCAAATAAGGGAGTGTGGGTACACTTTTGAATAACGATAACGAGTACCTAGGTCATTTCTTGCGGCACACAGTGGGACAAACCGATGAATTCTGTACGAACATTTTTTAATCATGAAAATCTGTGTTAAATTTGAAGATTTTCAAAAAAATTGTAGTTTATCCAATATCATGTACGTAGATTTTATCAGGCTAATTACAAATCTGGTGGTAAAATTTGACTACCACCTCAGGATTTGACAAAAAATCGATTTTTCTGAAGAAAACCAATGAAATCATTTTTTCGTTGAAATTATTTCATAACCCACTAGTTTGAAGGTATATAATATATTGTATGTATTGTTGTTCTCCTGATGAAAAAACCTTTTATCGAGTGGAATTTCTGTCGAACTTTTGGCAATTCTTATTGTCCGTGATATTGTCCTGTAATCAAGATACGAAACTTATGTGTTTATATCGATCGCAACGAGCATGACTCAATTTTGGTGCAAACCGAGGATCAAACGGAGACTCGATTGCTATTGTATCTAGAAACAGTTGAAGCTGGATCCGTGTGGGTGGCCGTGAGAGAATTAGCAATTTCCAAGCAATTCCGACTGCGGTGAGCACTAATTGTTGAAACAGTTATACATTTACGTAATGCGTTATGACTTCTGTTGCACGTAGAGTCGCGCAGCAGGAACGCAGTGTTATATGTATTATATTTGATCATGTATTAAATATAAATACTTGTACATATATTGTAATGTTCGAAATTGGCTTAGCAAATATTAAGATTAATGTTATCAATTATTTAGAAATGTATGGTTTATAATACGTATATTTTCTTACTTAGTTTAATTGTACTGATTATTTCATTTTTGTCAGAAATGTCTTCTGGACACTGTACGTTTAAACATGAAAAAGTTTGCCCATGAAAAACTCCGTCAAGATCAATTTTAATGGTTCTTACACCTTGGACATGGAAGATAAAAATTTCGGAATATTTGGTCTATTTGAAGTTTCCACGGAAAAGCAAAGGAAACGAACGCATTAGCTCGGATGACAAACAATGCCAATCCTTCTTCTCGTTCTTCGCGTTTCTCATTCAATGTTAAACGGGACATAGGCATAGGGAAGCGGTTGTACAGACCAGCTCTTCTGTATTTGCATGATTAGTCCTTGCAACAAAGCTGGAGGAGAATGAGGAATGTGCCGCATTGTGAGCATATTTACATCATGTTCTATGCTGTCAACGTTCGCTCGGCGTACACGCACGCCAGACTGTGTTCTTCATCTACGCGCCGCGATCTTTCAATTTTTTTCAGTTTATTAACCCAAGCACTCGCGAGGCTTGAGCCGTCTGCGTCTCCCGATCTCCCGGAAGCCTAAAAGGAGTACGCCGTTTCCTCGAAACCATACTACTTTTAGTCGTCCAGAGAACTCTCTTAACATAGTTGTCTCTCGAAGACAATTTTATAATTCTTTAACGTTATAATCGACTTTTTGTACACACGGTGTCCTATTTTAGTCATCAAATGTGATTATCTCGGAGAACTGTCCGTTATTTGAAAAAACGTTTCATACGAAACTTCTTCTGTTTCGAGAGGGACGTAATCCAGTGTATCCAGGTATTTCGCTTGTAAGTACGCGTGAAAGACACGCGAATCATCTTTATTTTTTGACACGGAATCATGTAATTATTATGGACTGTCCGGTGCATTTCAGCATTCCGAATAAAAATATATTCAACTATGTATTTATGTCTGAAAATTGTTACTTTGGGAGATATTTTAATTTCAATATAGAACCTTCGAAAAGGTAATACAAAACGGTAGAATGATAGGATTATGCCTGCTCGCACAAATATGACCGTCGGGAAAGCGTGCTTCATCGGGCGTGTCGAAAATACTCTCTCCCTATAAAGACCAGTGGCAACGGCGGCGATAGGACATCACTTAACGTAAACACGAGTCTCCTCAAAGAAACGTATCCTATCCGTCGAGAAACCGTTTCCCGCTTAGGCAGCCATGCCCGCTGACAATCGTCCTCGTGGCATGGCGGCATGGCGGCATGGCGGCGCGGCATGCGGCATGCGGCATGGCATGGCAAGGCGGGAGAAATGAACGCGCGTGTCCCGATAAAAGAAAACGAGAAACGAACGGTATCGGTCGCGAGTCGCGAGACGCAGTGTCAACGACACACGAACGGGGAAACCGTAAAGTCCGGAGAGGAACTTTATAGCGTCTCCTCTCCTCTCGAAACTTGCACCGTGGAACGTGGCGCACGAAGGGATGATATCATCGTAAATAACGAGGTATCCGGCGTCTGTGTGTACGCGTGTGTTTGTGTCTGGGAACTGAGAACTGGGAACTGGGAACTGGGAACCCGATTTCACCGTACGGTGCGCCCGCATTATTCCGTTCCCCTCAAATTTCAGCGGCGCCAAACGCCATCATGCAGCGTTGTCTTCGACACTTTGACAACCGCATATCTCATTTTCAAGTTTACCACAATTAACACCCACCGCGCCACGTTTCCCGAGATCTCTTGCTTCGGTACAAACCATACGAAACCAGTAGGTACCTGTTGCTTCGAACTGGACGAAACTAGTAAACACTTGTAAATTAAAATTTATTTTTTTATTCGATTACTATGCCATTACGAGATACTTCTATCGAGTACATAAACCAGGTGACAAATACCTTGGTAAATGCATAAAATTTACAGATTAGTAGTATGTAATATGGAATCCCACACAAAATACTATGTTGTGCTTGTAGATGTACAGCTCGTACAATGATTTATATATAATATTATATTTGCATTTTTTATGTATATTTCATGAAAGGCTCTGTTTGGTTTCAGAGAGCTTGTCATCCGTTAACGCGATCGTGTAGACGCACTAAAAAGTGAAATTTTTCACACACATACCGACCTCGTGGTAAGTGAAACCGACAATGAGTGGTTTTAGAGTAGGTAGAGTAGGCAAAACTTCAATGCTACGATCTCTGAACTTTGCTTCCTCGTTAGCTTCGGTGTTTGCTTCGCATGTATCAACATGGATTTTCTTTCAGGAGAAAGTGTGGAATATCTCAAGACATCCACTAAACCAAGCAAGAAAGGTACCATTGAAACTGTTCATCTATATAGCCCCACTAGAGACATGTTGAACCTTAAGTACAGTGGCGGACAAGAGAAAGCTAAAACAAATGTGCTTATTTTGTTTATCGCGAGGTATCTTCTAGTCATATTAAAAGTAATTTTTCTCAGATTTAAATTTTTATCAAATGATTCATGACCAGACCACGCGTTACTTGTCAATTACCGTCTGTATACATCTGTTGAAAATATACGAATGTTTCAAACAAAGATTTGAAAATGTATAAATTATTCGAAAGAAATGTTTCAAGACATACATTATTATTGCAAACGAAAATAGCCATCGTACCGAGAATACATGATGCAATTTGTTTTTCCCTGTCTGCCAGTTCCATCGTGTAGTATACATATGTATACCTGTGCATCTTAACGTTCCGAGTAGCACAGAAACCTTCTTAATTCTTATTCATAGCTCGGAAACATTTATCTGTCTTTATGTAGACAAACATTTAGCCCATCTCTGGATATAATACATAATGATCGCGAAACACATGAAATTTCCACGATATTTCCCAACAACTCCACTAATTGTGTGTAAATATGTTGTTCTCCGTAACTTAATATGGTCGTTGCAAAAGGTTTGCATCCGTTACTCGTTTTTTAGGTATCTTGAAAAGTTCACCGTCAGGTACAAAGACCGCGGAAGCACATTTTCACCGATGCGATGGAGGACTCGCATCGCGTGTTTTTAATGGGATCACCACCTTAAGCGACGCGAAAGTATAAGAGGCGCTGCTGGTTTAGCACGCAAGCATGCTACATAACTTGACCATCGTAAAGGAAAAAAAACAACAGCAATTATTCATGTTTAAGTCGTACTTAACATGATGCGATGCTCTGGAAGCTAAACGTCGTAATACCGTCAAGTTTTCTTGGAAAATACGATTAACGAGATTTTCTAATTTCCATCTTGTTATCTCGAAAAATCACGGGAGTACGGTGCTTCGTAAAAGTAACATTTACACATCTTGCATAGTACAATTGTATACAGGGTGTCCCAAAAATGTTGAGCTTCTTTGAAAGAGGTGATTCCTGGGATCGCTTCAAACAGCTTTTTCCTTTGCGAAAATCTTCCCCGCGGCTTTTTTGCGGAGTTATCGACGAAAAACACGGGCGAATCGGAGCGCGAAACAGCGGGATCTATCGTCGAGCCGAAATCCGTCTGCTGTAACCGCGCTCCGATTCGTCCTTGCTTTTCGATAACATGTCACTTCTTAACAAAACCGCGGAGAAGATTTTCGCAAAGGAACAAGTTGCTTCTCGAGATTAGTTCAGCCCGGAACACCCTCAGGCAAAAATCGAGTTAACCTTGGAGGTTGATAACTCTAATCTGTCATTAGAATTATTCAGTGACGTGTTCTTAAAATTCGAAATCCAACGGATATCAGCCATGCGAGGCCACGCAATTATTGCGGGGCGCGTTTATGGTAAGATCGCGAAAGAAAGTAGCCGTGAATTTACACGGAATCCAGTGTATGTGAACTAGTAGGTCGTTCACGATTCGTGCACACTTCGCATTATTCTACCAACCAATCAACGTGATGGATCGATTTGTTCGCGGTTCCAGAACCGTGCAGACTTTGCTGAATAACCTTTCATCCATTACATCAGCCGCGCTCGCCGACGAAATATATCTCACCGTCATTCAGGAATGCTGCGAGATCCGTCTTCCTACTTCGATAAAGTCCTTAAATCTTCCGATTATCGATCGACCTTCTGGTACAATTAAGGTGGGATAGCGGTGTCAGCAAAACCCATTTTGAAAATATCGAATATAGGTGTATGTACATTGATCTCGCGATGCTACTACACGGTAACGGCCGAATGTGCCTAGTAGCCTTCGCAAACGTGAGAATCATGAGAGCAAAAAGTGGTAGCGTTAGGTATAGCCGATCTCCAAACAGGGATTATGGCCGCGCTAGCGTTAAAAGGGGATAATTATGCTTGCGGTACAATCCGATAGAGAAATTCTATTGTTTATCCGAAGACACAGGGAGAACTGGAAAGTGTAGAATACAATTTATACGTACTAACAATAAGTTTGCTCAGTTTCCATTGCAATTTGACGCGAAGTAGTAATAAGATGATTACAACGGCGATAAAAGAGAAATAATTGCGCAGTATCATCGATGCTCGCTGCAAGTTAAAACATCGAGAAATTAAAACAGACACTGGATAGACAGTGTCTTCGAAATACGACAGAGGAAACTAACAGTTGTGTTACTCGACTTTTGCATAACTATATCGCACCCTGGCAAAAACAGCGACAGAACTGAAACAATAGCGATTTTCCTATAGGAAAACTGATCGGTGCGTTTACGTTGACCTCTACCTGCTAGAAAAACGTTATACTTGTATGTATGCATCTCCACCTCCTAATTGAACCGCTAGAGGGAAGTTATGTTAGTTTTCTTATCGAGTTAGGATAACTGTACCGATTACTGCGCTGAATCATGCTTCGATCCTACTTTATTTTAATATTATTCCTAATTTCTCATGAAGTAATATGTGTGTTAGCATTTTATGGAAGAACGATATGTTTCATGTTCTCTTTTAAAAGGCACACGTGTCTGACATATTAATTCGAAGGGCTGAAACATGTTTGCAGAAAAAGGCAGCAAATGTTACGTTCTAGAGAAAGTGAACGCAGGTACGTCCTGTTAACTTTGCGTAGTCGTAACTTTCTTCGAATAATTGTATTCAAACACCCAGAACCACTTCAGCAAAACTTTTTTCTAGGCTGTTCGTTTAAAATCTTTGTTTGCTAAAGAGGACACCAGAAATAAAAATAAACAATACCAGCGACCCGATCGCAAGAAGCACTTATAAATAATTATTGTTAATTTAACGATGAATTTAGTTGTCTATCATTATAATTGTTGATGCGAATCGTTGATTCAAAGTCTAAGTCGTTAATCATCAATTATTAGTTTTCCATCGAATTTTTAGATTGAAACGCTATTATTTAAAACTTTCTCGTAGAAGACTCATTTCTGCATCAATCGATGTTCAAAACCCGCATTTGTAATAGAGGTATAAATAACTACAAAGAAGCAAGAACGAGTAGAAATTGTAGAAATAAAAATAATATAGTAAAAATAAGTTGAAATACGATGAAATAAGATGATATTAAAAAACACGCCAGATGGGTTAGAATTGGTCGACAAGATTTCGTGTTGCAAATTCATAGGAAATCAAGAGCAGATTGCTTATCGGATAGGTACTCAACTTGTGACAATTCCAATCAGTCGCCAGTGAATCGGGTGGAAGAAAAAAAAAGACCAATGTGTCCAGCAATATTTTCAAAAAAGATACTCGCGAAGAAAGACGACGAATAAAGATCCGAACGTGTATACTTAGACATAGTGTACTCTCCCGTTGTCGGAAGCGTGTGTTTACCGAGCGTTGAACAAAGCCATTCACAAATTCATTAGCAGAAGTCCAATTAACACGTTGACTACCGTGACACCAATATTTGCGTAACGGAATTATTTGTTCACATTTAAAAATAAATTATTCCGTGAATAAATTGTGAGTGTACCGAACCTTGCGAGTTCCAAACTATGTAAGGATTGAAAATGTAATTAAAGCGATAGTCTCCTTCGAATCGGTAGAAAATTGATATTTTTATTGGATTTTCTTAAGACGCAACATTCTGAAAATTGTACGCTTCAATTCAAAGAATTGACAATGTTATAGCCTTGTTCTCGAATCAATATTTTGAACATTAATTTTCATCATGTAATATTATAGTAATATTGTTAATATTTTGTAAATATTAACAGTACATTTTTAATGTAAGATAGAGAATTGCTTGATCTACTCTAGACTGGGGATTTTAATGTAACACAAAATAAAAATTCTCTACATTAATTGCAAGGTACAGGAGCCACGTGGACACTTGATTCTTTTCTTAATCATTTTAACTTAACAAGTATAACATAATATAACAATATTTTTCAATCTTTAAGTGTTTCTATTCTTTTGTATTTCACCTACTCTCTTTTGTTACAGTTACAAACGCATAAAAGATTACTGATCAATTTTCTCTAATTGTCAGAAATCGTCTGAAAACGATGCCGCGCCAAGGGAGAATAGCCTCTTGCTATCATAAATCTTAACTGCTCGGTGTTATTAAATAAATTGCTATCATTTAATCCAATTGTTGTGTTTATCGAGTCGCGAGAATTATCGTGTTAATAAGCTTTTTAATTACTGTGCTACATCTAGAGAACTAACTCACCCAGTTTCCATGAATAACAATCCGAAGGAAATAGATCCTCGAAAACTTGAAAATTGTGATTTGATAGCCAGTCAACGCGAGAAGGAAACTTCGCTAACTGAAGGCTTAACATTAGATTTGCGGTGCACGGATAGTCACTATTTTACATTGCTTTATGAAAATAACAAGAAAAATGAATAATGATAAATAATTAAATAGTACACACACACACATACACACACACACACACACACACACACACACACACACACACAAAGAAATAAATTTGTCGAATAATTCTTCGTGAATGCATCTTTACACTATCAATAATCGTAAATTAGAGATATTAAAACCCGTCATTGCGACGGATCCCCTAAACCAGGCCCGTCAAACTCTTTTACCACCAAGGGCGTCGTTAAGTATTACAAATTAATTCGAGGGCCGCAATGAAAAAAGCAGACTCAAAATAAAGAGGAAACACATATTTTTTTATTAACATTGCAGTTACCGCTGCCACCGAACGTAGCTGAAATACGCATAATTGCACATAACATATTGAGAAATCGGTCGACAGACAAATAATTGTAGAAATATGGAACAAATCCCACTGCATTTCGATTAATTTCTGTTGTAAATTGTCATCAACAGTTTCAAAGTGTTTGGTCGGGCCACAGACTACTCGTTTGACATGCCTGTCCTAAACCTAATGTAGCCAGTAGACAACGATGGGACTAGACAGCGGATCTCGATGAAAAATAAAAATGTTGTTCCTGAATTAATATGTTTAATAGATTGAAATTGAAAGGAATATATAATATTGTAGTATTTTAAAATCTTTCTAATGTTTTACCGTTTTAAATTGCACCTGCTGATTTTTATGATAAATGCATAAAATCCGGTGTCCAGATGGGACTCGAACGAATTTTGGACTGACCTTTTCGGAACAGGCACGCGCCTGTGCTTCCACATGTTATCGTTCAGCATCATGCCACCGAGAAGATGTCGTATCAAGGAACAGTGCCCGCTTCCTCTAGCTCGATCGGATCCTTAGATCCGAAACAATCGATCGCAACTCATCAAGCGAGAACAACGGCCGATCGAGCGCGATTTGTACATGCACTTCTCCGTTGCAGCGCGCGTTAGCTGGACTCCGCTAGGAATTATATCGTCCCTATCGATCACTGAAACTTGGACGAACCGCTTCGGAGGTGATTCGAAGCGAAGCGCGATGACGCTCACAGGCACGTCAACAAATATATTCACTTCGAATATCCGAGAACTCGTTAAGCCGTGCGCTTCACTGGAAATATTGTGAACCCGATCGAAATTCGATTCGACGGCCGGATTTTTCGATGAATTTCATAAGGGTAGATCACGTGGATGACTTGTGGCGGGCTCGGCAAATTTTTCGCGATGATTGTCTGTCATCGATTGAAGGTTGAAGCACACGACAGGTGTGTTCCGCGGGCGATAACGACCGATCCGTACGCACGGTCGGCTGGTCAGCACGCGACTGCCGTTGCCTGCCGTTCGCTCGACGGCCGCTTTCGGATATTCCACGCCACGAGAAGTCCGAACTCGAACAAGAGACGAGGAGAACAAGGAGAACGAGGAGGAGAAGAATAGACGATACGCGATACACTCTACTCGGAGCCCGCTCCGTTACTCAGCCGCCGCGCCGCGCCGCCGGCCCGTAATGCGATTCTACTCTACATTCGCCTGCGACGCTCTGTCCCCACCGACCTCTTTCACCCGCGAGAAAGGCGCCACTTTCCTGGAAGATCGCGGCTGCGGGAAGGTGCTCGACCCCGAACTTCGATTTGAGGTACCGCGCAACCCTTGATACGCCCCACTTACGCTCCACCTGCGAAAATATCGTGCCGGTGCACAGTGAGTTGTCATGGTACGAAAACCAAAAAATACACTCCTGTGTTATAATATGCAATGTCGTCGCTGGAGGGTTCTTTGTTACCATACATATATATTACTAACAATAAGATAAGAAACAGTCGTTCACGATGCCCTGTCACGTAGGGTGCAAGCCAAAAATTTCAATTGAAATTCATCGTTCGAGCAAGCTAGGGTACCGCTTCCCCGTCATTTAACCGTGAAATAATGGCGCGATATTTTAAGTGTCTGTGTTATCCAAGATTTGGCATTTTTTCACATCTATCTCTGATTCCTTGTGATGTCTTTGCGATAATACCAGCCAATAAAATGTTGGTAGGAGTAGATATACGATAACCTAAAGCCGATCTAATGGCAGAAAATTGAAATTATTACACGTTTCTGTCAAGTTTTCTTTAAGTTTAACGCATAATTTAATCGCACAACACTGTTCGAAACGAGTCGACACGTGGCCGTTCCATTTTCGTAGCGCGTCATTATATCACGCTGAATCGATTTAAAATGAATACCTAGTAGTTAGAATAGAGAAATACAAGTAGGTATCAAATAAATAGCATTGGAGCATTAACGTCAAGATGGATTTCCAAGAAAAAATTTCGTGTGTTCGTTTAGAAAAAGTGTTCAAGGACTCAGGTGCCCCTGCGGCTTTTAGGTAGGCGTAAACGCTCGACGCTTCGTTTCCGCAAAGGATTCCGGATACGCTTGAGATTGCGTAACCATATTATGCTCGATCACGCAATTAAAGCGACTCGCACTGTAGAGGTGCATAAAAGACGTAGAATGATCGCCGGTAGAAGATAACTCACGGAGCCTTTCGGTATCCTGAGCCCTTCGGCGGCGTTCTAAGCGGCGTCTGATCTCGAACGGGGCTCGAGCGCGAGTTTCTATACGCGCAAACTTAATTAACTCGACGCGTCTGAAAGTACCGGGCGCAGCTTTTTTTCCAGATAGCGCACCGTGAGAGAACTACGAGGCCTGAACTGAACCCTGCCTCTTCTCCTACGTCCTACGTAATAACCGCGATCCGGTAGAATTCAGTGGTTCTCACCTGAGGCGGAATGATCGCCGCGCCGTTTCCGAAAGTGCGACGACCTCGGGACACAGAAGAGGCTCGTCCCGGCCTGGTCACGAACATTTCAAATTGATCGTAGAAACACCGCCTCCGGCCGATGGAATTTATTTCCAACCGGACAAGAATCTCGAATGTACCTGCCTGCTGATGTTGGACAATGTCGAATCGCTGCGCTACACTCTCGCTGTTTGGGCCCCAAAACCTGGTCAAAACTATTTTCAGGTAACCGATAGATCTTTTCAGAGGTGATCGACGCCGACGACGCATGGTCTGGAACCCGCTTTTTCTAACCAAAAGTCAATTTTTTAGTAGGAACCCTTCAAAGCTTCCAAATCCAAATTATTATTAATTTCAGATTATTCTGTAAGAAAAGAAAAACAAACATTTTTTTAATGATTTTTTCAAAATGATTTCCGCACACATTTATGGGCTGAAAGATGAGATATAACACGTTTACTTCAACTATATTTTTATATCTTTCGTCGTCTGCGAATTATGAGCACTTACGTAGAAGGGCCGCGCGGGCGACCGGTTCGAGTAGAAGGGTTGATATTTCTCCCTTAAATTAAAAAATGGGCAGAAACGGAATGTGGCTAAATTCTTAGGCTAAATTCCACTGAACGCTTGTGCAAAGTTTCATCAAAATCGATGTGTATCGGTCACCGGGGCTCCCTTGTAAATCATTTTTAACGGAGTTGCATAGTATCGGAAGGCTACTTATACCTAGTGTATCATGGCTACTTATACCAATACCAGTGATTTTGACTGGTACTTCTCAAAGTGGAAAAGTATGCTATAATCTCTTTACCGTTGTTTACCGTTACCCTTTGTATTGTCTATGTAAATGTTTGTATAATTAATTTTTTCTTTTTATAGTCTCAATTTTCTTTGGCTGCGAGGGGGATCCTGTGACTGAACGGGCCCTGGGCTGCAGCCCATAAAGCCCATACCTAGATCCGCCGCTGCTCGATGTAGCCTCCACTGAGACTATGGCTACCAACGACCTTCTTAAGATTGTACCTGAACCTGGTGCAGGTTCGCTTCACCTCCTCCTTGTCCATTTGCATCTCATCATCTCCGCGATGATGGGCATTAGGATATATCTTTGGCGTTGTGTCGCTTTACATTTATCTTTGCCTCGACTACGCCCCGCGCGAAATACATAGTCAAGACTGCAGTCGGAGCTACAGGGAGGCCACAAATCGGGAGACCGGTGACAACAGAGATTTGGGTTAGGTAGTTAAGTTGCGAGCTGTTCAGGATGCAGTCACCTTCTACTATTTCACAGAATTTCCAAATTTCTTGGACTAAATCGTATATTTATTGGACTATCTGAAAGAAATTCGGCATTTATGTTCTTCGTTCTTCGATGTAGTACCCAAGTATGTATACCTACACAGGAAGAATACAATGGAGCGTGATGGATCGTGGGAGACATCGATTCATAGCTGACACGTAATTTCCTCAGATTTCACCAGGATTGCGTAAAAAGCGTCGTCGGAGCACAGTAAGAACAGTTCTGTTCCAGGAAAGAAGCGGTCGATGCCGGCTGTTAGCTTGCGTTTAACACGATCGTACAGATCGAGCCGTGTTCGGCGAGTCACGGTGCGCGGCGCGGCGCTCCGTCCGTCCACGGCCGAGCTCGATCGATCGGTCATGCTTAACCGAACGTATAATTGATCGCGAGACAACCACGACGAGGAGGAGCGTATCATTCGAGCTCGTTGCATCAGGAAATGACCCGACGACGCTGACGTCTCCGTGGTGTCGATCTGGGAGGTAACGAGTTCTTGAAATTGACCATTGATTTACCAGTCGATCCTCGATCCTCGATCCCCATGATTGAATAACAGCTCGAGATCGCTGCTTTGTATCGCCATCGCACCGCGCCGAGAAAGGTAATTGTTTTAGCGATCATCCGAGTCGTTAGCACCGCCGTGCCACAGTAGGATAAACCGATGAATTTTTTGTCAACATCAAAGAACTTTCGATAGAAATCAGATAGACCGATGATATTTTCTTCAATTAAAGCTGAAATATTGCTGAATATGGAAAATTCAGAGATTATGGAAAAGAAATTGTGTGGTTTATCCAATACCATGTGCCACGTACTGATAGATTTTTTCTTGGCATGCTATACGCCATTTTCCGTAAATTTTGTCGCGACTAACAAAGTCGCAGAGAAGATTTTTGCAAAAGAATCGGTATCGATCGGTACCATTCGGATTTCTATTACAACAAATAATTGTCAATATTAAAACGCTTATACGCTCTCGTTTTCGTTGCTATTTAGTACTGGCATCGTAATCGCGAGCATCCTTCTTGTCCTTGCAATTAAGCTGACAACAGGCACCGAATAATCTCGTAAAGGCTCTCCTAACTAGCTGGACGATTAGTCTATGATGACAGCAAAACATCGAAATATTTTCTTGAATTGCAAGGAGAAGAGACTGCGCTAGTCGGCGTAAAGAGTAATGGACGATGACACGCGGAAAAACCGCGGCTCGAAAATGAACCGTTAACGAGTTCACCGGCGATTACCAGCGTGGCTAATAAAAGTCGGTAGACGGAAGAATGATAACAGTAATGAGGATGGATGATACGGGTACGATGGCGCGCATCGCATCTCTAGGTGACTAGAATATATTACATTCTCTCACATATTCATCTCGGAGTTATCAAAAGTGTCGCACATTTTCTATTATGAACACCAAACTGGTCAGATCATTTACTAACTGTGTTGCAAGTTAGTGGGCTCAGGTTAGGAACAGCCACGTGTTCGCTGTTCTTTTCTTTCTATTATCTATTATTATTTATAAAATAGTTCTGTGTCTAAACTTTTGATACGCACTTGTGCTATAATCAACCAAAAAGAGAGACATCGGAAGAAAATTGCCTGGAACTAAACCAGAAATGATTAGTTCGTTTAGTATATCGTTGTTTTGAAATAGCTACAGTTATTACTTGATAGAAGTAGGAAAGTATAATAGTATTGTATAATTTCTCAAGAAATCGGAAAAATGATGGGAAACGGAAGAGCGCAAAGTCAAGTTTACAATGTAAAAGTTCGCTGCTTCTCGAGTGGGAGGATGAATATTCGTGGAAGAGGGTGTATCAACCGATCGGTAACGCTACTAATAATAACCGTTCCCATAATTACAATAACGAGTTACGTAATGTCACTTCCTAAAGTCGAAGAAACTCTGTGAACGGTATTGTAAGTTTAATTAAAAGAACAGCAGCCTGAAAATTTACGACTACTTTCCCGCTACCGTGATCGCCATCATGGACATGCTGCTTAATTCATCATACATGGTATTAAACCCACCTTTTCACAGTAAATCACACGCCTCGCGGCAAGGACGGATCTTCGTGGAAGGTGGAACTGATTTATGATGACTTTTGTAATCAGAGGAGTTCTTTAATCCCGGATTCGACTATGAATACTCGCACCTTCTTGAAAGCAAAATTAATCTATGGAAATTGCACGCCATTCTACACGACTACTGCAACGAAAAACCACCTAGTCACGTGAACATCTTGAAACTTCTTCTTACCTGCCGAAATCTTTTTTCAAGCGAGGAGCAAAACTGAACCCAATTATTTATTCAGAAAAGTATTATTGATTTATTCATCAAGACAGGCAGTAATATAACCACTGGGAGCAATATTTCGAGAATATCAAGAAACAGCAAGCATGCCATGGCGACCAGCAACTGTCAAAGCGGGGAAAGATCATTCGACGAAATATTCAATATGTTTTCATACACTATTAGTATTTTCGATTGGTACAAAACTGATTGCAGAGTTAGAAATCAAATATTATAACTGGAAAATCAAGCGATGTAAAATTCAAATATTAATATCTTATCTGAACTACAAATATAAATATAATAGATGTAAAGTCCAAATTTGTTCTACTCGCGCGCGCGCGCACACACACACACACACCCACACACACACCCACACCCACACCCACACGCGCACGCACACGCACGCACGCACACACACACACACACACATATAGTTCTTCGTTACCCAGTCCTAATAAACAAATAAATAATAATTTTCTAACGGAATGATTTTATTGATATACAGGGTGTCTTAAAATTACCTCCGGAGCCGAAAATGGGAGGTTCCTGAGATCATTTCAAGCGACATTTTCCTTTGAAAACATGTCGTCCGCGGTTTCGTTAACGAGTTATTAACGAAAAACACGGGACAATCAGAGCGCGAGCTAGACGAGCAGCCCGGCGCGCCGGCAGCCGAGTGCCGGTGGCACGCCGCCATGTCGCAACGAACAAAAGTTTCTCGATGATGTGAATCCTCGCCAATTTCGATAAGCTTTGGATATGTTGTCAATACCATGATTCTGAATAACATTTCTCTTTACAGTTTCTGTCGATCGGCTTTAGTTTACGATATTATTGTAAAAATTTGTAATTGTAAATCGATCGATGTACTATCTCTTGGCCAATCGCGATAAGCTTTGGATACGTTGTCAATGCCATGATTCTGAACAACATTTCCCTTTACGGTTTTTGTCGGTCGACTTTAGTTTACGATATTATTGTAAAAATTTGTATTTTGTAAATCGATCGATGTACTATTTCCTATTCGATTCCGATGAGCT
This sequence comes from Lasioglossum oenotherae, assembly GCA_028455765.1. Classification (NCBI taxonomy): domain Eukaryota; kingdom Metazoa; phylum Arthropoda; class Insecta; order Hymenoptera; family Halictidae; genus Lasioglossum; species Lasioglossum oenotherae. Next base: position 10,866,442 of record CM052296.1, read on the forward strand.
TTATTTCAAAGGAAAAAGATATTTAAAACATCGAATGAATAAGATATGTCAAGGTCGTCGAAATCGGTGTGAGCCCACATTATCGGCAACTTTACCCAAACGAGAGAAGAAGCAGAAACTGATTCAAAGAAAAACTCACTTATTCAGCCGTAAATCCATTTGCATGTTACACCAGTGAAACAGGAAACACCATACTTTCACACAATTACTAAACACTACACGTAGCACACTTTTCGAATTCGAAAAACAGTAACGTATCTACTATTGGGTAGATGAAATGGGGTTCCTTGAGCACCCCGCAGAATTTAAAAAAATTTGTATGATTTGATTCTGAACAATGAATGTATAACAAGTGTATTTGTGTATATTTTGTAACTCGTAGGACACGTCCTGGGGTCTTTTTGTCCGGTAAGATTATTTCGATACATTCCCGCCAATATAACTGCCTCAGGGCTCTGGCCGCTCTGCTACCCAATAGTAGATACGTTACTGTTTTTCCGCGCAGTGCCTCTAGCTGCCATCCATCGTACGGAAAATGTGGGGCACAATCGAAGCACTGATTTGGACATGGTTTCATACCCCATCTAACATGATCTAGCACCATAGGCTGGGCTGGGAGAGCACAGTTTCGCGCGGAATCGCGAAGAGCACGGCCCTCTTTCCGCGTCGGAGTATCTCTAATTTCTTCTCGTTCGCTATAACCACGAATTCGAAAAGTGTGCTACGTGTAGTGTTCAGTAATTGTGTGAAAGTATGGTGTTTCCTGTTTCACTGGTGTAACAAGCAAATGGATTTACGGCTGAATAAGTGAGTTTTTCATTGAATCAGTTTCTGCTTCTTCTCTCGTTCGGGTAAAGTTACCGATGATGTGGGCCCAAACCGATTTCGACGACCTTGACATATCTTATACATTCGATGTTTTAAATATCTTTTTCCTTTGAAATAAAGCTCATCGGAATCGAATAGGAAATAGTACATCGATCGATTTACAAAATACAAATTTTTGTAATAATATCGTAAACTAAAGTCGACCGACAAAAACTGTAAAGGGAAATGTTGTTCAGAATCATGGCATTGACAACATATCCAAAGCTTATCGAAATTGGCGAGGATTCACATCATCGAGAAACTTTTGTTCGTTGCGACATGGCGGCGTGCCACCGGCACTCGGCTGCCGGCGCGCCGGACTGCTCGTCTAGCTCGCGCTCTGATTGGCCCGTGTTTTTCGTTAATAACTCGTTAACGAAACCGCGGACGACATGTTTTCAAAGGAAAATGTCGCTTGAAATGATCTCAGGAACCTCCCATTTTCGGCTCCGGAAGTAATTTTGAGACACCCTGTAGTCTTACATCCTGTTTCAATTATTTCATTATACATGGCGAGAGAGACAGCTAAGACTCCTATCGAAAATATTGTATGTTTATAATAGATAATATTTATAACAGAGGCGAGTAGGTGAACAAAGAAATTTCAAAAAATGCATTTTCATTTGGCTTTTATTCTTTGCAAAATTAATGCGGAAGGTTTGTTTTGCACATAAATCTGCAGTTCAGATATGAAATATCAATGTATAATAGTGATTGTCAGAAAGTAAATAAAAAGGCTGTGTTGAATTGACAAGTTTGTGCTAACTGGCGAGTTTAACAGCAGCCTGCCACGTCTACCGATGCCGTGATATGTCTGGACATCACGTATTCACGGCAAACGATTTTAGACTTTGAAAGATCTGTTTACCGAACCTTGCCACGTACTAAAACGCAAACAAACGCTGGCACACATGCTTGTTACCTATAGACAGCTGCGTGCACGCATTGCCCCGTGGGATTCGAGTCCACTTGAATTCTAAACTCTTTCTCAAATAAAATAACTTAAACGCCTGCGGTGGCGCACAATAGAAGTATTTCACGTTGCAATCGCTCATTAATAATATTAATCTTGATCAATAACTATTTATTTTAGATAAATAAATAATTCTACTTATTTTAAAACATGCGTACAATTCTGAAAATATATTGTATAATATTTTGTTTGATGCAATAAGTTTCTAAAATAGTATTTTATTTGAATAATACCGAGGATATTTGGATTTCGTCTTGAAATATTTTACTGATTTTAATTAATTTATTTTATTTCAAATATCTTTGCTAAAAATAATGGTCGTATTCAATACATTTACGAGTATCAAATGTTTATATTGTTTATCAACAAATCACAATACGAACCTGCTGCGTGTATTAGAGTAGCCACATTGATCTTGATCAGAAATCCTTGTAATCACCACTATATAAAACTTGCTTTTTTAATGTCTTTTAATAATAATTCAAGATTGTTAAAATGGAAATATTCTATCATATGCCTGAGATTCTTGGAATATAAAAATATCTTATTTTATAAATTATATGTCCTATTTAAAATGATATTTATCTCGTTCAAGCCCAATCAAATTATTTCGTCTTTAGAAATTGTAAATATTTCGGAAAATTTCCAGTTCAATATGCAATTTAATGAAAACTAAAATGAAAAATGTTTTTTTCGCCAACTACATAGAAGTTCCATGTAGTAAACATCACCATATATGTACCAAGTGATCGTCTCCCTGCCCATTCGGATCATAAATTTCAAGTTGCAAAATATGAAAGAAGAAAATACCCTATGTCCATTGTTATAAGGATATATTAATCCTGTATTACTAAATGTTACCGTATCTCACCGTCCGCTGTAGAGGACGTTATAGCAAGCAAAAAACGTGCGACAACACGTGTGACGGACTCATCGAAGCGTTGAGCGGACTACCCTCATAAATCATTGATAACCGTAGACAATGCCAAAAGGAATTTCTTTGACAGTTCTCAACCTAAAGTCCTCCCGACCCCCCCCCCCCCCCCGCCCCCCCCCCCCCCTCCCCATCCCCATCCCCGTCCAATGAACAACAAGTGACAACCGCAATACTATTTTGACCGTGGACGGAGTAACTTGTTCCCGTTCGCGTTCGCAGGAGTTATTTTCTCACCCGATGACACAATTTTAGGGGGCGGCATGAATAAAATCTCGCAAAAACATTTCGGCGGGTATAGCTAAGGTCCATCTTAACGTAGTTACGTCACTGAGTCTAGCAACTACTTTAACGAAAAACAGTCCGAAGCACTGGTACGAAACGACAGCTCGGTCTTGACCTCTCGATAACAGTCTAACCGGCGAAATCGGGCAAGCCGACCATTCTCCAGCATATCCATGTAAATTGTATTATCGCGTCAAGTGGTGTCGCGATGATTCGGCGAACGCAACGCGTCGCGTCACATCGACCAATGAGATACTGTATCTGTTATGCCGGTTTTGGCCATCTATCCGTAGATAAATTTAGATTACGTTAAAGCCGATGATTACCGAATTTAATAGCCGCCCGAGTTCGATTCGATCAGGGTCAAGCTCCGATGGGAAGCTTCTCGACGAGACTCCGTGCTTCCTGCTCCTTGACAGTCAATACGTGACGAGATTCTGCTTCTAATAGCCCCGCGGGGGGACTAAACGTAAGTTTCACGAACGTTCGACGGTTCTTTTTGTCCTTTTGTCCTTGCTTGGAGGCGGTTGCCTCCCATACGACTCGCCAAATCGACGACGCACACTATCGCGGCACTCGCGCGTACCAATCCATAGATTTCTCAGACACGCTCAAAATCCGCAGGGTATAAAGGCTTGCAAGACCTGTTCTCGCGATAGTTACGTCCGGAGGAATCCTGTCGCGGACTACGCGCCAGCAATAGACACGGACACGGACACGGGAGCAGTACTCCTGCGACCGACGCTCTTCTTCCACAGTTTTCGGATATTATCCCTGAAACGTGAGTAACACAAATAACACTATAACACTGCTCAAAACATCTCTCGACCTTCAACTTTACCTACTCGTATGACGCGCTGCATTTAAATAGTATTCTTGATAGTTTTATAAGATAATCAACCATAGCCACTTTTTTTAGTGCTCCGTAAACCTAGTGTTAATTGAGCTCTAATCACATTTGTGATTACGTATTTACCAGAAAAAATGTCATGGAAACAAATTAGATAATGCAATGTTCAATTCATTTTCATTAGACAGAAACAACATAAGCCCTAAAAATGTTGAAATTATGTAAGAGATGGCCAACGGTAAAACGGTAACGAATTAACTTTATTTCAACGTTTCGCGGCGACGGACTTGACGAGACTGCTGTTCGATGTTCGCTTCTTGCTCGACGTTCATCCATTTTTTATGTTTGCTTGTCGTTGGTAACGTAAATAACACAATATGTATACCGACTGACGCAATATAGTTTTCAACTCGTGACGCAACTCTCGTATCTTTCCGTTGTAATTATTGTTTTGCCCCCGCTATTTCTATTAATCTGCTCATATTAAATTTATTTCGTATGAAATGTAACGGCAAGAATTTTATTTATTTTATTTTACCGAAAATAGTGTATTTCATACAAGTGATTAATGTGAATAGAGTATATCCAGTGACTCCCATTAATATTTCTGACGCTGTTACCGTTACAAAGACAAGTTTTTCAATATTGAACCAGACGACTTGGATTTGTTTGACAAGTTGGAACAATGTGTTTACTACACATTGGAATTGTCATAGTTTGGGTTGTGTTGGTACAATATATGGGAATTAAATACGCGTTGGTGTAATAACATTTGAACAAGTAGTTTATTATAAGAAACGTTGATTATATATTGTATTATCTTAACAATCGTAATGATCTAAGCCTTTTCAGAGGACAGAGAGGAACTTGTACTTCGTATATCGTGGTCTTTCCACTACAGTTCCCGCCTTAACTTATTGTTAGTTTTCTGCTCCAACACTCCCCCTCGAATTAAACTCAAATCTTTAACCAAGTTTGCTTTATTCGCTATTTTTCGTTATATCTTGATTCTACGTACTGTACTTCTCGAATCCTTTTCCATACTACGTAATAAGTTTTCCTCTACAATACTGCTTTTCCTTGAATGTTGAAAGTGTTTCGCTAAAATTCTAGAATTTACATTGTAGACACATAGAAGAAGGTTAAAGAATGAAATAAAATTTGCTTGAAGGTTCTTGAACGATGCTGTTCTTCGTCCTCTTACTGCCTCTGGTGGCGGCGGTGCCACTGAATCCGACATTGAACAACTACATCCTAGACATCGAAAACGGAACTCTGAAGAACGTCGAATACAATAGCGATCCTGCATTAGAACTGAACCTATCGAGCATGAATCTCGAAAGACTGGAAAAAACCGCTCTAGATGACGTCTCATCCATAAAGTCTCTAAACTTGGCGAACAACAGCATAGAGTCTCTACCAGAGTTCGTGTTCTCGAATCTAACCAACCTGGAATGTTTAAATCTATCCGATAACAAGCTCTCCAACCTGGAGAACTTATTCGTCCGACTAGAAAAACTCCAGACCCTAGACATTTCTCGCAATCCTGTGATGCATCTTCGCAGAGGTCAACTATTTGGCTTGACAAGATCCACAGCTATCCTGACGAAAGACAACGTTTTCTGGAGCATAAGCACAGGGACGTTCACAAACTCATTTTTGAAGTACGAGGAAGAATTGAAGCAGCTGGAAGCGATCAAGTCTGAGGCTGACATCGAACAAAAGCACAACGAGAAGGAAAACGGAGTAAACGAAGAAGAATCTTTGAAAAGTCAGTGGCCACAGTCACAGTTGAACAAAGTGACGATACCCGCCGACCTGACGCTGAAACTGTGCATCCCCGATAAAATAGTGCGGTCGATCGAGCCGCTAGAAAAGGGCACAAAGGTCGCCGAAGGCAGTTCTTGCCTAGAAGTGCCGATAGACAAGGAAGAAAGAAAAGTTAGCCTACGAGGATTGGGCATAGAAGGGTTCCAGGAGGGTTGGTATCAACTACAACTGCTGCAAATAGCTTCGTTGGACTTGTCCAACAACGACATCACCGAGATCACCAGGGAACTATTAAACGACCTGCCAGAGGACCTGATTACAGTCAACCTGATGGAAAACAGAATCAGAGGTGTTCACAGTCAGGTGATCGAAAACAGACATCTGAGAGTATTGAACCTGAAAAACAATCTGATCGATAAAATCGAGGAAGGTGCTCTGCAGAAGACGAACCTGACGGGTTTATACGTTCACGGTAATCAGTTGGACAGCCTGTCTTTCGTCTCCAGCTTGCCAGAGAGCTTATCGGAATTAGTAGTATCCAGTAATCACTTTGCATCGATTCCCGATGGTGTTTTCTCGAATCTTCCACGACTGGTGTACCTGAACCTGGCTAACAACAATATTAGAAAGCTTCAAGATAACGTGTTCCAGGGTCTGGAGGCTCTGCAGGTTCTGATAGCGACGAAGAATAGTCTGATGCAAATCGAACGCAAAGCGTTTAGCAATCTGAAGCGGCTGGAGACGTTGCTGCTTCATCGAAATTCGTTGACTAACCTGCAAAAAGGAACATTCGCGGAATTGGAGAGTCTGAAGGACCTAAACCTGGCCTGGAACAAGTTCCAGAGCATCGCTAAGGACACTTTCGCAGATTTGCCAGAGAGCTTGGACTTTTTGCATGTTGATTTCAATGAAATTAGTAGTTTGGATCCGGGTAGTTTTAAAAATGTACCGAGGTTTACATTGTCGCTAACTGGGAACAGGATCTCGAGTATTCCCACGGGTACTTTTGATTTGCCGACGTTACGGGATCTGCATTTAAATAATAATAGTCTGACCACGATCGATGGAGATAGTTACGAAGGGTTGCCACAACTGAAACGTCTTTGGTTAACCGATAATCGGATTGTGGAGATACCTAGAGGATCTTGTAAGAATTTGGGAAGCTTGAATGTGCTGGATATCTCAAAGAATCCGTTTGAGAAGCTGGCGAACGGGGCTCTGTACGGGCTCAGCATGACCAGAGGCAATTTTTTGTATATTTATAATAATCAGCTAAAGGAGATTCAAGGTGGAGTGTTCGACGACGTTTAGTTGCCGGTTTCTTCTTTTTGTCGAGCCTCGCGATTCACGTTTCGAGGAAATCTTGGAGGAATATATGTAGTATGTTCGATCCTTGTACTATTCGCCCACCAGCGCAGCGGAGATAGCATCGAGAAACTTGTAGAGACCACATGACATCCCTACTCCGCGCTATACGTCTTCTTTCCGCAATTGTGTCACAGGAACCTTAACTATTCGATCGTTTTCGCCAGAACTATACATATATAAAAACTAACAATAAGCAAGTAAGCGTAAGAGTGGGCTTTCCGAGATACCAGTGCACCCCGCGCGCTGCCATCCTCTGATGAACGAATAGTGCTTTTCATTTCAATTGAATATCTTTGTTTCACTACAGAAAATATTGTAGCAATTTTTACATTTCGTAATAAGCAGGCAGAATTAGGTACTTATTAAGCTTTCGATTTCTCTTTACAATAGTTACAGTTTACAAAGAATTAATGCGATGTCTGTTTTTCTAGATTAGTTGTATTCGGCATAACATCGTATTTTTTCGTTAAAACGTATCATTGAAATAACTGCAACGTTGCAAATATTAATTGATTTAGATATAAACGTACGAGTAGCTGATGCGCATCGAACAATTAAACTTGCTACCTTTTAATCTGTGGTTGAAAACTGTGAGGTCAGACTGCGATACATACGTAGTATTTACATAGTGTTGCATTTCAAGGTAAACATTTCAAAACCCGTATCGATTAAGTACACCTCTGAATCGTATTAAATTCTTCCGAATAAAATTTTAATCATTTTTGCAGTTACTCTGTATTTTGATTTATTAGTCGACTATTTATTGATTACCCCGCACTTGGTTTCTATGACAAACGATAATTCTTATTGTTCATAAAATATAATACTCGTATATTGTACTTATATGGTCATCGCGATTGGTTTAATCGATTGGTAAAATTGGATTCTTCCATATAGAATACTTATTCAATTTCATTTAACGCGTACATTTTCGTTTTCATTGGTTATATGTATATGTATTTTTCTTATTTCTTATTGTACGAGTATATAAATTCGACTAAGGGAAAACTTTACTTCCCAGTATCCAAAGAAAATAAACGAAAATGATGTTTATTAATAATCATTGTATATCTACATACAATGTTAAATATAAAATTTTAAAACATTTCATGTTCAAAAAATGACGCTTATTAGGTCTCGATAATTCTCAATAGTACTATCTGTACTGAAAAATTACGATTGATGATCAAAATTGATTAGAATTGATGATGTTACAAGCGCAAAATCGAGTAGCGAGTTGAAATCCATAATTTCTGGGGTCAAGATCGAATTATGGTATAGCAGGATCCTAAATATACCGTTAGTCGCAACGATCGGTAACGATTATTTAAGGACTGGCCAGAATAAAAAAGAAACTAGGAGTTTCCGATGATCGCGCAAAGTGTGTCGATCTTCTTCGGATCCGATCGCATCTCCTGGTCCCAAGGATCGCGTGAAAGTCAAGGCCAGCCGGTCGTAAACCACAGGCATCACGGTGTGCACACCGTACGTTATACATACATATGTATGGAAGGGCTACAGTCATGTCCAAGAGAAAGCGAACGAGTAACCAGTTTATGAAAATTGCCGCGTCCACTGTCTCGTCGCATCGCCTTTCTCGGCGAACCATGCTGCTTCGGCCAACTCGAACATCTTCATTATCACTAGCCGAACAAGTTAGGGCTTAGGGTAACGAGACCATACGTTAAACGCCCGTTTCTGTTTCGAATCTCCGTTCGCTCGCAATTGGGGCAAAACTCGTGTCGGCACGTAGCGATTTTTCTCATTCACGACGAATCGCAAAAGTATTCGTACTTGCTATTTGCGATTCATCCAAACGATGAGCCCAAGTCTCTCAGACTTACGGTTGCCATCTACAGCAGCCATGTCAAACTCTTTTACCACCAAGGACCTCGTTAAGTATTATAAATTAATTCGAGGGCTGCAATAAAAAGAAAGCGGACTCGAAATAAAGAGGAAACACATTTTTTTGCGGTCTAGCCAATTAACCCGAATTAACTCGAGAATTAACTTGAGACTTTTTTTTATATGATTTCCTCCTTAAAGTTTCTAATTATCTCTGAAAAGCGAGACAAAGCATAAACACTAGGTAAAGGGGGTGGTCCTTCGGAGCAAATACTCTTGTCAAAATTTCTTTTACGGCACCCCCCAGAGTTGTTCCAAATAATTAGAAAAAGAATCTCTGTGCAAAGTTTAAGCTCGATCGAATGTCGGGGAGAGACGTATCGGCAATCATTAATTATTTTAATGTTTAATTCATTTGGGGCACGTTTCCCCGTTATCTGTGGGGGTACGCTTTTCTCGAATTGTTTGGAAGGACCCTGGGGGATGCCGTAAAAGAAATTCAAAGGTCGAAAATAAGAGCCACCCTAATAAACACAGGGGATATATCGCTCGAAAAAGCGATGAGTGGTTCTGTACGTTTAAGGTATACAATGGAACTTATTATTCCTAGGTATGCTAACCGTTGTTCCGTGACGTGCAACATTTTCGCTAACAATGCTATCAGCGCGTACGCATGTATGAAAGCGGAGGATAAGTCTGTTCGCATGACGACTTGAGGGATTGACAATATTATTTCGTAAATCATTATTCCCATCACTATACTTCTTGCACTGACAAAGACGTTGATTCTCACATACCAGCCGTTTCTCGTTCCGTGGTGAAGGTCCCGAGTAATTTCGTGGCACTGACACTGTACACCCGTGTTCTCCACTTCCGGTTTAGCAACGGTACCTCGTAGGGTTATCGAACGTGTGTTTGCCAGAATTACAAGTTAGTCTCCGTAAACACAGCGTGAGTCAATAGGTGAGAATTGTTGGTCTGTTTGGAACCTGATACTTCCGGTAAACATCGTCCCGCGTGATTTATGCAATCAGGAGGCTATTGTCATTATCGCGGTATTTTAACGTCATCAACGATGCTTCCAAGTCTCCATTGTAGCTCCTAATACATCGGTGTTGAATAATGCAAATTATGCTTCCGAATAATGCAAATTACGCCTCGTAAACTTAAAAATAGGACTTTCGAGGGCGATCGCGATCTAGATTGATATTTTATCTAGCGCATGCATTATCATGAAATGAGAAGGCGCATTCCGCGCCCTTGCAATCCTGGAAAAACGAACGAGTCTACCCTCCTAACAAAGCCGCGGACAACATTTCGTCACGGTATGTATGCATCGTGCATAAAATTTAACCTTTCAAGAGGTACAGTGATCCCAATTTTTGGGACTTTCTCCGATGGATGTACATACGTTGCTTACAGCTTTCGTTTCAGATTCAGCGATTTTTTATTCTTGCTGCTGAATCGATGACCCAAATTTCTTTCTATAATTTGCAAACAACTTTCTCTCATACTTTTAACCGAACATGCAGTAAGAACCGCGAACTGCATTCATAAAAGTGCATTCTACAAAAAGTGTTTCATAACATATAAGTAGTATTACAGTTGAGAGAGAAGAGATTAAAAGTGATAATTAATAAAAAATATTTTGTAAAACAGTAAAATTCTTTATCACATTTTAATCGTTATTGTAACTGTAGCACAAAATAGGGATTTCCTAAAAAAATGTTTAACATAATTCAAGTTACACTGAAATTTCTATAGCGATTACCACAAGATTACTAAAGGTTACTCGTACCTCGTACCACAAAATAAGATCGATTAAACAAAAGTTTTACATACAACAACAAACTAAGGCAACCAAAGTAACATAAAATATTTAATCAACAAAGTTAAATTGTGATTTAAATTATCTACTATAGTAAAGAAAATTTCTCTGAAAAAATTTTTTAATAAACTTGTTACGGATGACGAACAGGTGTTCAATATCATCTCTGGCAGGAACCGTCCTAGATAAACACGAACATAGTTTCCCCAGATAAACATACATAACTATTTAGGTTAGTTTAGGGCCCGAACGAACGCACGACCAACTGGTCGTTGACAAAATGCGTATGTTCACTTGAAGGGTACTGACAAGTACCACCCGTCATTGCAGGGCTATATAAGCCCTTGCATTTCTACTCTCGTGGACTAGTACTGTCGTAATCACGAATAGTGTCGCGTCGTGCTGCATCTCGGAAGTCAACTACCAGTGAGATCGGACGTTCGTTCCTTTCGAATCAAAGTTTAACCGTACGGATTCCGCGAGTTCGGTATAAAATCTGTTAGGCACCAACAAGGTTGCTCCGAGTCCCCCGCATTGCCAGTGCGTCAACACCGTGCACCTCAGCTTAGGTAATTTCACCTTTCAATTTCTTTTATATTCTAAATTCAGTCCATTCGCGACACAAACACACTTGTAACACGAAATTCTATAGTAAGAATATATTTGTCTTCTTTGATAATTAGTTCAAATTCATTAAACCCATTATTATCGTCCAATATCCTAACCAAGTAATTGAACGTCCCCACATGATACAATCTTACCGCTCGGATTGTATCAATTAAATTATACTAGTTACGAGGCTTGCTAATTATCCTAGCAATTCCCTGATTAAGCATCAGGTTCTTTCGCGACATTCCAATTGTCCAAACAGAGATTTATCCAACCTAGCGGCTCCCCAGTTTCGCATTGGGTTCGTCCGCGTCCTAACAGCTCCCTGATTTCGCATCAGGTTCGTCTGTGCTATTATACAACCTCCTAGCAGCTCCCCGGTTTCGCATCGGGTTCGTCTGCGTTTGACTCCATTCCTAGCGGCTCCCCAGTTTCCCATTGGGTTCGTCCGCGTTCCTTGACTAACAAATTTATATCATACTCCTAGAGTAACAACCCTTCGCCGGCCACTCGTCCTGCTCGCGGCCCTGGCTCGTAACAAACTGATCATTGATGCGCTAAATTGGTTGAATATTTCATACGCTAAATCGTGTTCGCTATGCTCTCTCTACTACGCTCTACTCTACGCTCTACTCCACACTCTACTCATCTACATAATACATATAATATTAAACTGCACGTTTACCCCCTAAACATTTAATTTCAATAAAAAATTCCCCGCTAAATTTAATCATTATACAAACTATGTATATTTTATTAAAATTCGCTAATTATTTAAAATTTAAATGAAAATATTCCTCCTCTCTAATAGTAAAATTTCCTGTAGTAAATGTCAAAAATAACAAGTCAGAATTATTAAATTTTACTAGTGTTTTTAGTGTAATATGTTAACCTAGACGTTTTTCTTATAAATGCATGAAAAACCTGCATCGTGAACGATAATATTCTGTAATAATAATTTCGTTTAGATTTTCTATGCTGTTCATCCATATTAATCTTGCACACACGATAACAAAATTACAAGCTACATAACGTGTAGCAATAAATCATGAAGATATATTCACAGGATGATCTGTGATTTCTACACGATCAATGCAAATGAAAAGTTGTCGTCCTTTAATGTGAAACATGAACCTGCTTGCAAAACTGTCGCCCGGTATTTCTGTACCAGCAAAACTGGACTCTGGTTTGAATTACACCAGACATTGTGTCGTACGATTCCCGAGATCGTAATGCATGATGAACACCGAGGCTGATGAAGAAATATGCTTCCTACATTTATTTCGGCCGGCACAATTATGAAATCCTGTACGCGTTTAATTTGCAAGAGTCATCGACACGTTCCAAACCGTTTCTTCCTGCCGCGTTTTCGAACTACAGAGAGTGGCGGACAAAAGAATATCTAAATAGTATTAATACTAGACGCGTAGACGCGTAGACGGTAATTATCACAATTTTCACAAAATGAAATTCCATTTCAAAGCAGTAATGAACCTTATACATATATTTTTCAAATGATATTACGAAAGTGATTAGAATTCTACAATATTTCGTTTGAAAAGAGAGGACTAGAATTTTAGCACCAGACTTTGTCGCGAAATATCGAGTCTAATACGGAAACAGATGAGTCGGTATTTGGAGCCTTTTCTACCAAATTCATACCAAATCAAGAGTGGATTGCTTAACAGGGTGTTCCCAACATGCAACATTTTTAAGCATTCATTAAGTTAATTGAATTTGATAGTGTAGTCATATGTATTTTCCCTTACAATCTTGCTTAATAACATCTATTTTGTGTTTTAAAAGAAGTTAAAATTGGTTAAACAGTGTTGTTAAAATCTTTTCAATATACAACATGAACCTTTTGAATTTCGAATCGTGTGTATACATCTATGTATATTAAAATATGCGTGATACTTCGCTACCGAACGCAAATCAGATATGAACTGCAAAGACAGCTTTTCGTGTTTCAGCATGTCACGAACATGAATTTTCGCAACCACTTCCGCATTCTTCGGACGTGTACTAGTATTATGTTACGCGAGGAAAAAATAATGCAATTTTTCACGGTAATTAATCGGAGACAATAAAGAGATTGACACGATTAATCATACGGAACATAATTATATATCGCGGCGTAACCTGTGAGTTAATTAATGCAAGAAGAAGAAGTACATTCAACCTTACACGAGCTTGTGATTATAATCACAATAATAATTATTGATAATAAATGATTATAATAAAGTAATGAATAGATAATAAACAATTGTGAGGAAAGAAGACATAAGTGATTCAAAATTTATAAATGATATTCTCTGTGTTTTTAATGTTTTACATTTTTCTGTTCGAGATTGAAAACATCGAACCGCTTGCATACATTTTTGTAAACCACGCATATTATATTGTTGACAATGACGAAAGCTTGTGATCCACAAGTTCGATTCCCAGGCAAATATCTGAAACTCGACTCGATATGATTCGATTTCACTTTTGAACACGATTCCGAAAGTAATACTAGCACAGAACAATCTGGATGCTCGTTCGCGTGTTGGATGACATCAAAAAATTATACTATGGATCAACTTTCGCGCGTGAATGCAATACCGAATACTCTCGAACGGATTATTTACTTAAAAATCTTTTTCATACATATCGGGTCTATTGATAGTACACACTAGTTGTGTCCGGGACCGATTAATCAAAATTAGTGTACGTTTTTCATTCGCATGTACGAAATTACAAAAGAACCCTAATACAATAAACGATAACGCGTGAAATTAGAAACTATAAACTATTCCTTCAAAAAGCACAACAGAGGTCTTGGATACTATAGATGTATAGATAATTGACAAAATTATTTCCATAATAATTCTTTCAAATTGTCAATCGACCACTGGTGGTATACAATCAAAATATCAAGTTGCAAAATATGAATGCAAAATGAAAAATATTGGATATTCATTACAGCAGCAGGAAATGATTCGTGCCGTTTTTTCCATAAGACGCAATATTAATTCTGGTATGAATTATTTGCTCTTCCTAAACGTCCGTACAGCGCCATTTCATGCAGCGGCAAAACGCTCAAACCGTTAGCCGAATGTTACCGACAGAGAAGTGGTACAGGTCGGTAACTTCGCCATCTAACGGTAGATTCGGAACCACCGACGAGATACTATTACAGTTTGAGCGTTTTGCCGCTGCATGAAATGGCGCTGTACGGATGCCTGGGAAGAGCAAATAATTCGTGCCGGAATTTACAATAATTTGCATCGAGTCTTATGGGGAAAGCGGTACGAATCATTTCGTCAATAAAGTTCAGTTACGATTAGTGTTGGCAGATGTTGTCTACAATAAGAAATAATACAACAACTCCCATTAGGAGAAATAAACAATCGGAAAATTAATCAGAAGACAGTAAATGACACATCAGTAAATGACACAGATAGACTACGCGTATACGCGTATTCTAACATTTCTAACCCCATCTTGTACGATATTCTTGGTCGATGGTCGATAACGTAAATCGATAAGATGAGTCAAAATATTTTTATTTAGTTCTCATCATTTATTTGGTTCTCATCAGTTCTCATAAAATAATGCTGATGAGAGTACGTATCTATGTATATACGTTGTTGATGTGAAAACCACTGATCCAGTATCCAGTACTTTTTTAATTCTGTAAGTATTTTCTCTCTCTTTCGGTTTCTTAAAACTATTTATCAATGTAAATAGAGGTAGTAGGTCATTCAGTTTCCAATTCCGATTTTTAGTAGTTGATAAAATGTAAATACACACCGCGACAATAATAGAACAGAAAAAGAAGTACATCTTATATGTCCTAAGAGCGTGAAATGTATCACGGTCGTCTCTATTTAAGGATGTTCTGGAGGTATATAAAAACGCAACTAAATTTTTGAAAATTTGGCACGATATAATTCTTACTACATTAATGCAATTACCAAAGTTTGGGTTCGATTCACTACACCGTTTAAATAAATACACAGCCGTGAATGTAAATAATGTTTGCATACACTACCGGCCAAAAGTTTCAAATCACTTGCTGATTTTTATAAAAATCGAATAAACCGATAAATTTTGAAAAGGTCCATCGTTATTATATGAAATATTAACTATAGTTGAACAATATTTCTAAACAGTTTCAGCATTTTCTTATGTCCATAGTGTTCTTGTATAGGTTATACACCCAGTGTAACAATACAATAAATACAATTTGTATCTTTATCTCTACTTTTTGGCATTATCTTACACTATTTAGTTAATATTTCATATAATAACCGTTTCAAAATTTATCGGTGTACATATTTGATATTTACAAAAATCAACAGGTGATTTGAAACTTTTGGCAGGTAGTGTAAATATGTATTTATATACAACATACATAAATATTTACATAAATACAAGCAGATTTATGTACCGATATTCTTACTTCGCGGCAATATCTAATAGTTAAAAGTCTATTTATTTTAACTTAGAATGTGATATTTTTATTAACATTGGTTTTCCAAGTATTTATGTTAATTTTATAAGATTGAAAAGTTAGAAAAGAAAAAATATAATAAAATGATACAATGGTAAGACAGATTTATTTGATCATGTTTCTATATTTAAAACTGAATAAACCTAACACAATTTCCTCTGCCTTATTTCATATTGAAATGTACATTTGTTACATGTTTTATATTATTTTAGCATAAAAAGCAGGATATCGGAATGGCAGATCCAAGGGGTCGTGAAAAATCGAAGGCAGATACAAGGGATCATGAAAAATCGAAGGCAGATACAAGGGATCATGAAGAATCGGAGGCAGAGACGGGTATTCAGGATATGAATTCAGGTATAAGTGAGAAAACAAAAGATGTTCTTTGAAATTTTTTTGGGAAGAATGTAAACCCAAATTAAACATAATTTTAGCATAGGTGTGTTTATGCAAGATGTTTTAAAGAAAGTGTGACAGAAACTGTGGCATTATTGATTGAATTTTTTTTTTAAATTTAATGGGACAAGGAGGGTAATGTTTGCTTGTAAGTGTTATTATATATATATGTATGTATGTATGTATTTAATACAATAGAATAGCAAATGTATCTTTCATACGGTGAAGCGCGTGCGGGACGTGTGTGCGATCGCGATAAGATCCCGGAGCGTCCTGGAGACAATAGAGCGAATCGCTCGAACCGTGCGATATCATTTTGGCTATGTGCCCTTCGAGGGCAGCACTCGGTCAAACACTGTAGGAACTACTTACATGCCTACAACACACACACATCGGTATACATATTATAACAGTGAGATATTTTTCAAATAACAGGTTAACAACAGTTTCTCGAATATAAGTACGAACTTACAAGAATTTCATTATCTTTATTGCATACCTATTTTTACATATACATGTGGTATAATATTTAGAGATGCACACACAAAGTAAGCATTTAATCACCAGAAAAATGTGATTACATTTACAACAAAAGAATATTCTACGAAAATCTTAGATAGCTCTCTAATATAAATAAACAACATCATAAACAACAATATTTATATAAACAACATCTTGTTTCAAGACTATCACCTTTGAATCTTTGCTTGTAAAAATTTAATTCAGGAAAATTAATTATATTTTCAACATGTGTAATGTTGTAATATTATTGAAATATGCAATAAGGTAAATGTTTTGTGCACTTACCGAATGAGGATATACCGTTGAGTATGGAAATAAAGTATATCTGTTTACTATTTTCTAAAAAAGTATTACTAATTTGATAGAAATACTTTTTGAACACAGGCAGACCGGTAATACGTGTTGACGCTGACCCAAATACGAATACTAGCCCACGTGTTATTATCGATCGATGTGACCAGCCTCCGAAGGATGTCTCTGAAGGACTCGTCGAAAGTGCCAAAGTACTGCACCATACTTTAAAATATGTAGGTGTCGGGCTAACTGTAGCTGCTGTAGCTATCGATGCTTGGCGAATTGGTGCTTCTATAAAAAATGATCTTTACGTACACGATCACCGAAATGAGATAATTACAGAACTGGAGGACGCTATCGAAAGATTGAAGAAAGCTCTTGATAACGAAACGAGTTTAGAAAAGAAAGAAAATATAAGAGATAGTATAGAACGTTTGGAGGGAATTTTGAGAGATGTGAAAAGATCAAGAAAAGTCCCAGTGAAAACTATTAAAGCAGTTTCATCGGTAGCTGGTGCATGGAGTGCTGGTGCAATAGGAGGGGCTGGTGGAGCGTGGGCTGGCGTATACACCGGCGCTGCAATTGGCTCTTGGTTTGGTCCGGTTGGTACAGCAGTGGGTGCACCTATTGGTGCCGTTGTAGGTGCACTTGGATTTGGAATTGGCTCTGCGATAATAGGCAGTCGCGTCGGAGAAAGCGCAGCAGAAGCAAGTTTGTCGGTTTTGGATGACTGAAACATTTTTGTTTAATATATTAACGTATACATATGTATGATTGAATATGCCACAATGTTGATGTTTTCATTGAATGCCGCGGCTGGTACTAGAGGTGCGACTATCGATCCCAAAGACTTAAGCTCCTTAAAGTCCGTCTACTCTTCGGAATTACTGATTCTACATAAAATAGCCTAGTTTGACGGTGGACTGTATCGAATTGAAGCGGTCAGGTAGGGATTAACTATAGTAGGTGGTAACACAAAATGTGTGTGTCCGAGGAAGTTAGATTTTACAGCGTCGTCAGTTTTACTACAAATACTATCAATAGTACAAATACTATTGATGCTCGCATCGAAAGCGTTCGAGCGGTTTCTTTCCTGCTTCAGAAAGGAAATTCAGAGGAATACATATTGCTTTCAGAGTATACTATTTTCAGTCGTAAATTCGATCGAGAAATGTAACATGATACGAGTCAGGTACATCGGTGAGCCAACAACTGGTGGTGCAATAACAACAGTTTTTCTTTTTTATTATTTTTTCACGAAACTTTTGTCAAATCGTGACATTTTTCTGATAAAAATCACACCAAACATGGTATATAATTTGGACCACATTTGCTTCTTCAATTGACGATTAAAAAATATGAATGTAGAATTTCGGAAATCGCCCACGAAGATTACGTCAATATAATTTAGCGCTCCACGCTTTTATTTTTATAGTCACTAATGTCATGATTTAATTTAAATTTCTATTAAATTTTTTTTCTATTTCTATTAATTTTATAACGGAAGAAATTTTCAACTAATTGCTTAAAATTTTCGGGAAAAATATTATCATTAATCATTCAACTGGGGGGGGGGGGATTGGGTATTTTATGGAGAATCAGAAAAAAATTATTTTCTCCTTTTTAGTGCATTTTAATATAAACGTGGTTTTTACAAAGTTTTTTTTATATACGTATTTTATTTTCTACTTTTATTGTCATCGGAAGCACGTGTGTAGCGTGTATAGAAAATTTCATCAAGATTAGACTATGGGAAGAGGTTTAAAATTGGATTACAAAATTTAACGCATACAACAACAACGGCATACATTTGCCGTGCGGCATATTAATAGGTATAAGCGTGGTAGTAATATTATTTAAGTCTTCTCGAGCATTTTCCACTCTTGCAATTTTACGTTCTTAAATCTAACAATTATATTAAATTAGTTAATACAACCGAGATAAAAAAAATAAATAATACCATGATGGATTTATAATAATATGTAGCACAGTTTCATCAAATACTTTCATCTGAATCTGACGATTCCGTTTCCGTTTGGTCTTTTACAACGGAGTTTCCTAATATCCCAGCACGGGTTGCAGCCATACCCACTGCAGCACCAACAAGAGCACCGGACGCTGCGCCAGTTACACCAAAAATTGGGCCAACCATAGCGCCAAGGTATGTAGTCATAAGAGTATCGGTAGGAGGGCCCTGCGGGGAAGCTATTGTCCAAAGGAATTTCCGTGTTCGTTTCAAATCGTTCAAAACTCTTTTCAAATGTTCTAAAGCATCGCCTATAGATTTGAACTTTTCTGAACGCTTTGGATCGTCGAGAGCCTCCCTCAACATTTTAATTCCTTTCTTCAATTCCTTGATTATCGTATCTAGATTATCGCGTATCTGTGGATCATTTCTGAATGCGGAAACTCTCGGCCAAACTTCGATGGCTGTAGCAGCTGCTTCAGTTAGCGTAACGTCTGCATATTTTAAAGTCTCGTGAAGGAAATTAATAGCTTGTGGACGTGCTTCAGTTACTTTTCGGCAAATGTCAACATTCTGGGTAGTTGCGCTCCGTAATCCAGCTGTGCTCAAAGACTATTGTTATAAAATCAATATTTCTTTCTTAAATAATAATACACGCATACTATGTGTTATGTATTTTACTCTGACTGAACAGAGTATGTATCCCCATTCGATAAGCGCTAAGTGTCAAGTGCACAAAACATTTTCGAAGCCCAAGTATAAAAATCGTTTTCAAAACAATTGTAAACATTATAAACATATTTCCGAATAGATATTGTGAAATGCTATACGAACGTATGCTGAAGATGCACACATGTAGGTAAGCTTCATAAAATGATTCCCCGTATTATTCTATAATTTTTTGCCACACACACACACACACACACACACACAAGCATACGTATCTATATAAACTTACCGATTGATGATGATATTGGCACGAGCTTTGCCAGCATATCTTTCAAGGACATTCTTGTATTCTGCTTTGTACCTTCAATAAATACAAAACAAAGGTAAGTATACGTATGGTGGTATGCACATTATAATCTGCGTACATAAGAAAGAAGAAATGTGCTATCTTTATTCAGTGTAAAAAGTAGGAAAGCAATACAAAAATTTATTTTATATTCATCATCCTTATATTGATTATATTCTTATATTAATTAATTTATAGAAATCAAGAAATTAATTATTTTCACTGTTGCTTCATGTGGAAAATGTCGGGTTTAACTGAATAAACGAGACACGTCAAAATAGTATCGCTATCAAGAAGTATTATCAGTACCTGCAATATACTTAGAATTATGATAAAATTTGTAGTTACTGATTATCGATAAGACGTTTAATAATTTTTTAATTAAGGCGCACAGTGGGACAAACCGATGAATTCTGTGTCAAAATCAAAGTCGTTTTGGGGCGCAAGTCATCATTTAGCTTATAATAACAGCTAACTTCGTACCTACCATTTACGTAGTTCAGTACATGGTTGCAGGTTCAGGAGACTAATAGTTAGTACTGTTTATTAGCATTATTTTCACGAGATCACGAGGAATTGTTAATGGATATAATATTTAGGAATAAATATCTGGGAACTACTCGATTGTCCAGAGAAGTCTCGAGTCTTGAGCGTGTGCCTCGAGCAATTTTCAACATTTTTCTATCACCAAAGTTCTGTACGAGTAAAAGAAATTCAATTAACTTACCAATTATCGCCGCGTGCGTTGATACTCGAACGACCAGCCTTATAAGATTGTAAGCAACTGACAGATATTGCTATCGAACAGTACTCGTCTATATAGTCTTCTTATGTTGATATACAGGGTGTTTCCTACTTTTCCGGCAAGATTGTAGGAGCATGATCTACAAGTGAGAACACGAAAAAAATGTTATATTAAGTTTATTTATAAACGCTTTATTATAATATTATATGCAAATGTTGAATGTGTAGCCTGAATAGGTGCGGAACAGCAGATTTAAAGCTGAACAATACGGAAGGTCAATATATAAGGTCAAATTGTGTTTACTTTGCCTATTCTTACGAGATATTTCTTAACGTACGAGGATCGTTAAAAATTTTTGAATCATCATTTCAAAATGACCACCTTCTGCATTGATACAAACTTGACATCGTTTATAAACAAACTTCATATAACATTTTTTTCGTATACTGATAAAAAAAGTAGTTACTTTAATAACACGCGTGTTATTGTAATTTTTTACTTCGATGAATATCAATGTATTTTTTTCAATAGTATGAAATTTAGAAGCAAATCGTGATGTATCTGAATTGTCTATCATGAAATAATTGATAATAGTATTTGATACAATACCGTATATTATTATTCGTAATATTTCTTTTTTTCCTTCAATCGGATATGTCGTTAAAAAAATTTGAGAAATGTTGAAATATTGATTTATACTGGAATTGGTTCGAGGCCATATCTTATTTTTTTGAAAACATTGATGGTCAAGCTATTGTCTTATATGATTGGCGGAAAAGAGTTTTGCTATTGAAATTCAATAGTATTAAATATTAAAATAAGTTCATATGATATTGGCACTATTCAATAGCACGTCTTATTGAATCAACATATATTTTTTTTGTTTCGACAGGATTTTTTTCTCAGTGTATTTTCACTTGTAGATCATACTCCTACAATCTTGCCAGAAAAGTAGGAAACACCCTGTGTATGTATATCTAGTTATCATTGGATAGTACATTTTTTCTTACTCCAGATAGTTCTGTCCCAGATAGCACAAAGACATCTTAAAGTACGTCTAAAAGTTTCCTGACGCAAGACGTAAGTACGTCTTAAGGATGTTCTGGAGGTACTATGGGAGACAAAAGTACAAGAAATTTGAAATCCATCAATACATGGCAATGAAAGCCATTCATGAGTATATTTTGCATTAAACTTTTGCGAATACTGTACCCTCTGTAGCTATATTCAGTGGTCTACACTTATCGCGTTTCCATGCTAGTGAGAGACAACACGATAAATTTGACGTTTTGTAACAGTTTATAATTTTTTTGCTCTGTAACTGTTTAGTGAATCCTAATAAATTTTGAACATAATTGATTACATAATTTTTACTACATATAAAAAAAACTGGAGTTTCTAGTTGCGTTTTTTCAAGGTTTAAATAGGGTTTGAAGTGGAATTTTATGAATTCTCCATAAGAAGACGTGTTAAAATGTGGAAACTTTAAGTTGCTATAATTCTTAAACGGTACAGTGAATCGAACCCAAACTTTGGTAATTGCATTAATTTAGTAAGGATTATATCTTGTCAAATTTTCAAAAATTTTGTTGCGTTTTTATATACCTCCAAAACATCCTTAAAGTCGTATGTTACGTCCGTGGCCCGTCGTTTTCACGTCTTTTTCACGTACTTGGTACGACTTTAACAGGTCTTTGTTACAAAACTGTGCGACTTAAAGTCGTCTCTCACAGGTCTTTTTAATGTCTTTAAGATGTACGCAAAGGCGTAAAAAAAGTTGCCTGAAAGGCGTATCTTTAACACGTCTTTTTGGACATCTTTTATGCATCTTTTCGGAAGTGTTTCAAGCATCTTTTATGCATCTTTCACACGTCCTTTCAGGCATCTTTTATGCATCTTTTACACGTCCTTTCAGGAGTCTTTCAGGCATCTTTTATGCATCTTTTTCAGACGCACAAAATCTTCAAATTTAAGAAAAAGTTATAAAAAAAATTAGAATCTACATTGTATTGTATACTATACAAAAGAAAAAAATACATACTGTATAAAAGATTAGAGGATATCTAATCTTGAAGTAATTTACCGTTATCAAATTCTGTATATGTACATAAATACATATATGAAATTTGTTATGAATTTTCTTGTGCAAACTAAATGTTTTAAATTCTATAAGAAAATATATAGACAGAAAATATAATTTTTCTATTCCTTCTTTTGTACCACTTGGTGAACAGTTCGTGAACAGGTTTGGGTTCTCTGTTCTCTACATATATGTATGTATGAAGAAACCTCATAGATACGGCACTGTTAGAGAAAGCAAGCATCTATACGAGCAGTGACACAAGCAGCCACTTACGATACATTATGTACACGAAGAAGATCAAAAGATTCTAAGCGAATGCGATTATGCGCTTTATGCATCACTGTCCATTCCTCGCTTGTGTTGTAAAAACCCAGTTTTCTTTGGTTTGCCTTTTTCGAAGTATATGTAGTGTACTCGCTGAAATGTCATTTGAATAATTTGACACCAAAACACATATTTTTAAAAAGAAAACTCTTACATAGGTATGTGTGTGTTGCTTATTCTTTCTATTTACAATTCAAAATAAATTATCATTGACGTATGTGATAACTAAACCGTTTATTTTATGCATTTATAAAAAACACGAGTATATAAAACATGAAATAGAAAATATTTTAGAACTTTAGAATTTTTAGAAAATCAAATTTTCAAGAGTGTTCTTTTTAAGAGTGCCCGGATATTATGTAGTAGGAGTCACTCCTGTACATTGATTTTTATCTATCTTTTTTTACACAAAAGAATGTAATCCGCTGTAATTGTTTAATTTCCTAATCAAATTACAGTATTCGCAAAGAGGCGAAGTTGATCGATATCTGTTAATAACTGCGATTCATTCACTCCGGTTTCTAATTTTCTAACGGCACTATAAGAGCTCTCTTGCATAAATCAATTGAAATGCATCAGATTCCTCCGCGCCAATTCGATCTTATGGATTTCAATCGTAAACACGAATGTTTGTGTTTTTTATTTTAATTAGATCTTCGAACGTACCTCAGTCTACTTTCTCTATGGATATTCAAAAGAATTCGTATGAAAATGTTGATTGTACAAAAGCGTATAAAACAAGTGAGTCATGAACGAAAAACTGTGCATAAATGATTAATAAATTAATGATTACTGCGTGCGTACCCATTACTGCGGATTAGAATTCGAGTATACATGCGTACGGAAACGTATCTAGGCATTAAATAAACGATTTAAATAAATCCTGAGTACAGTAACAACTAATCATTTGATTTATTACAATTTAAATGAATAATTCTTCCATTCATTTTAACACCGCACTATAATTTTATTCTACAGTCTTGATGTTATTCTTAGGCGATACAAGTAATGTGCAATCGAAATACAAGATACGCATGGAAGTAATGCGAGAGTGTGAATTAAGAATGAAAAAAGAGGAGACGAGCAAAGGTGAATGGTAAAGATACACACAAGTTGTCGCGAGAAGATTGCCGTGACTCTGGTACATACAAGCGGTTATTTAAATTTTAAATAAGGAGGAAGGAGGATGTGTATGAATGTAAAAATAATTTTTTATATTTTTACATCATTTAATTTGCTGTTAACAGTTGTACATATAATACATATTATGCATTCTATGTTCCTCGTGAATAACTACATATGTAGTTATTGAACATATGTTCAATAAATATAAATCATAAATGCTGATCGTCCATAAGGAGACAGCAGTAATTCGCAGGGGATCTGCGAGAACCTACTCTTGATACCAGGTTGCGGACCCCACTCCCACTCATACTCGCTACTCACACGTTTAGGTTCTGGCGGGAATGGTCGACGTAGGACGTAGGAAAAGTATTCAGAAATTATATGTATGTATCTGTATATCATCATCCACTAGAACCATTGTTGTTATTGAATGTAAAGAAGACGCACCAAAATGTTTCATGGAAAATATCAATCACAAGCAATGATATACATATAGTATGTGATCACTTGTGCAGCGATAATGAAAGAATACCGATCATTTTGACTGGTACTTCTCAAAATGGAAAAGTATCCTATAAGCATAAATCAATGATATGTCACGCGGTCATTTTGCATACCATAGCCGTTCGAATAGGACCTAATTCTTTTTTATAATGATTGAAAATCTCTGCATTGTTGCAGAAAAGTGAACAATATGTGTAATATACCAATGCTCTGGAATGCTTTGATATCGATAACTTTATAGACAAAGAAAATGTTTTCTTTCCGAGTCCTCGGAAAGTGAATTGGAAAATATTTTGAATTTACGTAAATGAAGACGTGCTTGTGTGCCTTCAAGTTCTGAAGATGAATAGTTGGGAAAAAATAAAAGAAGGGTCTACCGCTGAAGATTACCACTACATAATATGTATTTTTAAAGACATATATTCTTTTTATAAGATAGCGATAAATATATCAACAAATATAAGTATATATTCTATTATTACGTATTTTTGAAATAGCGATTCGTCTCAACAGTTGGTAGTTGTAGCGTTAAACGTATACATATACATATACATAATAGAATATCATCGTGTAGATCTTAATCTGTGTAGTGTGCTGTCTTTGTGTGCCAGAGTGTGATATTCGTTTCTTAAGAACAGAGAGATAAAGGATATAGGGTAAATAAGGTGGCTCGAGTAATCTAGATTTGAAAAATGGCTTTGCGAAAACGACGAATACTTTCGTATAGATTTAAAAACACGAGATCGCGCACAAAAGGTGCACACGTGACAACAGCTGTTCCCATATACCCCATGTATGTAAATACATAGAATATAAAGTGACAAGCATATTCCGGAGTCTAAAGTTGGCTGTGTTCTGGAGGAGGGAATTTCGCAAGAAGAGCATAAAACGGAAGAAGCCCGCGAAACAGAAGACAGGGATGTCGCGCGTCGGGGAACGAGAGAGAAACATTACAAAACGGTGTGTAGGAGCGTTGATGGCTGGTTCCTCGACTCACACGTGGTTCCTCGGATACACGGATTTCAGTCTCACCCACGTACACAGACAGACGAGTGCCCAGTCGACGGCGCGACGCGGCGGCACGGTGTTTAGAAAGTCCGACATCGAGAGCACGATGAGGTACACCTTGGTACCAGAAGACGTACCCATCGGAAAGGTGTACCAGAAGGTTCACCAGCTTGATAAGCGGTGGGGGTAACCTTAAGCTAGCGGTGTCAGACGGTACCGAGCGCTCACTGCCAGTGATGGTAGATTCGTGGGCCGTGGGCCGTTCCCCTGAGTCGCTG
>CM052296.1:10892628-10985837 GCA_028455765.1 Lasioglossum oenotherae
CGGTAACGTGAAAACCCAAGGAACGCGTCAGCGGTCAGCGTCGATCAATCGAGCAGTAGTAACACGGACAGAGTAGAGGTACGCTGGTGTGTGTAGCGCGCGCGTAATCGAACAGGCACCAACACGGGCATGCGCGGCCGACACGGTTACGACGGTACGTCAGGGAAGGGGAAACCAGCGACTCAGGGGAACGGCCCACGGCCCACGAATCTACCATCACTGCTCACTGCTCGTCGATTCGTCGAGCGATCGACATCGAGTGTTCCCAGAGTATATTCACCGAGGATTTTTCGTTTCTTCGAGGAGCCGTCGTTCAAAGGAGACTCGACCTGTTCAGTGCCGACGAGGTACCTCAGCAACATGGACAAGGAGCAACCGGATTCCCTGGCGACCGTCGCCGTCGTCTCCGAGAAGATGGCTCAGCCTCACAGCAATTACGCTCCCAGCGAGGTGTACTCTTCCGCAGAACCACCACCGGTGAGCATTCGGACGTCCACGGACGAAAAATTTCCGTTAGCATGCACTCCGAGAAGTCCGTCGCCGCATCGCTTAATCGGCCGAAGCGATTCCATTCCTTTCAAGGAGATAATCTCCTATAAACGCTGCAAAATTTCACAATTTTCCTGCATTATTTTCAAAATCGTGACATACGTCGTACGATATACATAATATTCTTTGCTCGACTTTATTCGACTTACAATTAGCTACTCTTTGCCCATACAGAACAATTTTTCTTACAATTTTAATAACTCGTTTCTCGGTCCTATCTCGTCCAAATAGATACACCGTAGAAACATCGACTTCCCGATATCGATCTTCGCACCGTGATCATTTTGTTAAAAAACAATAGTACAGCAACAAACTTGGACACATTTAACGTTCATTAGCTGCTGAGATTTTTTAGCATGTTATGTTATAACAGAGGAGATACTGATCGCACATGATTTCACTCGAAAATGTTACAAATTTAAAGGTCTACAAAAACGTTAGAAAATTTGTCGTGGTTGAATCTACTGTAGATTTCAAGATTGCAGCTTCCCTTTCCTCTCACGGCACCTTCAAAATTCTTCTACAAAAGGTATATTTTAACGTAGTATACCACGTATAATATTACTGAACATACATATCTTTCGTTTCCGTTCCATAAAAAGGCCGAAAAGAATCGTAGATTCAAATATACGTTTTTTTTTACAGAACTTTGATCTAAATAGAATATAGTCATATGTCATATAGGATAAAAACATCTTGTAAGATTATGAACCATGGCATGTGAAAGTACAAGAGGTCTCGAGCTTCAAAACGAGCTCGGGTTTATCGTTGTATTGTACGTATAATACTATACTATTCTTTTTTACAAAATTGTCACAGTTTAAATATCGAGAATTTTTCAAGGATCAGAGAGAGTAATTTAGTGATCAAATGAGTTAAAAATTATAGCTTCCTCGGATGAGTAGAAATCTCAAAATAATGATCATTTTCGGTGTATAATACTACATATACACCTATATCAGGTTGCTAGATATGAGATGTTCAACCTATAAAATTTTGTAAAATATCATTGCATATAAAACATTTTGTAAGAAAAATAGAGCGTTCATTTTGTAATAAAAAAATGCAAGTCTTTTATAAATAAAATTTCTTGGTTAAGCTTTTTAATAACAATTATTTCCATTGCATTTGAAGTTGTTGCATATGAAATGTGGGTTTTCATATACATACATAGAGCCAAACTTACGCATTGTTTTTCAGAAGAGATACTTTTGTGTGCGTAAATAGCTACAACATGGGCCACACTAAAGTCCAAAACCAGTTCTTTCAGGTCCGACACTTTGAGATCCAAATGTGGAAGATTTCTGGAGGTCTCTATCCGTTTAAAATTCTCTTATCAGATTCTATTGTTTAGATTTCTACTATAAATATTATTCATTTTCTAGAGTCAAGTGTTCCTGGCTAAATAGATGAAAATATTTCCGGTCACAATGGAACATCAATAATTCATTTCATGATAAAATTTTGCCATGATCTGAAACGCTTCGAATCGTTAGCGTCAGTCGAGTGAGACTCTTTTTACAAAAGAGCGCGGAAATCCGTGCGACGTACTTCCGTGAAAGTTTCTGAACAAGTTTAATTGCACATATATAGGTAGGTACGTACTCTCGTGCGGTGCCTGTTTATCCACTTTGATCGATTAAAACCGACCGTCAGAAATAGAAAGAGCAATCTGTCAGGAAAAGAAGCATTATCGTTTTAAACAGAAACACGCGTCGTTTCTTAACGCAAATTACTAAAATGTTTTTCCATAAAAACTTTATAACGAGAGAAACTTGCCGCAAAATTGTTTATAACAAAGAAAATTGTTGGTAAAGTTGTTTTATATATCAACATCTTCTCATCCAGAAAAGAAAAAGTTTTAAAAAAGCCACATGTCGCAAACAAATAGTTATCGAGATATAAGCTGTTAAAGTTTTTGCAAAATTTGATTGTGTGGAGTTATACGTATAGACAAAAGCCTACTACATACATACATACATACTTATTACAGTCCACCCGATCGTGACGATGAGACAGAACATAATATGTACATAGTGTACGTGCCTCGAGCAAACGAAAGGGACATTCGTCGTTAGGCCCGTACCAAGTGATCGTCTCCCTGCCCATTCGAATCATAAATTTCAAGTTGCAAAATATGAAAGAATACCTTATATCCATTGTTATAAGTATATTGATCCTGTATCATAAAATGTTACCGTACCTCACCGTACCTCTAGCGAATTAGGCGATAGAGGTATAAGGGACGTTATAGCAAGCAAAAAACGCATGCGAATCTTCAACCCCAACAGATGGTCAACACGTGCGACGGACCCATTGACGCGGAGCGCCCTATCCTCATAAATCTCATTACTGACGACCGAAGACAATATCAAAGGAATTTCTGTGACAGTTTTCCCCACTTTTCAACCTAACGCCCTTCCGACACACACACACACACACACACACCCGTTCAATTAAAACAACTACATATCCCCACTTAAATCCACCCTTAACCATTCACGAAAAACCGAGGTGACAACCGCAGTACTATTTTGACCGTGGTCGGAGTAACTTCTTCCCGTTCGCTGACATGATTTTGGAATATGTGTTGTGTTATGCTTCCTGCTTATAAAGACGTATTCTCGCAAGTGGCAGTGTCCTGTTAATCCGACGTGACGCGACGGAGGGACAGAAGATTCTAAAAAATTTCTAACATAAGTACCTGTACTTGACATTAGTATTTTATAACCCAGGATTAATATTTTTATATATAAAAATGGATATAAGGTATTGTTTGATATTTTGCTACTTGACATTTATGATCCCAATGGGCAGGGAGACGACCACTTGGTTATTTTATTCTGTTTCTCTGGTTAATTGAACTTTCGTATTTTGCGAGCGTGACGCGAAAAATTATGCAGACGAGGTTTCATTTTCAACGTCGGCCACGCTTTTTTCATTCGTTTGTTTAATGAAAACCGGAAACTTTCTACGTGCCAGTTGGAAGTTTAACCTTCTGCGGACGTCGAACACTTTCTTGTCGCTTATTTCGATAACTCCTCGTTTCTCCTTTCTGAAAAACTGCAAATTCAACGGGATAGATTTTTTCGTTCATCACAAAACTGACAATGAGTAGATGAAATACCAAACAGTCAAAACGTCGGAAAAGTCGAAAAATAAATTTCTTTTCGTAATTGAGGTAGCAATATTTGATTTATTTATTTGTAAAGGTCGCGTTAACAACAACGTCATTACCAATCACATTTTCTTTACATAACATTTATAAAGTTTATAAGAGACATATAGTGGGGGTAACGAAAAAGTATTCGAACGTCCTTTAAAACAAAGTAACTTTTTTATCATTGTACCAAACGACCTGATTTTTTATAATCAATTAGAAGTATTGGTTTATGAAATGATGTGCAAAAAAGATTTTCCAAAAATTATATTTATATATTTTATATTTTAAATTTTCTTTATATTGAAAATTCCATAAATGTATAGATATGTATACTTGCAATCCAGTGATATAAAAAAATTGTGTTATGTATGCACTCATACCGGCGACTTTGTGCAATGTACTTCATGAATTCATTCATAGAAAAGGTATGCACGAGATTCACAATAAACAATTGGTTTTGAAATAGCGTAATATCGACCGGTTATATCGAACGTGTTTGGAGAGTTTAATGCTTCGTTCGCATACAGCCGACTGTCGTCCAAGTTCTGAACACACGGGGGGCGTACCTATGTACATATGTACATACTCGTATGTATATATTGCAGTAATCATCTCGTCATGCGACCATCCTACCATTATTTAAATAGCAAGTAATTGAAACTTGAATTTCCTGCGGCATTATGTAACGTGATAATTTCCTTTATACCTATGTTTATTATTCGAATAATGGTTTTATAAGGGTTTAGGAAATTGTCCAACCAAGTTCATTCCGTGTTACAGTGAATCATAGATGTGGTGTCGTATTATTCTTGTATTTAATGTTGCAAAGAGCAAATATGTTACAAACAAAGCTTTACAAACGGAAACGTATTTTGAATCGATTGAAGTGGGTCGTGAAATACTATTTTGCATAAATTTATAGTTTTACTTAAACCGTACCGTGTTATAAAGAATTGTTATCAGTGATTAGGGATTATTCTTTCACATAATATCCATTCTTAACATTCTAAAGTGCAAATCACACTAATTATGGAAATTTTTGTTGAAAATGCATCACACGCATAGTTTTCTAAACTATATTCACTACAAAGCACACACCATGCGTGAAGGAACATATCGTGTTCGTCATTTTTGCATTCTTTTTTTATGCCTATCGTCTTATTTCGAGTTTCAATATTGCAAATCTGTGTTCAAAATGGTTTGTGAACAACTAAGGGTTAAATGATAGGTTCTAGGAAAAAATCGCTAAAACTTATAATTAGTTAGTTTAGTAATTCTTATATGTAGATTTTGTGGGTACGTAAATGAGAACAAGTACCGTTCAATGATTAACACTATATGAATTTTGGTTAAACAATACAACAATGTAAAGATATGATAATAATACCAATATCCATCGATAATAATTGATCGTTCCCCTTATCGTGCGGACACACTGTGCGGACCATACATAGATTTAATAGAGACTTGATCGGGGTAAAATGAAACGAGCACTCTAGATAAGATGCGTTACTTTGATGACACTACAAACATTCCTTATACAACGCACGAAATAATTACTATAACAATCACGGAATATCTCCGCTTATTATTCTGAATTTTATACACACAGAGCAAGAGTAAGGCATATGGTTCGCGGAAGACGACACAGCCTTTCTAATACTCTTCCTACATTTTAATTAGCTGCTACAGGCATCTACACGGACAAAAAACCAAGTCCCGTACAGTTCCTTTTACCGACAGTGAGTCACCTGGCTCGTCTTTTCCTTGATCGGCAATTGAATTTACTAATAAACATTAGACCTTTGATTTTTTTATCACCGATTTGATAGCGCGCTCTATTTTACCGTTACTTATTCGCGTTTCAGGCAATAATAAATGCGCGCGTCTGAAGAATAATTTCTATCGCCAACGCCTTCATGGGTTAAATTTTCCTCACCGAAAAAAAGAAGAAGGAGGAAGTGGTTGAATTGGCGAGGCAGAGATTTCGTTACGGGTGCCTCGCGTGAATTAGTTGATTAATTGAAAAGGGTAAATGCTTGTAACGGAGACTGTACTTGCACGTATTTGTAATGACCTCGATGTGGATGGACGACTGTAAGGTGAGAGGCCTCTCGAGGAGATAGTAGGCCATCCGAGGCTGCCTTTATGCTGCTCGATCTGCCAGACAAAAGTAAACAGGCGCCCAGGCACTGTTGCCAGGCACTCGAAACCAAAGGACTTTTACACCTACGTACACACACTGCCGACAGAAACTTTCGAAAAATAGAATTTAATAAGGAACCGCAATGTCCTCCGCGAATCCCATTGTTGTTATCGGGCCATCGGACTGTCGAGTAGGTTGGATCTTCTAGGTTGGATCTTGGCGAAGCAAATTCTCCAATTTTTTCGGGACATCCCCTAGGATTATGACGCTAGGCTTAAAAAAATAATATATGGAAAATTTTAGATCGATTGAACAACGCGAAAACGTGTCGCGTCGAGCTTGAGAATTTTTCATCTTCGAAACTTGGTTTTCTCCATTATAGTACATCATAAATATACATTTCTGCATATCGTTGGATTTGTCTTTCCGTGCTCTAGAATAACTAGAATTATAATTTTGTATTTTTATGTTTAAACTGGGCCAGTTGAATTTACAAAAACTTGAAGTTGGCGATTAGTGATTCGGTGAAATTTAGTAATGATACTTGATCTGCGGGGACCTTGAAAAGTACAGGGTGATTAAATTTAGATTCTACGATCGGTTAACGTACTCATTTCAATTTTATTGTGGTCACACACCGAGGTATTGTGTTATGTCAGAGAGTGGTCGCAATCCAAGTACTTTAATCTGATTTTTTAGAATGCTTCATTATAAATGATAAAGAGTTTTTATATGTATACATACATATGTGGTTACGAAAGGTAAATATATACATGCACAATTCTGAACGTAGTTTACAATTTGCATTTATTGTTTGTAGTTTCTTGTTGAACGATATATGTATTCCTACGGAACTCTGATCCAGATATTATTATATATGTTACGATAAATGTAATAAATTGGTAATTATGAATAATAACCGGTTATTACGCATAATCACCAGTGGTGATTATATAGTATATATAACCAGTTATTATCCATAATCACCGGATTAATCACATTTACCGTAACATATTGTATATTATTAGCGAATTTTTGGAAATTCCCAATTTTTTTTAATAATCACGACGAGACACAACTAGTAAGTATAAAATAATAATATAAAAGTGGTATGTACTCTCTCTCTCTCTCTCTCTCTCTCTCTCTAAAAACTTGAATATAAAATTGGCAAATTGTATGCTTCTGAATTTTTTTAAAAATCGGTTTGCAACCAAAAATTCTGAAATAATTCACTGTCGTGTACGCTATTAGCTATTAGGTAGAACGTTAATGAATTTTTCGGTGATTTTCTATTCTTCAGAACGGAAGAAATACGTCGTAGGGGTACCAACTTGACACTTGCCACAAAGGATTTTCTGTGGAACCCCTATCGAATGATGTGACCAAAAATCAATTTGGTTTGGAGTATGGGGGCACTTGTCACTATACCCAATTTACTTGTAATGTACCGTTTACGTTTATACGATGGGAAAGAAAAACGTGTGTATAGAGTATAGAGTAGACAAAAACAGAGAGATTCTCGAATAAAAAAGATTTTTTCACTTTTTCCCGCAATTAGCTTTATTCTGCGAAATAGGAATGCTGCGAGACTGCGAAAGGAGAGCGTGAAACGACAAAAGACCTCGACTCGGTTGGCTAGCCAGCATGAAATCCCATACATGTGTGTGACTGCATTCTGCGCACATACATCCCATCGACTATATTATCGCGTAATGATTTTTGCACGTATTTCATTGTTATATTCACCGACCGTGCGTGTGAGTGTTCGTTATTGTGTAGCGTGCGATTAACATGAAATTGCGTCTTCGCTTCGGTACAGTATATTTCATAAAATGCAACTCAGTAGGACATTTCGTATTCAAAAGAAACCAGAGAACTGTTAACGAGTGTGTTAAACGAGTACAAAATTAAGTATTTAGTATAGATACAATGATCTTTGTGTGAGAAACATTGAATTTGATCAAGTTAAATCATTGTATTATACATATAACATACACATGTATTCATAAAATTAAAATTGTTTTAACTGAATATTTCTGAACCGAAGATTAGAATTGTGAAGGAAAAAGTATAATGCATATTACAGTATAAAACACAACATGTATCATGGGGGTTTCAGAAATAAAAAAAGAATATAGTCATACACAGACTGCGGAATTTTATTAGATTTATTTACTTAGACTTTCGTTGTATAAACGCATAAAGAATTAGTAAAGTTAATATTTATAATTTGGAATTTGTAGTTCAAGACATATTTAGAGTAGCGGACAAAAGTTTAAGACCGCTCTAAAGAAGACGATAACTTTTTAAATATTGTACTATACGATTTGAACATTTTTGGGAATCCAGAGCAATTAGTTTACTAAAGGATGTGAAAAGAAATTTTTTCAAAAATTGCTATTGATCGGAATTGTTGGAAAAATACTAAAAGTTGAATTTTTAACTTTTTTATGCGGGCCTATATTGAAAATTAAAAAAATACGTTTTATAGATCTGTGTCAAGTATAAACATACTCTGAAAATTTGGTAAAAATCGGTCAACGTTGCAATGAGCTACAAACATTTAAAGATGGTAAAAACTGCAGATTTTTACGATTTATTGCCGAGAATTTGCTTAATTGACACAGATCTACAAAACGTATTTTTTAAATGTTCAATATAGGTCCGCATAAAAAAGTTAAAAATTCAACTTTTAGTATTTTTTCAACAATTCCGATCGATTGCAATTTTTGAAAAATTTCTTTTCACATCCTTTAGTAAACTAATTGCTCTAGCTTCCCAAAAAAGATCAAATCGTATAGTACAATATTTAGAAAGTTATCGTCTTCTTTAGAGCGGTCTTAAACTTTTGTCCGCTACTGTATGTATATTAATAATGGTAACAACCCTTTGTCGGCTGCGGTAACAACGTAAAGATGCATGAAAAGCTTCGCATTAACGAATTTTTTCTTGGTTAATTTTCAGGCATACATGAGGCCAAAGAGTACGGCAGTTCAAATCGCGAGAATCGCAGCTGCCACTTTGGTAACAATGACCATAATCCTAGGAAGCTTCATTCTCGCCGCTTCTTGGGTGCAAGCTCGTGCATCGTGCACTCCCGAATCGATAGCCGCGATGCAAGCAGAATTGAGACTTCAACAGCAGCAGCAGCAGCAGCAACAGCAATCGTCTGTTAATTATCAGCAAGCCGAATTCCTGAAGCATTTGCAGCCTGAAGCGCTTGTCCAGGTAAGTGCTTCATATTCTTGGCGTAATGCTATTTCTACTTGAAAATTAGGTTCTAACTGTATTAGGCTGACAATGAGCCTAATACAAGTTTAGGTATAGGTATAGGCATGAACTGTATCACCGATACGATTCCAGAACAATTCGTATTCTAAGTACTTTGTTTGTTGTTGTAAACTACATATATGTACTTGCGTTTCACTCGTTCGGCACGGTGCCAGCTTTCGAGATTTCGAAATTTCGAAATTTTCACCTTAAATTCAGTGAATTGTAAAAGCCTCGCCGCGTTGAAAGTATTGTTGATCGATCGATTGGTACCCGAAGATTGTTTTCAGTCGAACGATGCTGTTTGACTTTACGATCGAAAGTGAGGAAGCGAAACGCCACGATATGCGGCATGGCATGGCATGGCACGGCACGGCGCGGCGCGCCATGGTAATCACGCTAATATGATTAACGTTGACACGCTGAACGAAGAAACCTACCCACCGCGTGCAAAATGATTGTAAACTATCGAAACGGGATAGAACACACTTTGTAGAAGTTAGTCGAATTAGCGATCAATTTCAAAGTCATGTAAAATCACACAAGTATTCAGAACTATTCGTTTAATAGTTAGGTACCAGGTACACTGTTCGGACAGGCACGATTTTATTCAAATCTATGCATAATAATTATACAGGGTGTACCAGATAAAGTGTTAGAAGCTGTTTTCTCCTAGTCTAATGAAGATATCGAATCAATTCTTTATTTTCAATTATACTGGTTAAAAGGAGGGCTAATATTTTTTATTCGAGTATGTACACATTACATTTGTTGGTGTAATTTTTTAGGGAAGAAACGCGGGGGCCCCAACATTTTTTTAAGTGGAAAGTGGAAAGTATTATTGGCTTCTTGTTACTGTGATACAGTTATGTTTTTTTGATAGAACTCAAAGAACACATGTATTTTATCTTATCTGCATACTAGTTCTGAGGGTACGGTACACGATGAATGGATATGCGCTGTGTTTTATACAATATGTACTACCTGTATGAAATATAATACATAGAAACGAATAAACGATACAAAATAAGTCGAAATATTTATTGCGTACCTATAATAAATTCAATATTCAAAATATCAATTTTATTTGGTGCTTTCGAAATGCAATAAGTAGAAATACAAACAATTAGTATGTTTATTTATACAACAAATATGAAAACGAATACGCGCGCGATGGTTATGATACTTATTTAAATATCACACATTTCAATAACGGTTGATATATGTACAAGTTAAACGAGCATGCTTTATTGTGTGCAATGCAATGAAGAGAGGCACAAAAAGAACTGCACTTAAAAACGGAAGTGAAAGCTAATCGAGAAAGTGTGATCCCATTTGTTTTGTTGCTAAGCGATTTTTAACAATAGAAAAATACATGTCGGCGTAGTTAATGGACGAGTTCGAAAGTGAATGTTTTTCGCTATACACCTATAATATATATTCGTATTATCTACGATTAATTTTGTTGCTGCGAATTGAAATGCTAGCCTCGAAACGTGTTCGCTCAGTTTATGATGAGACAGCATTGAAAAGTCGCTTCTCACGGCACTCGATCGAAAGAAAGGAACGTGCTCGGTCTATGGTCACGCCCATCTTTGTGGTATTCACCTCTGATATTACTTGTAATAATCAACTACCGAGATTTACCATGATTTATCGCACACTTTTTCATCCGCAACGCAAGCCTGCAAAGCCCGTTTCGTGCAGAAGGAGTTGCTTTATCGACAAATTGACTATACACGATTCGGCTGTTATCGAACAAAACTATTGTGATGGCATTGCCATGGAGGGTCCGTTCTCGTGGAGGTCGTAACGTTCTCAGCACCACGGAGGATACGAGAGTGCTCGCGTTCGGGGTTTTGTGCCTCCACATTTCTCAGTGTAGACTAGTGTAGAGTGTAGACAGAGATAGATCATACCGAGTTTTAGCATGGAACAGAACTTATACATATATGTTATTCGCTTTTAACATGCTAAATATGGGTATAGGTTCTGTTCCATGCTAAAACTGGATACGATCCTCGGACCGTGTACATATACTTGTAGATATACATAGACCCGGCTTCGGATAACTTGCCGTGTTTCAATCCGTGTTCCAATATTACATCGTCTACCAGGTGACGGTTGTGGGCAAAGCGCTATAGTCTCCTGAGAAATCGCATTATACCGCGAAACTAAAGCGTTAGGGGAGAAAGGGGAATCGTTTAAAGTTTAAGAAATCAATTAAGGATGTGTCTGCGTCCGCGTCAGCATACGGTCACAGTCTTACATATTATTAGATTATTCAATTGTTCTAATGCTTAAAGTAAATATATATATATATGGAGCTTATATTTAAATTACTATTAAAAAATAGTAGAGACATAGTAACAATATCAGGCTCAAGTGTTTATGCATGCCTGTATGCGACACAGTGAAGAGAGATTCTATGAAATTCTGCAGACTTTCTTGCAAAACAAGAGCAATTTTATGCACTGTAAGGTAAGAAATAAGCTAGAATTTGCGTGCCCAATTCGAATTCGCGCCTCTCTCTTTTCTTGCAAAGCTGGACAAGAATGCACTGCCCCGATCGTAAATAGCTCCACGCTTTCTAAATTTCTGACTTTTTATGCCTAATACATTCATTAACACAAACTCATTTTCATGGGCCTTAGAGAAGCGTGAAAAACCAGGCAAAAACTTTCTTTCTCTGTGTCGTCAAGCTAATTTTTTATTGAAAACCATTCAAGATTTTGGTATCCTAATGGTTCCTAGTTATCTCAAATACCGAACTGGCGTTCCTGGAATAGCTTCCGGTAATATTACGGAACAACGGATAATGTTTCTTGAGAAGCGAGACCTCGGAAGATGGCAGTTTGTACTCGTATGTATAAATAGAACCGGAAGAATTGTTACATGAAATTTAAATCGGTGAAAAGATTACAAGTTTTAAAAAGGGTATTATTATATTATAATATATTGTATTATACATATATTGTATTATACATATTTTCACCACATTTAAATTATTCGAGAAAAATATACGTTTATATGTATTTTGCTCCTATGTCGCGCAATGCAGTAGAGTAGATGCTCAATATTTTATTTTGCATACAGATCCGGGAGTCTGCATACGTATTACAACAAAATAAGAATGTTTTGAAAACTGCCTTAGTTTTTTACTTTAAGCATCTAACTGCTAAAAGAAGTCAGGTCCAATTTGAAAAAAAAGTTATTATTATGTTTTAACGGGCATTCGAATATTAATGCCAGCAAATCTATGATAAAAATCTATGATAAGTATTATTATCTGAAACGACGCTGACTATATCTGTGTGTGTGTGTGTGTGTGTGTGTGTGTGTGTGTGTGTGTCATATAGTGTTCTACCAAGCATTGAAATTACCTGAACAGAGCGCTTACGGCAATATACATACTACATACATACATACATAGTATTCTACATTCACGAATTCATTATGCAAAAGGTGGCTACAATTTTGATCTGCACTTTGTGTCCATTGCTCTATAAATACAATTTGTCAAGTGGATTCACGATAATTTCAACAATTTTTGAAACAAACGAATTTTTTGAAAATTACCATTTAATGTTTCGTTTACATGGAAGAAGTTGCAGTCGCAATCGATAACAGATAAACATTACCAATAACTTGTTGACAGATTACGGGGAATCTTGGATGGATCGATGGGAATCTTGTGCATTTAATAATATGTCGTTGTTGTTGAAAGAAATATGCAACATAAGCTATGTCCATTGCTTCATGAACGATGTTGAAAATTTATCATTTTGTCCACCGGTGTAGATTTAACATTTCGCACGCGCTTCTGGGTCGTAAGTTGCAGACGATCAAGAAACGCCGTCCTTTGTATACAAAGGAAATACAACCACTTATCAATAGGAAGCGAATGACAATTAATTCCGCGGCGGCGCGGCGCGGCGCGGCTAAGTGAAGAAGAACGGCACGGCGCGCACAGGTAGACACAGGTAGACACGGGTTGATGTAGAATGAAACGTAGAAAATGAAACAGAAAGAAGCCGGTACGCGGCCGTGCTAGGAGCTGCGTTCAAGGAGAACCACAACAGTCAATTACGTAACCAGAGTTACGTTCCTCTATTCACGATCTAAACGCGAAACAGGAAATCCACCGTCTTTCTTTTTGCCATTTAGAATACGTGGCACTGTTTTGTTAAATGGTTGATCAACAAAATGGTTGACGAAGCTGTTGAAATTTTAGCTCGCGCCATTTATCATTAGCGGTTATACAGCGGATTTTTATGGAAAATCAAAATTTTGTTTTTTAAATAAAACGAAATGTAGTAAATATGCGAGTCTCGCGCATTATGCCTCGAATTTTCATTTATTTGTTCGCCACTTCGCACTCTTGTTCGTCGTCGTTCCTCGAGGTTGCGCATTGAAATAGAGGTGATAGTTGCTAACGCGTGATAAACAGTACACGTGTTATAGTATGAGTGATACAGTGGGACAAGGACGACGATCGTTGATTTAATTGAATCTCACAATTAGTAGAAAATTTCCATGTGCCAGTCCTCGCGCTGAAAATTCCACGTTGTGGAACAACTTAACCTGTGGACTACTACTTCTACTACTACTACTACTACTACTACTACTACTACTACTACTACTACTAAACCCCATTGGTTTTTCATTAAACGACCGATCGATTTTCATTTTCACCATTGCCATTAGTATTGTATATCGCGGTAAACACAAACGAAACTCGTTAGACTGCCATTCAAGTCGCGTAAGCCGATCTTACTTTCTATCGACAGCCTTAAGCGAACCGGAAATCGTCTTATAGTCGTGTTATTTGTGTGATCGGCGCGTGTAGTGGGAAGTCTTGAAACTGACAAGAGGAAAAACGAGATTCAGAATTTCATCATGGCCAATGCACTTCGAGCAGGTGACAATTGCTTGTCGCCAGTTTCTCTGTATGTAATTACGGTGAGACCATCATACGTCCTTTATTTGATCTAGAGGTCAATTTATTTCGCTACTCTGTCCATTATTAGAATTTTTCTTCTAAAACGGCAATTTTATTCTTTATTTTGCGAACTGAAATAAAATTAAACATTGGCACATAGCACATAGCATATACCATATAGCACACGGCTCATAGCATGCGACACTGTGTGTCAAGTCGATGAAAGCATTTCTAAATACTTAAAAATGCTTTCGAACCTTGTTTCAAGTGCTACGGGGCAAGAAAAGAATTACATATTATCAAGCCTGCTACGATTCTTTCTTCAAATCTTTTTGCTTCCATAATTTTATAAGATGACGCGATATTTACAAAAATTCATTGCCGTTTTGAAATATAATTCCAAACGCAAACATTGTGGTAGTTATCGTATGGATCACTATTCAAACTTTCTTTTGTTCGCCACTGTATTTCGAAAAAAATGTATACTTGATAGCCGATAATCGTCCGCCGACGGTTAAAAGGCTCGCGAAGGATGAGCATCTGCACATTTTTTCTCTACAAGTGAAAGCTTGCCAGAAGAGCTCGTAGATCCTTGTCTGTAAGATTAACCGATGTAAGTTTCCATGAAAGGCTACTAATCTACTTTTAATAAATGAGTTTCATACGAACCCTGTTTTCGCTAAATTTTCTCCACGTTTTATCTACCGAAGGTGAATAGTTTTGCAAATTTTCTATGTGTATAAATTATTTTCAAAATATCGGACCAACAACTTGCAATATTTCTTGAAATATTTCTTAATTTTCTATTAATTCTATTAATTTTCATCTATATCGATGGTCTGTTGAAATTTCTAAATTTGCACGTCAACGGATCTTGGCTTTGCTTGTTTTCAACGTTTTTCTGGTATACATATGGTGTACCTGTAATATCTGTAATCCTTATTTTTGGTTTCCAATAAATGATTTGTAGTGCTTATGGGGATGGTGATATTGGCAAAAGTACCGTTCGCAAATAATTTTCTCAATTTATGGCTGGTAATTACTCGTCTAACGACGTTGTACGTCTTTGCGATAGACCCTTTCACCGTTCAAGACATTCAAATTCTAAGCCACAATATTAATTGAAAACAATCCACCAAATCCCACAAGAGAGATCACAGACTTACGACTAGATTTCCGATTGTTATGCAAAATAAATATTGTTCGCGTTAACTGCGGGGTACAAAAACTACATGCTTGTATGTAGATAATCATTTAGTGGGTAGTGGGTACATATCTAGGTAGTAATTTGCATTGTTGAAACTAATCCTTCTGCCAAAAATGTTATACTAGATACGTGCTATTTTTAGTCTTCAGTCTTCAAGTAATAAAAACGTATTTATTTGAAATACGAAGCATATCATTTTCTATTTTTCTGTGTTACCTTATTTAAATGAATAAATTTCTGCGTCACTCGCGTTTCAATTCTCGATCAATTACAATTACCAACTGTTATTTATCACACTTTATCAAACTTTTGAATAAATTTTCAGTAGCAATAACAGTCTCAATCGTGAACCAATATATTGTATCATTCTGGAGGACATACTCTAATAACTTCTTTTCAAACTAGTACTCAAAATAATATTGTTAACCTTCTAGTTAGCACGCGATACAGTTATATTATTGATAAACTTATTTTCCGGTAGTTAATGCGTCAAACAGAAACGGCGAATGAAAGAAAATAAACAGTAGGTATACATTTTCGCAAAGCTGACCTCTTGGAAGCTGGCCGGAAAACTAAATAAGATAACTGTGTCACACTGCTGCTCTTTTATCCTGGAGATTCAATTCCAGCATTGCGAGATTGCGCGAAACACCGATTAATGTCAAGGCGATGTAAACCATAAAAGAAGTTCGTCCTTCTTGAAATACATATGTATCACGCACACAGATAAATCAGAGTAAAATAACGTACACGTAAAAAGTCTGATTTCTTTCGAATAATCGTGCAAACGGTGACTATTAACATCAACTATAGCTATTTTTTTTACCGAGAATATTTTTCCGGTCGACTTTCTCTCGAGAACGTGTTTTATATGAAAACCGGCTAAAGTTCCGAGAATCGGTAAAATCGGTTTCGGCTCGAATTTTGCACGAAGCCTCGTGTTGCATTAAAAACATTTTTTTTTCTTTTTTTTAAACGTTTCTAAGAAATTGAATTTCGGTATCAAAATGATGGATGTGCGTTCATTATGCAGTTGTAGAATTTTGATTTCAATAAGTGTACGAACGAATACATTTTTATTTAAGCATTTTCCACAGAAATGTCTTTACATTACTGTACAATTATGACAATTGTGACAGAAATGATGTGTTGTTGTGTCAACAGAATGATACATAGTATTTTCTGCTTACACATTAGAAATTATAGAAATTCTAAGAAACTCAAACTTTCAACTTGAAAAGTTTTGTGTGCTTTAAAGAAACGAAAGAAAACTACATAAACCGGATACGGCGCTATTGTCCGAGGATCGGATAGAAAACCGGATAATAAAATTTCTGAAAGAGCATAATTCTTACTAAATACAAGATCTGTGACCTTACGAATACTACATATAAATGCATAAATATCCGATTAGTATAAACGAATGAATAAATTCGCTGTACATGCACGATAAATGAATATCTAACCAGCCGATCTAACATTATGTTCGTTTTTCCTGTTTCGTTGAGGGAATGCATTATGAAACGTTCCGCTGTGCGCAAGTCGTTCAATCGGAACTAATTTTTGCGTAACGAACGAAAGAAAATTATCGACTGTTTGCGTATTCTCGAACTGGTGAAATTCGTTTGAGAGATTCTAGTACGTTCCGCTTTTTACGGGGTTTAGGTATTTCGTTATGTTGTTGTTGTTGCTCATGTTTTTCCTTTTTCCTTTTTCGACTAACAGACTAAATTAAAGACTTTTTGAGCAGCCAGTCGCCATTTTCTAGTGGTAATACACTTGATCCTATGTCTATGATATGAAAGCTCTGCGAAGATGCTGGCGCACATTTTTGCCAGCTCGATGGAAAGGTAGGTACCACTACGGAAAGTGGGTTGCCCGTTGCACGCACCGACAGCAAGGTGAACGTTCTCTGAAAAGATTTTCTCTCGAGAGGCTAACTGTATTGTTGCTCGGTATTCTCCGAGTGGTTTTTCACATGCTGCATCACCTTGACGGCAGAGATTGCTCCTTATCAATTATCACGGATCATTTTCACTCTTCTAACAGGTCATCCGTGCGATACGCTCTCGTGTGGATTAGAAAATTCCCGCGTTCTCACGGGATCTTCTAAATTTCACTTTTCCTGAACGTCTTCGGATCTTGAATCGCGCGCGGTCTCCTGCGTTTAGAATTGTTACGGAATCTGGGACACCTGGTTTCCATAATGCTCAGAATCGTCAGAACCAAGAAACAGTTGAACAAACTTGACGAATACTCATTACTTTCCTCACACAGACCTGGCCGAGCATGGTTTCAATTGGGTTTGGAGATGATAATAAATCTATAGATTGTAAACGTGTAATAAAATGAATTCATAAATATTATAAATCCGAAATTAAGCATCGATACGACTCGAGAACAGCTGGTTGTCGCGCGAACAGTGAACAATGAACAGTGAACAGTAGACTGCGGATGTTTATGGACTTTTCAATTTTTCTGGACAAATTTTAAGAAAGCGGTACCATATAAAATTCTATTTACATTGGTAATAGCATTTGTAGATCCATAGTAAATCAAAATCGTACTAAATTCTGTTGAATTTAATACTCCAACATTTTCAACATTTTTATGAGCCATAATTGCATAAAGATCCACGCAGTCTAGTGAACAATAACCTAAAGGTTTAAGAATAAGCTATCAATAGAATATAGAAATAATGTTTCATAAATGTCCACTGTGTTTTAATTTTAAGATCCAAAGAAGGATAAAAAAAGGATCGAAAGAAAGTCGATCGAGAGAAAGTTAAAATTGGTGAAATAACACAAAGTTTTCTCGCGGTATTTCCACTCGAGAGAATAGCTTATTCGATTTACCGAAATAGTCCTGCACTTTAGCCCAGGATTATTATATATTATATATCTAGTATTATTATATTTGACGAAGCGTATATCTGTTATCGAAAGTGCTACTTTCGTATCAAAGCGGACAAAACGACGAAATATCTGTATAGAAACTTAGAAACCAGTTAGCGGAATTAAAAGTGCGGCGGTGTCGAAGCAAGACAAAAGTGTGCCACCGATTTCCATCTTTCGAGCGATGAAGGCACGCGAGTGCAAATCTACATCATCAGCGACGCTAGTCGTATACTATTATAATAGAAGGCTGAC
This sequence comes from Lasioglossum oenotherae, assembly GCA_028455765.1. NCBI lineage: Eukaryota > Metazoa > Arthropoda > Insecta > Hymenoptera > Halictidae > Lasioglossum > Lasioglossum oenotherae. The sequence goes on from CM052296.1 coordinate 10,911,055, forward strand.
AGTGTGCACGTTGCCTAAAGACGATGGTTACCTGTTATAATGGTCCGCTAATTGATAGGCAGGTCGCAGAAGGGGGTGGCAAGATTTCTAAAGAAAGCCTGCGGGAGCGAATGGTCGTCTCCGCGGCAAATTGCAATACCGATTTCTTCGTTCATACCGCATGCCACGCGAAGCCCGTCGATTTCATTTCCCTCGTGAAATCCTTTCTGTTCGTTGTTCGTTCGCATCGAAAGTACCCTGCCACAGACAGTTATAGTGTACGGTAAATCCATCAGAGGTGGACATTATTTGGCGAAATAAATATTTCAAATACTACGGTAACCCTGTACCGATTACTGCGGTAACATGCTTCGATCGTACTTTATTGTAATATTATTCCTAATTTATAATTTACCTGTATATTCTGTTCCACGCTAAAAGTGGATGTGATATCTATCTCTGTGTTGTAACTGACAAAGGTGGAGGCAGAAAAATCCCGGGAGTTCTATTGTCAATCAAGAAACGCTATTGCTTAATATTTAAGCTCAACTTTAAGATGTGTGTGTGTGTGTGTGTGTGTGTGTCTAATTTTACTCTTAAGTAAAGTTCATTTTAACGGCACTCAATGTGGACGTCGTGTTTCATGAGAAATTGGTCAGGTTTGCTCGCGCGGCGATTTTAGCTTCAGATTTTAGATTGAATGGAAACTTGCAAGAATTTACCACGTATGTATAGTATGTCTTTTCTTCCGTTCATTACGAACTCTTTCTAATAAAAGAGCAAGGAATACCGCCGCGCCGCGCCGCGCCGCGATAGAAATTACAGGAATTGCAGCTACCTCTACTTTTGAGGGTTAAAAAGTTTCACTTGTTTCGTCTCGTTCTAGCTTGACGATTACACAGGTTGTCGTTTGAGCACCGCAAAACCGTTTCTACATCCAATTTCCCAAGTGGAAAGTGCTCGGTCTGCTACGGCACTATCTTCATCTATTGGAATCAAAGTCGCTGGTTTCTCCGTGTTTTATTGTTGGTCGTACCAGAATATTATGTATCTTCCGCTATCAAATTATATTAATCACGAAACCAATACAAACACCAAACAAATTTTCGATTATTTTAGTATTCAAAATATTATATTAATATTAGTCAATTAATAAATTTCATATAAAAATGTATTATTTTAGTATTGAAATTATTCGTTCTGCAAGTTGGACCGTTCTGCACCGAAAATGATAGACATCATTTTTAACAGTAGAATGCAATTTGATTCTTTGCGAATAATCAACAAATTCGTATATTAATACAATATTTCGGAAGATGATAGTATTTAGGGTAGTAACGAATTTCCGGTTAACTCTAGCCTCTCACTGCTGTGTGACAATTCTTGAGTACTACAGCTTTCATTGACATTCGATCGTCGCGCGTCGTAGGTATTTTCTAATGTATACGTTGCATAAATTGCATAATGCGTCTTACGCGATTACCCCAAATTTCAACTTTCTTAAATTGGACTTGCTATAATACGATATACATATTTTACATATTGTACATACAGTGACTCCCACTAATATTCGGACACTCTTGAAAACACCGTAACTTTTCAAATATTGGACTATGCGATTTGAACTTTTTTGGAAAGCTAGCATTTTACAACTTTTTTATGGGGGCCTATATTGAAATTTTGAAAAATATGTTTTGTAGATCTGTGTGGGTTATATGCATTGTGAAAGTTTCATCGAAATTGGTTGAAGCAGGGAAAAATGACAGTCATTGAAACATGTAAGAATTCTTAGATTTACTTCTGTTGTAGGCCGAGAATCGTGAAAATCTGCAACTTTAACCATCTTTAAACGCTTGTAGCTCATTGCAACGTCGACCAATTTTGGTATACAAAAAGTATTTTTTAAATTTTCAATATAGGTCCACATAAAAAAGTTGTAGTATTTTCTCTAGAATTCCGAATAATTGTAATTTTCGAAAAAATTTCTTTTCACATCCTGTAGTGGTGAACTAAGTGCTCTAGCTTCCGAAAAAAGTTTAAATCGTATAGTCCAATATTAAAAAGATTATCGCGTTTTTTAGAGCGTCCGAATATATATTAATGGGAGTCACTGTACATGTATACATATAATTACTATGTATACAATACGTAGATTGAAGTGTGTATTGAAATTCTTACGAAGAAAGTGATTTTCTTGTTACGTGCTGTGCACATTGAAATGAAAAATTATGAAATAAACGCTGATTTGGTTATATCGACGTATCTCGAAAATAACGCCACGTTTACACTATAATGTTATTTTTTGTAATATTTTTAATTTCCCCTTTTTGTAAGTCGATTTAACTTTTGCAAATGAAATTCGATCGAGGTGGAATGGAAATATTCTAGCGAGGAAGAAACATTAAATTTTCCAGTTAAAATAGCTCCGAGTGCAAACCGGGTTAAACCTTGAAATAACGTTAGAATAGTTTTGAAGAGAAAAACCGGTCTCCTAGCCCACTGTGCAACACAGCGCAGCGGCGCGGTGCTTTGGAAATTTTCGCTTTAAGGTTCTGTACTTTCGAAAACTACAATTTGAAAAAATCGATTTTTCGATCTGCCCTCCCACTTGGCTTTCTACGTTCGCGAGAAGATTCGAGTTCGAGTTCGGGGCAAGTTTGGAATTGCGAAAACCAGGAGCTGGTCGGTAGGCCGAGCCATTCCACCTTTCCTTACTTACGTTCACCCCAATATTCAAGTAGAAAGTTGTCACTTCGTATGAAGTAAGTTTCCTCGGCGAACCAGCCAGTCAGCAGACGGAAACGTTGGAATCGTTTGTGCTCAGCAGAACCTGATGCAACGAACGTTTCTTGCACATATTGCTTTCCTGCTGACCGATCGCAAGTTGAAGTCTCGAAAGTACCCAGCTACCTGTAACTTCCTTCCTATCTCCTACCGCCATTTACCAAATACGTATTCCGTGCTGCTTCCGTATTTACTGCCCGGTCTAATAATAATAACCCAGCCGGCTAGCTAACCGTGAATTGTTGCTTCAACGCCCAATCGAACCACTAACAGCAGAATAATCTAACAATAAGCTGATCATTCTTCTGTGAAATTTGACTGATTTCGCTAACGAAACTCACAGATTCAAGTTGGTTCGAGGATATCTATAATCTATGAGACCGAGGCGAGGGGACCGTTCGCCGTGAACAGGCGTGATAATTAGAGCATGTCGCAGCGACGTATCGCCTTGGCCGATCATTATTCTTATTATCATCGGCCATTAAGCGTGATTAAAGGACAGGCAATAATCGCGGCTCAGAGAGATATAATTGAATCGTATCCGTCGGACAATCTCTTCCTAGTACATATACACTGGAGAAAACGACGATAAAGCCGAGGAAAACGACCGAAAAGTATTCTACTCGAGGCCTCGAATGCTGGATAAATATCGTCGCGGCATTCATCTGTTGATGCAACTCGTCTTCCTGGTCGCGACATCGGGTCGCGAGTGAAAGTGAACTCTCTTTTATGTTATCGCGCCATAACCTCTCGCCGAAACGATGGAAATCGAATGCTGGCAACGACGCGACGCGACGCGCGACGGGTCGGTCGAATGTTAGATGCTATTAACAAATTATTACATACACTGTGTATGTACCGGTTAATGTCTAGCAACTTTTCTTTGAAACATTTTCTTATGCAACAAGTAGACTATTATTATTATTGCAGGGATTTGAAAACCAGATACTTCCAGAACTTGGCAAATCTAAGAGATGAAAATAATTTAAAGAGCAGGGCATAATCTAGAGAGATTACGGATTGAATTAAAATTAAGAATCCGGAAAAGAACATAATCAGGGTTACCGAGTCAAGTATTCTTCTTATATTTTTCCAGGATACAAGCGAGACAAAGGAAGCGCAGCAAACTCTGGTTGAACAAACACCGACGAAAGAGGATACTAAAGACATTAAATTTCAGAAAGAAGACGAAAACAATTCGAAATCAGACAGCGACAGTAGCGATCATGAAGATGACGATGATTACTACGATGACAACGAGTTCCCTCCTATGCACATTAAACTGCCGCTGCAATTCAATTTCGACGATATCGCGGGCGTAAGTTTGTCGAAATTATTCTTCTTTCCGATCCTTTGTAAGGTCAATGTCCCTATTTCTGATCACGTCCCGATTTCTGATCAGCACGCATACAGGTATATCTTTTTATTTAACGTAGAAAGTGAAAGAACAAAAATTTATTTTAAATTAGTCCAGCATTTTCGTAGAAAATGCTACTTTGTCCGCTGCTGAATGTGGCAGCACATTAATAGAAATAAATTTCGTAGGTGTGTCCGTTCTGAAGAAACGTGATTCAAAGAGTTCCCCTCATATTTTGAGGGGAATATGTAATTTTTTTGGCCAAAGTTTCATCGTATCTTATTCCGCAAGAAAAAAGATTATGTATTCTCAGTTACAATTAAATAAATTACGTCATAACAAATTTATAAACGATAAAATATAAAGAACACATAATAAAATAAACTATAAATGATCAAGTAAATAATAAAAATTCAAACAATCTTTTACTATGAACCCGCAAGAATAATACTAGTTGTCGAGAAACTTTTGTTGAATTAATATTGTATAGGAGGATGTATATTTATTTCTCTTAATAGAGTGATGTATATGTATAATTATAATATTATATACCTACTGTATGATATACAGTCTTGTTTTATGTCATGTTGATAAAGAAATTAATAATAGTTTACGGGGTATATGTGTAGTAGCAAAAACAAATTCATCGATCAAGTCAACATTTTGTATAGCAAATGAAATAGTTCTTATCTCGGTTTTTCAGACTCTAATCCAAGAGGCACGCAGCAGAGTATCGTGCGTGGTAGAAAGACGAAGAGCCGATCAAGTGATGGATGGCGATAACAACAAAATTGATAACAACAGCACCGACTCTCGCTACCAAAGGCTCAGCGGAGAACGTGTCGCCATTCTTTGTGAATCCGGAAATCCTCAACAGGAGTACGTACACTATATCTATTTTTTTTTAATTCAACATACATATATACGGTAAAGTTCCAATCTAAGCGCGACGGAGGTGGCCGTTCCAAGTCGGTTCGCCTACCCCTTCCAATGGTGGGGGGGGGGGCATACCACGCGAGGGGCCAAAAAGCTCGAGCTGCCTCGGTCGCCGAGCAGCGTAAACATGCCGCGGAATCCGATATATCCGGGTCGAGTATATCGGTGTGAACCACTACTATTATATTATATTATATTATATTATATTATATTATATTATATTATATACTATTACTATATATACATATATTATATTATATACTATTACTCTTGTTATGGGACTTCCACCAACTTATTTGTGGCATTTTTCTTATTAAAACCTAATCACACTAAACACGAAAAACCTCGAGTTATAAACTCGATCTTCTACAACAGAAAAATGAAAAATCTATTATAACTTTTTGCACTCCGCTCTAGCGGCGTGTCAATATCTCCTGACTGATTTAAATTGACATTTACTTTCAGACATCAAGATCAAGATATGCTGACCCCGATTATCATTCCTCTGGGAACCGTTCAAGTACCTCTTGGACCTCAATCTCAGGACCCAGGTTATCATCAATATCAAGTGCACACTCAGTATCAAGTTCCTGATATGCAACAGTTGCCTTTGAGCGATCCACGTGGATTGAACCATATCCCACCAGGAGTTCTTCCTCCTGAATTGCGACATCTTCCTCAGGTGAACACCGAAATGAGGCCACCGCGAATTGGACCGCAGACACCTATGATGGGACCGCAAAATCCCGCAATGGGACCACAAGTAAGTATCTTTTGTAATCCGAGCGTAATTGTTATGCAATAGAACTTGGTTTATATGAATAGAGGGGCAGACACTACAGTACCTACCGACCGTAAAACACTACTGACCCCCCCCCCCCACGCTACCTATACGTACTTATTATTAGTTCTGTTCTCTATACAGGATGTCCCCAGGAATCGCTATGTAAATGAATCCAAGTTCGTGTTCTAAAATGTCTCTGTAACAGCTAACATTCAATGTTTCTCCAGATCGAAGTCCGTCGAATTCCCATCGAGCTGCGCCCCTTCCCGGTCAACTCCGTCAGAGGAATGCGCCCGCCCATGCCTCAGGAACCTCAAATGATCTTCCAACAAATGGAACAAAATCCCGGCGCATATGGCCAAGAACAGGGGCCAGCCATGATGCCTCCACCAGCACCGCAACCGGAGGCTCAAGTTCACGAACAAAGGGTTATCTCGCACGTGATGATCCCGCAAACTGAGCAGCGACCACTTCAACCACAGATGCCACCTCAAATGCCACCTCAGATGCAACCTCAGCCTCAACCACAGCCTCAGCCGCAACCGCAGCCTCAGCCTCAGATTCCCGAGAGACCACGCTCTCCCTTCCAAGGAATTCCATTCGAAATACGTAGGATTATTCAGCAGGTGCCTTTGGAGATCAAAAATATCATTCAGCACATTACTGGTGAAGCGAGACCGGTTCCTGTACAGGTTCCCGAGGGTGCTCGCCGCGAGGTAATCTAATTTATCGCTAATTACGTACTACCGCCGCTATCGCTTACACTTCAACCATTGACCATCTTATTTTTCCTTTCAATCTTCAATCTTTCAATCTTTCAGTCTTCAATCTTCATTCCTCGATTAAAAGATCGTAGAATGTAGTACGTACATATATTTCGCGTTTACTATATGTTATAACACGTTACTTTTACAACACTGTTTAACTCGACAGATTTAAATCCTTCTTTGGATTTGTAATTTTGAATAAAGATCTCTCTCTCTCTCTCTCTCTCTCTCTCTCTCTCTCTCTCTCTCTCTAGTCAATCTTTGTCAGTTGAATCTCTATTTTCTTTAATTGTTGTATACATATACAGTATTGTACAGGGATCTCGGTAAGAGTGTCGGGAAGAGAAAGGGGTGGAGTCTCTTCGTTTGCACTAATCGCGGCGTTGCCGTCTGCCGAGCCGAGCCAAATCGACAAAGGAAAAAAATACTTGAAATCACCTGATGAATCACCCTTTTCTTTTTCCCGACACTTTTCCCGGGACACCTTGTACTTTTCGGAAACTCTTTTGCGTTTTGATCATTCATGTTATCACATCGTTATACTGTTTACGAGCAACCGCATATAATATTTTTCATGTGTTTAATATGTACAAGAGAAACTTTGGCTATATGTACACTGGCTGCGTGAACATACTGTATAGCTGAATTTACGGTGCCTTTTAGAACGTTCAAGAATTTAAACCGATCCCGGAAGGAGCACAGCCCATCCCTGTGGGTCTTCCACTTCCGATAGAGGTCCGAAATCTATTGGAACATGGAAATATCGAGGGGCGTCAGAGGTCGGATGGATCAAACGAACAACAGGAAGCTAAACCTTTCCCTGGGCCGGAAGACGATAGCGAAGAGAGGAACTTCCCTGTACCAGCGGAAATTCGTAATATCATTCACCAGGTATGCGATGATTAGTCTTCATTATTCAAGAAAAAAATCTAAATAAACTTGACATGTATAAAAACAATTGTGAGCCTCGGGATTCGAAATTTAGCCACGGTTGAACAACAGGTAGCGTGGCCGAGCGGTCTAAGGCGCTGGTTTAAGGCACCAGTCTCTTCGGAGGCGTGGGTTCGAATCCCACCGCTGCCATATTTTTTTCTTCGCTATTCATTTCACCATTCATTTCACCATGATCTGTATTAGCATAGCAATTAATTTAATTTTATTTGGAATTCCAATCAAAATTTTTTTTAAACAAGTTATTAAAAATTTTAATTCTCCGAAATGATCGAAATAACACAGTTTGCGCCGCGCCGCAGCGAGCAAACGTGAAAAGATTGTATGTAAATGTAAATAGTTGAAGATGCCCCGAACACGCAACACTTGCAACAATATATGTATACAGGGTGTGAGCCGGACGGTACATGTAAACATAAGTCGAAAAGAAGGAATAACATTTTTTCGTTTGACGCCTCGTTTACGAGAAAATCGATTTTGAACATGTAGCAAATATACGTGCTATGTATTGATAGGAATCGTCCGACGTGTCTGATCATGACCAACCGATTCTACTTCCTGCGTATACTAAATGTAGGCGCATACTAGACCGCACCGCGACTGCACGCCGACTACCCGCTTTCGCTGTTTTGACTTTCGTATATGTAGTTCATAGTTCTGTTTTTTTTTGTTTTCTGCGGCCTAGAAGATAATTAAGCCAATTTTGAAAGGAATTATTTATATAGAAGACTAGAAAAGTATTTATACATTTTTATGAGAATTGTAAATGAGATAGACAAGTATATAATATTTTGTGTATTGCAGGTTGTAGAAGGAAATGCTTTCCCTGTGCCAAGATTTGCTCTGCCGTTGAGACCCGTGGATTCTTTGGAAATACCCGTTGAAGCTCGTGCCGAAGTAACAGAGCAAGAAACGGAGCAGCGACAGCAACAAGAACAACAGCAAACTCACATGATGATGCAACAACAACAGCACCAACAAATGCAGCAGCAACAGCAACAAGAGCCGGAAGAGGAAAGCCGTCCACATTGTAAGTATATTTTTATTTTATTTTCATGCCTTCTCTCTCTCTCTCAGCGAAGATACATACAGGGTGTTTGAAAGTTATACGTCGCGACCACTACTTATAGCGTGATTCTGCATCTTTAGATAAGTGAAGCTTTGTTATAAACATGGACCGCAAAATTTACCTTCACCTTAACATTGAATCCCAAGGTAAAAATTGTTTTTTATTGTATCCTTTAGTGCTGATCGCGACGAACAAAAGTCTCAAAGAAACAGATACGGGGTGTCTGTCTTCAAATCGTATAAACGTGGAGGGGATGATTCTACACGGGAAAATAAGTTGAAAATATAGAATAAATTGTTTTATTTTGACTTGTCGTTTTCGGGAAAATGGACTAACAATCCGTCAAGTTCGCGTTCTAGCTTTCTTAACAAGTAGACTTCTTAACAAGTAGATTCCTATTCAATAGCACGCGTGTTCACCTCAAATTTTTAAAAAATTGGTTCTATATTTTCTCATGTAGAATCATACTCTCCGCGTTTATACTATCTTGGGACACCCTGTGGACATATGAAATAGAATAGTTTACGAAACTTTAAGAGGCTTTTGTTCGTTGCGACCTTGGGATTCAATGTTAAACGGTAACGGTAACGTTAAACGTGCCTATTGTACACGTTGCTGCAATCAAGAAACAACAGTTAGCAAATGGACTTGGGCCAGTTTCAAAATAAATGGCTGATTTATAAAACATTCGTTGCTGCTTTAAAATAAAATTTCAGTTGCTAAAAATGCTGGTAGTTATCGCCATAAATTACTATTTAAACTTTCTTTCGTCCGCCACTATAACATAATATGTATATAGTATGTGGTATTTAAATTTAAAGGATCGATGAGATGAAACGAGCAACGATTTGTTCTTGATTGATTACAGATGTGCAGCCACGTTCGGTGCGATCTATTCCGGAAGCGTTCAACCATCGCCGCGAGAAACGCGTTCGTCGTTGCGCCTGTGACTGCGCTTGCTAATTTCACCCTCGATCAAATCCCATCGTACCTGGCCGAACAGAACGTTCCGAAAGGAGAAAACATCCACCCAGGAGCACACGTGACGAGTTTATGCGATTGAAACGAGATATATTGCACTCCTTCATTTGAATTTCGTATTGTTATAAGCTTCGATCGTAAATACACGACCGGATACCGAACAAGAGAAATCGATCGAGACAGAGGGTAGCAGAAATTACAAAAGAACCAAGTTTTCCAACTTCGTAATACAATAATTACCATTCTAAATGCACAAAACGTGTTGTGTTTTCTTTTAGGTTGATCGTACTACTTTTCGAAAGAGAAAAAAACGATAAAGCAATTAAAAGAATCGGAATTGCTTCGGCGGAAAGGTGGAGGCTTTTCGTTGCAGGGCAGTTTCTTGAAAAATACTTTGTGAAAAATCTGTTACCGTTTTGCACTGTGAAAGCATAGCAGCTGTTACCTTTTCATACTAATTGTAAGAATGTTACCGAGACTTTTGTTGAAATTATTTCACATTAATATATAACGACTTACTATATAAATACAGGTCGGAATAATTTGATTTTATGTGTCAACAATTATCGGAAACTTTTACTATCAACTATGACCGCCTCTAGCGGGGGAAGGGCCGACAAATCGCTATATATTTTATATGAAACGCTAAAACGCCCAATTATTGGAAAGGAGGTGTATTCGTACAGAGATATTCTTTGAGCTAACATACATACTTACATCGTAGTAGGCGTATTAATATTAACTTGGTTATCATCTCAGACTGCATATCTTGGTGCATTCATCGCTTAAAAATCTTAAGAAATCAATGAAACACGAATTTCTATGGAAAAGAACACAGTTTCCCTTTTTACAGTCTATTAAAACCGTTACTATACACAGAAAGTAATATTTTATTTAACTTGAAGATCTGCAAATTCGTCTAGAAACATTTTATATTTGTATAATCATCTGCAGTCTAGTTATCTTCGGCGCGCGCAGACGGCTACATGTAGAAAGGAAAGGGGAGGTAGAGATAAATCTGTGATTGTTTCATTCGTATTCGGTAAAATAAAGTGACTTTTTATCGAAATTCGATATAAACGCGTTCGAAACTTGAGAAATTTGAAACGACTAGGCGTAATAAATGAACGCGATCAGCAAATTTACTGTGTACTGTGTACTGCGTACTGCCCAAGTAGCCACGTACGTCCCTAAAACGTACGTTTCAGGTCCAGTACACGTCCAAACGTCCTACGTCCATTCTGCGTACGTTTTAGGGACGTACGTGGCTACTTGAGTGTGTACCTATTGATATTTTCCGTCAGTTTTCTTTCAAACAAGCTATCGTTTCAACAGAAATAAGATTTGATAATTCAACTGTGAAGCAAGATAATTCGTGCAGCTTCGAATAACAGCTCCTTGCATCTACTCAAAATTGTTTATGATATAAACATTTTTATCATTATTCTGTATTTCTGTATTACATACGCATAAATATATTTTTTCATGACAATTAATAAAGCGACAAGAGTTTTGGTTAGACTAGATGCTCCATAAATATATTTCTTTTTATTTTCCATTCAGTCCTTTGAATCATATAGCGATTGTATCGCTAAAATAATGATAGCAATAATCGATATACATGTAAATATGATATGTATTTTTAATTTGCATTAAAGAGAATAACTGCTATTAATAATCCCTAAATATTATTTGTCTGTAACATTCTGTTAAAGATTAACGAAACATAGAGCGGTGATGGAAAACATTTCGAATTTGTTGAAATAGAAAATTCAACGATAAGTTAATCCTTAATATTAAAGTATACCATATATATATATATATATATATATAAAATATTTATTATTTAAATAAATAAATATTTATTATTTATATATATATTACCAATGTGAAATCTTGAGTGTTTAAATAATAAATATTTTCTAAAAAAATAAAATCTCTAACTAAGTAAACGTTATTTCGTTATTTGTGATCAGTGAATATTTTATTATTATTTTAATCGGTACTAATATGACACTGAACACTACCGATCAAAATTTTCAACTATTTGTTATTAAATAATTACAAATCATATATAAAACTACTGTTTTGTTTGAAATAATTTATGTAGTAAATAATTACAGTTTTTATGCATATACATATATAAATCTTTATTTTGATCCTCTTTGAATATTATAACGCCCAGAGATATAAAAAACTACAAACTATTTTTATATTACACGGGTACATAAACGCAATTTTTCCAAAATTTTCATTAAATATATCTACATCGTAAACTATTCTATATAGCAAACTAATAAAAAGTTTATTCTGATTTAGAATGTGTCCCATCAATTAAATATGTATGAGACTGCTATAATAAAGTCATTATGTATAACAATAACACATACATATAATATGCATTTATAGGATACATGTATACTTATATAACACTTATGTAACACACTGATCATTTCTATAGATGAATGTGCGGATAATGACATAGAACTATATATCAATTTAATTTAATTTTATTCTTATTAGAATGATAATGTATGTATTCGAATAGATTCGATGAAATTTCAAATTGGTCAGATTTATTATGTCGATGCCCGTGCGTGATGCACGTGACTTGAAACGCCGATAGCGCATGCGCAGTCCAGTGATGCCATATGCGGGGAGTCACGGTGAAATGATGTACCCCTTCTTTGATGACGGGGAATGAGTGGGACGAATGGGAGACACGTTGCACGTGCGCGATGGGGAGCGTGGAGTGTGCACCTGCGCACGGTGCTGGAATGGAATAGTGGAAGGGGTATGTAGGAGAGTACGGGAGCTCCGTCTCGAGCAGTCTCGAGCTCATTATTGCTCATTATGGCAACACAGGCGCAGTCCCACATTGTGCTTCACTTTACGTTGTATAAGGGCAGTTGTATTATTAAACGTGTGATGTCATTTTGATTCTGTGCATTATTATTCTATTGTATTGTGATTTCTTTTGTGAACAGTGTCGACAAATTCTACAAGGAATATCCATTGTTCCACGCTAGCCTAATTACGGATATACTGTTTCCTTGAAGGTAAGCCGTTCGGTGAATAAATACGTCGCGTCGCGCCGCGCCGACGATCATGACGTAGCACATTTTAGATTTCATAATTCAATGAAAAACTAAATGTTGATAGATGAATGAGTTTTAAAACGATAACAGAACAAAGGACGAAGAATTTTGATATCGTCAGTCTAATCGGAGTCATCAATACAAAATGATGAATTTTGATGGAGAGAAAGGATCCACGAGATTCTTGTGCTCACGCAATATTTGTTGCTGTCACGCAACAACTAAAACATATAACAGTTCAAAGTAAATCAAATCAATAACTTCTTAATTCGTCTTTAAGCGATCCTTTTAACATAATCTTAATCTTTCACTTTTCATTTGATTGGAAGCGGATCGTCTTCGATGCAAATGCCCGTTAACTACATACATACATATGTCAATGTTTTAGTGCATTTAGAAATTTCGCAGACCGTCTGATTTTGATTGTCCTGCCAGCTGAACCGAGCGAGGAGTATGGATGAATTACAGAATCTGAACGATAGCGAGATAAATCAATGTACACACAATAACAACAGTAGTAATAATAACAATAGATTGTTGGAATATCTTCAGTTGGATAACCGTACCAACAATCTGCTCGGTAAGTAACCAACAGAAATTTATGATGCGATTACTTGTAATCTACACATTATCGTAATAATAGGAATAATGTTATGCGTACACGCGTGTATGAACTTGTAGGCGAGCCAGAACTAACAATGAATTTAAATGACAATTCTGTGCAATTACCGCTTCATCCGCTGGAAGAGTTGGAAGAAGATATGTTCGATTACGATACCGATATTTCATTGCAGGATATAAATACAGAATCTAAGGTACGTAATGTAATATGGAATAGGTAACAGTCTTTTAGCTAGATCCTAGAAAGACTAGAAAATACTTGGGAAAGTTATTTAGTACCGCTTACGTCTTGAAAATTATTTAGTATCGAATAATCATTTCTTAGTTCAGAAAGGATATTACCTCGCAAACAAATTTGGGTAAAGTTGCCGTAGATGTGGGTCCTTGGTCCTCACTGATTTCGATGAACTTGAAATATCTTATAAAACTCTACATATTTTGAATAGCTTTCTCCTTTGAAATAGTTGGCGGTCGACTTTAGTTTCAGAGATACATAATAGCAAAAAGCTATTGTAAGTTTGAGTTATGTCTGAGTTAGGTACATGCATTACCGTATATGGTAAAAAAAAATCCTGTAAATACTGGGTTAAATTTGATAACCCCAAATCTAACCCAGTGAAAGATTGATGAAATAACAAGGTAAACGGATATTTTTCAATGTTTGTTTATACAAACTGATGAGTTAAGATTTATATCTTAGGTTTTTCGGTTCTGTGTTTTGCATTAAAACAATAGAAGTCACCGAGTTTCGGTCAAATTTACCTACATACATACATACATACATACATACATACAACTAACAGAACGGTACAACTTATTTCGGCGAAACTGTGTCAAATTGACACGAGGGACAGATCAGGGTTAAAAGATTGTTTCCTAGTTTGGTAAAGATATTGTTTCTCAAAATTTGTAATAGTAATTTTATTTATTCTATAGAGGTTTAGTTTTTCTAGAATTAATAATATAGCTGAATTTTTAGGAGCAAGTTGTACCATGTAGTCAGCTGAGTAACAGTTATAAATATCCCGAAGAGCTTACCATATCCGACGATGAGGTAGACGAAGGCATATTTGAAGATGAATCAGTGTCTAATTTGGTGTTATTGGGCGATAACAACACACATAACTCTCAACCTCCGTGAATAGCCAGAGTGTAATTGACGAGTTTTTTGTATGGCATTGGCCTGTGCTAATTTGCTATGCGATATCCTGCACTCCTCAAATTTTTGATCGATCGGGTCCACCGAATACATTGAGTTTGTTAAGAATTGAAATACTATTTAAATAGACAAGCTCGCTTTACAGGCAAATATTGCAATGTCGATTTAATACTCGGTAAAGAACAATACTACAAGAGGAAGCGTCTTTGTTGTAATGTTATGCGATACGTAAGATATATTGTATATTTTCAAAGCAATAATTTAAGAATAGACGTAGCCAAAAATATACGATATTTTACTGCATATGGTTCTATTTATTTTTATCGTATGCATGAAATATGTGAATTCATCCTCATGTACTGTCCAGTGAAAGAGTGTAAACTCTTTCGGGACTCGGGACGAAAACGAGGCAAGAAATTCAGTGTTGTTAGGTAACGCACGACGAGTGGTGTTTGTGTATTTATATGTACACATATATCGAAAGTTGTTGACAAGTAAATATTTACATATGCATATGAGGAGAATACAAAGAAGTAAATAAGATTGAGATAATAGAATTGTAGCATATTAATGGAAATGAATAAAAAATGTGTATTTAGAAGTGAATTTTGATACATCATTTAGAAATAAATAGAAAACGCGATTAACCTAAAAGTTTCTTTAAGGTTAACGTGTTCAAGTTGACGAATAAACAAATACTTTTGAAAACCATATGCCAGTGTATATTTATGTAGAAGTGAATGTCCGAATTCGAAAATCAAAAATGCCAACAATTATAGCATTGGAAGTAGCAGCAGTGATGCCAGAGCCGTGGTACTAAACCATACCCCCCCCCCATAGCCTACTATCGCCCCTACGTTCCTTTCCAACGCGCTCGCGCGCTACACTCACCAGCGTACCACTCTACTGTATCCGTAGAGGTCATGGACCATGGACCTTGGTAGAGGTACGCTGGTGAGTGTAGCGCGCGGGCGCGTTGGAAAGGAACGTAGGGGCGATAGTAGGCTATGGTGGGGGTATGGTTTAGTACCACGGCTCTGGCATCACTGGGTAGCAGACAGTAGTGTTACGTTACGTCGCAGTGTGGTGGGATTAGGGAATTCCTGGGTTCGGGTGCCCGTGGAACACTGAAGCGCTCTGCTCGTGGAAGGTTTTCAGAACAAACTCTTAACAAGAAAATGTAACGAAAAATAGACTTTATTTGATAGTGTACTCGTTGTTGACTCTAAGATCTGAGAATTCTATCTGCTTCGTATTTGCCTCGTCCTGAAGTTTTATCTTCTTTCAGCATCCTTTTCCTTAGCCAATAGGAAAATTCGGATCTTCCAGCTGAACGTTGATTCGTCGGGTGGCTCGTCTTCGATTGCTGCTCGATGGTGATTGGTGGTGGAGGTGCCTCGATAGCGCGCGCACGAGAGTGGGGTACACGCAAGGGTGAAGGCCCGCCAAAACAAGGGTCGTGGGACCGAGCGAGAGAGAGGTCCGAGGGAGTCCCAAGAGGTCCTTGCCTGAGAATTTACGACTTCCTATCCTCGACCGATTCTAAACTTCGACTGTCTATTTATGCGAAATTGGAGAAGCTCCTCCAAGAGGTTACGTGACTTTACCCAAATTCCTCGATTAGTATCGCCCATCTGGTTTCGTCAAGGATCTCTGTAAAAACCTCTTGTTTCCCTACTTATTCTAAGCCTAAGCTATCGTGCCTGAATAAAATATGTGTATATGAAATATACGGCTTGAAACATTACGTTTTATATTCAAATTTCCCTCTCAGCGCCATTAATCGAACATACAGGGCAGTAGCGCTATTCATAACTATGTTCGCGTGATCGACGGGTCACGCTAGTGATCACCATCGACTAAATCGATAGTAGCCAATTAATAGTAATTAGTCGATAATGCCCATCACTAGGTCACGCTACAGTAGCAGAGCGACCAAAGCCCTAAGGCAGCTATATTGGCGGGAATCTTAGATATATGGTCTAAGGCGGGAATGTACCGAAATAATCTTACCGGACAAAAAGACTCCAGGACGTGTTCTATGGTGTCCTACGAGTTACAAAATATATACACAAATGCACTTGTTATACATTCATTTTTCAGATTCAAATTACTTTACTGAATCTTGCTTTACTGAGGCTGAAATCGCCACCACGAGAAATCTTGCACCATGGCACCATATCGCATTATCCTCTCTGATCGCATCACTGTGCCACTGTGCATCACTGCCATGGACCTACATGATCACTGCATGTATGACATGATGCTAGCGGGTGCAACTTTTCTTGCGCATGCGCGAGAAATAAAAGCAATGCGATCTCTACATGATCAACGAAATTACTATCCGAACGACCTAACTGGACCTAACATATTCGTGGAACTAAACTGAATTAAACTATGGAATATATTCCATATCCATGATATGTTCCATATATGGAACATACCTCGTGTACGCATGCGCTATCGATTTTGGCGTTACGAAATCTATCCATAAGATTCAACAATCGATTGTTCGATTAGTTTCTATTCTACATCGATCATTCGATGATTCTCTGGTCTCCGTTATATTTGAAACTGAACGTAACAAAACACTGCCGCGTCTAACAATTCGTGTTTGATATTATTGCTGAGTTTAATTGTAGTGTGCACGTATTTAATTGTAGTGTAACATCAGCCCTATCCATAAATAAATATGTTTTATACTCCGGAGCTTCTTTATTTTCGACGCAAGGGAAAACTTGCCCGGTGTTGGTTAGCTGCGACTCTCAGCGAGGAAATGTTTAAAAGAACTGTTAGACAGCCATTACGAACTATTGACGTGTCGGAGCTTTGGTAATGTTGTTGATTTTTTATGTTTGTTTATGCATTTGTTTTACAATTCTTGTCAATATGTAGCATCTAATTATCTTTTTCATACTAATAAGTCGAAACAAATACATTTCAGACAACAAATTTGAATAGAGTACGAACAGAAAAGAGTTCTAACAAACGTCTTCTGTCGTCGTTTTTAATACGTTTTTAGTACGTTGCGTGCTATAATATCTGGGCACATACATACACATGTACAGTTTAAATAAGTAAATAGAATAATTAATACTGAAAATATTCCCTTATAAGGTCAAATAGAATTTTATACATTTATCCAATGATTTTCGTATACATATTTGCTTGAAGACAATTTATTATTTGTATTGGATTTTCGCATAAATAATAATATCTATTCTTCGTTTCTTCCACATGCACTAATATTCTTTTTTACAATGATTTTTCTAGAACCGATTTACCACTTTAATTGTAGTATTCATAATTGTCTATTATATATCGATTATACAGGGTGTTTAGTTTAGTCTTAATATTTAATTTAGTTTAGTAATGTCTTAATCATTTTCGATAGTTTAACAAAGAAATGTTGTGCACAAAAATTCATCGATACTCGATCGTTAACAGATGGTAACAATAACAATTTAAAAAATACTAATTTTTCAATAAAAAAATCGAGATTCCCTTTCTCTTTGGTTTCGTGGGGAAATGCAATTACGCGCACACTCAAGCAATGGAATCGGGAGGAGCGGGGGGGGGGGGGGGTGTAGTGTGGTGCTCGACACGGTTTCCGGATGAAGGACCGGGCCATACCCACTAAACCTTAGACACTACAAACACACACAGACGCCACTCTGTCCGTAACAATTTTCTTTCATTTCCACAGCGACCAGATATTGTCAACAATACAAACAAGCCGTGAGATGGTCCACGTCAGATTCAGCCTTTATCTTTCCTCGCAATTAATGTTCGGTGCCGCGAGAATACTTTTGTATAAAACGAAGCTGTTTCAAGGTATTTCTGTCGTTAATTATGAAAATTATGAAAAACGTCATAAATGTTATAAACTTTCATAGACATTTTATCATTTTATATTTTCACGCAATATAAATGTCGTGTAATCTTTACTTTACCGGACTAAATATTTGTGCCTTTCTCCTATACATTATGATGTATTTGGTATGTAATCCAGTAGATTTGTACCCGGGGCGGTTTCAGGTCAAAGTTTCGATTCTGTAGGATCAATGGTTTAGGAGTTATGCTTGCTTAAATTTGAGCATATTTCAGTGTTTTTGACAGTTAAGGGCACCACCATATTGGTTTGTAGTGGCAGAACCGCCGGGCCGTCTCCTAGCAGTTGACGGTCGCGCGTGAACACTCACACACCGCTAGGTACACTCACACACCGCTAGACCACGTATACACACACGAGAATTGCAAGGGTCCGGAAATTGACCTCTGACCTCTCGATAATGCAAAGAAGGGGGTTTTTCGTAGTCAAAATCGCCAGATGAAAGATCAATCTACATCGCTGTTTACCTCAAAAGTCGTTCTTTTACGTTTCTGAGCAATGGTTTTGGAATATTCGGCTGCATGTTGCCCGTCGGAGAGGCTAGTACGCCGGCGTGACTGCAGCGCTATTTGACGGGCAACATGCGACGGGCAACATGCAGCCGAATATTGCAAAACCATTGCTCAGAAACGTAAAAGAACGACTTTTGAGGTAAACAGCGATGTAGATTGACCTTTCATCTGGCGATTTTGACTACGAAAAACCCCCTTCTTTGCATTATCGAGAGGTCAGAGGTCAATTTCCGGACCCTTGCAATTCTCGTGTGCGTATACGTGGTCTAGCGGTGTATGAGTGTTCACGCGCGACCGTCAGAGCCATTGATCCTACAGGATCAAAACTTCGATCAGCAGGTTCCCGGGTCCAAATCTACCGGATTACATACCAAATACATCATAATTTATAGGAGGAAGGCACAAATTTTGAGTCCGGTAAAGTGAAGAGTAGCCTAAATATCTTTTATTTTTTTATTACAGATGCACTATATATAGAATATCGGGACCTGTATAATGTGAAGAGCAGGTAACAAACAACGCGAAAGTATATATTGTTAGATATTTATGTATCAAACTATTGAGTTTGTGTAACACAGGCTGTGTTTCAATTATTGTAATGTAGAAAATATTATTTATACATAGAATAATAATAATACATACAGGGTGTTTCATTTATTTGATAACGAAAATATCTTGTGACGCACTGAAGTTACGAAAAAAATTTATTTACATAAATTGTTCGGTGTGAAGGGTACAATAATATAGTCTAATTTTTTTGACGACTAGAATGGTGGGCGGGGGAGATTTCAAAGTACGATTTTTTTAATGCGGTATATGAATATCAGATCAAATCAGCAGGATACATATCTCGGAAGACGTTGTCGTTATCAAAAATTGTTCCTACAAAAGTTGTTTGGTATGGCGGGCTACATTACGTAGTATTAATTGTTTTCTTGTGGGTGAAGTGGTAGAGGACACTCCAAGGTCACCTTGATTTTTTAAATGGAATGTCCTAAATTTTATACCATAGATCGATAGAGCATCAAATTCTGAGTATAATATAGTGTTGACCTTCATATGTCCTAAATCTAATAGTTTACGAGATATTATTGAAACAATCAATTTCAATTTCAACTACAATTCCAACTTCAATTTTTCAATTTCAACTTCAATTTGAACTTCAGTTTTTCCATTTCAACTTCAATTTTTCAATTTCAACTCTTCAACTTCAAGTTCCATTCCAACTTCAATGTTTCCATTTTAACTTCATTTTTCAATTTGAACTCTTCAACTTCAATTTCCATTCCAACTTCAATTTTTCAATTTCAATTTTTCAACTTCAATTTCAACTACAACTTCAACTTCAATTTTTCAATTTCAACTCTTCAACTTCAAGTTCCATTCCAACTTCAACTTTTCAACTACAACTTCAAATTTTCAACTTCACTTTCTATTTCATAAACATTTTTTGTTTGGGTGGAGGCAACTATTTTCTGTATCATGAATCGATAGACTGTCGAATTCTGAGTAAACATGTATTGACCTCCATGTGTCCTGAATCCAATAGTTAACGAGATATTATCGAAACAATTTTCTTTCTTCTTTGGATAATATCTCGTTAACTATTAGGTTTAGCACATATGAAGGTCAACACTTTTATACTCAGAATTTGATACTCTATCGATCTATTTTATAAAAACTGGAACATTCCATTTAAAAAACTTAATTTGACTTTGAAATCCACCACCATTCTGGTCCTCAAAAAATTAGAGTATATGATTGTACCCTTCATACCGAACAATTTTTGTAAACAAATTTTTTTCGTAACTTCAGTCCGTCACGAGATACATCCGTTATCAGATAAACGGAACACCCTGTACATAGGCAAACAGTGTTTCAGCAAATGCTTAATGGAAATGTAACTTTTTAGTCGCAAGGAAGAATTCGATATTTCGCTGGCGTTTAAAGAAGTGGAACGTCTTCGTATCGACATATTATACAATCGAAGAGAAGCACGAGACATGCATTTAATGACGGAATATCCTGCCATTATCGAGCACGCGGTAACTATAATCAATCTAATCTACATCGTTCTCGCCTAATCTGGACTCATTAAAATTTCTGACGATCTTGTGTTGTAAATGTAGATGCAAGAACCATATTTCGGAGCGCTGACCGATTGCGAATTGGAAATGTTCCTCTCACCCCAAACAGAAGACCAGTTCCTGTTAGTTCTCCACATTTCCACCAATTCTGTTTCCTTCAGTTCTCCTTGCTCGTGGCTTTGAAATCTTAAACTCCCAATCGAGCAAATTAAAGTTCTCGATTTTTTCGTAAAAATGTGTAAAAGGCAGAATGAATGTATTCCGAAACACTCCATACGCATGTATACAAATAATTCTTCGGATTAGATCTCTCTCTTATTACTTAATTTCTTCTACAGATTTTTTCGCTTTCATACATATTTAATTCTTTTTTCGTTTCACGTTGTGTCTACTGTATTTCTGAAATTGTTGTATATTTTATTCAGGTGCGGTATGCGAAGATTTCCCACGGATCAGCCAGAGGAAATCAGCGAACAAACGATGCAACAAATAGCTCTGACAGATGCCGTCGGTTTCATGTATACAAATAATCTTTTGGATTACATCTTTTTCTTATTACTTATTTTGTTCGATAGACTTTTTGCTTTCGTAGATCTCATACATTAAAATCTTTTTTCTCGTATTTACGGTGTGTCGATTGTATTTACGAAATTGTTGTATGTTTTATTTAGGAGCGAAATGCTAAAAGACTGGGATCAGCAACTGCAATTCAACGAAGAATCTATGCAGCAAACAGTTCAGGCTGATGCCGCCGATTACAATGTTCAAGGTGGTTAAATTATAAAACCGAGTACACCATTATATTGGTTGAAACGTTAAAAGAGGATGCGAAAGTATACGTGTAGTTTTGTTCGTAGATGTTGAACGTTTTCGTTGACAATATTTTCAGATGACCAGGTCGGAGAACCTTCTATATTAAGAGAAAGACCTGCGATTAAGAGAAAGCCCGATGAACATCCTGTTACATCTAGAAAAAGACCTGCGACGTCTGAGCCCGATGAACATCCTGCTAAGAGAAGAAAGGTGTGAGTAATGCGTTGATTAGTAGACTAGGGATCAAGCAAGGGATCGCTTGTGCTACCCGAAAAATTGGTCCCAATTTACGTGATCATAACTCCGTCAAAAATTGTCGTCTCGATATCGCAACAATGGTTTGAAAGCCTGAAACCTCTAGTTTCAGATGCTCTGTTTCAAATTGTTGCTATGTATGTTGGTTTTTTACAAAGTTATAGCGGGATGAAGACAACATTGACGGTTAACAAAAATTTTGTGCAACTTTGGAACATCACACGGGGAGCAATTTTTTGATACATCGCGCTAATACAATTTGGAACGGCTATCATTCCTGTGTAAATCGTTTGGTTGTTGAATATTGTGCAATTTTTTTTATTCGAGTTATTCAACATTGAAGTAAATATGGGCTTTCTTTCAAACCCAGTCTCAAAATTTGTCTACGACCTCAGGATTTTGTTGCAGCCAAATTTTGAGACCAGACTTGAAATCAGCGTGAAAAAATCTACGGGAAATGACATATAGCATGTTTAAAAAAATTTTCCGCGCGTGATACTGGAGAAACCACATTTTCTTGAAGTTCTACATGTTTAACGAATTTTCTCAACGTTCAAAAACGTTCGTACCATAATCTCCCTATTTTTCCCATATTCTGCAAAGTTGCGGCTTTAATTTTTAAAAAATTTCATCGCTTTACGTCGTTTCTATCGAAAGTTCTTTGGTTTTGAATCGTGTTTGGTCCGTATTCAGAAATGTCAGGCTGCCACTGTACGTGGTGCGCTAATTTCTGCGAAGCACTAACTTCAAACACAGCTGCCATAGGTAAAAAATTGCTGCAGCGAGTTCATGGGGTACTCAATCGAATCGGCAGAACCTCTGCTTCAATCTGACGTTTGGATCACGGCATTACGATCATTTCTCGCCGAGATATAGCGAGTTAAACGAAAAATGGAAATTGTGAATTTTTTTAGCATATTTTCCGAAACACCTGGTATATCGAAATATCGAAACGCTCTTTCTATTGCTTTTCTGCACAAGATTCTACGATAATTTTTTCGCTTTCTGGAGCCAGTTAAAGTTTAAAAGCCCATATTTACTTCAATGTTGAATAACTCGAATAAAAAAAATGGCACAATATTCAACAACCACACGATTTATACAGGAAAGATAGCCGTTCCAAATAATAGTAGCGCGATTTATCAAAAAAATTTGTTGCTCCCCGTGTGATGTTCTAAAGTTGCACAAAATTTTTGTTAACCGTTAATGTTGTCTTCATCCCGCTATAACTTTGTAAAAAACCAACATACATAGCAACAATTTGAAACAGAGCATCTGAAACTAGAGGTTTCAGGCTTTCAAACCATTGTTCAACGATATCGATACGACAATTTTTGACGGAGTTAAGATCGCGTAAATTGGGACCAATTTTTCGGGTTCGCACAAGCGATCCCTTAATTCTTTCGAAGAGAGTATCTTATACTCACACAAACAGTTATTACCCCTAATTTCAGATTTTAGAGATAAGCTCGGATGAAGTACGAGTACCACGAAGAAGAAGACGATTTGTCGATGAGGAAACAGTAGTGTCTAGCAAAGTGTTGGGAAAACAGATTGGAAATGTTGCATTCAAAACTACAGCAGGGCCCTATACTCAAATTGTAAAGATACCTAAAGTTTCGGATAATAATTCAATGTAGATTTGTAATATTGATAAATCAGTATTAACACAAGGACATCTAATTACGATAACCATCATAATATTGTGTATACATGCATAGATATGTCTGTACACAGAAAGAAAAGATCTTTTACGAGGAAATTATCAGTTGCAGAACCCTCGTCGGCATGGTATACATTCTCATCCAGCGGAATATGATTTCGGACAGCCTCGGTTGGCGGCTGCACACCGCCAAGTATTCGCAAGCAAATTGACTAAAAATTTCCTGAAACTCGAGACTAGACCTGTAACAGAAACTGAGTTTCCAGACTTGGACTTTGATCTACCATTAGCCGAACCAGAGCGTAATATTTCCGTTTTTTACGCCGACGTACAGCTAACGTAACATACCCTAATTCCTTATAATAACTTTTTGTCGGGATTATACAGCCGAAGAAACAGTGCGAGAAGATGCACTAAGTAAAATACATGAAAGGACCTATGACATATCGAATAAACTGGCGGTGACTGCTGCCGAAAGCGGCGAACAACCCAAGACAGCAGAGCAATTTCCGATCAACATTTCACAGGAATTCCCAAAAGTACAAACCGATAAATCTGCGGCTGCTCTACCAGGAATATCAGGTTTCGAAGAAACAATTGGGTGCGAAAAACTTGAATATTTTATTTTATATAGAGAAATTTCATTCTGAACTGTGAGTGAAATTTTTAATTGATTCTTTTCAGAGAGGCCGCTGAGCTGTCACCCACTAGCAAACATTTTAGGTCAGTTGCTATTTTGTCTAATTGTACATTTTAGTCTTTCTCCGATTGATTCTTTCGTGTAGGACGGGGAGTTCCAACTTGTAGCTCGCGAGCTATACGAGGTACCTCTCCCGCTTAGGTCCCTTCCCCACTCTTACATTAGACTTTATCGCTATATGTATAGTAGAACACGCATACATTGTAGCCGTCGAACTTACCGCCACCGCCATTGTCTCCCCCCTCACCAACTCTACGGCTGTACCAACTCTACGACCGATCCAAGTCAGAGACCTCTCGAGCTTCGCTGTCCTTTTCTACGTTCGGCGTGGTCGACGAAGCCATAAAAAAATAGTGTCAGGTCCCGATCTATGTCGTTAGTGGGAAGAAATTCTAATGGTGGGACCTTACGGTTGTCGGAGGGGAATAAGTTAGAACTCCTTTTTTTTTTGTTTAAGGGCGGTGGGGAAATGTTCTTACGCACACCTTCTCCTCCGATGGTGGTCGGAGAGGGTAGTGTGGGGCTCGGCTTCCTCCCAAGATGTAATTTGAAGGAATCGTATGGACTTATATCCTTCGCCTATACCCACTAAAACCCCACCGCCCAGGACCTAAGGACCCTTCCTCGTACCAGGTTGGCGATGTTTGTATACCTCCGCTGTCCCGCTTTCCGCATTCAGCGGAGGTATTTCCATCGTCCCTATGTCCACTCCTGTTCTTGGCTAATAAGTTGGAACTCCCTAATGTAGGATATATTTTATTTTATTGTCTTTTTGTTGCAGTCCCAATGCGGCCTTGACAAAGAAAGAATTAGGCGCACTATTAGAAGTTTACTGGGATCAGGGGAAACCCCGTCGGGGATTAACAACATTTCATGAAATAATTCCTCCAGATAGTTACGCTAAAATCGATGCTGCACGCGTTTTCGATGCTTTGTTAGGTAAATTCATTCAACTTACTGCCTTTAACGTTAAGAACACGAAGTAGTATATTAGAATTTCAAAATTCTTCAATTTTTCTTCGATTAATTTTTTGTCTCTTTTGCAAATGTTTAGGATTCCACGCGGAGAAACGCGTAGTCTTGCAACAAGCTAAGCCATACGACTCAATTTGGATTGGAAAATGTGCCAGACATTCTTCAGGAAGTAGTGAAAACACTGTTTAATTATTACAAATAATCTTTTATTGGTTTTGCATATATTAAATATTATTTATACTTTTGTAATATATCATAAATTTTACTTTTACAACATACATTGCACGTTGTCATAAAGCACGTGTTGGGAAAATACTCTACTGTTATAAAAGCATACATATATAGCTATAAATAGTTGCAAATTATTTGATATAATTTGATATAACAAAAATTGACAAATAAAGTAATTAACTTATTCGTAAATATATCAAACGTGAACCTACTAGACACACTGATTTTTATGAAATTCGTGTGAAAAGTATTCCTCGGAAAAATATTTGAATCAATTTCACCCTTTTACGAATCAATTTCAACCTTTTGCAAGTCAAATTGACCCTTTTGCAAATCAATTTCACCCTTTTACAGGTTTTACAAATCAATTCCACCTTTTATAAATCAATTTAAACCTTTTACAAATCAATTTCAACACTTCCTACTTATTCCAGCATTCAAATACGCGCGGTAACCGGACTATAATAATACGTGATAATACCTAACATGGCGCTGATTTCGATTAGAGCGACATCACAAGAACAAGTCAACCCCCTAGTGGCAACTTGTAAAGCATAGGCGTATATTGTCCCATCTACTTTTCTCTTCAATCTATTCTATACTTTTTGACGTTAACAGATTTGGATCGTGGTCCAGTGATGCCAGCAGTGATGCCAGAGCCGTAGTACTGTGGAACTAAACCATACCCCCACCATAGCCTACTATCGCCCCTACGTTCCTTTCCAACGCGCCCGCGCGCTACATTCACCAGCGTACCTCTACGGATACAGTAGAGTGATACGCTGGTAGTGTAGCGCGCGGGCGCGTTGAAAAGGAACGTAGGGGCGATAGTAGGCTATGGTGGGGATATGGTTTAGTGCGGGCTTGAGCATTGAGCTGCCTCGAGGACTACGGCCGTTACGGGGAACGAGACGTGCGGCCGGTGAGAGGAAGCGGCGCGAACCGCCAGCGGCCTCGAAAGCCTCATCCGTGCCGACCACTGTTATAAATGATTGGCTCGCTGCGTCCCCACCATCTAAATCAGCTCTCGTGCGATAGACATGCGATAGAGTATAAATAGGTCATAGGTCATTGTTTACCACCATTGGATTAAAATTTTAAAACTTTGTTCTTTGCTGCATTTTTAGCACATTATGCGATTATGTCCACACACTTGTGTGGTGAAAGTTTCTAAAAAACCAAATATGCATAAGATGTACTTGGAATTTACTTACCTCCGAACTTTCAGTTTCTGCTATTTCTAATTGGTCCTTTAGAAACAGCTGTATGCTAGCATACCCTCGAAATACCATGTCTTTGGTTTTGGTATGTCGTCCGTTGATGCACCTGATCTCTTCGCGTTTTCAATTAATTTAAAATGTTTGTTAAAATTGGTGCGTAAGGTGTTAATTTTTTTCTTCAACTTTTCGACGGTGTAATCGGGTTTGAATTTAATCAACCCGTTAACTATCGTTTGTTGAGAATTCAGATTTTTAACTTGATTAAAATAATCTTTGGATTTCACTTTCCAGAGTTCCGGCCAGTCACGGTATAATGCAATTAACAATGTAGTGAATTCTCGTTCCGCGTCGGAATCGTCCATAATCAGTGCGCTAGCCATTTTGTCTGTAGTGATGCGATATGGTGCAAGATTTCTCGCCTATGCGCAGCGTTTTTTTTTCTTTATATATATTTAGTAAAGTAGATAAAATGGGGTACCTTGAGCACCCCGCAGAATTTTAAAAAAGTGGTATGATTTAATTTTGCAAAATGAATGTATAAAATGTGTATTTCCGAACAGATTGTTTCGGTATATTCCTGCCAATATAATTGCCTCAGGGTTCTGCTACCTCATTATCGTAATACAATAGATACGTTAACTGTTTCGCCCGCACATGCGCGAGAAATTTTGCACCATATCGCATCATTTTCTAACGATCATTGACGAAATATTGACAATAAACCTCCTAAACGTCAATGCGCTTCAATCAAAATTTCTATCAATATGCTTCAATATATTAATCAATGCGTTTGAATCCCTCCTAAACGGTCAATATGCCCTTTCAATGCGCCTCGTCAATATCATTGACGGCGTATTGACAATATTATTGAACGTCTAATAGGGGCCGCTTTAGATACGCCTGCGCAGTTTTGTTTTTAGATGCGGCTGCGCAGTTTTTTTTAGATGCGCCTACGCAGTTTTATTTTTAGATGCGCCCGTGTGACAAACGGTGGGTTCAATCAGTGATGCCAGAATCACGCGTAGTGGATTTTTTTCCCTCCGCTCGCACAGCCGACTCGACCCCCCACTCTGACGCCCGTCGTCGCCACGCACCGTCGTCTACTCTGCCGAGATACCACTGATATATATATATATATATATATATATATATATATATATATATATAGTGACTCTGATAGAGATACGTTCGTGTGTGGCGCGTGCGCAGTAGAAGCAACGTGTCGACGACGGTGCGTCAGAGTGGGGGTCGAGTCGGCTGAGCGAGCGGAGGGGAAAAAACCCATGATTCTGGCATCACTGGGCATCACTGCCAGTGTTCCGATTGAACCCACCGTAACTCGCGTATGCGCGGCCAAGACAGTAGCGTATCTACAATAACGCAGTAGAGCGGCCAGGGCCCTGATGCCTTGAGGCAGTTATATTGACGGGAATGTACCGGTGTTATTGGCGGGACGACTGATGGACGAGAGACGTGACGCGGAACGATGTAAGTATTGTTAATATTTTATTATACAATGGCAGTTAATAGTGGAGAAAGACTTTTTAAAAGTCTGTGGGGTGCTCAAGCTACCCGATTTCATCGAAATAGTTACGTTACTGAGGCTGAAATTGCCGCGCATGCGTGAGTTACTGTGGGTTCAATCCAGTTCAATCGGAACACTGATCACTGGGTTCAATTCAGTTCAATTTCAATTGGGTTCATGGTTCAATCTGGTTCAGTCCACTGATATATAAGCGGCCCCTAAATAATGATGTTAACATTATTATTTATATATATACATAGCTATTTTAGCTAATAATCTGCAATTAAAAAATATACACTTGATTGCAATTGTAGCTTCTGATCTATTTGTGCAATGCAAACTGTTCGACTTTCAAGTGGTTATGTTATGCCTCTCGTTGGAAGTAAGATTATAAATAAATTTTTGTATACCTACACGATATTAATAATAACAATTTATTTTATTGCAGTTGGAACTTCGGAGATTCAAGGAAGAGACACGATCTATCAAGTTATCAATGAAAACTTGAAAGAAAGTTTCCGATCTATTGGTAAACATAACCTATTTTATTGTGGTACATACAGGGTATAAATACATATGTATGTTAGAAAAGATTTTAATATATTATTATTTTGCATAAACACAGCTGAAGTGTACAAAAATCAAGATTTAATGCCAGACGTAAGACATCTGTATTTTCGAAAGCTTTATGTGATAGCATGGCAGATTTTGCGGATCGAGTCGCAAGGCTTTGTATAGAGAAATACACGACGCTCGGTAAAAATGGGAAGCCGATTGAAAAAGAATGGACCGTATTATCCGGTATAGTCTTAAAAAAGCAGAATGGGATGCTATCTTTAGTAGCTCTTGCTACAGGGACAAAGTGTTTGGGAGAAGCGGATCTAGAGAATACAGAATTATATGAAGATGGTTCCAGGTTACGTGATTCTCATGCAGAAGTCCTAGCCAGACGTGCTTTTTTACGATACTTGTTCGAACAGATAGATTTATTGCTCAGCGGTGCTGAGACTGATGTCTTCTTTTTAGACGAGAAAAAGAAAATTAATCTAAACAATGGGATATCATTCCACTTTTTCATAAGCCAGACACCTTGTGGAGATTGCTCTATATTCTCGAAAGAAGACTTTTACGAAAACGAAGTACCACCTAACAAAATTAGAAAACACGATTACAGCGATATTGGTGATATAATAACAGAGAGACAAAGAAACATTAAAGATATTTATAGAACCGGTGCAAAATGTGTTGAAACTGGAGAGCACCAAGACCCTCGCCAGCCTGGAGTCAATTATCACGTAGTGGGACCTCTGCGCACTAAACCCGGGAGGGGTAATCCTACTCTTAGCATGTCTTGTTCAGATAAAATAGCAAAGTAAAAGAAACTAGAAAAATCTGTGATTCTTCTTGTACACAATGTGTATGGGTGATAAATAGAATTTGTATCTTTTCTAGGTGGAACATACTTGGACTACAAGGTGCACTTCTATCCCTAATAATAGCTCCAATAAAATTGGAGAGTGTGATAATTGGAGGGGGATGCCCTTTTTCTTTAGATGCAATGGAACGAGGGTTATATAAGCGATTCAAAGAAAATATGCATGGATTAAAAATTATGCAAAGTCGAGTATTGTTTAAACAGCGAAGAAGTAACGAAAGATCACACCCGTGTCCGTCGAGTATTATATGGTGTGCCGTGAGACACCGGTAATTGTTATATAAAATCTTTTCAATTTATACTTATTATCTTTGATAGTCTATTTTCTAATTAATAATTGTATAGGAACACGGAAATAGCAGTCGAAGGTAGAAAGCAAGGAGCTACTAAAAGAAAGAAAGGCAGCGCATTGCTTGTAACAAGACTAGCACTTTTCGAAGCATTTTTAAGAACGTGTGATAAATATCAAATCTCTGATTCTTCCATACAGTATCCGAAAAAAATTACCTATCTAGACTGTAAAAGATGGTCGAAGAAATATCAAAATTCGTGGAGCGCGTTAAAATTGGATTCTTTTCGTGGTTGGACAACGAAACCGATTCGCTTGCAAAGGTTCGTGTTGTAAATTGTAAACCTATCAATATTTTTAAAATATACGTTCCTTTTTTTTATTGTCCTAAAGTATAAAATAGCTGTAACAAAATCTAAATACAGTACGATATGTTACAAAGTCCGTTTACTTATGTTGGTATATCCCACGCCTACACAAGTTAGGACAACTTGATCCAATATCTCATCTTCTTCTTTATGCGGCTCGATTTTGAAGACTACACCAAAGAAGTCTCTCATGTCGCGTAAAAATTGTATCCTATAAAAATAACGTTTTCTCTGATCCACATGATATTTAAAAATATTACAATGAACGAACAAATGCTTACATTGTTGGTGTTAAAGGTCCTGTTACAACTTTGGAAACGTCTTTCTTCCCTAACGCCATAAACATCGCAGTCATGCTTTGGAAAGGTGAATCTATGCATCCGTTTCTAAAATTATGAATTGTTAGTGTGCTTGAAAAATTTTTCTTCATTTTATACGAGATGTTTACCTGTAAACTTCGTCGACCAGCTTCAGAGCTGCTTCTTTGCCGATATCTTCTGGCACACACGGTGCAGAACTTGGTGTTCTCAGAGGTGAAAATGCTTCTCCACCGAGAACCACTTCTGTGGTTGTTGCAGCTGACAAGCTCAATCCAAAACCTGACGTGTTATTTAATATTAAAGATTATTTAATTATTTAATATTAAAGAAAGAAAAAGATTTAATTTGACGATTCTGGACCCGCACCTGGCGACTTTCCACTGGATGCGCCTTTACAATGATCTGTATGAATGTAGACATCTGGCAGGAATTTCAGTAGAACACCTTTAGCAGATTCTACCATCCGGTTAGCGATAGCAGGGGAGACTCGTATACTACATGCTGTTCCTCGTATTCGTTTCACCATTCCACTATTCTGAAACTACAGAAACTCTGTTCCTAGTAAACTGAAAACCATTTTAGATATACATTAAACTAAAGCAACAGGACTAACTTGTACAGTTCTAAGATTACGACTAGCAGGACATTTGAAAACAACTTCTCCACCACCCAAAGGCGCTGCCCCTCTTTTAGGGACATTAAATATAACTTCGGTATCACCCGATAGAAATCTCTTTAGAATAGGTACAGCGGTTGCCTTAATTCTATCGACACATGGATCTGAAAAGTAAAACCATATTATCGTTACAATTTCAGAACTGTATTTTATAATTAGACTCTGTATTTTATGTGTTTATAACAAAAATGGGTACACACTACATACAATTTAAAATAGTGGAGGTATTAAAAAGATTTAAGGTCACAGTGGAGGTATTAAAAAGATTTAAGGTCACAGTGGAGGTATTAAGAAGAATGAAATTTTTATTCGGCTCCTGTGTCTTGTAATTGATGCAAAGATTTCTTATTTTGCATAAAGATCCGCAGTCTATTTATAATTATTTAGTTACCTGTTGTATTGTTGGTTACTCCCCTCAGTTTTATGTTAATTGGCATTTTGCAGAATGGAGCTAGTATCATGACACCTTCTAAATAATAACCGATTCCTCTTTGTAAACTGCAATCGTGTTCCACATCACCACCATGTAGTATACCAGGATTATAGTACAAATTGGTCCCAGTTTCGTTCAATTCTATCCTTGATCCGTTTGTAATCTTGTCCAATAGACGAACGAAGCTTACTTCGTATTCTAATAAATGATAAGCAGTATTAACATTATAAACCGTCAAAAGTGATAAAAACAACAAGATTAAATTTATTTATATTTTCTGCGATTTTTACTAATAATATATACTGGAGTCAAAAAATATATTCAATAAATTCCCATGAAAACACCTTTACAATTTCAATAATTGTCAAATAAAAAATCTGAAATGGGTTATTTGACCCCTTGTGGTGGGTTTAGTGTTAATGAAAATTTAAGAACAATAATTTTCCTCTAAGATGTGCAATTCTAACCTCTAACTCCAGGATCGTCGTCTTTAATTCGAATCCCTGTTATTCGCATAGGTTTTCCCGAAAGCGTAGACAATAATAATCGGTGGCGCATATAATTGCAGCCTTCATAAGTTAATATCTTGTTTTTCGCTTTAGCTGGCATGTTTTATTCGAATTCGTGACAGTAAACTAACTAAAATATATATTTAAATGGCACGTGGGAAGCATGAAACGTGACGTCACAATACTCAATGTAAATATATAAATATATATATACTGTGACTTATGTTCTTAACCAAACTTCTTGTAATGTAAACCCGATGTGCAATGTTACTGTCTATTCAAAATATTTCACAATGACGCTATCGCGAAAGAAAGTATTTGTTACTGTCGGTACAACCACGTTTGATGAATTGATCGAAATAGTTCTTAGTGCAGATATTTTGGAGGTAAAACGCATAAGCATTCTCTTTGATTTTTTGAACGTATGTAGCTGTATGTGTTGTATTCTATATGGAGCACTATATATGCATATATATATGCGCATTCTTATTTTAGGCATTATCATTGAAAGGGTACAATGAGCTAATTTTGCAAATTGGCAAGTCTACCCTTGAACCAGATTGCACGCCGCGCAATGGTTTTGTTAGAATCGAGTATTTCAATTTGAATCCCAGCATACTGGAGTACGTGAAAGATGCAGATCTTATTATAAGTCACGGAGGAGCAGGAAGCATTCTGGATGCTCTTGAAAATCGAAAAAATCTGATCGTAGTTGCGAATAATAATCTGATGCACGATCATCAACTAGAATTAGCTGAGCAACTTTATTTGGACAAACATTTATATTATGGTTCCTGCAACACTTTCTTGAACGTTATCAGAACCATGGATTTCTCTCGGTTGAGACCTTACGTTAATAACAAAAGCGAACATATTGCTGAATACATAAATGAAATAATGGGATTCTCAAAGAAGAAATGATGATTAAAATACGTGAATTACATTAAGATTTAACCATATGATATTTTATTTCGTTAGAAACAAGAACGTTAAATAAACAGTTAATATAATTTGATGTATTTCAATTTTTAAACATGACTCTTACAATACTTGTATATATTATAACTGTTTTCCATCGTTAATTATAACAGATATAGCTTCGATATAATTTACAGTAATAGGATTCACTTAAATAACTGTTCCGTAATATTATGGCGTTATGGCATAGAAAAATGTATTGTTTTAGGGAAAGGAAAATCGTGATAAAAGAACGGCAGTTAATATTTCCTTTCTATGTGATCTCTGGGACATTGTTGCTCTTGAAATAAAAGCTACACCGATACAAATATTTTATAAACACTGTACAGTGTTAAGATTCGTTCAGTTCGTTAAAACAATGTTCGTGAATCTTCCTGTTGAATTTCTTCTTCAGGAACAAAACAGCTTGGCATTTTTTACGACCAGTGCATCGTAGTGATCTCAAATAATTTCTTATGCTTTACTGTATTATTTGATTTCGTTTGTTTTTGTTGTTTTGCTTTAGTTTATCGACGAATTAATCATACTTTCAATTTATTTTATGAAGATACATGCACATGAGGCAAACTACATATGTTTATAGTGGCATGTGTTTTTAATTACAGACCAAACCAAGACGAGTCATTTCTTTCAAGAGCTCGTTTCCCATTTGTGCAGGACTCTTTGTCACTATTACACCAGCCTGAGGATCAATGTTATCTCCATGAAATAGTACACACGATACAGTATAGTACAATCAACGAAAAATAGTACCTTTTCTAGTGCATTGATTTTATCTTGCGCGCCACCTTTTCCTCCCGAAATAATTGCACCAGCATGTCCCATTCTTCGTCCAGGTGGGGCAGTAATACCAGCAATGAATGACACAACTGGTTTCACTTTAGAACCCTGAAATAACATAGAATAGTTAACATGTTTGCGCAGACGTCGGTAGTTCCATAATTTTTACTTTCAAGAGTTTGGTAGATTCTTCTGGAGTGCTAGGATCGTTAAGGGATTAACAGGTTGTTACTGGAGGTGTACGAGAACCCGTCTCGATCTCAACGGGTGGGTTCCCGCACACTTCTGGTTATTAGGTTATTCGGATAGGTCGGGATTTGGGTACCAATAATTCGGAACAGCAACCAACAGTATTCTTTTCAATGAGGTATTCTGCTGCTTTCTCTTCTGCGCTTCCACCAATTTCACCAATCATTATGA
Organism: Lasioglossum oenotherae; assembly: GCA_028455765.1. Classification (NCBI taxonomy): domain Eukaryota; kingdom Metazoa; phylum Arthropoda; class Insecta; order Hymenoptera; family Halictidae; genus Lasioglossum; species Lasioglossum oenotherae. The sequence goes on from CM052296.1 coordinate 10,945,622, forward strand.
TGCCATCGCAGTCCGGATCTCTAAGAAATACGTCTAGGCAATCAATGAAGTCAGTCCCATTAAACGGATCTCCACCGATTCCAACACAGAGCGTTTGCCCAAGACCAGCCTGGAAATCATATGTTTCAACTGGATTTTCAATTAATTAGAAAACAATCTCCATTCAGAGGAAATGTTATTCGCTTACAAGGGTTGTCTGATTCACAGCTTCGTATGTCAAAGTTCCAGATCTTGACACAATACCAATTTTTCCTTTCTGATGTATATGCCCCGGCATAATACCTATTTTACACTGGAAGAATGGATAACGAAAAATAAAAATTTTTATGTATATGGGTTTGTTAGGAATTTCAAATATCTGTACCTGTTCGGGAGCTATGATTCCTGGACAGTTCGGTCCGATAAGACGACACTTATTCTGCTCTAGAAGTCGCCTTTTCACTTTCACCATATCGTGTTGTGGAATACCTTCTGTGATACATACGATAAGGGGCATTTCAGCATCAATGGCCTCCATGATAGCTGCAGCTGCACCTGGTGGAGGCACATAGATCACCGTTGCACTAGCTCCAGTCGCATCTTTAGCCTAAAGAATTAGTTTAATTGAATTCTTCAATGATCGATGTTTTATACCTCCACTGTTCCATATTACGATATAAGGTGTTACTTAAGGTGTCCAAAAGGGTTGAAATAAAAATAAAAACGAAGCAGGAGAACAATACTAAAAGAAAAATTTACGTGTACAAAAGTAAATTGGTAACGAACCTCTTTTACAGATTTAAAAACTGGCTTCCCAAGGTGTTCTTGACCAGCTTTTTTAGGATTAACACCTCCTACTAATTTGGTACCATAATCAATAGCCTGTTGACTATGAAACGTTCCTTGTTTACCAGTGAATCCTTGGCATATAACTTTGGTATTGGAATCGATTTTTAAATTTTGCCTAGTTTCTGAATAATTGAATCTTACTTGAGTACGTAACAAGTTTCCACAATTTCTGACTGGAAATAAAAACGAAAAGAATCGATTATTTAGAAATATAAAGAATAAAGAAGTTTATTATAAAGTAATGTACTTGATATTATTTTATGACATAGACATATTTCGTACGAGTATTGTTTAAGCCAGATGTTTATTTATAGCGACAATATCAAATATCTTGCCTTTTGGGTCAAGGTTCATCGAATATACATCATCTAATGATCTCTCATCGATCGGCATGACATTTGGTATGACAGATGCAAAAACTAATCGTCACAGAAATATGCGTAGAAATCATTGCACACAATGTAAGAACAAAAAGTAGTTTTCACAAGAAGAACTTGAATGATACATATGGTAAAGATCGAACAAGAAGAAAAGGATAAATATATTCTAAAATCAAATTTGTATTTCAGTAATAGATGTTCGCAAAAAGGAAGATTTCGATGGAGAATTGTCGAATCATTCATTAATTTTTCAATTGGAACAAATTTACATTGACAAGCCAATCAATTAAAAGACACGTTTCCCTATGAAGATTGAGTTACGAATAATTATTCGTGTCCTTACATAATGGAGTATGAACGTAAACGCGGGATATTAGGTGTATTTTTAGTTTCGGAAATAACGACAAGAATCATGTGTACAGTAATGAAATCTCATAGTATTTCCACAAATATGTACTTGTATATTTAAAAATCGAGAGGGGTGTAATCTTAAGGTTGCAGGGCACAAGAAAATCGTCCGGATATTACCTGTGAATTTCGAAAATGTTCTGACAGCCACAGCCATGGTTTTAATTGATGTATCGGTTAAAAGTTGTTAACGCACAATATTAAATTACTGGAGGACCACCATTAAGAGGACTAACTTCTGTGGACTAACGAGAAGGCTTAGTCCGACAGAAAATACACGGACGAAGTGCAGTTATCGCATGTACGATCTGCTCAGATTCACTCAGATCTGCTTCCATGAATTTGTTACGAGCTTGTCAAGTGACAGGAACATTGAGCCCGAATCCGATTGGTCGGTCAGAATGCGAACCTCTGCCTTCGATCCCGTTCTCAATGAAGACATTTTTTCATATATATATAAATAACAGATAACAGCTTGATAAATTATTAAAAAATCTCTGTATATAAGCTATATAGACAAAATATTTACAAATTATATCTTTTCGATGACCTAATCCATAAGGCCGATATATGTATATATATATAACCAGTATGTAACATAATAATCTCGTAAATCAGCATAAAATGATGAATATCAAGAAATGTTTAGCAGCTAAAACACAATAATGAAAAAAATGTATAACTTCAAACATTAATTATTAGTAAACAGCGGATCTTTATGCAAAATAAAAGTTTTCCATGAATTGCAACAAACAAGAGTGACATAGAAATTAATTTTCTCTTATTTTTGTCATAAATGCCAATAAATGCCAATAAATGCATAAAATCTGCTGTCTATACAGGGTGTCCCAAAAATTCCTGCACATTCCGGAAATGGGAGGTTCCTGAGACCATTTGAAGCGACATTTTCCTCTGCAAAAATAATGTTATCCACGACCAGGCGGCTTTGCGTTTAGGAGTTATTAACAAAAAACATGGACCAATCGGAGCGTGGCTACGGACCCCGGCTCAGCCAATGCCGATGCCGCGCTTAGTCGAAGCTCCGCTCTGATTGGTTCGTGTTTTTCGTTAATAACTGAGGAATCGTTCCTTTGAATTGAACTATTGAAGCTATTGAAGGAAGTAGGTGATTTTTGTGACACCCTGTATAGATGAAACGTAACGTAGATTCATTGAGAAGATTTTTATTTTTTCAATAAAAGCATACTGTGTAAGAATTGGTAAGAATTGAAATGATTCCGTGAAGGAAGGAGTGCGGCAAACGTGACGAAACGAGGATGTTACACAGTTAGTAGAATATTTCGGAACTAACGTAACGATTGTTCTGTGTCTCGGAAAAGTAGCATACTATATAATCAACGGAGGCTGGCCAAAATTGAGCGTAGTTAATGAAAGTTACGATTGATGGTATCGTAGTTGTCAAATGTAGATTACCGAAAGAAAGTCTACGTAAACTCTTCTTCGATTGTATTCTTATTACCGAGAGAAAAAGAATCTTAATTATATCGTAAAATTTTTATATTATATTATAACGTTCGCAAAGAAAGAAAAATCTCAAGTGATACGATTATTTAGCTGATATTGACGTGCATATTTAGATAGTGCTGCATAATGACAGTGTGATGTACAGAAAATAAATATCTCGAGAAAAATGACGTGGTGAAGAAAGCCTTTATCGTTTTACGAAACCGTCGAAGGAATTGCAAGGTAAGTACCTACTTGCACTTTCTTAACCCTTCAGTTTCGTATTGCGTCAAAAGTATTCGAGTAACGAACAGAAAAATTTCTCTGGAACGTCAATCGTTCTGAAAGAAACACCAGAGGGGAAACGTACATTTTTATATAATTTGAAATCGGAGTTATTCGACGTGGTAAAAAGAATTTTTCTATATATTATTATACGTTACGTGATATGTACGTACCGATATACATATATGCGCGTTGTATATATTTAGGACATATTCTTCTTCGTTTTCGTCCTGCTCCAATATCCTATATTTGTAACACTTTCTATATATTACATATTAATTATTTATACTGATTTGTATTATAATCAGTGAATTAAATGAAAATTCACATCTGTTTAAACAAGATCATCGAGTAATTCATTGTTTTAAATAGGATGGAGGAAAGTGCAAGCTCCGGAAAAGTCTGGTGTAAGACCAAAGTGGAAGAGCAGAGCAGCTTGTATCCCGGAGAATCTGCGACGCAATCAATAGAAGCAAACTCCACTTCTTTAGCAGATATATTTGATACAGCATTTACATCTACAGTTGATCCGTCTCCTCAGCCAAGATTTAGTACAGGTTTATACCGTTTCTATGGAATATAATGAATCACTAGACTGCGGATCGTTATGCAAAATAAAAATTGTCCGCACCAATCGCAAGAAATAGAAACTACATCGAATGTTATTTCTTCCCTTAATGATTTGAATAGAGGAGAAATCATATTTCAATTCCATCTTCTCAATTTTGCTATAAATGCACGAGGAACTGCAGTCTATGAATCACCGTACACACACGCACACGCACGCGCGCGCGCGCCCACACACACACACACACACAGAGCGGTATGCTTATCAATGATGTTTGCTGGTTGCAGGAAATGAAATGGAGTACGAACATTTATTTGCTGAAAGCGATATAGAAGAATCTGAAGTAACTCCTATCAATCCTGACCATATAAATTACGATATATGCCAGAACAGGCATGATAGAAGCACAAAGCATCAGGAATGTCATAGACTACAGTTAAGAAACATTGGGAGAGCTTGCGGAGATTTTTGTAAAAGATTTTTACACAAGCAGAACTCGCCAAAATCTAGAAGCGAGATGCATAAGTCAATAAGCGATCCACATGCCGATAGTTTAAGTATAGCTGGCCCATCTAGATTGTCAGACGGTGTTCCTAATAGCACAATTAGATCGACGACGAATATCGGGAATATTTTAAATCGAGTTCCGCAAAATATTGAAAACGATAGTGCCAACGAAGCGAGCTCGTATTATCATGAAATTTTGCCAAACGCGATTAATCCTGAAGAATATTCTACTCGGCCAATAAGTACCGATGATGCACCGTCAGCACCGGACTTGCAATTAGATTGGTCCTCTAGTACCGATGACGAAGATGGTTCAGTGGAAGTTCTTGGAACAGTGAATCACAGTAATAAGAATTCTGTAGAAAATAACGAAGAGAATAATCGTCCGGTAACTGTGGTTGATTTGACAGTGGAATCTGACGAGGAACATGCTCCGTCTACGTCAACAACTCCTGTAGTAAATCCACGACCAGCAGATTATGTACATAACGAGAACAACTTCTATTGTAGGCACGGTCCACCGATTATACCTGTAATACATAGCCAAATGCCACCCGGTATCAGTGGGATACGAAGGAGACGCATGCATCCCCGACAAGAAAAACTATGGAGGATTCAACAGGATATACAAGAGATGCACAGGCGATACTGTTACGCAGGATCTTCGTCGCATCACACGTTAGTATTCGAGTTTCAACAGTTTATGTTTGTATCATGTAATTATTGTAATAATTTTTAGAAACACCATGCCGTGTGGCCGGCACATGCGTCAACCGGCCTACCAACAACACATATGCAACAACGGGAATGCCAATCCTCCCAACAATCGCTGCAACGTTTCCGACAGTGGGGCATTTCGAGATTATTGCTTTTCATACATCTCGAGTCAACGAAATTATCTTCCATACCTTTCACCATCGTCACCACGACGAGCCGTTTATAATGACCCAGGAGCTCGCCCGAATCGTCCTTTACTACGAGCAATGGTATGCACTTGGATTATTTCTTAGGAAACTTATTGTTAGAAATCAGGACTTGAAAGAAAGATTGCAGTAGTGTTGTTGAATTTCGTTGTTCTAGGAGTTTGTTGTGGTGGAACCAAGACGACCAGAAATACTGCCGCCGATGTCTCTTCATCCATCGTCTCATCCTGAACGCGCCTTTCAGAGTCAAATGTTCCAGCAACACGACGATCTGCAACATATTGATTTGAGTCTTCATCCCCAACTTCACGATATGGTAAACTTTCGTCAATATATTTTCAGCGAAGATATTTTATGTTTGCGTGATGCATACGTGTATATTTCAACATCCCAGCAAAGGCCACCCGATATGCTGATGCCATTGTCACCTTGGATGTCACCCGTTTCACCTTTACCGAGTCTTGAAGATTACATACGCCTCGTTGATTTACGACGGATGGGTCATACTAGTTGCGGAGCGACACAGGAGTCTATCGAAAGGCATACATTCCCTCACAAGTACAAACGGGTAATCAATAATTTCACATGTCCGTACATAGGTTCTCCAAGATTAGTAATGCTCAGATTACTGCCTGTACAGGCAGTCTGTGTCCTATACCCATATTCAGGGCTATTCTGGTTCTTTATTTGCAAAAAATCGATTCTTTGCATTTTCTTTAAATTAAGGGGGTAGACCTGTTTCCAGGATCGTAAGAGTATGGGATATGCGCTTTCTCGTTTCTCGATATTGCAAAGACGGGATTTTTCAGTAGTGAAAAACGCTAAGTAAAACTGAAAAGTCCGATTTGTACGTTTACGAGCCGTAATTTGCCGTAATTGTTGCGAAGCATAAAGCTGCGCTGCCGAATAATGCAAATAACGCCTCACAAACGTAAAAAAGGACTTTTGAGGGCAATCGCGACCTTTATCTAGCACTTTGATTACTGAAAAACCCCATCTTTGCATTATCGAAAAATAACGAGGCGCATCCTGCACACTTGCAATCCTGGAAAAACGAGTCTTGTAGCCCTTAAGCGTTGTAGAATATGCGTGCAGAAGGATTTGTAAATTGGTTGTCGATTCTTGTCCGCAGGTTAAGAAAGTTGAGAATGGCGAAAGTGCTCTTGAAAAATGTACTATATGTTTGTCCGAATTCGAAGACTGCGAATGCGTCAGGTACAACATATTTTCTTGTGTACATTGTTTACATGTTATTTACGCAAACTACAACAACTGTATAAATATTTTTCTATTTGTTTTCCACAGGAGGCTTCCATGCATGCATTTATTTCACATAGACTGCGTCGATCAGTGGTTGCGCACTAACAAACGCTGTCCTATATGTCGGGTGGATATCGAAACTTTTCTACCCAAGGAGCTTGCCACTACCGCATAGTTTAAGGTCGATTTTACCCACCTATTTTCATTTTTAAATACGAGCAGGTAATATTAGCATTTTTTTTTAATGGAAAAGAAGAAACAACACTTTTAAGATAATCCTATCCATTTCTCTGACGCTACTATGAATGTTGGTTGTAACCAATTTTACTGTGAATAATCAAAAATATCGATAACTGAACAGAACTAAGTTCCTGGAGCAGTAGGCGAGAGGTTTTATCGTTTTAACATTATTTTATCCTTGCATCCGTTTCGCGGATATTAATAATAATGTTGTACATAAGACACGTTAGATTTGTTCATTGTGCGTTTATTGTAATTTTCAAATTTTTGTATTTTTTTTTCTTTTCAATCTTGACAGTTAGTTAGTTAGGTCGGTCGGTCACTGTTTTATTATGCGCGATAACGAGCTGGATTTGATTCAATTACGAGAGGGAAAGAAAAGAACGTAAACTAACAAGAATTCGTGCAAAAGTATTTTATCCATGTGTTATATTCAATTCTACTGGGTGCTATATCAATATAAAGTCTATATAGACTGAACGTATTTTAATAATTTTTCAAACTGTTGAACACTACATATTGATATATAAGTAAGCTCCCTGCGAGGCTATGTAAAATTTTTCATAAGTTTTTATATTAAATGAGCTTTTTAACAAACGTGTATTCGAATGATTCTAGGGATGTGTATCAATAAAAAAATTTCACGAGGTTTTTCGTTGGTGATTCTAGTAATCGAGACAACCAAGGCAATCGAGGTATTTCGTTTCTTCTTCTTTGAAATTGAACGCAATTGAACGCCGAGGTTTTTCTTAAAGGATAGGTGTAAAGCGGGCTTTTAATAACGCAAAGAAGAAATTGTTGAAGGTCAGGTTCAGAAATCGAAGGAGCATAATGAACAAATGAACAAATACTGTAGAAAAATTCTAAAGAGTAAGTATAACTAAACTGAATACATACTCTTGTCAGTACGTTATTTGTGATGCTACTGTGTACTATCCTTGTATATATCGGCATACTAATATTAATTGTATACATATATTACGTATACACAACTATGCAGTAGTATTATATAGAATTATTTTCAGCAGTACGTTAACTATAAGCAGTGTAATTTTGTAATCCAAGATCAATAATTCATTCGATTCCGCTCTCAACACTTGTATAAAAATGATAAAGAAACTATCTTCACCAAGTGTATTTGCAACTCGAAAAAGAAAGAGAAAAGAGCGAAAAAAAGAAAAGAGAAAAAAGAAACGAACTATTTTTACTTGTTTTTTTGTACAAACGACATAGATGCCTTTTCAAAGAGAAGATATCTGATAAATGCCCCTGATTTTTATACTGAAAGGAAAAGAACATTAGCGCGATCGGGAGACGGTCTCGACGCGTCGAGTTAGCAGTAAGTACATCGTGTTTACGTGATTTTCTGAGTGTATCATTAGACGAGAAACGATATAATGCAGCCACCACTAAGTTAACAAATCAAGAGACCATTCAATTAACTAAGCACACCTCTGTTCAGCCTAATTAGCGAAGCTAAGTCAGATACATATACATATAGTTAGAAATTACTCAAAATTAAATGGAACGACTATTTTCTATATACAGGAATATATCAGATTCCGAAACGCTGGTTTTCTGATAGTACATGTACAGGTCGGTTTGTTCCCAAGAAAATTCTAGCGAAATCTGTCCATTTGGAAACTCGTCTCGCAAAGGATAAAAACTAGTTCGAACGAATACAAACACGAATATTTAATTCTACAACGTAATGGAAAATTGTTGTAGAAGATATATTCTTACTGTACTGTACTGCACAGTATATTGCATTAGCATATTGTAAAAAAGTTATTTAGATCGTAATGTAATCAAAACGACACTGAAACGTAGGAAGCTGCAATCAAATCTATTGTTACCGAACCTCCATTATTCGGACACAAAAAGTGCATTGCATGTACATATTACGAATCGTTTTATCAATGAACTGTAGCAAAATCAGAACTGTTGAATAGTTTTTCGAAAAAATGTATCGACTTGCAATGATCACGGGTATTATATCCTATTTTTCGAAAAGAAGAGACACGATGTTTGTAGAATTTCTCACAATCGCTATCAATTGATTGCCAACTGCGACTATCAGTGAATCTCATTGTCAGATCTTTTCTTTAAAAAAATAATGACTATGAACTATGAATCGAAAAGGGGCGACTCGTGCGACAGATTCAAAATAAAGCGATCTATAGCAAGCTTTTTTTAGAACTGTACATCACATTTGTTTTTTAAACTTTTAGAGTATCTTATGAATTATATTATGAATTATTAGGCTGTGAGTCTTGATGCATTTTTAGGATATTCAAATATGTCTACAATACAAGAAAAAAGTATATATTGTTAAAAATTAATAATATCTAGACCTATTAACTAGAAATATTTTTCTTATTTTATCAAACTAAGCGTGAAAATGGGAATTTGCATGAAGATCCACAGTCTGATAACTGTAACTACTTTATCAACTGTATCATCAATTTTACATTGAATATAATATAACAGTCGCACACGAGTTGGTTCTCTTAATGTTCAGTATACGACGTTCAGTAATCACTTGAATAATATATGGACTAACAATTAATATAATTAACAAATCATCGCCAGACCGATAAGTATGCGAACTTTATCCTTCAAGTGAAATTTAATTTATGATAAAGATAGGCGGAATATACTATTATACTTTTAACCATGGTGTTGTTCAGTCACGTATATTTAAATAGAAGAACTAACCGAGTCTCGGTTTTCTAAGTTTTTTACCAGGAACAATGACTGTTTCGTTTCTTAAGATTTATATTGCAAGTACTTTTTGCGAACGGAACCGCGTGTGTTTTCAGTATTCCATAATGATTTGTTCGTGTACATGAATAATAATGAATATCGACTAGAGTCTATATGTACCAAAATAAGTGGCCGTGGCTAAACGAACGTAATTATTTAATTAATCGATACTACCCAGTTACAATAATTATTACCGTAACACTTGAATTCTACCGCTATGTGAATCGACAGCGGATAGACAGGATGTAATTAAGATTTTAACTATTTTTAATGAATTTATTTCGACGAAACCGTGGGTCCCGATTATTCGAGACGTTTGCATACTTTGTCTAACGCAAATGCGAGCGCATAATTAATTTCGATAATTTTTAATACAAATTTCGATTCGTACAGAGTACTGAGTACAGATATATGTATATCGTACTCGATAGAATAAACGTCAGAATAGATTTCACGGCAGAACGTTGTATCCTATGGGAAATGAAATTGCTATTATAATCGTTCGCGGCTCGTATACTATTTAGGTGAAACGAATACAGTTGCATAGGAGGGGGAGAAAAGAGAATTTAAGGTATGCATGTGTCTGTGTTACGTTGAGAAAACTGGCTATGTATATGTAAAATGTATCTCTATCATGCTTCCACTCCTAACGATCGAGTGGACACCTACCTATACATAGAACACAGTTTATGAACTATGTACATTGAAGGAACTTGGTAAAGTTTAAGTATATAAATTGTACATGTTATATTATAGGAATGTAACGCAATGTTAAATGTATCAATCTATTGTTAAAATGTCAGAGTAACAATTATTCACAATAAATCGCATACGAGGAAGGACCAGGCGCACGTTCATTACCGAGAGCCGAGAGCATCTCACCTCCGATCGATTATTATTAGACAGCGGATTTTAATTACATTACATTACATTACATTACATTAGGAGAAAATATTTATTATTATTTTATATCCACTGTGGAGAACACTTTTTCCTCAAGGTCGCCTTTTCTCATGTTTCAAGGTCACTTTTTACCTGCCCAGTCAACCGGGCCGGCCTCAAGCAGATATCGAGCACAACCTGCAATCGTACGATGCCAGCATATGGCGAGCATTATGCTGTCAGGACGCTGCTCGAAGCTGATGATGCTCGGAATCTGTTCGATTTTCGACAGCATAAAGCGATACTTATTCTGACGCAGATGTATGGCATTCTGCTGGCAGGGTCTGCCGGCAGAAGCTGACGGCAGAACGGTCGTACTAATGTGGCGAATGCCGTTATATGTACAGGCCAAGTCGCACTAATGTGGTACATGTTGTTAAAGTAAATTTCTAATGTACAATAGAAATATATAGCACTCTCCCATTTTACCGACGAAATTAATATTTATTTAAATTCATATTGATCTTTGGATGAATATTTGTTTTGTGCGCATGCAAGGAGCGAAAACGAAATAATAAATGATATTACCTGATTCGCCACATTAGTGCGACCGTGCTGCCTTCGTTCTGCCGTCAGCTTCTGCCGGCTCTTTCTGCCAGCAGAAAGCGATACTTCTGCTGACGCAGATGCCCGTTCAAAATCGAGCATTTTCTTTACTGGGTGATTAGCGCAGATATTTAACGCAACGTTCGCGACAAATATGTACGCGAGATAACAGAATGCTCCCAGCGATTTAATTCGATAGTTAATCGTTTCTAGAGGATCGGAATGCTCGCAATTATCTTTTGTTATTGCGTATTATTGACGCGTTAACACGAAACGTCAGTGCACGAAATAAAGAGAATGACTCGGCTTACGTTAGTTGGAAAGGAAAGGTTTTGGTTTATTGCTGGCAGGATCAGGAAGTCTGCCGGATCGTTTCAATTTCAATGACGGAAAAGAGCAACTCGACGCGTTCTCGGCATACAATGCGTCGATCATTTCCCCCAGGTAATTTTGAAAAAAAAACAAACAGACAGTCCGATTGATTCATCCTTTGGCATTGCCCGCGTTCATTTGATTTAAAAAATTGTTGTAGGTTGTAGGAAAATAATTCGCGCTGGAACGGCCTTGAAGACCGGAATACCCCTTCAAGGAAGACGTTGAAACGTTGAAACGGAGAGGGATCCTACTCAGACTTCCCGTTCCTTTCAACTCTGTTCATCAAAATTCCTGGAAAGTGAAAAATTCGTCGCTGTGCCAGATCCGTTCTTTATCGCACGGCTCGTTTCCCTCAATCGATTAGCGCTAAATTTAAACCTGACCGATCTGCGCGGATCTCCCGAAGCCTGATGCGACACAGCACCGTTTGTAGTTTGTATCCTCTCGTGGTGCACCATAACAGTTTAGGAAGGCAACAGGTATACAGTATACACTTGCTAACCGTTGATCGTTCCGATAACAACCATACTAGAAAGAAAAGCCGCGAGATAGAAATAAATTCGCCGTCGACGGGTGACGAAGATGATTGACACGATCCGCGCTCAGCTCAATGCCATTCGCAGACCGGTGAATTCTGCTCGTAAAGGAAAAGAGAGGGAGTGCCTGCGTAGCTATATAGCCGGCTACGGGACCGATCATTTCAGTTTCAAAGTCCTCACTTAGGATCTTTGTCCACTTTTACCCCTGGACAGCGATCGAGTCCCGAGACTCTGCCGGTTCTATTTTCTCGCGATGCCGAATGATTAAACATCCGAGAGATCGGCATTTCTGGATCTGTAGAACGATCAGATAAAGAGCGTCGAATGCGTTCGTCAACACAGACCTGTGTCAACTCGCCTCGAAGAAGCGTGAAGATGCATTCGACGATGCTCAGCCGCGTGATAGACTTCTCCGAGGAATAGTGATCAAGTGTACAGTGACAATTAATTAGGGTCTGTCAAGGTAGCAAGAGGTTCGACGAGGTCTCCAGAGGATTTTCTGGCTGCTTGCCAGTCCTGGAGCCTAGTATCGAGATGCCTCCTCAGGAAAAGTTCCAGACCCAGCTGGATAAGGGCGAGGGTGCCGCCGCCGTCGCCGCCGCCGCCACGGCTTGCCAAAGCTCCGTCAACTTACGATTAGAGGTCCCTGGGCAGCAGAGCAAGGAGAAGGATGAAGCAAGGGACATGGATTTCGATGAACTCCTACCCTACGTTGGCGAATTCGGGATCTATCAGAGGATCCTTTTCATCCTGATGATCCCCTTCGCCTCCTTCGTCGCCTGGGTCTACTTCTCCCAGATCTTCATCACTCTGATTCCCGATGGACACTGGTGCTGGGTGCCTGAACTCGAAAATCTCACTGTGGATCAGAGGTATGTTTTCCATTGATCTTCCCGTCGGTATTTTTATTTGTTATTTGTTAGACTGCGGATCTTTGCGCGAGATCAACATTTCCCTTGCAACAATGCAGACTTTATAATATAATAATAATCTTACTGCGGATATTTTTATTTGTTAGACTGTGGATCTCTGTGCGAGATCAACATTTCTCTTGCAAGAATGCAGACTTTATAATAATATCAGTGTCAAGATACGCGTTTTTCTTTGATCGTCGCGGATAATCGAATACCGGTTCACGCTGTTGAAAGACGACGTCTATCGCGTGCAATGATCTGGTAACAAAATCTCTCATTGTGATCGCTCTGGATCGCTCTCGCAGATACGGAGTCGGTCACGAAAGTCTACGAACTACGAACACCTGCTGCTACATTTCCAATCGCTGCGTTCCGTTCACTTTTATTCGAGACGTTCACTTGTTTATATTTGCAGACTGCCCCGCAGCGCCGCGCCGGTGCAAGATAAAAATTGTCCAAGTCGATCGTATGATTCGTGTATAGTTTTCATAAGTAGTTCATAAGTAGTTTCATAAGAACCACGTAAGTTCTCGGAAAAATCAATCTTTTTCACCGATCGTTATTGCGTTGACCAATTAAGATTAATGCGCGATATTAAACAGCATTGATTTTGAGAAGAGCCAATTAGAATTAATGCAGGATGTTACGGAACGTCGTTTTTGAGAATTGCCAATTAAAATTAATATGCGATGTTAAATGACTAAAGATGATCGTGTTGATGGAACTGTGCGGATGTGCGTCTGTGCGAGCAACATTCCTATTTTTCTATAAACAAATGAAAATGCTCGTTAGCGACGCGACTGAATTTCATTTCACTTAGCGAATCTCATTGTTAGCTCGCGGGATTTCTGTTCAGGTAGTTGAGCGGTTTTTGTTTAACTTAGACTTATTTCTGACGTCAACGACAGTTTATCAAGCGTCCGCGTATACCGATTACATACTCCCTTGTTAGTGCCAAATGAATGTCGCTTTCCTATACTTCGGATTTAGCAATCCGAATGACATGATAAACAGAGAACAGCATGAATTGAACGGTAATTATTACGCAGCGGATTTTATACGTTTACGATAGATAATATATGAAGAAAGAAAATCAATTTCTATTTCGCTCCAGTTTGGCGCAGATCACGTAAAAAAAATGCTATTTTGCATTAACATGCAAAACATTTATCGAATGAGAACATATATGCAGAAAAAGACTATTCATCTTTGGTCACTGAAAATTACTGCTGTTAATTACTCCTGGATCATTGTTGCCGCTTCCTATGGGAAATTGGTGAATCATTACCGCCGATTATTGAATAATATAATTTCCACGTTAATATTTAGTTTTTAGATGACTAGACACTAGTAGACACGATCGTCTGTCTCGCTATGATTCATTTTGCGCCATTTCTTTTCGTGCAATGGCATAAATCGAGAAATGAACAGATACACGAACGGTGTCGTCGAGATGCTAATGAAACATGCAATTGGATTGAATCCAGTTCCGGACTGGCTTATTAGAATAATCGCATTCGTTAACAAGAAAGTGTTGAAGATTAATGTTTACCAGGAAGGCACGATTTTTTTTTGCGACTCGAAATGAATATGCATGAGCGGCGAACGGTGAGATTTATGTTTTTCCTGCTGACGAATCAGTATGATCCTCTGTTTTGAAACGGCGCGGCGCGCGTCCCGCGAAAATGAGCGGCGATAATTTATGATGCATTACGCAACGAGATTTCGACCGAGAAGAAAAAATTAAAAAGGAAAGGAACGAACGGTGCACCCGCTACAGCGAAACGCGGTATATTTGATCGAGGTGTTACATTATTTGAATAACAGCAAGGTTCTTAACCTGCGGCTTACGACAGTGCGCGTAACCAAACGCGAAGCTCTGCAATCGGGTTACACCTTCGTTTCGTCACACAGTGTTTCCACAACTTTCCCAGATAGTTGTCGATGCGATGTCCGTTTTTGCCGATGCTCTTGCGCCAGTTTCGCCCTGCCAGAACAATGCAATCGATACAGATTACAGATTGCTGGGGGAACAACAACGGTCTCTCCCGGTTAAGGACTCTTTACGTCTGGCGCAACATCTTCTTTAGCGCCACGCACAGCAGGCAACCGTCGACACGATCGAGCTAGATGGACCGACAGTCTCGAAAAGAAATGTTAGAAGCTTGAAGAAATTTGGAAAATACTGGATACAAAACCAGGCTAGTAAGGTTCTGTCCGATGGCTTGTTCTTGCGAATATAAAGAGACCGTTATGCATACTGGGTGCTCGCATAACCGGGACGAGCCATTGATCCTCCGATCCACAAAGGACAATTATTGTATATGTGCCCGTAATTATGATAGTGGAATAAAATTCAAATTCAACTCTCAGCGACCCAATCTAAATCGAAATTTCAACTTTCGATCATTATATTTAAATTTAAATTCTAATTCAACTCTCAGCAGCGCAATTTAAATCGAAATTCTTCTTTCGACCCTCATGCTTCCCTTGTTTTCCCAGCTCAACCCTTTCGGTCGACAGGAGAATACTGTGTATGTATATCGCTAATAACAAATATTACTATTATTTACGTGATACAAACACGACAGAAACTTTTGCGCATAAATCCGCAGTCTAAGATTTTCCCAGGAAAAAACAAAGTTTACCACATTGTTAATACCGGATGGTCAAATATTAAACTGTCCAAGTTTTGTATTCAAACATGATGTAATTTCTGAATAGCATACTTCAGATTAATTTTGATGATAGCCGAGAGACGATTGAGAGAAGAGTCATAGTACAATATAATACACTGTTGAATTCGTCTCGACTTCAGCAACAATCCCATGATGTCTAAAACATGTGGTGCCATTTAAAAAAGTCAAGGTGACCTTTAATTTTTTACGTAAAAAGCATTTTCCTAGATTTAAGAATACGCGAACATGTAGCTCGCCATGTACCGACAAACTTCTGTCTGAAAGATTTTTTAATTGCACTATATCGGAAGTGCCTAAAAAATGGTGACATAAATACGAGAACTGTAGTTACTCAACTATATTTGCGAAAATTAATAAAATTGGATAGTTTGCTATCTTTTTGTCGCGGAGTGTATGTCTGCAAATGTTGCCATTAAAACATTACTGCTATCGATGACAACAATGGATGAAGAGAATGTATGATAATTCACAGACAGAAGAATTGCGTTTAATTTTAGCATCCATTGTCAATCAGCTGCAATTATACTATATGTATAATTCGATGCAATTTTATTCACGAATATAAGAAAACTGGTCTAGCGAGACCAGATGCAATGTAACTGCATTTTTCATCAGCATTATGGTGATCAATTTCCATACTCGTCGATTTTCCTTATTACGAAAACGAGGGCAAAATTCTATGCACAATATTGGCGATAGCTTTCGTGGATACTGTCGTTCCAGATTTCGAAACGAAAATTCTTCCGCCTCCTCTTCAACGGTAGAATGTTGCAACAGTGTTCGTTCTACACGATAGTATTGTACATTGCTGTCGTCTACAGTCTACAGCACGGCCATTCACCAGAAAATATGCAATGACTCTATGCGCGAAGCCTTCGTACAAATAATGGGAGCGTGAACGTGAAAAATTATGCACGTAACACTCGATCCTGCACGAGCTCGGTGTCATAAAGAAGTGCAGGGTCTCCCGGTCCCGGTCCCGGTGCTCCTGATACAATCGCGAAACACTCGAAGAGTGTTTATGCAATTTTCAAATTTCATTCTACATAGCTAGACTGCAAATCTCGAAGCATTCGATCCGCAGTCGAAAGATCGATCCTTCGAGCACAACGGGTGACATTAAAAATATCAGAAAGCAAATCTGACTGCGCCGCCGCGCCGCGCCGCGCCGGATGTTTGTAATTGCGTTTGTTGGAAATGTTGCTGCAGCTATTGTCGTTAACACACTATGTACCCCGTTTCATTTTGATTACGCAATGACGAAAACATAGATGCGTGTAACTCGAGAAAGCATTCTCTTAATTTTACGGTAGAACGTAAGTGGTTTGAGTCGGTTCGAATCAGCCAGCGACGATCTCTATGACATCACCTTGCTATTCCATTGAAATTAAGGATATACCTGAAACCGGGATAACGATCTCCTGCTAATAATTACCTTAATTACGCTCCTCGGTAATAAAGACGATTTCAACACGCAGTATTTATTATCAGTGATTGCGATCGGAATTGCGAATTCGGCTTCGACTACATTGTGGAAATTACATCTGTGTATGTTGCGAAATCAATCCGCCGGCTCAGCAGATATGTATTAATTGTTTAGAACACTATGATAATTTATAGCGTAAGCAGTAGAAAGATATACAGTGAGAGTCAAAAGTGAGTATACACCTCGAGAACACGGTATTTCTTTAAAAATAATTAGATATATGTATGTATATGTTACATTAATGTGGAAAAGTTATTTGAGAAACTTGTATCTTTATACGTGTCTATGAATTTTTTACGGTTCCATGACAACGATTTACTATTTTCCCTATTTATCGAAATGATTTTTCTTCGTTTCTCAATTGAACAATAAGTATCCTCGTGTCTTCTGAAGTTTCTGTTCTGTACGTTTTTCGCTCATAATTCTATTCATGCAGTAACAAGAGTTTCAAAGTAATCAACACTGATGAAAATTTACACGAATTCACGCTCATTCAGAAATTACTGCTTCTAGAAAACCACTTTACTCGACTATCTTTCATAACAGACTAACTACTTTTGCCGCGTATATTCACTTTTGACTTTGACGCGTTCATAACAAAACTACTTCAGAGTTCAGATAGGCATTTCTTTACAAGGGGTATACTAATTTCTGACTCTCACTATACATTGCACGTACTATATGGTTAATAGCGTGTGTAAAAGTAACGTCGTATAAACTAGGCTAATCGACGTTAGGAAATCGAATGAAAGTTATGCAGCTACTAGCTCAATTGATCAATGGTGCAACGGAATGCAGTTCTTTCTGGGATTTTATGCGTTCCTGATTAAGATGAATAGGTGAGATACCGATCTAAAAATATTTTTTGGTTTCTTACAATCGATAGAGAAAATATTTATTTTGCACAAAGATCTACAGTTGAATTATATTATCTGTAATGGCATTTTGTATAGTACAGCGCGGGGTACACTGTCGTCTATTAATCGGTATCGGTATCGGTATGCACATACATCACTCCTGACCTTACAAGGTAGTCGACGATAATGTGAAATTAACATAAATAGTTGCGATCTGCATGCAGCAATGGAAATACACGACGAAAATGCGTAGTGTATAAATGCTCGATTACATTCATTGTCAGTTCGATATTCGATATACTTAATAGAACAATAGAAGACGAAATCTCTGACAGTTTCAAAAGAAACAATGGACTGTTTGTTTGGTTTCCGTTTCTTCGAATCGACGCGCGACGCAGAACATTTTTATTTTGTATGAAGATGCACAGTTAATTATTACCCGGCTGCCAATCCATTTTCTCTGATTTCAGACGATCGTTGGCAGTGCCAATCACCGGCGAAGGTTACTCGAGATGCAGCATGTATGATGTTAATTACACGCAGATCCTGCTAAGTGGAAACCGCGTGCCCGATTCTTCGTGGCCGACGAAAAGTTGCCAACACGGCTGGGAATTTGATTACTCCGACATCCCTTATGCAACCGTGGCGACCGAGGTGAGGAACTGGATCCACTTCCTTCGACAGTTCTCTATTTTCTCTATACAACTTCCAAATGCCAAATACACACGCACATATTTTCTGTAGTTAGGATGGGTCTGCGAGTACAGTGCTCTGCCAACCGCAGCGCAGAGCATCTTCTTCATCGGCGCCATCTTTGGAGGATTGATCTTCGGCTGGATAGCTGATCAATACGGCAGAATCCCAGCTTTGATCGGAGCCAATATGATGGGATTTTTAGCTGGAGTCGCAACCGCATTTTCCCAAAGCTTCTGGCAGTTCACGTTATGCCGTTTCTTCGTTGGATTCGCTTTCGACAATTGCTTCACCATGATGTACATATTAGGTAATGCTATTTTTCAGTTTCTCGCTAACTTGCTCCGCAAACTTTCTATTCCTTTGATTTGTACTAACATTGGCTACTACAGTTAACACTCGAAAAAGGAACATTCACGAGGATTTTGTTAAAAATCTCCGATCGTTTTTCATTTTTCCAAGGAGAAGAGTCCAGAGTGAGCGATCGATCGCGGTCGCACAAGTCGCCTTGACAATTAAGAAACCGGAGTACTTGACGGAGTAATTAACGCGGCCACCGTCAACTTGGCCCAGTTCCCATTGGAATCAGTCGAGTCTGTCGTAGATTTTTCCGGGTCTCCGGATTTGAGTCATCGAGTCACGGTTCACGAGACCGTTTCGCTTCGTTTTTCATTGATGGAATGTTGTTCGCAGGCGAATTTGCCGCGGGGATCTAGGAAACGAGTTTCCAAACCTCGAGCATCCATTATCCAACCTTCTCCTTCCATCCAGAACAACTATTCTCAGCCGCCTGACAAACTCTTGATCCGTTTTCAAATGTTCCCACGTGGGTCCAACGATTGGTGAACCTCACCTAACGCTAAATATCCACATTTTTTATTTCGACAACGATCCTCTGGCCGCTAGCAGACCTGGGCGACGCTGGATCGAAAAACCGAAAAACACATGTTGCTGCTTCTCTCATTCTCTTGCTCGGTAAGTTTTCCTTTTCTTGCTCGGCAAGACAGTCCCCACCACGTCCACTCCGACAGAGGAGTTGTAGCAACATGTGTTTTTTGATCCAGCGCAGCGTCGCGTCGCCCAAGTCTCCTCTAGCGTGAACTTTAGAGCCAAGTTTTTTTTTACTGTCGGGTAGCACGCGGCTTTAATGTAACATCATTTCGAAACATAAATCGGCGCGGCGCGGCGCGGCGCAGCGTCCTTGCGCCGAGCGTCGTGACCGTTGATCGATCGTACTCGCTTTGTCTTCCATGGATATTATTAACAAGGTGTAACCCGTTGTTGTCGTCGTGTGCGTTCATCTCGGGCTTGGTAAATGATCAATTAAAAAACGCTCCTCTGGTCGACAAACCGCTCGCAGTGGAACATTCGCCGCAAATGGCAAAGGAAACGACCGCGAGGAAAGCGAGTCCTGCTTCTGAAAGAGTTACGTATTGCCTCGGAGGCAACAAACCATGATAGCGTATGATGAATCAAGTTAACGGCGCGGCGCGGCGGGAGAAGGTACTCTCCGTTCGTTCCAACAAGACTGCCTTTCATCGTTTTTCTTTCTTCTCTATACGAATGTCACAGAAATGGCAAACAATATCAACGTACGAGTTTCGTATAAATATACGAAAAACCGAGCTTCGTCTTCCGCAAAACGAATTCCGCGATCGAGCTCATATTCTGATGCGTCTAATCCCCCTCAATTCTTCCCCTTCAAAACAGAAACCGCAAAGTTTGTTACATGATACGGGAGAAACAATGTTCGTGATAAACGATGCACTTACTGCGTATTGAAGGTAATTCTGAATTACGGAACAAGGCTTCGTTAAGTGTCCAACGCTGCGGCTTCGTTAAGAACAATTATTCTCGATTTTCTGGGGAGTATAAATAGACGTGCGATTCCGTGACATGAAATTTCTTTGTGTCTCCTATAATGCTCGAGGCATTACACAATCGTCGAATTGAAACCACGAGGCGGCTAGGTCACGTGCGATTATAGTATCGACACGTGAAAGTCACTCGATTACTTTTAATCATTCAAGGTTATCGTTAAAGCAGTCTTGGCCTCGCTTCCTTCCGGAATAAGGATCGAAGGTAACGTACCTCTCCGCCTTGAGATGAAGATTCTTACAATTAGACACGAAATATTCCCGATAGTTGTCAATTACTTACCGTTGATAGTCGTCGAGTGCTCGTTTTGCAGTCATCGAGAGAAAATGATCAGCAATTCCTGACGTCAATCACATAACTCGACGAGAATGCGAGAAGATGCACGAAAACAAGTAGATATACGTGAAGATCAAAACGTTTAATCGCGCCTTCGTCAATTACTATAACTATAACACAGTATACAACATGTACACTCCGCGACAAAAAGATAGCACACCCATTCACCCATTCAGCCAAATCGATATATGCCGGGGCGGAAGCCAATTTCGAACCCCCGACGAATTAAAAATCTGTATAGAACGAAACTGGGTATCGTTAAGCAGAAACGTGGCTAAAAAATTAAAAAATTATACATGTAAATCTATACCGAAACGTTTATTCCAAGTTATACAAATAAAAGGCGGAGTTAGAAAATATATGTAGAAGACATTATTTTTTCATACATATACTTTATTTTTTAGTTATTTTAAGAAATGTGTGCTATCTTTTAGACGCACCGATTTTGTGTTTAATGTTACATATTTTCCAATAAAAGTGTTTCTTCTCGTAATAAATGCATAGTATTGCATATCGACATAATTTGTTATTCTTATTAGCCAGTATCCAGGTGACAAACAATGTAATATACTAGTTGAAAAGCTAAAAATCCTTTTATCTGTATAATGTGCTATCTTTTTGTCGCGGAGCGTATAATATGGTAAATAGACTACGAATCTCCATGCAAAATTAAAAATTTCTACATCAATTCGAAAAAACAGGGACCACCTAAAACATTTCTTCTTCTTTCAATTATCTTATACAGAAACTAATACACTAATGTCCTTAAAACTTTTCAATATGTTCGCTTCTTTAAATGGTACGTACCTAATAATAAACTAGTATATCATATCATATCATATCATATCAATATAATGTAAATATACTGACACAATATTGATATTCTCTGTGCAGTGCTCGAATACGTGGGACCAAAATGGCGGACATTCGTCGCAAACATGTCCATTGCAATGTTCTTCACATTCGCCGCATGCGTGCTACCCTGGATCGCATATTTCCTAGCAGACTGGCGAATGACTTGTATAGCGACGTCGGTTCCTCTCGTTTTGGCAGTGGCAACGCCGTGGTTGATACCAGAGAGCGCTCGATGGCTTGTCAGTCAAAATCAAATTGACAGAGCCATCACTATCTTGGGGAAATTCGAGCGAATAAACGGTACCAAGGTGCCCGATGACGTGTACAAACGATTCAGGGTGAGTAAGCAATTATTTTCATGCTTGAAAATAGTATGTATAGTACACCTATATCGCTATAACTTTTTGTATGCGCAACAGGAAACCTGTGCGAAGATATGCAAAGAAGAGGAAGCCGAGAGGACGTACTCGGTACTGGATTTGTTTAAGACTCCGCGGCTGCGGAACATCACCATCTTGTTTATTGTTATATGGTATTCGTCCAGATATTTTAAAACAATCAATTTCTAGATAAACTTTCAATCTCTTATTTTACATGATTAAATATCTTGGTGTCTAATCGATTACTAAACATTTAAATAGTGTACGCGATGTTATATCAATTTCATATCCATAAGATGAAGAAAATTAGAAGAAATTTTTAATTTTCCAGTTAAAATAGCTCCGAGCACGAAGGGTTAACAATCATTTTGTTCTCAGGATGGCGATCTCTCTGGTGTTCGATGGTCACGTGCGTAACGTTGATAATTTAGGTTTGAACGTGTTTGTGACATTCACAATTGCGGCGGCGACAGAGCTGCCCGCTGACACATTTCTCACTGTCGTCCTTGACAGATGGGGCAGAAGATGGCTGGCATGTGGCTCGCTGGTCGTTTCCGGAATCTTCAGCATCTGGGCTTGCGCTGTCTCGAATAGTTGGTGTCTGACATATCCCGTGACTTTTTCTATAGTTCGTATATCGTATATCGTATATCGTTTAACATCTTGAACGATGTTTCATTTCGCTAGATATATACTCAGCTACATTGGCCATTCTGGGACGATTTTGGATAAACATATCCTACAACATAGGGCTTCAATACGCAGCGGAAGTGCTACCAACGGTGGTCAGGGCGCAGGGTGTGGCCTTGATTCACATTATGGGATACGTCGCTAGTATCTTGGCTCCCTTCGTCGTCTACCTCGACGTAGTCTCTTCGGTTCTACCGCTTCTACTGTTAGGCATCATGGGAATTGCTGGAGGATTTCTGACGTTGTTTCTACCGGAAACGCTGGACAAGGATCTTCCTCAGACGTTGCAGGATGGCGAGAACTTTGGCAAAAATCAGAAAATGTGGGACGTTCCTTGCCTTCGGAGGTAATTGATTACCAGAGAGCGGATCTTTATGCAAAATAGAAATGTTGTACCTGAATTGCAACAAACTCGAGGGAAGTGGAAGTTTAGTTTCTTTCTTAATATGTTTAATAGATTGCAAATAATGTAACGGTATTTCTAAATTTTCCTAATGA
This sequence comes from Lasioglossum oenotherae, assembly GCA_028455765.1. Lineage (NCBI taxonomy): Eukaryota > Metazoa > Arthropoda > Insecta > Hymenoptera > Halictidae > Lasioglossum > Lasioglossum oenotherae. Next base: position 10,968,939 of record CM052296.1, read on the forward strand.
TTTGTTACTTTTCTAAATTATACCTCCTCGTTTTTGTCGTAAATTGACGTAAATGCGTAAAAACCGCTGTCTATTGATTACTATAGATTTCATAAGATATACGTATACTTAATTATTGTATTTAATTTAGAATTTAGTAGAAATCGTGAGTAACACACGCTTACAATTGTACATCAACAATTACCCATCCGTTGAGACGGAACAACGATTAATACGCGAAGAAATTAATTTGAAATTTTCTTTCAGGAAACCGGAAGTGGAGGAAACACCGCCGACCTTCAAGACCTTCTCCCGAGGCAGCGTGAGGAACTCGATGAGAGCGTCTCTTCGTGGCGAGACTTTAAGGAGCAGCATGATTCGAAGATCGAGCGTCAAGTCGAGGACGGAGAGCACCAATCCGGGAACGGAAGTGGAAAGATTATAGCGAAACGTTGCCAGTGACGTTTCAGTCACTATGGTGCCGATCAGGAGATCTATTACCTTCGAAAGTCGCGTGGAACCGTTCCCGTTTGAATTATCGAGACGCGAGCACCTCGTGTGAAATGACGTGAAATGAAGAGATGCCATGCACGTGATAGTTGGTTGAATCGTCAATAATGATGTCTCATAAAGTCGGGGACGAACATACTTTCGATGTTCGTAATATTGAATTATCATGATGTTTACCTGTATAGTGGATAGTCCGTGTTCGTAGATTTTGTACGAGTATCGTATGTAATCGTTTATAATATTATACATTCTAGACGTGTAATAAGAATCGGTAATTATCAAGCATTTTTATTACTTCAGACATTCGACGAGCTCTCGGAGATACTTTCTGTAAATCGAAGGATAAACATTCTGGATAGTAGATTTTGTATATATGTACATACATGTATATGTATATCCGTGAATCGTGAATATTGTTAGGTTTGTGTTAGTAGATTTCACAGTGTATGCCGTACGCGAACTCTCCATGTGAAGTAGCGAATATTTTTCATGTTACTGTAAGCAGTAAGCCGTAAGCCATTCGTGGCTATTTTTCTAATAAAACCGACGAAAATCATTCGAGCAGCTGACGATCTGTACGACACCTGTCCCGAGTCCCGAACCAGAAGTGCACAGAAACTGGTAGCTATTTTCTGTAATATTTATATGTTGTTCTTCATTTTCCTTTGGCTTTTCCATTGCCATTACAATCCGACATGAATATTCACAAGTATCGGAGGGAACTTGCTGAAATAATACTCGGCAACGGTTCTGTAACTGTGTCCCTGTGTTATCGGTGTCGGTGGCCACTAAACTTTTATCGCTGCCAACAAGTTCAGCTTGGATCAAACTTAAATTGGAGGATATCGTTTTTTCGTTTAGTCATCGGCGAAAATATGAGAATATATGTATCTGGCCGCGTTATACACCTATGTTTGGAAAGGTTTATTATACACTATTTTCAATTTTAATATGTAGTGCGTGAAGCTTATCGGTTACCTTATAGTGTGCTTGTGATTCGAACGTTAGGGTGTCGGAGGCGTCCCGTGACATTGGAAAATGTTATGGAAGGGAAAAGGTGTGAAATAATCACAGATATTCGTTTACAAGATCTTTATTGAAAAAATTTCAATACATTTGTTCTTACATCTAGCATGTCTTACATTCTAGTATACAATAATAACGAAAATTCGAAGTGTGTCGCTATTAGCTCGATATTATCCACTGCTTGTGAAATACTAGAAGTTCTTATGAATAGAGGATAATACCGATTGCCCGGGGTCTTTAATTTTGCTTTCAATATTTTAGATTTTACAATTAGACCTTACAAACGAACACCAAAACATACGTTCGATGCAGAATGTAACAATTGAAGACACCGACGAGAGACATATTTAGGCAAGTGGGCACAGATGGGCGATAGCGACGAGACACTAGTCGGTGGTTCCGCACTCTTTAGACATAGAATATAATTTATCTATGATTTATATCCCAGTAATGTTCACCATAGCCACCATCTATATCTGCCCATTTTACCTATAAAAATATGAAAATATAATGTCAGATGTATACATATACATATACACATACATATGTGTGTGTGTGTGTGTTAGGTCGCGCTCACAGTGGCTCCGCAATGTCGGACGATTCAGCCGACGCGACGACGTCCAATGTTGTGTCTCTTTTTCGCATGCTCGACAAAAGAGACAGATGCGTCGAACGTCGGCCAAATCGACAACAACCAGAAGATTTTTAAATACTATGTACGCAATTATCCAAGTTTATTCCTACAATAATTACACGTTTAGAATTCGTTACATGTCAATGGATTTTCTTATACAAATAATTTATATAGACTTCACAGGTCATTACCTTTCCTCGATGTCGATTTTCTAGAAAATCTTTTTCTTCAAATCTTTGCTCCCACTGAATCGGATTTTCACAAACATATCCAAATTGTAATTTAGTTTCAGGTTGGCGTTCCAGGAAAATGTCCCTAAAGGTTTTAATGTTCTTGAAACGGAATCAACTTTTGTGATGAAATTTTTAATTTAGACATAAAAACACATCGGGAAGCCAAAGTAAAATATTTTTTATCGAACTCGAACATTCGTCTGATACGCATATTCTTTAGTATGATTTAACTCCCGCAAGAACATATTGTAGGTGTATATCTGCTAATACATTTTCATTATCACATTTTCATTTTTCCTAATAAAAAACTTTATATAAACAAACTTCCATGATACTTTCCCGATTTAGGTTTCTACGTCTATCACTTGACTTGTTATTGTATCATTTCAAATACACTGTTTACTGCAATGACAGTGATGAAATAAAGGTGCCTTGTGAGACATGTAATCTGTACTCTGTACATTAAAGATACGAGCATTTCACACTCACTGAAAAAGTTCCTTTTTCATTGCTAATTCGTCAAGCATTCTGTCATCTGATTTTCCTTTAAGTTTATCCCCTTCGTCTGGAATATTTTTCATGCTTATTAGCAATAAATTAATAGTTCATCAAATCAAATTTTACCTTTTATAAAGCTAATTAAATAGCATACATTTTCTTGTAGATAATATTGTGCGACTGTGATATGAGGGCAGATACTTTCGTGTAATTACAGTAATTAGAAGAAAAACCAATGATCATGTTAATCAATTATTACTCTGAACATGGTATCTACAGGGGGCCTCTCAAAATTACCTCCGGAGCCGAAAATGGGAGGTTCCTGAGATCATTTCAAGCGACATTTTCCTTTGAAAAAATGTCGTCCTCAGGACTGGATGACAATGCATTATTCAAAAAAAAATTTTTTAAAAAGTCTATCCGTTTCGGAGAAATAACAATAAAATATTTACCTGTTCACCTCCACGCGAAACCTACGTCATCGCCAATCGCGCGACAGCGCTCCCTACTCCACTACGCATTCCCACTCTAACTCATCCCCACTCTACTGACCCGCTTCACACCGAAGGAGCTCAGTAGTGTGCGTTTCAGCTCCGTGCGGTGTTTTACTTACCACCGACACTCGGCTGCCGGCGCGCCGGGCTGCACGCGTCTAGCTCGCGCTCTGATTGGTCCGTGTTTTTCGTTAATAACTCGTTAACGAAGCCGCGGACGACATTTTTTCAAAGGAAAATGTCGCTTGGAATGATCTCAGGAACCTCCCATTTTCGGCTCCGGAGGTAATTTTGGGACATCCTGTATATCTTTCTTACATTTCCAATGAACACAATTCAAGTATTAGCGCTGCTTTCTTTGTGTATCAAATTACAAATCATTAACTCGAGCACTCTGAAGCTCCGATCCTTCTTTTTTTTGTGTTGAGGACATATCATTCTTCTATAAAACGCTTACATATGTTATTATTTCATGATAAATTAGGAATAATAGTAAAATAGATTACGAGAGTAAATTGAAATAGAGTACGATCGAAGCATGATACTACAGTAATCGATAGAGTTACCCTATCTGATACTATCAAAAGATGTAAAACAAATAAGTTAATACAAAAGAAAGCGTCGCGTCGCGCGTTGTCCGCATATTACCTGAAGGATGATTTTGTATTCCTCTTCCAGCACTTGTAACAGTCAAATGAAAGATGACAAATGTTACCGTAAAAAATTTCAACATGTTGCATGTGCTCGCTGTAACAGTTTTAATAATGATGACCGAAGCGATTGGAAATGATTAAATATGACTATAACCGATATGAGTATTTACGAAGGACTGAAGTCACCGACAGTCGACAGAGTTTCAATTCGAATTGATCGATCGTTCAGCGATGGTTTATCCGTAATGCTCTGATTACGCTACTACATCTAGAGAGGTAACAGCTGCCTCCAATTTGATATGCTTTCACCGATTCTGTGAATTTCTTGTATTCCATTATCTTTTCCTATTGAATTATTCCTCGCGAAATCGCACACATTCCGAAGTAGTATTACAGATTTTTCAATACCTTGGAAATTGTTCGTTTTACACGCCTGTAGAATAAGGTGTTGACAATTTTTCATTGAATTATAATTGCTGAACTAACAAACCGATGAAAATGATATGTTAGGTGTGCATTAGAGTCATTCTACGCGAAATCGGACACTTTTTCGAGTACTGTTCCGGATTTTGTTCAAAGTTGAATATGTTGTAATCTTTAGCGACCTATGAAAAAATCTTAAAGAATTTTTCTATATCTTAAAAATTGTTGATTTGAAAATGACACGAAAATGAGTTTCTCATTTGAGAAAAATGTTTTTTCACCATTTATTTTGTAATTCTTTTAAACAAATGCAATGTTTTCATAGTGGGGAAATTTTTAAAAATTTGAAAAAAATGAGCATATGGCCGCAAGTGTTCCCCTTATGGACATTTAAAAAAGAACGTAAACACTGCTCCAACACCGTTAATACAGTATTGTCCCAATCTAATTGTAAGTAATTCCTCGGTTCTGTGTTGTGTGACCTAGATCAGAACAGGACACTATTCTTTTGTGGCTTGGTCGACCGCCCCGAACGTGGAAAAGGACAGCGAAGCTCGAGAGGCCTCGATCCGGTCGCCGAGTACTCTAAACAGTAAACATAACTATGTAATCCGATGACGGCGACGATAAAACTTTTTTATTTTTCATTATTTTTTTATGGAACTTTCACCAACATATTTTCTCATGGCATTTTTCTAATGAAAATAATTCCAAATATGGTGTAATTCCGATGATATTTATTTGTGTAATGGACGATGAAAGTTTCGGGCGCAAGGAAGGACAGCGTATGGGAAAGAAAGAGACGCGGAGAGTCGCAGTCGCCGCGCCGGCACGCGCTGGCACAGTTTAAAGTTCAAAGGCTCGCGCGTCCTCACAATGTAATACCAAGAAGAAATTTTTTTATTATGTATCTTTTATTATGTTTATTTCTTTTCAAACATTTTCTAAGATATTTCTTCTATGTTAGCGATATTACCGCGTGCCCGTGCTGCTACTTAGCGGCTCTGCTCGGTGCTATTGTCGGCGATCGTCACTATAAACCAATATGGCAGCGCGCTTACCTATCAAAAGCACTGCAAATTGCTCAACATTAAGCAACCATAATTTGTGAACCATTGATCCTACAGGATCAAAACTTGGACTCTTAGGTTTTCCTCGTTCAAATCTACCAGATTACATACCAAATGCCAAATAGATACTAATTTATAGGAGAAAGGCAAAACATTTTGGTCCTGTAAAATAAAGTTTACCCGGTATCTTGAAAAATTCAAAAATTTTTTTTCGCCAAGAGTAGATAAAGCTCACCCTAGAGTGAACACTCTTATCGTACAATTCCACATCTACCAGTACAGTAAAGTCCCATTCTAACTCTGGCGGACCGTTCTATGTCAGTTCGCTTACCTATTCCACTGGGGGTGGGACATATCTCGCGAGGGGCCAAGAAGCTCGCGCTGTCTCGGTCGCCGAGCAGTGTAAACATGCAGCGTAATTCGTACATACAAATAACGATTAAAATGAGTCGCTTAAAAACTTCCAACGAGTTGTAGCTCCGTCAATTTGTAAATTTCTAGTCGAATTCTTTGAGAACATAATTCTCGAGATGTTAAGTTGTTTATATGCTATATACAGGGTGTCCCAAAATTCGTAAAAATCCCGAAAGGGGGTGGTTCCTGAGACCATTCTAAGAGACATTTTCCTTTGCACCAATGTCAACTGCGACTTTGTTTAGGAGTTATTAACGAAAAACACGGACCAATCAGAGAGCGCCCAGGCCCGCCGCGCCGCGCCGTGCCGGCAAGCGAGTGTCGGTGGTACGCCGTGACATCGCAACGAACAAGAGTTTCTTGATAATGTGAATCCTCTCCGATTTCGATGAGCTTTGGATACGTGGTCAAGACCATGATTCTGAACAACATTTCTCTTTAGACTTTTTCGCGGCGCGGCGCGGCGGGCCAGGGCGCGCTCTGACTGGTCCGTGTTTTTCGTTAATAACTCCTAAACAAAGCCGCAATTGACATTGGTGCAAAGGAAAATGTCTCCTAGAATGGTCTCAGGAACCACCCCCTTTCGGGATTTTCACGAATTTTGGGACACCCTGTATAGCATATGTTATGCTTTACATGTACAGTAAATATGGGCCAATTTGTATCTTGTTTGACGTCATTTTAATCACAAATATCCCAAATATGTTGGTAAAAGAAGTGAAAAATAAAAATGTTTCAGTATTACACTAGTATTCTCTCACCGATGCACTATTTTTTGTTGCGCCTTCGGCTGCGCGGTCCGTGTTTACATGCTGTCCTTTCCTGCGTTCGACGCGGTCGACAATGCCACAAAAAAATAGTGTCCGGTCCCGATCTATGTCACAACACAGAACCGAGAATTCACTTAGAATGGGACTTTACTGTTTTTGGAAACAACGTGTGTGTCTAGCACGTATTTGATCCGAATACTGTAATTACATTCACTATTCACATATTCTCGTACACATTTTGTTGCGCAACACAGTTTTGCGGGAAGAACAGATAACACTCTGTAAATTGAACATTTTACACGAATGTTTACAAATATTACACGTTACATATAATAGTAAGTAGATGTAGATACTGGGCAAACAAAGTAATCATTAAAAATCTACTCAATATGAAATTTGACCACGATAGTAAATTATTCTTCCAGCAGGATTAGAATTGATACTACATATGTGGCTTACAGTTGTCGCGACTGCTGGGAAATGAATCGTCCTTCTTAATAATAAATGTGTACTTTCAAAAGTTTCATAAAAATTAACATTTTGAACATTGCTTCAGAAAAATGTGGCTTCATATAAAAATGCTGATGAACTCGTGTTACACATACTAGGTGTATGTGTGTGTATTATACATATATAATATACGACTTTCTGTAGAGTTCTGTATACCACTTAAATAAAATAAAAAACTTTGCGAACACTTTACATTGCCTTTGTCCAGCACAAAGGTATAGCGTATAGCAAACTGAAATTGTATCGTACAAGACAGTATGTACAAACAGTGTAGAAGCAAAGTAGTAAAGAAAAAGAAATCGGTGTATAAAAATTAAAGTGGCAAACATAGGATGACAAAATAGGTGAAAACAGGATAAAATTTTAATGGTCAAAGTCAAACAAGAAAATTATAGTAACTTGCACGCAGAGGATACAAGACGAGCTATTTGCTGTTAGTAGGTAGTAGGTACATAGGTCTAACTTATACCGTTATCTTATTAAAATCTAAGGCTGCTCTTTTCCTTCCGTAACCAGAAAGTTTTGCCATTCTCCTATAATTTTTACGTTTTCCCTATGTTATCCAGTAGATTTGGAGAAAGAAGAAGATGTGAGAAGTTTCGATCCTGGAGGATCAATGGGCCAAAAGTTATAAATATTTAAAGTTGAGCGATCTCCACTGTTTTTGACAGATTAATCTATTAGCGCCGCCATAAACCGTAAACGGCACGCGACCGTCACTGCTACAACACGGCGGCGCTAACCTGTCAAAGACACTGAAAATCGCTCAACTTTAAACGTTTATAGTTTTTGAACCATTGATCCTCCAGGATCGAGACTTGGATCGCATCTTCTCGTCCAGATCTGCTGGATAACATAGAAAAAACGGCAAACATCTCTGGTTCCGCAAGGAAAAGTTTAGCCAAATCTAACGTTTGGTACGCTTGAATGTTAATAAATAGGAAAAATAAATGGAAAACGATAGTTTGACTGACAATGAGCGTGTTACCGTTGGTTGCTTTCATGTGGGAATTTCAAGGGTGTTTCAATTCGCATTCGAAAATGAGTGATGTATTTTTTATTTATATTCGAATAGAGACGGTTGAAATCGGTACAGTCATCGGAGATCATTGAATCTTAGAGTCGAACACGAATAGTGTATTTGATATACCGTAATATGTGTATACATATTATCTAACAAGTTGCAAATAAGCATTCATTACATAACTATACATACATATACATATATATATATGTATCCAAGATTTCTGTTTAGCTACAATCAGCCTTGCTTTGTGATGTTTCATTAATTGCAAATGCCTCTGTTAAGTACACTGATTTCATCGAAGATTGCACAATCTGAGTAGGACTTTATATAGTATAAAAAAATTAATATAATTCATGAAAAATCAATATTTTCGCTGCGCAACTTTCACCGCTTTTGTAATTCCATCAATCGTTTCGATTAATTTTCAATCGAATCCGATAGATCGATCGTTTACAGTTGATAGTTGATAGTTGAAAGGGGTTCTGTGACATTCAGCTCTGTATGCATTCCCGTCTATTATTTCCGTTGTTACGCCAATAAATTTGTTTCTTTTGCAAAATGTCGACTAGAAGAGAATTGAAATGTAATTGTTCTCGAATCGAATATAATCCATATGTAGCAACTGATTATAAATTGGTAGTCTACAAATTTCTTTTCTTAATTTAGGCAGTAGTATTGTTACTTTTTGAATTGTCTTTAAACCCTGCTCATTAACACTTTAATCTATTTAATCTAATGTGATCAGTGAACATTTGAAAGGACACACTTATTACGTTACTTTCCTAATTCAGTGACACCTTAAAGCATTATTTGGCACGTGTTATTAGAATATCTCTTAATACTGATAGAATTGATGTAGCGCTTTTCACTCACTTTGTTGCCATTATATTGTAACACCTTCTATTTATAATAGCGCATACTTGGTTCGCCATCGTTAATTACACATAAAACACTCATTTACAACTGCACTACTATTTAAAATGTACATCAAATCTGTGTTACTCTTTGAATAACACATACAAAAAATGCCTGTCGTTAACATTTCCCTTAGTATTCGAATAAATTTTAGTTTGTGCGGTATAGCTTTGTAGAATGTTCACGGAACAGAGTCAGTTTTCTCTAAATAGATTATCTCTATGTATATAAATTACAAGAAATAAGAACCAATCTGCCTTGAAAAATACAATAACGATATCAAATTTCAGGTAACATTGAATTATTTTATCCTCCAACTCGTATTTAGAACTTTTACCGTCAACAGTTCCATATCGTCCAAGTAATTACAAAATAGAAAATAGGATCGTTTAAGACAGTGCTGTCCAACTTTTCGTATTCTTTATCCCCATATTCACATGTTATGGTACAACAACGTATACATAACGACATTAACTGCCATCCGTCGCGCTGACAACGATCTTTCAATGCAGGCATGGACAATGAGAAATCCTCTCTGCGTTTGGGAGTGTCCTCCGAGGGTTATCCCTCGATCAACGGTTCAAGGAAATTCACGTCGGAGAAAGAGATAGAAATCTCTAGTCTATCTTGAGGACAGTCGTGTGCCCCGCGCCACGGGGCAATTATATTGTCCATGCCTGTTCCAGGTTGTCTTTAATCGATATTACTCTACGCTTTCTCTCTCCTTCAATCACTCGCGAGAATGGCCTACAGGCGCTTACGAGAACTCTGTTATGAGCACAATCGATCAGACTTACTTTGGCCTTCAACCTGTCACGACTAAATTTAACTGATTCGTTTTTACTTGCAACGTATGGATACTCAGATGCATCGGGTATCCAAAAGCTTTCATTCTGTTCGGTTCGTTTCAGTTCGGTACAGTGTCGCCAGATTAAGACTTGTCGCTCACTCTACCCTTCCCCTTCTACGACCTAGTTGTTTCCCTATTTTCCGGCGACGAGTAACCTGATGCGCGTACGTCTGTGCTGGGCACGGTTGGGGCCCCTCAAATATTTGTCTCCCCCGCCAACGTTTCTTCCGTGCAGAGTGCACCTTCGTTGCGTTCGCTAATGTTTCCTGCTAATGAGGGGACAGTGATCGCCAAGGTTAAGCAAGCAAGTTAGAATAGAACAGCATAGAACTAAGCGTAACTTGTCACTTAAAAGTTTAACTGTACACAAATTAATAAATAGTACACGCGTAACAACCATTTGTTAATACAGTGTTAATACTGTTCATAGAATTTCGTACGTTATTTATATTTTCTTCGAAACACTGATGAGAACATCATTAATTCAGGAACTGTCTAATTTTAACCAATAAGTGAATTCCTGTCCAGAAAACATCTAAAACCCTTGCCTTTTTCGTCTTAATTATTCAACACTTGACAGATGCACGCAGTCTTTTGTGACTGACTATGTTCTTATGTGAGTATGTAATATTAAAATATTACAGAGGGGACGAAATAATTTCATTAATCGAATGAATGTTCTAATTCCAATCAAGTGAGAACTTTGCTCGTGTACACTTTATATAAAGTTGCATATACAGTAAATCCTCTATTAACGCAAAAGCCTCGGGGGGGGGGGGGGGATTCGTTTGCATTTATCGTAGACGGAACACCATTTTTTGAGCTTCGAAGGCCGAGCCGAACGTATAGAAGGACTGCGCGTGTAGAGAGAGACCGCGCGCGCTCCTTCCAAACTAACCAATCGGGCGCGCATTCCTGCCAGTGACTTTCTTGTCAACACTCAGCAGTACAGACCTTGAATTGCGTTTGGGCGCCGCGCCGTGCCGCAAAGGGCCGAAGCAACTGATTGCGAGATTATGGTTAAAATCGGGCGGATTCGAGAGGAAGTGTTTTCGGCAATTCCAGACGCATTCCGATTCTAGTATTATCATAAATCCAACCCACCCGATCCCTCCCATGGACAACACTGATCCAAAAGTTGTAGAATTGTTCGTTTCATCCTTGAAATGAACGCAACTCAGATGTAATTTAATAATTGTTTGTGCGCAGAACTTTCCGATTTCCGATCAAACGAGATCGGCGAAAACAACAACAGTGACGAAACGTTGAAAGTGAAATAATGGGCCGTGTTAAAGAATCGATTGATTCTTTCGTTTCGTTTCTTTTCTTTTGTTTTTGTTGTTTTTTGATTTAGAATAAGTCTGGTCGTATATCGCGTTCGATACACGTTGGATCGCGAGACAGTATCGTTTGCGGAAGCTGACTTTATCCCGCGAACTGGGGAAATGCGCTAGTTCACGTCTGCGCAAAGTCGTACGATTACACGAGTAAACACGAACCATACGTTTGGCACTGTTATACTATATAATGTGCCTAAACTTCTTCCCCTTTCTGTCTTTTCTTTATACAATTCACAGAATTATATTTATAAAGATTATTTCCATGGCAGTATTCACGTTGCATTGCCTCAAATGTGGAAATCCGAACTGTTATTAACTAAAAACATGTCAAAATCTCCCTCGATTTCCAGCGATTTAGATTAAAAATTCCTCCGTCTTTAAGTACAATTATTTTCTCCAGTCGCTTTTGCAATTCTTAGTACAACGACGTAAAAATAAATAATACTTATTACTATTATGTGAGAAAAATTCTTGGTCAAATACAACAATACACTTATTATTAGTCAATCCGATCGCTTTTACTTGAAACAAACTCGAAACCAGTTTCAAATCGAAAGGATAATTCTTCTACCCACGCGACGCGACGATAATATATATAAAATGTAAATGTAAATGTCACGCATAAAACGCGCTTCGTCAATCTCTTTTTAAATTGAGTTATTCTTCGGATTGAGTTGCGAAAATACTCCACTCCTGTTCCTGTTATGCCACTTGCACTTCAGTATTCGCACATAGGTTCTTCGGAAAGCCGCGTTGCATAGGGCATAACACATCGGATTCACAGTACTATTAATATAACAAAGATAATAGAAAAAGTCCCACAGTGGTTGCGGTATGTACAACGAACAGGCTGTGATGGATTTAATCAGAACGAGAATATTGTATGGTGTCCACGTGATGATGAATGCCAACAAGATGGCTGATAAAGTCTTTGCAGCTTTGCGTTCCCCTTTTTTGTCCTGGATGTTTTTCTTTTTCGTCGCCGCGACTTTGCTCGCAGCAACCTTAGTCGTCGCGGGCTTCACCTTGCTCCTCATGTTCAACGGCATCCCTATGTCAAGCATTTGCGATGGCCTCCTGGTTATTGACGTGGGGCTCTCGCCTTGGTACATTTTTATGCTCGGCTTCTCTATATACTTTCCTTTCTCGCTGCTGTCATGGGTAGGTAACCGGATTAGAATTGTGTAGACCTACAATTTTTCAACATTTGTTATACGGGCTCAATCAGTTATGTCTTCAATTCTACACCATCGGAATTACTTTTAACTTTTAACATTCAAACATTCACAAACGCCATGCATGTAGCTCCATTCGCCATGCATGAGTATCCATTTCACTTACACAATAGACCATACATAACTACCAGGAATACATATACAGTAACTCGGAATAATGTTCATATCAGACACCTCTAAAACAATGATAACTCTTGGCTACACTTGACCACCTTAGGGACCCAGAAATTTTTCACTTTTCCTTATACAGGCTGTTCGACTACAGCTGGGAGAAATTTAACGAGTGGTTCTCTATCATAATATAAGACGAAAATGAAGAATACAATAATTGCGATTTCGGCTTTGTTATTTAGTTATTTAACAATTATATGTATAACAAATCCGCCTAAAATGCGGCAACGCGACCAACTCGATCCTCACTTTGCGAGGATTTTCTTCAACATTTATGGACACAATGGATACCATTTTATAGTGATCTCGAGTAAACTACTCATGTGAGAACAATCAAAAATTGAAAGGGCATTGATCCTTTCTGCTCGATAATTATAATTCTATAGGGCGGATATTAGAAATGTCCTTGTGGATTTTAACGTAGGTAGGTAGGTAGGTAGGTTCAATGTCGTTCAACGATTAATTTGTTAAACATTTTCAACTCGCTGCGGTCCCAAATGAGAACCAAGGTATGCTGCACGTATCTGTCACTTGATACAGGACTGTCGCGCGCCTCTATCACATAAGTAGTAGTAAGTACGCAACGTACACTATTGTTGGTCGCGTTGTCGCTTTTTAGACGGATTTTTAATTGTTAACAAATATATAACGAAGCCGAAATCGCAATTTTTTTATTCTTCATTTTCGTATTATATCATTATGGAGAACCACCCCTTAAATTTTCTCCCACCAGTAGTCGAACGCAATGTATAATTCCGTAGATTTTGACGAGACAATGCCGAAAATTCAATATTCAATATTCACAATGTCACAGTTGTTTTGCGCAAAATTTGAGACCCATATCCCCCCCCCCTCTTCTCTACGCTCCCTCGTCTTATTGTATAGAAAGAGAACTATAGATGCTCATAATGTTTAATGTCGTACGTATTTCTTCTGTTGATCTACTTTTCCAGTGCAGCCTGCAGAACACACTGTTTTCGTATACTACAGCAAAGTCCCGATCTATCTCTATTCTCAGTTCTGCGTTGTCACATAGATTGGGATCGGATACTACATTTTTTTGGTTGCATCTACCGCGCCGAACGTAGAAAAGGACAGCAAAGCTCAAGAGGCTTCAGTCGCCGAGAAGTGTACCATAAACATAACTAATCCAATAACAAAATTTTTTTTCATTTTTCATTATTTTTTTATGAGACTTTGATCAGCATATTCGTGCTATTTTTCTAATGAAAATGATACCAAATATGATATAATTCCAATTATATTTACTTATGTAATACTAATGAACGATAAAAGTTTTCGACGCAAAGACAAAGGACAGTTTATGGCGTATGGCGTATGGCGTGTGGGGAAGAAATGCGGAGAAAATGTCACGCGCGCCGACACAGTTGAAAGCATTTCCGATTTCCGATACGCTGTTTTTCCTTGCGTCGAAAAAACATTCATCATTTATTACAAAAGTAAATATCACCGGAATTATATCATATTTGGTATCATTTCAATCAGAAAAATTCCACAAATAAATGGATTAGTAGTGGTTCACACCGATATATCTCGAGGCAGCTCGAGCTTCTTGGCCCCTCGTGGAGTATGCCCCTCAGTGGAAGAGGTAGACGAACTCGCTTAGAACGGTTTCCTTCGTCGGACATAGAATGGGACTCAATTAGAAGACTCTATGTATAGAAGATTCTGTGTACCATATGTATAACGGGGTGTAAAAAGCATCGTATTTAACCCTTCTATTGTGTTCACTTGAATACGGCTTTTCTACATAGAATAGTATCCGATTTAAAAGAATAAATAGCAAAAATCGGCTCGTAATTGCATTCCAAGATATATATATATAAAAAAGTGTTACATAAAATGTATATAAAAGTTAATGTAGTGTAAAGAATGGAAATTTGAATATCCCTTACAGGCTGATATTAATCCGAACCCAATACGAGGGTTGAAAAATTGTAGCTGAAATAGTAACACTAAAGTATACCAATTTGTACACCTTGTCACAATTATACACTAGTTATAGTAAAAGACATCCGCTAGCGTCTGAAATAATAATCTATGAGTCAAGACCAAATTCATTTGGGATTCAATGTTGGCGTCCACTATTTTGGCTCAATTTTTACTCGATGAAAAGTGCAACCAGTAAAAAATGAAATGATCATGCAACAGTCGTACAATACCCAGGAATATAATATAACGTACAGTATCGATAGGGATACTTTTCGTTGATAGTTCGCTAAATCTCCCAGGTTTCCCGTATTCGTGGTTGTTCGTTATCGATGGTGAACGGGACACCGTGACGGTAAGAGGAGTTTCTGCTGACAATGGTGTAATAGCTTCATCAACGCCATGCCCGGTGGTACGACTACTTTCAGCTCCTTCGATATAATCATCGTCATCGTCGTCATCGTCGTCGTCATCGTCATCATCGTCGCGACCACTAAGCCACCATGCGGTGCACCACATTTTAAATCGGATCCATGGTTTATATTTCTGTAATAAACAATGTTCAGAGATTAGAACTTGGAAAATCGCTCAAAACCGATTTTGGGTAAAATTGCACTTGCATTTCTCCTATAAATCTTTACCTTTTTCTTATAATATTCGGTACATTTGGATGAGAAGATGTGAGAAATCCAAGTTTGGATTCTTCGATTCTGCAGGATCAATGGTTCACTAGTTATAAATGCTTAAAGTTGAGCTACTTCCAGTGTTTTTTACATATTAGCTCCGCCATGTTGCGTGCAGTGACGGTCGCGCGCTGCTTCTTATCGAACGTAGCCGCTAGGTGGCATCATAAGCATGCGCTAATGTTGATCACGTAGATTCCCAAGCCGTCCCTCTCCGCCCTCTCCCTCACAATCGAACTAACCAACAACCAACTAAATAATTATTGGCATGACCGCGTGGTTGTGCAGCCTTCCTATAGCAGCTCCGCTCGGTAAGCGGCGCGCGCCCGTCACTAGACACAACATGGCGGCGCTAACCTGTCGAAACCGAAACACTGGAAATTGCTCAACTTTAAACACTTGTAACTTTTCAACTATCGATCCTCCAGGATCGAAACTTGGATTTCTCACACCTTCTCGTTCAAATCTACAGGATAACATAGGAAAATGTAAAAATTTATAGGAGAAAGTGAAAACTTTCTGGTTACGCAAGAGTAAAAGAGCAGCCCCGATTTGAATTGCACCTGAACCATCCGACAGCCTACCGAAAACGAATCCTTTCTGTCCATTTCAACCGCATACCACATCCGTAAGGGAAGTTACAGGCGAAAATCCAAAATCAGATTCTGCCCTATTTTACCAATTTTACCTATTTTAATCACAATTAAAAATTCTGAAAATAATCTGGCATCTTGACATTGAGCAACATATTAGAAAACGTTGTTAGATTTTTCCGTTGCAAACTCTGGTTTTGAAAAATCAAAAACAAGAAAAAATGCAGTTTTCATGTAGAAGTTTAAGAGCGTCACCTACGGAATTAATTCAGGAATAAGATACATCGTGATAAGCTTTATCACAAACTTAGAGAAGCATAGCGATTGAAGAAGGAAGAGAGAGAGAGTGAGGTTCGACGCTCCAACGCCCTGCTTCTCTTTAATTTCTATTAGCCATCCTCTGTCGCGCCTGAAACTTGAATCGTTTATTACACAACTAATAGTAAGTATGATTGTAACTATATCATGTCTGGTGTCATTGTAATTAGCAAAACGAGACAGACGAACTCCATAGTGAAATTTTTATTCTTGAAAAACTAAAAATAAGGAAGTTTGTAGCCATATTTTTCGCAAAGGAATGGATTGGATCAGGAAATACTGGACAGACAAGATTTATTTTCGAATTTAGGATTTTGGGTACAGGAGGTACGGAGGAATAAAAATTCATTCAAACGTTTCAAAATACAATACACAAAATCGAAAATAGAATTCTCTAGGAATTCTGTACACTCCCGTCCTCTCGACAGGCGACCGGGTATTATCGCCGTTCTCTCCTGCCGGGGGTGCTACTGCTAACCAAGTGCGGCCGTGGTCTCTATCTCGTCTTCTCTCTCTCTCTCTTTCTCTCTCTCTCTTTCTCTCTCTCTCACTCTCTCTCTCTCTCCCTCTCTCTCTCTCTCTCTCTCTCTTTCTCTCTCTCTC
>CM052296.1:10985937-11005433 GCA_028455765.1 Lasioglossum oenotherae
CTCTCTCTCTCTCTCTCTCTCTCTCTCTCTCTCCCTCTCTCTCCCTCTCTCTCAATGAACCCTGATGAGCCCGAACAACTACCAAGAGGGCGCGGGCGCCGCGAATATTTAGCGTTACAACTTTTTCCTCGGAGTCCTGCAAATTCTAGGCCTATCCTCGAGTCATATCTGATCCACGCCGATATTTCACTAATAAATATTGACAGTCGTTCGAGGTTACCCTCAACTGTCGCCAGATTCACAATTGTCTCCCACTCTACCTTACCTCTTCTAACATAAGACGCCATTCCCCCATCTCCGGCGACGATCGTCCCCACGCTCCGCCACGGCCCGGTTACGCGACATGTTTCGTCTCTGTCGTGCATGTACGACGATGTCGCGTGACTAATCCGGTAATGACAGAGAGATGATAACTGTATTCATCCCCTCAATTCCTTCGGTCTGGCAACACTGCCGCTGTCATGACGGGTCATGAATGACTCTGGCATAACGTACGAAGGGTTAAATTCTGCAAAATGTTTCTCCCAATGCTTACTATAAATATTTAACATTGTGCAGTACAGTCAAAGAATTAAGAGAAACAGGCATAACTTTGAACTAACGTCGACAAAATTGGTTTTTATTTTCTTTAACCCTTCGAGGGTGGGGCTGGTGCACTGAGTGCGCCAACGATCGAATTTTAACGAGAAGATCGAGAGTTATTTTGTGGTCATTTTCAATAAAACCGTTCTTTTGATAATATCTGAATTATATTTAGTAATGTACCTACATGGATTTGTCTGAATACCTGATGATATAAAGTCAAAACTGAGTAAAACTGACCCAAAACAGCCTGGCGCACCGAGTGCACCGCCCCACCCGAATAAGGACGCGAGATCACCCCACCCACGAAGGGTTAACAATGAAGCACCAGACGCAGCAATCTGAAAAAATTGAGTATACTGCTTATCACAATATCTTATTCCTGAATTAATTCTGTAGGTGTCACTCTTAAACTGCTGCATGTACATATGTATATGAAATCTGCATTTCTTCGATTTTTTTCGTGTTTTTCATTTCTTTAAACCAGAGTTTGTAACGGAAAAATCGGAAAACGTTATTTAATATGTGATTTGGTACTCTAAATGTGTTAGATTTTCTCACAATTTTTAATTGTGATTCAATTGGAAAAGTGGGGCAAAAACTGGTTTTTCGATTTTCGCATGTAACTATCCATACAGAAGAGGTATAGGGTTATAATTTGGCAGAGAAGGTTTCTTCTTTCGTGGGCTATCGAATGATTGAAGTCGAATAAAAATCGGCCCGGGCGCGATTTGGATCTTCATACACGGCTGTAGTTGTTTAGCATTACATACCGAAGAATCGATCTATACTGGCGGACAAAAAGGTAGCACGAATACTGTATGAAAAAACGATAGTACATTGCAAAATCCAGAAAATTATGGAAAAAGGCAGTTCTGGTTGTTCGCAGATCCCGAACAATAATAATATCAATTCAAAAGTGACTGCGAGACTAATTGCACACAGTATTGATATTGTAGACCAGGCATGGCCAGAATTAGCACGCGAGCAGGCATTCTCATGGAATACCCCCACTTCTTCCGGCGCGTCTTGCTCCTCGTGGCGGTCATACTGCTCGCGGCTTGCAGCAACTACGGCCGCGGCCGGGATGGTGCCGCGCCGGTGCCGAGGCAAGAATACGAGCCCACATAGCCATCGTGTGCTTACAATTAGAGCAGCTTCGCGCGACGTTGGTCCAGTATAATGCTCGTTAGGTGGCCTCCGCACACTGGGGTCGAGCTGTGCTTCGACAGGCCTGGTTGACTGGGAATGTTCATATTGTACAAATAATTGTGTTATCTTTTTGTCCGACAGAGTCTATAGAATGCTCATTTTTATAATATCAACGTGAGAAACGTTCCGACAGTTTTTTCAATTCTAGAAAGCAGTGAGAATAGGAAATTGTACTGAATTTAGCATGAAATGTAACATTTACACGAAACTGTTTCTTTTCTTTTCTTGCCCCCATTACAATTTGAAAGACAAGTTATTCACTTGTTCAGGGAAGCTATTTCTACGCTACACTACGCTAAATAAAGAATAAACTTGTCATACATAAAGTTATTAATAGACTTATGTCGCTTACATATAGGGGGAGTTCCGTTAGTGCTGCACACTTGAGATTTTTTTAATATAAATGAAAAAATATAATACTATTTCATTTTATTCTGCATTATTTATAATTGACGATATTAGAAACCAAAATTATGTGAATAATAATCAACGTTTCCATAATAATTAACATAAATTAATATTGTATTACTTTGGTTAGAGGATTTTAAGAAATCGTTAAGTGCCTCTAGTACCGGACTGTAAAACTCTGCGTGATACGTCACAATTTCACAAGCCTCGCCGCGCCGGTCCATTTTGGCAGTCTGACATCAAATCCAATTTTTTTCGCTATTTCAAACTACACAGATTGTCCCTTGGTGCGTCTGCTTCGGTTCTAGTATTCTAGCAATTTCAAGTTTATATTTTTAGATTTTTTCCTCTAATCTTTTTTCTTACGATTCATGTTGCTTGGGTGTATTTTTTAATCACTAAAACCGAAGTAACAAATAGAAGTAGAAAAAAAGGAACACACAAGACTGAGATTTGTACTGTCCAGCAATAGTGTTTATTAAAACCCTATGGCCTATACCTCGCGCACAATGCTCTATGTGCAACATAGAAAAATATTTATGAAAAGATATAGTAACACAGTTGACACTGGTCTTCTGACCACAAAAAAGGAAATAGATATAATAGTTTGATAATTTCATGTGTATAAACGTGATTATTGTTTATTTTTAACGTACACAATATGTTTAATAGCTCGGTAAAATTTGAAACGATTGTTAACGATAGCATTACTGTCCGGTATTAGGTGCAATTTAACGTTAGAAGAACTCCCTCTACTCTTATGTGAACCGAAATTTTTACTTAAATGCATAAGAGAAATCATACGGAGCTCAGAGAAACAGTTTTATGTGATAATGCTTTTGTATAGAAATATTGTAATAATAATATCAAAGAATGTTGCTAAGCCATGTTATCTGTACTATTCTGAATATGTACTCACTGTTTTGAATTGAGAATACTGTCTATCAAGATATGAGACTGCCATATGTGTCGAATCGCTTACGCCCGTGCTAGATTCGCTCCTAGGCCTCCGGAGGTCATCCGTGTCCAACCTTCCACTGTTCCAAACGAAACAAAAGAACGATTACATATTAATTAGTGTGTTTAATGTTAATATACTGTAATAAAGGAAAATGCTAAAAATGGTAATTTTTAGGGACGCCTGGAAATGATAGATCCATATAAGAACAAGAACACAGTGTGCTTATTATGCTTTCCCTATAAACGATGGAAAGGTTGCTAAAAATTAATATAAAAAGTTAAATATAACAAAATCGATTTGAGAGAAGTATTCATACCATATATGTAACACGACTGTTTACAGAATCTATCCCATCGTCGGCGTTTACATCCAACACCCAGAATGTAATATTAGCTCAGTGCAAAATTTCGTGCCCAATTTCTTGTTATACTTGGATGTAATACGATGCCGGGTACGAACTTTTGCCCTGACCTAATATGTGTTAACAATAATCTTATTATGAACAAACCTATTATTTGAAGGTATTACTTTCATGATATATAGATTATTAAATTGAAATAAATGTTAGTGATTTTCACCTAGATGTACTCCTTTTACTCATATCCTCTGATCCTGCCTGCAAATATGGCAGCGTCTTCTGCCGATTCGTAGTTTTCTTCCATATCCGCCAATAAAGAAAGATCATCACCGTGACCGGCACGTAAAATGCGGCGATTGCGGTACCAAATGTAATGTAATGATTTGTCTCGATGAATTGAATGTAGCAAGCCGTCGGAGGAACCGTTCTTTGTCCCTCAATGTATGGCCAAGCATAAATCCATGGTGGCCATAGAAGTAATGAAACTCCCCATGCTGACGCTAGAACAAAATTTATATTCTTCCACACCCAGTACATTTGAACAGCGTAGCGCAGGCCTGATAATGAGCTGCTCTTTTCCTTACGTAACCAGAAATTTTTCCCTTTTTTCTATGTATGTTATCCAGTAGATTTGGTCGAAAACCGTAACGTATCTATGATGAGCCGTAGCAGAGCCCTGAGGCAGTTATATTGGCGGGAATGTACCGAAACAATAATCTGTACCGGACAAAAAGACTCCAGGACGTGTCCTCCGAGTTGGAAAATATACACAAATATGCTTGTTATACATTCATTTTTCAGAATCAAATCATATAAATTTTTGAAAATTCTGCGGGGTGCTTAAGGTCTAATCGCCGCGCATGCGCGCAAAATCTTGCGCATACAGGTCAAATTTATAGGAGGAAGAGAAAAATTTCTGGTTACGCAAAGAAAAGTTTACCTCAACCCTGATATACTTATTCTTATTGTTAGATTTCAAAAGAAGAACTTACCGATCATAATGGCTGCTTTAGAAGATGTCCTCTTGACGCGATAGGAGAGAGGCCACATTATAGAGAAATATCGGTCGAAACTGATAATCAGAAGATTTAAAACCGATGCGTTGCTCGCCAAGTAATCCAATGCCAACCATGTGTCGCAGACATGTGGTCCTAGCGGCCAGTAACCAAGCACAGTGTAAACCGTGAACAGAGGCATGGAAATTAGACCGATCGCAAAATCAGCAACTGCCAAACTGAACAAAAAATAATTGGAGGTAGTTTGCAATTGTTTGTCGATCTTGAACGAAATCATCACCATAATATTTCCGACAACAGTTATCACGCTAAGGAAGACGGCAATCATTACTATCATCACACGTTCCCATATCGCGTACGCGTATGGTTCTCCACCGCAATCAAGACCATTGGTTGCATCGTAATTTTCGGTGCTGGAGAAGTCCACGATTACGGTAATATTCATGTCTGGAAAGTTCGCTGTTGCCAAACAGTTTCTTTATTTGTTTCTCTCTTGACGCGTTTGTTATTCCATTTCTGATTCAACGACATTTCGAAACTGTCCGCCTTCGTCTCTGTTCCGTTTCGTTCCTCGTACGTTCGAATGCAAGCTTTGTCTTCCCATTTTCCACGATTTCGCTCGTGATTCAATTTTTCTCTGAAACGTATTTTCTCGACGCGAGTAGGTCGATCTTCACGTTAAAAAACCACTTTCTTCCACAAAATCTAGCTTCATCAAATAAACCGTCACTTTTTCGTATTTTTAGTTTCTTTTTTTCTATTTAAAACAACTTCTTTCGCATATAAAAGTTTCTTAGTTACTTTTACTTGTATCGCTTATAATTCCTATACAGTATTTCCTTTCCTTTGTTTTCGTACAGCTCTTCGTTTTTATTTTGTTATTTAAAGCATTTTCCATTTGTCGTTGTAGTAGAAACATCTCGAAGTTCTATTTTCTCATTTCTATTTCATAGTTCATATTTGTCTACTTCTTCTGTAAAAATTTGTCTATTCCTTCACGAAAATATCTTTCTCTTCCTATGCTCGTTCCTTCTTCTGTCCACAATCGCTCACTCTCTCTCTCCCTCCCTCTCTCTCTCTCGCTCTCTCTCACTCTCTCTCTCTCTCTCTCTATATATATATATATACCTTTTTTCTCCTCTCTCTTTGTTTAATTACTATTTCTTCTCTGTATGCATTAAGAAATACTTTTATTCTGTTACGTTTCTTACGTGTCACGTATCGGCCCAGCACATCTTTATTTTATTTTCAATCTATCTGCAATTTGTATTCCTTGTGCTTTACGCGTCTATACATTTATACCACCACGATATTCTGGTATTCGTTTTTCTTTAGAAAATTGAGGAATATATACGTCAACTGCATAGCTCCCTCAATTTCCGCATCGATGGCGCGCAATCTGTAACGAAGAAAATATCCTGCAGATAGTATTATGTACAAAAATGTATTTGTACGGTTTAATAAATTTTAACTTTAGAGGGTGTAGTAGCCTCACGTAAGATTAACAGTGTAGATCTTATGCAACTTTAGGGTAAATTTTTTCCAGCGTAACCAAAAATGTTTGCCTTTAGCCTATGTTATCCAGTAGATTTGGACGAGAAGATGTGAGAAATCTAAATTTCGATCCTGGTGGATCAATGGTAGAAAAATTTTATTTGTATTTCTCTCATCTTCTCGGCCAAAATTACTGGAGAAGATAGGAAAAATGGAAAAATTTATAGGAGAAAGGCAAATATTTCTGGTTATGCAAGGAAAAGAACGGCCCAATTTTAACCGCGCACCACTGTATTATAAAAGTTTTATAGATCACAGACATACAGTTTTGCAAAAGCAATGATAATACTAGTCTGAAAAATATATTAACAAACTTACTGTTAATATTTGTGCAGGTAACTGTGCATCTACGCATGTTTTTTGTGTGTAAATCTGTCTTTTTGCTGCTGCGCGCTCTGCCGCCCGGAGTTCATACAGCACGCGTGGAAAGTTGGACCCTGAAAATTCTATGATTTGTATCTCAAGATACGAAATAAAACATTGAATGAATACAATGACTTGGACTTATTACCATGTAAGGAATCCATAATAACATCCAGCGCACTGTTGCCATCGCTGACGCAAATTTGCCCTAGAATGTGTGGGTCAGCATACGGAGCGAATCGGGAACAAGTCATTTTGAACATTTATGAAGACCCTGTAACATTGTAAACATTTCGTAAATATGCATGTCATAACTTTTATTCGGTTGTTTAAAATTATGATAAAAGTCGCAACGCATATACGACGCGCGACGTGGGATCCGCAATAAATCGGACTCTGTAAGCTTTGTCCCTGCTATGACCGGGTTAGTCACGACCAGAGTCGCCAGATTAAGATTATGTTCCTACTCCACCTTCCCCTTCTACGACGCAATTCCCCACGCATCCGCAGTAGCCTGTTCATGTGACGCGTTTCGTCTCTGTTGTGCATGTGTCGGATACTGGCAGGGAGGGCAACTTTTTCCACTCAATTCGTCGTGCTCCCTCCCCTTATCTGGCGACTCTGGTCACGACCGAGTTGCCAGGCGGGCATGTAATTCCCCTCGCAATAACACGTGTAACGGGCTGATTGCCATTGTATCGTAGGATGCTGTGTATTAATACTATCAATGTATCCATAAGACGATATGTATCAGTTAGTCACAGATTCCCGTCTAAGGGTCAACTTTGGAAACCTTTGCCCGATGACTGTAATCTTGTCTCCGCCAAACCCAGCGGACCTGGGACCTTCCCAGGTCAATAAGGAACACTATTTAAGCTTGTATAAAATTAAGAATAAAGTTCAGTTCCTGACTGTACGTCTACAGTAACGCTCGTCGCAGTTCTTTGAAATACCTACCCGACCTGGTTCTACGGTTCGCGATCGTTTGGTGTTGAGTTCGTGCGTGAGTACGTTTTCCCCGTAACACACGGGAGGCGAGCGAGGCCCCGAGCGACGCGCCGCGGCCATTCAGGCCGAATCACCCCCTCCTATCGAGGTCGGGTAAAAGGCTCCGCTATTAACCCCTTAACTTACGATTTAAGTTCCGAGAGCGCGTGTCGTAAACAACAACAAGGTCGATTACACGTCGAACCCTTTTCGGTTTGACTGACAATGAGCGTTCGAGGTTGTGTAAATCGCACACGTTTTTTCATATGTAAATACATAAGCAAGGAACAACTACTTACAGTAACATCGCGATTTCTATCCCCCCCCCCCTCCCCCGAGAGTCTACCCAAAAATCTCCCTTGCATACCCACTCCACTAAGAGGCAACGCCGCAGGGACCACGAAGCTCGAGCTGGCTCGGTCTCCGAGCAGTGTAAAGATGCCGCGTAACCTGATCTCCCCCGAGTATATGTATATGTAGATGTGAACTCTACTACAACCCCATTACAAAACTTTTCTATTTTCCATTTTTTTTATGAGACTCACCAACTTTTCTGATTAAAATGACACAAAACACGATATAATTTCAACTGTATTTGGTGGTTCCATTGACGGTATGGAGTAACTAATTGTAAGTTATGCTTCACATGTACAGTAAAGGGCGCGCAGTGCTTCAATGGGTAGAGCACGCGACTGAGGATTCTGTGGTCTCGGGTTCGAATCAGCCACCGGAGCGGCACCTCTGCAAATATTCCATGTGCCATTTAAAACTGTGGTGTGGTGCCCAAGGTAGTTCGGAACCCATCTTAAACTGTGTAGGTCCTGTCGCTAATAACCATAGCAGTTAAGATACGACGTTAAATATGGGCCAAATTGTATTTTGTTTGGTGTCATTTTAATCAGAAAAATGTCACAAATATATCAGTAAAATTTCATTAAAAATAAGTAAAAATAAAGAAGTTTTATTATTGCACTAGTATTACAATCTCATCGATACGCCTCGGACGCGCGACCCGTGTTGACATGTTGTCCTTTTCTACGCTCGGCATCCTTTGTACTTTCGGCGCGGTCGACGCAGTTATAAAAAAATAGTGTCCCTACACGATCTTCCTGCTGGGAACCTGCGATGGGAAACAAATCGCGACTTGATTGTAACTTTATTTTGCGAGATGTTTTTGTTTCCAGTCATCTTGACTAGTTCGGTAGTTTTAATTTGTCGCGTGTAGCCCGATTGATGTATCACGTCTCTTACATGATATTGTAGGCGAAGGGGTTAAGGCGATGTCCACACGCGGGAAGTAGCCTCCTCCCACGATCCGGGTCGACCGTCGCGTCGACCGAACCGCCGCGACGCGCCGCGCCGCGCCGGAGTGGGTTGTAAACGCGGGAGTACCGGCCGCGACCGGCCGGAGAGAGGTATGCCTCATGTGGTATCCTTTGTAGGCTTATTCCACTATTTTGCATGATAATTTCGGGAAATAAATACAATGAATTTGCAAAATATAATAAAGTAATAATAATATGATACATATTAATTTAATTTGTAGACACGGTTTTTCGCTGCGCGGTCAGAAACAAAAAAATAATAAAATGTTTATTTTAAGGGAACCAATAGTGTCAATTTCCATTACAAGGAATTATAGTCGGCGAAATTCATTTGGTATAATTGTAAGAAAGTCATTCTGTATTAAAGGGTGTACGAATACTTATGGGACTGACTGTACCTACATGTTTCCATTTACAGAAAAACTAGTTACACCAGTTTATGATGTCCTTGAAATCATTGATTTCGTATCTAAACTATTTTCTACACTACGAATAGTTTTTAACAGTCATCCACATTTATAGATTAACCCTTATGTTGGCGGCTAAATAAATAAGTAATTAAAAAACCTTTGTATTTAAGAAGCTTTGTATGAGCTTCGCATAATCTTAAAAATATAAATTGATATAATGGCTTCCAAAGAACATGAAAAATTGTAAAAAGGACTATGATAGACGTCAGTTTAAAATAATAGGATACACAGATAAAGAATATAATTTGTAAAATATGTATTTTGAATTTATTATAGAAAAAATTTCACTTTCAATTTAAAATATCTCATCAACTATTGATTCTTGTAACCTTCTACCTTAATACTTTATTGCGCAGATTGTTCCGAGAATCGATTTATGTAAAAAATATGCATTCTATTTAAAAAGAAAAAAACAATTGACCTTCGAATTTCCGAAGATTCTATACGTATAAAATAACTATTTTCTTATGCTATGCTTTTATATGTATATATAAAAATAATGAAAGTTATTAAAACGACCATTATCGTATACATATAATTTGTAAGGCGAAAAATCATCGTTGGATCTTTTTGAACAGTTAATTGCAGAGGCCAGGAAAAAAATCAGTAACAAATCCTGTTTATTATTTACATTAAGAGCATTAATGACACAAAGTAAAGAAAATTTTTCATAAATCTTGTTTCTTTAAACATTTTTGTTACAAATAACATTTCTAAATGACGGCAAGATTTTTCGTTATCGTTTGCCATTAACGACGAGGGGAGTTCTAATTCCAAACTTTTAATATTCCAAGGTAAGAAATAATCTATACACAAAATTACTTATTAATAATTAGTATGCATCCTCCCACATTATAAAATGGTTGAAAAACTAGAATTTTGCCACTTACAATTAGTTACCTAAATCGTACTGATTTGGTTGAAAAATAATGTGAAAGAGTAAACTTTTATTTCGAAATAATAACACATAAATAGAATCAATTTTTCTTTAAAGAGGATAAAGGTTCTTCAAATGCTGTCTTTATCATGTCTTCTAACTGTAGGTTTCGTAAGTACAGTTTCGTACATATCAATAACAAATGTTACCGCTCGGATTGTATCAATTAAATTACATATACCATATGTACTAGCTACGAGGCCCACTAACAATCATAGCGACTCCCTGATTACGTATCAGGTTTGTTCGTTACATTCCAATCTTCCAAACAGAGATTTATCCAACCAAGTGGATCCCCAATTTCTCATTGGGTTCGTCCACGAAAACTATACCATCCTCGGCTAACAATCCTAGCGGCTCCCTGATTTCACATCAGGTTTGTGTCTGTGCCTTCATCCAGCCTCCCAGCGGCTCCCCAATCTCGCATTGGGTTCGTCCGCGTTCTTCTACGTCTACAACCTCATAGCAACTCCCCGGTTTCGCATCAGGTTCGTCTGCGCGTCGCTTCTAGTGAGAATTTCGCATTGAGTTCGTTCACGAAGTGAGAACCTTCCTAGCAGCTTCCTGATTACGCATCAGGTTCGTCTGCGTTTTACTCCATTCCTAGAGGCTCCCTGACTTGGCGTCAGGTTCATCCTCGCTGTCTATATTCCTAGCGACTCCCCAATCTCGCATTGGGTTCGTCCATGTACCTTAACTAACACATTCAGATCATATTCCCAGGGTAACAACCCTTCGCCGCGCGAAATGCAGTTGAAATTATATCGTACTTGGTATCATTTTATTCAGAAAAATGCCACAAATATATTGGTGAAAGTTTCATGAAAAAATAAGTAATAATAAAAAAGCTTTTTTTATATTGGTATTACATTGTAAGGACGTGCGGGGCTTTGAACTGTGCCGGCGCGACGGCGCACTATGGTCTGGAAACCCGTTTTTCGTGGCCAAAAGTATTTTAGCGTTATTTAAAGTTGAAGGTTATAGTATGCTAGGTCGTTGAATTCGTTTCGACACCAGCAATAATATTATAAAGTCAGAAATATATAGTAACCTTTAAACAATTGACGTGATTCCCATTTAGATAAACAAAAAATTTTTTAAAAAATGTTTGTATATTGAAATTTATAGATATGTAAATACTGATCAACTTTTGTTGGAAACATTTTTTTAGCAGATCGTAGAAAATGTCTTAAAAATCGTGTTAACAGTACTATTCTGCCGCAGGAATAACATAAGTAATAATTCTAGCACAAATAAGATAAATAAAAAAATAAAATCACTAATGTATTAATGTATATCATATATATGCATTATTTATAAATGTACATAAACTATAAAAATATATAAAATATAAATACGAATGATATAATCAAGCAGCTGCAAGCGAACGCGTTCGGAACGCCTGAAAATCCCGGTGACTATTTCTTAAAAACGTTGTACAACTAAAACGGGCAGAAACGGGTAAATGAAACGTTATACACTATATTCAGAAATGTCTAAAGTTTCACATGCAAAAGGTTCCATTTATGCCCACTTGTGCCGTTTTTGTAAAACCGCTCTCAAAGTTTGGCAAGCAGCTGCAAGCGAACGCATTCGGGACGCCTGAAAATCCCGGTGACTATTTCTTAAAAACGTTGTACAACTAAAACGGGCAGAAACGGGTAAATGAAACTTTATACACTATATTCAGAAATGTCTACAGCTTCATATGCAAAAGGTTCCATTTATGCCGATTTGTGCCATTTTTTTAAACCTTTCTCAAAGTTTATATTGTTTAAACTTGTCACTATTTGTTTATTTATTGTTTGTTTATTTATACCTGCTGACACATACGAAATTATCATTTAAACTTGTATTTTGATAGTCTATGATGACTATTTTAAACGTTTTGTTTAATCTGAATTTTACGAAGTTTGTCTTCAAAACGTTATATCTCAGCAATAAATATTCGGAAATGAATAATAATTTGGATTTGGAAGCTTTGACGGGTTCTTACTCTGTTCCAAAAAAATTTTTTGAAGATCTTTATCTTGAAAAATTGACTTCTGGCCACGAAAAACGGGTTTCCAGACCATAGTGCGGCGCGGCGACTGCGACTCTCTGCGTGTCTTTCTTTCCCATAGGCTGTTCTTCCTTGCGTCCAAAACTTTCATCGTCAATTAAACCACTAAATACAATTGATATTATATCGTGTTTAGTGTCATTTTAATAAGAAAAATGCCACAAATAAGTTGGTCAAAGTCCCATAAAAAAGTAATGAAAAATAAAGATGTTTTGTAATTCGATTAGTAGTGGTTCACATCGTCGACATACCCGAGCCGAAATCAGATTACTACAGTGGAGGGGATATATTTTTTTTTGCATTCAACGTGTACAACCAATTTCGACTATAGAAAAAAATTACTGCATTTACATTTTCATTCCTGAATTCTGTTAGAGTAAATATTGTCAATGATATTCAGTACATTATATTTTTGCATACAGGAGTGTCAACATATTCGTTGACATGTTAAAATATTCATTTTCTTTAGTTTCGTCCGTTTAATAGACGAAATGAGATAAAATAGACGATGCTATCTTTTTGTCCCAGAGTGTAATATACGAGTGCGAAAGACATTTATTATTCGAAGAGTTGGCAGCTCTGTATCCTTCGAGTTTGTATTTCTAGTGACATAGCATGGTTTAATATTAAATGGCATGCCTACACGTCAATAGCGATACATTAGTTCTCCTTATTCAGACTATAAATAATTTTCCAATATTGTTTCGTCCTCGCACGCGTAAGCGCCTGTAAACTGTGTTAAGCGATAGTTCTCTTCGTTTTATAAATATCGACTTGGGAGAGGATTAACTATGGCTCATAGGGAACGCTGCATAATAATATCATTGATGGCCTGATTCAAATCTATTTTTTCCTACTTTTCACGCTCTGCAAAATAAACTATTGCAAACACGATATTTTTAACGGGCAGAAACTGCTGTCTCGCTCATCTTCAGCATCAAGCTTACAAGGAGAGGTCATAGTGGTGGGGTCACCGATTTTAATTAAACTTTCTCTGGTGAGTCTAGAACAAAAATAAATACACTCAAGTCCGAGCGTTTTTGAGAGAGTACTGATTATTTAAATAAAAAAAACTTTTAAAATTTATTTACGGAACTCTGTATATGTAATGTATAATCTGACACCACGAACACAGGAAAATCTACAAACAATTATTATGGCTGGATTAAAATTTACGCTCAACAGAGAGGGATATAAGAATATATTTTTTCTCATCTTTCATTAACACTAGTATTATTAGAGATGTTAAAATGACCCACACACACATTTCAAGTTATGGAATGACTATACATAGAACGCAATACTATACTATACAAGAATGTACCGGAATATACCATAATATACAAGAATGTACCAGAATACACTAGCAGCCTATGCTATACGAAAAACGGTTCAAGTTGTTACCGATGGAGAACAGATTCCGCGCGTTCGATTTTCTCCCGGGATCTCTTCAAGATCGTTTCTGGCAGGAAGCGTCCTAGATAACGTTTCGTATCTATGTACGATCGTACTGGATCCTACTGTCCTACTGATCCATACTGATCCTACTTGACTGTAACTATGTACTGAGATCTGCGAGACCCCACTCCTGACGCTAGATCACTCCTGCAGATCTCACTCTTGCGCTTACATAGTTAGGTGTTCTGGTGGAAACGGTCGTCATAGGAGCTCGGCGTCACCACATCGCTCTATTGCAGTCGCACTCGAGGCACTCGCGCTCGTTTCCTGTCTTCGCCAAACGATTTGGCCAATCGCGGCGGACGTGTAGCGCGAAGTAGGGATACCACGTGGTACCTACGAGATAATTCTCTGTGTCATCTCTTGTTGGACGCATGACGCATAATAGTTCGTTCATAGTTCTATGTTTGACATCAGGCATGGGCAAATTTTTGCTCGATCGGAGGCATTTTCAAGGGATACGGCTCTATGGTCGCTACGGAAAGCGAGACGCTTGCCGGGAGAAGTGGGGGTATCCCTTGAAGATGCCTCCGATCGAGTAAAAATTTGCCCATGCTTGTGATGTAAAACATACATAGAACTATCAACTACATAGAAGAAAGTCAAAACGGCGCGGCGCGGTGGTGCAGTCTAGTGTGCGCCGACCTTTATCAGAGTAATGACTCGTACCACGAATTATCAGGTCTACATCTTTCTACTAATTACATATATGTATAATACAATTTTTTAACTCAAAAATGAAGAATTGCTATGACTCGAGATAAAAAAGTTAGGACCACATTAGTGATCGTGATTTTGCGATCACTGTGATGAATCACCGTGAGTAATTTTAAACGCCATCTCTGGTTATGACATGGTAAGACCATCTATCGGGTAGATACGAAGAAACTTTTTCCCCAACTCAATAAATTGTGTATTCAATATTTGAGAATTAGTATTTTCTGTAGTGACTTAATGAAGCAAATAACGGTAAAGATGCAGTGAGCTGACAGTTTTATTCGACAGACTACATATAGATGATGTATGTATGTATAACTTGCACGGTAATAGCTCGATTGGTACCTACACAAGAGGCTTTTGACGAAGGACATTCAACTTTGACCCGTGGCCATCGTGGTCCCAGTTGGCCTCGCATCGGAGCTCGGGGCTAAAGTGAAAGTATCAATTTATACGATAGTTTCACAACCTTTTTTGATTCACAGCCCCTTTCTAAAGTCTTTTTTTGTTCTGTGCCCCTTTCGGCTGAACTATCTCTATCATAAAAATTTCTAAGGATAGCGCATTTTTAACGCTATATTTCACGAGAGCGTGGACTCGGGATATCTGTGAAACTTGATGTTCAATAAGGGAGAGCTTGCGTTAGCGCATAAACATATGCAGTCTTTCCCGATACCCATTTGCTTGCAATTTCTTATTCTAGGTAGCGTTTGTTTCACCCACATGACAACGAGAAATACAGACATTTTCGACATGGTTTTCATGTCGATGAAACATTTTAAAATAGTCTTTTTAACAAAATTAAGCATTACATATGCACCAAAATATTTGCACAACTTTGATGAATTTGTTAATAAATGACTGTGTCGATGACGTCTCTGATCTGATCGGAATTCGAAGCAGGCTACTACTATAATAGAAAAACGGTAAATGAGCTGATCTGACAGCTGTTTCTATCGAAATCTAATATTTTCTCCGTTTAGAGGCGTCCCGTCGCCCGTCACGTCGGCAAAAAGGGCACAAATATTGATATTCTATTATTGAACATCACTTGGAAGAAAATTCAGTTGCACGAGACAATATAATATCGAATCTTTTGTACACAATTATAACGATGCCATCCTTTGGAGATAGGCGACACTGTATGACGACCGTCGCGGCGCGACGACTCTGTATGTACAGTGAACCACGAAAATATTTGAACGCACTTTAAAACAGTACAGTGTTCCCGCGATTCATGTGACTTTCAGGTATGCGGATGATGCGACTTTTTTATCCCCAATACTAGAGGGACGCCACGAGCAGCTAATTAAAAATAAATAATATGATACTGCCGGTGAAAAACGGTGGCGGAGAGGCTTGATGGTATGGGGCTGTATTTAAACTGCTTTAGTAGGAGAGTTAGTTTTCATTGAAGGTATTCTGGACAAGAACAGATATTTAGACTTGTTAAAGAAAAATTTATTAAATAGTGCAACTAATATGGGTATACCCGACAGTTTTAAGTTCTACCAGGACAACGATACCAGGAAACACTAATCGAGAATAGTTGAGGAATATTTATTGTGTGCTTGTCCGAAAGCACTACATCCCCCGTCACAATCACCGGATTTAAATCCAATTGAGAATTTGTGGAACTTATTGGGCCGTAATATTAGGACAACGTCTATAAAAACAGAAGAATTAAAAATATGACTGACAGAAGAGAGAGTGGAGACGTATTACTAAAAATTACTTTCAACTAAATTATTTCAAACATGCCAACACGTTTGCAACATGTTATTAGACAGAAGGGATATCCCTCAACATATTAAAATTATTATAATTTTCTTCTTATGTATTCCTAAATAGGAAAAAACATTATGTAATGTCAAGTGTCCAAATATTTTTTCGACACCAATATCAGGTCAAATTTTCTTTATGATTTATCATGTTGGAAACAATAAAAAATTAACTAATTAATTTTATATATCTATAAACTAGAATATGTGCTTTAACCCATTACGGACCAGAAAATTCTAGATAACCACATTTCAAGTAAGTATAGAAAACATTGATTTCGCAAAAACGATAGTATCCGAATATTAAAACCAGTAACTATATATTTATATTCATTTGTAATATTTACAAAATGTGACGCCATATTATTTTAAACAGATACTTAAACGGTAGTTTTTATTTTATCGTTGTATTTGCAGTTACTCATTTGTTACCCATAGATCACAATAACATAAAAACTTGATTTAATGACTGAACCAATCACGACAATGGATCTTTTACTTAATGGAATTTTTGGTTGATTCGAGAAAATTGACGCTGTGTAGGTGATTTTTATAATCAACTTTATGTTTTTGTGGGAACCAAAGTCAACGAATGGTGTATAACAAATGAGATATGCATAAAAGTCGAAATGAAGAGTGTCACCCATTAAGCATACCTATTGTTTACACTTTGGACAAAATTTGTGTCAATTCCACGTAAATGTGTATGTACTATATACACATCACAATAAGTACACATAAAATGTCATTCTCGTGAGAAAAAAAGAGAAAGAAACGGATATACACCTAAATTGTGAAGAAACATAAAAAAAATTGAACTCATAGTTATTTGAAATCATCTTTATTATTTATTTGCAATCGATTTGTACATATTGGTATATATGTATACAAATGTATAATAGATGCCAATAGTTGATCAGTTCGTTCATCAGTATTTCTTAGGTTACAATTTCGAACTGTTCATTTTTCAAAATAACAATGCAGTTAGCTTCTGTAATTTTATTTATGTAAAAGATCATTCTAATGCACAATAAATGCACAATAACAATAAAACTAAGCCAACGAAAAATAATACGAAGATACACCTCCGTTGAAAGGGTAACATGCAGTTTGTATAACAAGGGTTGGTAGCTACGCCCTGTTCTCCGATTATTCTATAGATATGTTCATTTATAAAAAAATCAACAAAATCGCACAGAGACATTCAACACTTTTAGTTTTCAAATAATGTACGCTATAATTGTGTATGCCATCTGTATCCAGCATGCATTATTAACAAAAAAAAAACGCGAAAATACTCGAATCATACTGCCATTAGAAAAGTCTCACGACACGTGGAAAACGTCTCGTACAATTGAGATTATGTAATAACAAAATAATAATAAAGTGTAAGGAAACTTAATTGGTAACTTAACCTAGAATGATCACACATATCGTATCTAATGAAAGAATAATTATAAAATTATATGCACAATAATACTAGAAGAATAGTATAAGAATGTATAAGAGTACAGGATATTTGGTCTATTAGAACTTAAAACTGCATTACAACACTGAACATTTAAAAGGACGGTTTACAACATTGATAAAAACAGTGAGAAAAAATAATGCTTATCGTATACATCGAATAGCAATATTAGTTAACAAACTGTACTGCATTTTACTGCATCTTATATCGGTAAAAAATTTCGGTATGTGCTTAACAATAGTAACGACAATAATACCAACAATAGTTATTACCTTTCCCCATTTGTTCACACATAACACTTAACCACTTGTATAAAATTCATCAGTTCCTTAATTGTACAACACATTTTACATATTTCTTTCCTTCACGTTCAATATGGTTAGGTTTGTTACGTCGAAAATTGTACTGTTTGGAGGAAAAAGAAACGATGATAGCACGAAAACATATTGCAGAACGTTCCGAAAATTTCGCGTTCGAATCGAAGCAAAGAAGTATAAGGCGTGGTGGGCGCCCTGTTGTTGGTTAGGAGGTTGGAAAACAAAGGTGAACGAGACTCAACGGTTCCCGAATCGTGAATAAATAATAATCGGATCCAAGGTACGCGTACTCCGGAATGAAAAGAAACGAAATGAAAAAATTACATTTAACAAACCCGGATCGATATGGTTCGTAAACACACCCGTGCTGTCAACAATTTTAACAGCAACACCAACAATCGGATCGAAACAATGCTATTTTCCCGATTCGGTCGAAAATTAAAACAACGAACGAGACATCGAGGAAAAGAACGCAGTTCGCAAGCTCCGACAAGAACAGAGTCGAAAATATCACTTGGGATGGACGCGATATCGAGGAAAAACGCGAAAGGAAAATTGGTAGGTCCGAGTGTTTTTCATGGGTTGTTCCCGTCATTATCACAAAATTTCAGCCACCGAACGGGCGCCAGCACATCGGGAGACGTCGAAACACATACATGGACCGTACCGAGTGGAAAATGTTGCGTGCATCGATGCACAAAATATTTTGAACCGACGATCGAACACCAACGCGATCCGATGTTGCACGTCTGCCGCTCTTTTCCACCGATCATCGGTGACACATATTTCCGTTTTACTTCTGATTCACTCGAGCCCGAACCTAAACCCAAAGAGGGTAGACAATACAACAAGTACACACACTGATCAAGACAGGACAAACCGCGTGTATGTTATATAATGTACCCGCGTACGTGTATATGCGTGAGAGTAAGTGAACAAATAACTGAGAAAGAGAGAAATCGAGAAAGAGGTAAACGTGGAAAGAGAGAGAGAATGCGTGTGTGAGAGAGAGAGCGAGAGCGAGAGAAAGACAAACTGATAGACAGGCAGAGTTAGAGAGAGATATATATATATATATATATATATATATATACGTATATATATATATGGAGAGAGAGAGAGAGACTGTAAGGTGGGTGAGGGAAAGAGAAGAAAGAGAGAGCGAGCGAGCGAGTGATATAGAGAGAGAGAGAGAGAGAGAGAGGGAGAAGGGAGAGAGAGAAGCAGAGCGAAGGAGAGAAGAGGACGCAAAGCAACGATGATTGCACGAAGGATGCGTTCGCGACGGAAGTACGAGGCACACTAAGGGCGTGGGCAACCGGAGCAAGGCCGGTGTTGAGTTCCGAGGGGAGGATCACATTGATTTTGATTTTCGAAGCGCGCGCATGAGTCTTCGTGTTCAGCCCATTCATACCCAGCTAACCAGGCGTGCCTTTGGCCAACCCGTGCCTAGGGCACAGATCGTCAAATCATTGTCCAATCACCGCTCGGTGGTGCTCAAGGCCCGATTGGCTCAATTT
>CM052296.1:11005533-11113768 GCA_028455765.1 Lasioglossum oenotherae
TTGTCGATTCCGAATTTCTTCTAGATTATTCTATACATGCTACAAAGGGAAATAATCTCTTGAACTACGCAGGCGATTGAGAATGTCTCTGTCCGTCCTTCTCCCTCTTCGTAAATTCCATAAGTCGGTCCTTGTCGGATACCAACTTCGTCATCATGTTCGCCTAATACAATTCTTATCAGGAGATTCGCAGTGGCGCAGAAAAGTAGGTGGCATGAACGCGAAAACACCTATCACTCTAAATAAAGTATCCTTGACTTTTGCTATCCTTGTTGCTTACACTGATGACATAAACGTCGTCGGTAAAATGGAAGACTACGTTATCGAAATCCGCCACATTGTCGGTAAGCTATTTCTTTTAAATCATGGAATTTCTTGTTACTTTCAAATTATGGGGTTCTGTGGTACAGGTTCGATGGATGGAATCATTACGAGTATTTCAAGATTAATGTCATTCATTTCGAGCGTTCAGTTTCTGAGATATTTAATTTTTTCTTGTTTCCTGTTGTGCTATGTTACCATCGTTAGGTTCATCCACAGGATTCGTGAATAGATGGCGCTAATATCGCTGATGTTCCGGCGGTCAATTTGAATTGATTTTAATGGAGAAAGTCGCAAACGGGGTTCTGCTATTTTCCTTATTCATCATTCTGAGACATTTAGGAATCATCGGGGCGTGTGGCGACACTTACGAGAATCTGCTATTCAATTCTTTAAATTGGTCTCCCGTAAAGATAGCTACAATGTTATAACAATGTGCAGATTAAAAAGTGTCCGCTCAATTCAAATTTTAATTTGCACGTTCTCTTTGTATGTGTCTTTTTAATTATTTTTATTAGTGTTTCAGCCTTCATTTTCTACTTCATCTATAATAGATATGGTTTTGAAAGAATTTCATACGCAATTCGATGCGAATGGATTTCGCGAAGTCTTGCAGCGAAGTATGTGAAGAAAGATGGCGCGAAAACCGGTGCTTAATCGGTAGAAAATAAATAATCAAGAAGTTGAGTAGTAAAAGTAGTCTTACCCCGAAACAAGTTTACAGTTTACGTTTAAGTTTAGGAGAATATTAGCGAATTCGTTTAACCTTGCCGAGAAATTGAAGTCGTTTGGACCATTCATAAAACTGTTATTCTGATTTAAAGTGTGTGTGATCAGTTATGCTCCTTACTGTATGCGTATACGAATATCGAAGTTTGCCGATTTCTAATTGTAAGTAAAACTTGTCTATCGCGCCGATGTTATCCTGCTAGCCGAAAAAGTGGAGGGGAAAAAAAGCATTAAGGGACAAAGGCGACCTCTGTATGGCAACGGTAGCGCATCAAACTATGCATTGCATTGCTGTCGAAAATGGCGTCGGGCTCGGAGCTGCCAGAATATTCGTCCCCAGCAAAACGACGGAAAGTTGACGGCAACGATTTCGCCGGTACCAGCACCGTGAAACCTGATTTCCGACACTGTGAGACGTCGCACGACGCTTCGAACGAGGATTTAGAAGGTATTTTGAGAAAAATATGCTGAATTCGTTAATGAAATTTGTGAGTTTGCAAGATGGCGGTTGAAAAGGCGTCCACTCCTCTAGCTCGATTGCATCGCGGTTGTTCGCAGTTGATGCGAGACCAAAACCGCCATGACAGTTTTTACGTGTCTATGGATGAAATGTCTCTTAGCGTAACTACATATTTCGTATGCGATCGAAACCAATAGAATCGCGTGAATCCAACGGAATTACCAAATAATCGTCGCGTTTTTTCGATATTTTTTCCAGTTAATTTCGATTTAGCGAAAAATCAACGCTCTAACAATAGAGTCTCTAAAGTATAGTGAGAAGAGAAAGAGAACTAGTGACAGCAGGGGGATTCGATGTCATGCGCTTTGTTTGATAAACGTTCACAGATGGCACGGTATTCCGCG
Source organism: Lasioglossum oenotherae (assembly GCA_028455765.1). NCBI lineage: Eukaryota > Metazoa > Arthropoda > Insecta > Hymenoptera > Halictidae > Lasioglossum > Lasioglossum oenotherae. The sequence continues at coordinate 11,007,448 of CM052296.1, forward strand.
TGTACGGATTACGATACCGATGGTAGGCAGTTTTGTTCAGTCGTGTCAATTGTATCCCGCCGTTTTTCAACATTTCGAAAACGATGATTCGATTATCCTTAATTATCAGATTATCAGTGCGAACCTTTTTATCCGTATTATGTTTACGTTCGATAGGAGTAAAAAATACTACGGATGTTGTAGCGGTGTGCTGGTGGACAACATTTCGTAGAAAGTAAGAGTTTTATCCTTGATAATTAGTTGACTATTCATTATTATTATAATTGTTAGCGTTATTCTTGTTATGCGCTTAACGAGGGATTTATTAAATAGCCAATTAACCGATTGCTATTGCAGAGACGTACAGAGGTGGTGGTAGCAGATTCAACGAGTTAACCAACCTATCTAAATCCACTTCTGTTTCCCCAGATGCCACGAACTTGACGACAACTCTATCTAGAATCGATTCCACCAGTGACGATACCGGCTGCCCGTAAGTTCTTTTCACTATAATTTTTCTTGTTTCTCTTCTGCTTTCGTTTGGATGATTGTCCAATCGTTCCCGACATTCCAGAATCGATACGGCGGACGAGAAAGACGAAGTGTCATCGACGGTTTCAAATTTATCCGACCTATCAGGGTTGTCTGACTTCTCCGGGGAAGGAGAAATCAGTCATCAATGGAGAAACGCGTCATCGTGGGTCCAGAAGCAAATGTTGATAGGTGCCGATCCTAGAGATCTTCTTCATCACATTCTCATGGATTCCACGCAGATACCCGAGCAGGTCGACGACCTGACTCTCTGGAAGGTGCGACAATTCGATCTGTCTTCTATTATAGCTACTCTCCGTGCCTCACAAGAAGTCCCCTGGCAGAAATTCAAAAGAAATAAGGCAACAAGCCATTCGATTGGCTCATTCCACTGGCACTTTCAGTTCTAGCCGAATTATTGGCTGCGAGCGAGGGACTTCTTGTGTGGCAGTACACGTTTTGCAATCGTTCCTATCATACAATTTGTATCAATATATTTCAGATTATTATAAATGTTATGTCCGAACCACCCCGCCGACAGAAGTTACGACACGTAAACACTTTGTCGGACGTGGTCAGGCTAATACGTAATAGTAAGAGAATTATAGTGTTAACTGGAGCGGGCGTAAGCGTCAGTTGTGGCATTCCTGATTTCAGAAGTAGAGACGGTATTTATTCCAGGCTTGCGCAAGATTTTCCAGATTTACCGGATCCACAGGTATAGAAGCTTTTCCATTCAAACTTATCTTTTTCTTTCCTTTTCTTTCTTGATCTATATGCATATCGTGTATGTTGTTACAGGCAATGTTCGATATTAATTATTTCGGTCAAGATCCAAGACCGTTTTACAAGTTCGCACGAGAAATCTATCCTGGACAGTTTAAACCAAGTCCTTGCCACAGGTTTATACAAATGCTTGACAAACAGAAAAAACTGCTCAGAAATTATTCTCAAAATATTGACACGCTGGAGCAAGTAGCAGGCATTGAAAATGTAATCGAATGCCATGGTATGTATACTTATACTCATGCCTAGGTATGTGTGTATGGCACAATGGACGAGTATGCGTGTCAAATATTTTAAGGGGTGAACGCAGAATCATCTTTTCAAATATTTCACATACGTAATCTTTGTACCCTGTTGTGTGTTGCGTATAACGCGTACATACAGTGACATCCATCAATATTAGGACGCTCTAAAAAGCCGATAACTTTTTAAATATTGGACTATAGAATTTGAACTTTTTTTTCGAAGTTAGAGCAATTAGTTTACCACAGAATGTGAAAAGAAATTTTTTCAAAAATTGCTATTGGTCGGAATTGTAGAGGAAACACTAAAAGTTGCATTTTACAACTTTTTTTACGTGGGCCTATATGGAACATTTTAAAAATACATATTTAAAAATAAATTTTCCATATAAGCCCACATCAAAACTTGTGAAGTACTCTTAGTATTTTTTCTGCAATTCTAACAACTTAAAATTTTTATCGAAACTTTCGTTCACATTGTGTAGCAAACCAATTGTTCTAACTTCTCAGAAAAGTTCAAATCGTACAGTCCAATATTAAAGAAGTTATCGTCTTTCTAAGATCACCCGAATATTAGTGGTAGGCACTGAATGTATATAGTATACACATATGATATTGTAGTCATCAGGACTAAGTAATTTGTTAAAATTGAATATATTACGTTGAAGGTTCGTTTGCGACGGCGTCTTGTACAAGATGTAAATACCAAGTGAGAGCCGATGATATTAGAGAGGACATTTTCGCGCAGAGAATACCTCTGTGTCCGAAATGTAGAATAAACGCTTTACCACCAATATCGGAGTACAATTCCAACGACAACTATAGAGGTAACTCGAACCGTATTATTACAACTGTTCGCGTCATGTGTACTATACATACTGATATTTTGTGTGGTCTTATTCAAGTTGTTAATTTGTTAATCGCTTGTCACTTTCTCTAGTACAAAGCATTAGCTACCTAGTGATAGTTTTTGGCATTAGTCTTTGCTGTAGCGCGTCGCGAGTCCGTGGCCACGAGAGAACATTATCTACTCTTTGCGGAATACGTCTTCGCTATATGTGATGTTGCCATTTACTCTGATCTGCGCATAAGTTGATACAACAATCGTAACTCCGAGTAAAGCCTTGGCTTGTTTATAAGCGCACATAAGGTAAACTTTTAACTGTAAAGTTGCGTCATGTTAGTTACCCGTGCGTCGGGTCGTTGTCGTTGTCGTCGTTATCGTGCGTTATCGTTCGTTATCGTTCTTTATCGAGTAGAGAAAAGAAACCGCGCGCAATCTGGTACGGACAGCGGAACTGGAAAGCGACATGTATCCTCTAACGACCATGAAACAATTTCTAATTTACAGATTTGGTAACGCACGGGATCATGAAACCAGACATCGTTTTCTTTGGGGAAGGACTTCCGGACGCTTTTCACGACGCGATGGCGAAAGACAAAGACGACTGTGATCTCTTGATCGTAATCGGATCGTCTTTGAAAGTTCGACCAGTAGCTTTAATTCCTTCGTCTATTCCGTCTCACGTTCCACAAATCCTTATTAATCGTGAGTCGCTGCCGCATCTCAAGTTCGACGTTGAGCTGTTGGGCGACGGCGACATCATTATAAATCAATTGTGTCACTTGTAAGTGGCGATTCCTTGTGATCTTGTATCTTGAATTGTACGAATCTATGCGCCACTCGACTTTATTCTATTTTATTCTATTCCATTCCATCTTTTTCCAGAATGGGTGACAGCTATAAGGAAGTGTGTTGGAACGACGCGATTCTTAAAGAAGCAACGCAAATTTTACCGTTACGCTATTTGCCGGAAGACTCGTGGGAACAGAGTCAAGACACAACGACGAACACCGTATTGTCTCGTGATAGCGTCGAGAACGATTTCAAGACTCAACACGCGTATTCCCTCGAAAGTCAAGATACGATTCAGCAATCCACAGAGAACACGAATGTCTGTGTTTCATTGTTTCGAAGCGATCGCGCCAATAATACGGAAGAGAGGTTCGACCTTTTACAAGACAGTCCGAAGAGACGGTTAGGCGAGGAGAGCGAGGAGAGCAGTCCGAAGAGAATAAACTTTGGTGCTCGTTCCACATTAGAGTTCGTGCATACTCGCTCGTCCACGTTGATAACTGAGAATTCAAACTGTTCGACCGATTATAAAGTTCGCGTCGTGTCGATGGACTCGATTTCGAAAGATCATGGGAAAGTCTATAATTTAGAGGAGTGCCAGGTATGTCCGAAAATGGTCGAGTTCTCGTCGGAAAATGTAGAATTAGAGTCGGCGTTGAAATCAAACAGCTGCATCGAAAACGCGCTAGCATCTGCCACCGGAGTCGATAAAATGAACTTTAAGCCGAGGCAAGCTTCTATCGATTCCGCGTTGGATTCTGGGCTTGGCGACAGCTGTAACAGCGTCGACAGCAGAGAAGACAAAAACGACGATCGAAAGAAAGAGTTTAAAAATGGAAGATTGGGAAGGCACTATTGGCAGTCGAAACTGCGAGAAAGTCTTGCAACGAGGTTGCCAGGTACATTGCTGTGTCTATCTTTCCACTAATTTTTCTATACTTTAATTATGTTCTCGTGGAATTGCGTATGGAAACTAGAGATCCGGGGTTTGAACGTGTATTAAGAGAGTAGACTCGTTTCCAGGATTGCAAAGATAGGGGTTTTCAGTAGTCAAAAGCGCTAGATAAAAGATCAAATCTCGAAAGTCCTATTTTCACGTTTACGGCAGCATGTAGCTGTCGCAGCTTTATATTACCGAATAATGCAAATTAGTAGATTAGTGTCTCTAATGGAAACACGTGTACTCTTCTAAATTTCTATTTCCGTTTTGCATACGTAAATAGTAATCGATTATTCCTCAACAGAGAACTCGTACTACCAACTAACACCTGGAAAATACATCTTCCCGGGAGCGGAGGTGTACTCGGAGCCCGAGGATTACGATCAATGCACTGTCTCTATCAATTCTGAAAGTTCCGAAAGCGACAGTGCGTCATCGTCTGCGGAAGAAGAAGACGAAGAGGAGGAAGAGGAGGAGGACGAGGAAGAGGAGGACGGCGAAGAAGAGGTGGAGGAAGGAGGCGAAGAGAAAGGAGCGAAGGAAGAGCAGGAGAAAGATAAAAAGACGCAAATGGATTCGCAGAAAGAAGAAACGAATGAAGAACACGAGCCCAGGAGAAAAGGTATGGCAATTTTCTCGTTGGTTTTTACGTTCGAAGATAATCCGATTTTTCTCTTATAACACTGATATCTGCGGCCAACAGGAAAGGATGACGTATCCTTGGAAAACAAAAGCGTCAGAGCCAACGTTGACACCATTAACGAGGAGATAATGTGGACGACAAATTGATCTTACAGTGGCTAATTGGAAAGTGCATGCAAAGGGCAATGAATCTTGGTTCGTGTTACCTTTGTCGAACTTTTAGACCCAACAGAAACAAGGGACGAGTTTGTTGTTGGAGAAAAGAAAAGAGTGCAATCCTTGGCAGTTGTACAGTGTATGTGTCTATAAATACGCGCGAAGGTACGACCGTTTATTTTCCCAGAGAACTCATCTTTCGTTGTCGAACGCGGCGTTCTGCCCATAAACCGATAGAGATTGAACGAATTGCGATTGTGATTATACACGCTGTGCTGAATATTTTTTATTCGAAACAGTATACGTATCTTGATATTTGATAAAGCACGAGTAAAGATTACAATACAGATCTCCCGCGTGAAAAGAAAATCCCGTTCGATTCGAAAAGCTTGCAATATATTGAATAAGATTGAAAGCTATCCATGACTTCGATTTACATTCGTTGTATTGCGTCACATCGGTTCGGTTCGATTCGGTTCGGTTCACAGTTGACAAAAGATATAGACGAAATTAGCGTTGTCTTACGAACGGACGTGTACACGATACGATAGGACGGTGCCCCCCCCCCCCCCCCCCGCGGTTCGTTCGTAAGAAAGTAATTACGTTAGGAAATAAAAGTTAATTTTACCATATAAATTGTAAATATTCTAGCGAAACTTGTAGATTAATTGTTCGACGATATATCTCGTGCAATCGTAGGGAAACCAATGAATTTTCAGACGTTTTCGGTTTCCTTTGTGAAAGAAATGGTAGATATATTGGGTCCGCGAGTAATGGGATACGAAACGAAAGTGAACTTACCGATAGCCATTTTCATTTTGCGAACCTCTAAATAGGCGTAAATAGTAATATTCAGTGATTCCGTTTTGAATCTGTCAATTGGTTACAGACGTGGAACGATGAACGAACACTCTATATTCGCAATAACGCAGATGCCTCTATACTAAATGTATACTATATAGAGTGGTGGCATGGCCCATTCATTGGTCGCTGGTCCGGGACGCAGAGTTTCCAGGAATTGCTTTGTACCAAGAGGAGGGTATTCATTTTTTTTATTTTTGTTTTTTTTTCTGTTTTTATTCAATTTTTCGCTAACCGACGATAAGAGATCGGCGACAGTCAAATAAAGCAGATATCGTTGATTCGATTGTATGCAACCTGGCTCATCAACCGGACAAAAACGGCGACCATTGAGCTAACATAAGCCAGCACCATTGTACATAGTACCGTATTATGCTTGTCTAACAAGTAGACGAAAGATATCGAGCGGATCGTCCCAAAGGAAAGTAACAAGATATACGTCGTTTTCATAGACAGGAGAGAGGGAACGTATTAGAAAAGCGGAAAAAGGATTAGAAAACGAATTAGTATTGTAACGATAATACTGATGCTATTTTCACTGGCATTGTTGTTCGAATTGCAACTACGTGAACGTTGCTTTACTAATTACGGAATCAGTCTTTTCGCTGCCGCATCTGCTGTTGCAAAATCACTTATTACTAATTATTATTTATGTTTTGTACATTACTCTGTATACATTCGAAGCTGCAAAATAGTTTTAGCTACTTGCGAAGTTTCTATTTCTTTTTTCTTTTTTCCTCCTTTTTTTATAGAAAGTTTCGTTGAAGCAGCGAGACACGAGCAACAAGTATTAATTCCGTCACAAAGTTTGTAAAGTCGATCAATGCGTTCGGGGCAGTACGGAATACAGCGAACGAAGAGATGCGAGTATATTTACGTTGAAACATACACTACGATATACGGTAATGCATCTCCTAGATAGTGGACTGGAGTGTTCGATCTACGATAATACTATTGTACGAGTATTCTTATGAAAAAGTGAATGTATACATACTACATGTACTACATATATATTATATTCGATCGCTGAGACGACTACGAGAGGACAAGGACCTAGACCACGAAACCGTTTAGGTATATATATATAGTACTAAGTTAAGTTTTAGCGGTAGGTTTGAAATACCAGACGCAGAAGAATTAGTCACGTTAAATTTCCACTGAATGTTTTTAGATTCGTTAGGATTCGATTTGTTTTTATTGGAGCACGGGCGAATGTACAAAGCAATGTTGGATAGCTTGGCATTGCATGTTATTTTTATATGAACGAGAGAGAGAGATGGTAGAATAGCGAGCGTACAGGATTAAACGAGAGAAACCGAGAAGAAGGGAAGAGAAAAGAAGAACGCGACGATCTTCGAGAAATCGCTTTACGCGGATGAGAAAGGCTAGACAGCCCGCCCCGTCTATATGGCAAAAGCGATTTCGTCTCGATGCTAATCATCGCAGATATTTCTATGGAACATGCCGATTATATCAAACATGTATCGTAATTTAATGTAACACGAGGTTCTGTCGACTTGTGCGAAACTGCGGAGGAAACGTATAAGACAAATCAGTGCACGTTATTCGCACACGCGTGTGTATACGTACATGCACCGACAATAACGCGAAAAATCGTTCCGATTACTAAATCGTACGCAGAGCAACCGAACGTTATGTATATGTATGCACGTATGCGCACGGACATGCGTATGTTTCTACCACGTGTCGCGAACGAATTGTTTGTTTTTGAATCAGCTTGCCTTCCCACCGTGAGTAAAAGAAACACTCAATTCGATAGAGAAAGCAAGAAGGTCGCGTTTAACGTTTCCAGAGAAAAGAAAATCGTTTGGTTGTTCGCGAATAACGAACCAAACTTATATATATATATATGTATGTATATATATATATATATATATATATATATATATATATGTATATATATATACTTGATCAGATTTGAACAGTTTCTATTTTGCTATGTACAAACGGCTTTATTTATCGTTGTCCGGTAAATTGTATCGTAACTTGTTCGGATATGTATTATGTGTTGAAACCTCCGTGTCTTTTTATTTATTTGAGGTTCTATACAATTAAGTAACTACATACACTGGTAGACAAGCAGATGATTGATAGATAGATAAATAGACAGATAAGTAGGTAGATAGATAGAAAGATAGATAGATCGATCAATAGATAGATAGATAGGCAGGCATAAATAGATAGAGACAAGACGGGAGAAAAACCATACGAATTAATGCGAAAGAATTCGTACGAACGAGTAAGTGTCGTATATTACACGCATATATGGATATGAATATGTGCAGGAATATGCACGTGCACAAATAGTATATATATGGGTGTACGTATACATTCGAAAAATGTATGAAATGTTGATTTTAATCGACGTTATACAAATTTTCCATTTTGAAACTTGATCGCTGTTGCTGACGCGCCCACGCGCACTCCCTGCCTTCCCCCTTTCTCATTCTCTCTTTCCCCCATCCCCCTCTGTCTCTCTGTCATTCGACTGGATGCATTGATAGGAATTATGATTGTATGTTGTATGATATACGAGTTTCCGAGAATGCGATTACTTCTTATGTGGCTGGGCTAACGATGGAAGACACGATTGTATATGTAGAAAGTGTGTTGTAAAGATCTCCGACAGCATCGTTGTTAACGTATGTAATTCTAATCAACTGATGGACGAGTATATGTTAATTAATACATATCGCGCACAGTTGACTCAGAGAGATGCACTAACTTGCAAACGTTTGACAATCATACCGACTTCCTTTCCTTTCTCTGCGATACTAATTTTCTGTATAAATATGTATCACTTGTAAATATTTATTATTTTTACTGTATAATATGATTCGCGAGTTCCTATCGTATCAGCTGAACAGTTCTTTCCAGTTCTGCTTGTCTCTCTTTTGCACCCTTGCGAACAATCTGTTTTATATCTCCATTGTGTTAATTCAGCGGTTTCTAATTTCTCAAAAACGAATAGAACAGAAAAACTGTTCACGGTTCAGCCGATACGAAAGAATAAAGCGACGCAAAAGCTCTGAGTTTTTTTATAATTTGTTATTTAATGTAAAGAATGTTATAAAAATGTTCTCTATTTTAAACGTTATAAGTTTTGTTTTCCTTTTTCTTTTTGTATTATTAATGTGTAAGCTTATCTCCTACATTAAACGTTTTCTATAATACGAACGTGTTCTTATTGAACCATTTTACAGAAAGCAACGAACGACCGCGAAAACACAATAATCATCTCTAAAAATGGAGGTTTCGGATGAAGATGAAACGAAATATAGCCGAAAAAAGCCAGGGAATAACGTACGTATCGAGAGCGGGCGTATTTTATTTATTTATTCATTTATTTGCTTTATTGTTGTATGTCATATAATAGTTTTGTGTTGTATATCGCAATTATCATAAATCAAATTTGAAAATAGGCTTTAAATTATAACAATGTATCTTAGAGAATAATTGAAGCGTTCCCTGGAATAATAGATCAAAAGCTCTCATATAATTTTCACGAGCTTCATCGAAACTTACGCGTAGGGGATCGTTTCAATTATAGTATCGTCGCTATGTATTGAACACTTGTCGAAATCCCCACCAAGAAAGATTTTCAAATGTTCAATCGAAATGAACATTTTTTCTTATGTATGTATATCGAGTGTTTATCTAGAATATTTAATATATCGTACTAGTCCAGCCGAACAGCAGGTGACATTTTCTATTTACTTTTACCTTTCATTTCCTATAATTACGTCTTGTGTAATAATAACCATAATATAATAATAAACATTATTACCACCACAGCAATAATAGTATTATAATAGCACTGTTTCTAGGGACGCACGGAGTTATATTTACGTGTCGGCGGCCCACTACCTGTTTAACAATGAACAATATTCATTGATTCGAATAGGATTCGGTATACATAATGTTTAATGTATTATTAGTACAGCGCGTATTAATTCGTGCCAACTTGTCTTCCACTCTTTTCTCCATTTCCGTTTCGACGCTATCATTTCGTTTAAGATTCAAGAACCAGGATTCAAAAATTCATATACGTGTGTATGTCGACGATGTCGAGGAGTTGCTTAGTTGCACTGTTTCGTCCGAGTAGAATTTTTTTGATCGAGTAGAATCTGCTATGACATTGCGCAAACTTGTTTCGTTACGCCTCCCAACACAAGTGCCGCCGTTTATCGTGTTCGTTCGATTCGGGACCTCATTTACAACAACACATTGACCAGACCGGCCGACCGATATGTTCGTCATGTTCACAAAAGACAACAATGCAGAATGGATCAGAAGCTAAACGAATGCCGGAAACGAGAATCAGCGACCTCTGATCGTATCGTACATGTGTATCTGTGTTTATGTCGGTGTTCATTTTTTTCCGCGCACCTATACACGCGTGCGTGTCCGTATATTTAATAAATGTCGTAAAAATTGTTTGGGACGTTACGGATTCGTTGGATGGCTGATGGATTACGTCGACGATCATCTTCAGATGATCCAACTAAATCCATCTATCAGCGAGCAACAAAACCGTTTCGTTTCGATAAACTTTTTATTATTTCTTATTTTTCTTCTGCATCATATCTATAATTGTCGTCGTCGTCGTCCGTCGTCGTCGTTGTCGTTTATTATCATTACTGTGAATTCTTCTCTAGGGTAAACAAACTGTGCAGTGAACGGTGATAAAACTGTTCTTCGGAAGGGGCACTTCAATTAATAATTCGTAGCCATATGTGACGTATACGTATGCGCGCGCGTGTACATGCGTCCCTCTATCTCTGTCGCGTTTGGTTGTGTGTATATGTAACGTAACCGTTAAAAGATCGAAGATGAATTACAGTCAACAACAGAATTTCTTTGTATCGTTTTGATCTCGCAACCCTTGTAATAGAATTCTCTCAATGCCGTATCCGGGAATTATTTGTATCGAATAAACGTGTTAGAGGATACGATAAGTTTGTAGTAAGAATTGACCGCCTTATTACCTAGTAGCATGACAAATAATCTTGAATTTCAGTTTGAATGGATATAATTATGAATAGCGATGAAATTTAAGTGCCTAGAAACAACGCTTCGTATTTTCAGTTCCATCTATGCACTACTTTGACTTGCAAGTTCTGTGTTTTGGGTCGTCCAGGTCAGAAAGCGAAATTCTTATACCCCCGTTCAATGAGTCCATTTATTCCACGCCTGAAAACAAAGTGTTAATATACGTGCGTCTAGAAACAAACTAAACAAAATCAGAGAAGGAAAAAAGAAAGGAAACAAGAAGAAGAAGAATGAAAGGAGTTTCCAACGGAACAGATCCATTCCACTGGGTCAAGTGAATCACCCGATCACAGAGTGAAACGTGTTCAATCGTAGAACGGGAACAAACTGAAATATATTCTCTCGAATCGAGAGCAACGTACCGGATGTTGTTTATCTTGAACGGCGTCTGGTATTCCCCAGGCGGGTGGGTCCATTTTGTTTTGTTCGTTTGGGGGTAGTTCTGTTAAAGCGGGTGCTCCAAATTGACCCGGTAATAGTGTTAATGCTGGCATTAACGATAACGCTGCTGCGCTTCCGTTAGGGAACGGTTGTTGTTGAGCGTCTACGTGGCCCTGTATCAATCCAGAAATCGTGTTTATTGTAGAGAAACGAGAAAATATCCGTAGAATGAAGATTAAGACAGACAGTGAGTAAGACAACAAGACAGCAGCCATAATTGTTACCTGAAACGAAGATTCCATCATCTGATGGAGTTCGGCGTCGACGTTGGATATACGGTTGTAGGTGGGATTGGAGCGAAACATTTGGTGTCTGTCTATGCCAGGGGCTAGACCGGCCCAAGATCCGACGAGTTTCTCGTTGTTGAGCATCCAGTTGATCGAATCGGCGTCACCGCCGGGTCCCATGCCAGATGTTGTGTAGTTCTTCCAAGCCCTTTCGGTGCCGATCGGCCGCGGAACCTTGCGATCTTCGAGCTTCAGTTGATTCATTTCCTGGGCCACTTGCGCCGGCGAAGAAGGCGATATCGCCGGTGAACCGCCGTTCTCCAGAGTAGTGATCAAGTCGATGTTTCCAGGTTGTGCGGCGCTCATGTTCGTCAGATGATTCGAGAAGCCGATCTGGCCGATCATCGGGTCCTGATGCTGAGGGTAATTGTTGTGCGGCGGAGCGAACGACCAACGAGTCTGCCCGTTGCTGGAGATGCCGGAGTTTGGAGTGGCTCGCGATGGCCCCTGATACTTTCCCAGGGGAAAGTTTCCAAGCATCGCGAGATTATTCGATTGGATCGCGGAGGGCGGAGGAGGTGGTACAGGGGCGAACATGTTCGCGTGTATTCCTGCAGCCGCTGCGGCTGCGGCAGCCGCTGGATTGAACATCGTCACTTGAGGTTTACTGTTCAGATGTAAAGAGCTGGAGAAGTCGGGCGCTCGGGGATTCAACCTCGACATGCTGACGGTAGTATTTACAGAAGCGGATGGCGCTGCTATCGTTTGCGTGAAATTCTGCATGTGAGGGTGAAACGGTAACAGAGGATGATTCTGCTGACCTTCGTTCGGTACCATCTTCAGCAGGTTCGAATTTACGTTAGGGTGTTCGTAACCGACGTTGTTGGCTTTGAACAATCCTACGTCCAACGTTGGCTGCGACGTCGAAGGTATGATGTGCGGTTGGTGCGTGGTGGTATTCCTCGACGTTAATTCACCTTGAAATACTGGCCTGCTGAACTGCGCTCCCATCGCTGCGCTCATTTCCATGGTTTGTTGAGGGATCACCGATCGCGCTACCGCCAAATTTCCAGGCGGTTTGTTCGAAAGCGAGTGTTCGTTGAAATTTCCGCTCGTCGATTGGTATTGAGGTGGCTGAATCGGACTGTGTCCCGGGTTCGACGACGCACCGCTTCCTATGCTGGTTGCGCTCGCATTGCTCGCGGTGTTCGACTTACTCGACACGGGTGAACACATGGTTGTCCCACGATAACCAGGAGCTTTCGAGGCATCCACCTGTTCCGAAACAATCAATTATAGCCGAAATTCGATCGCGAAGAAACTCACCAAAAGAAGTAATACGTATTGTATTTGTTACATAGCATATAGTATATTCTAGTTTATTGTTTAGATTCGATACTAACCTGCGGAGGTACGCTGTCTATGAACTTCGACGACGACGAACCAGATGTATTCACTGAAACACCACCACCAGCTACGGTCGCGAAATTCATACCCTTCTGAGATTCGTTTTCTCGGCCACCCCACATCGATTGTTGCGTCACTTTGGTAAAGGTATCGTTGAACAACGAATATTCAAGCGGCGCGTTATTCGCCGCTTGTTGTTGTTGCTGTTGATGATGGTGCTGCTGCTGCTGTTGTTGTTGCTGTTGTTGTTGTTGCTGCTGCTGTTCTTGAATCGCAGACGTGATGATCGGTGTCGAGCTCCGTATTTGATGTTGCGGTTGCGGTTGCTGTTGTTGTTGCTGCTGTTGCTGTTGCAGCTGTTGACTCTGAGACGACACAATAGGCGGAGACGGAGTGACCCGAACAGAATTCGTACAAGTTGTAGCGATAGAATTGTCCGGACAGTAAGCAACCACTGTGCTCGTTGCCGGCGACATCGCGGCGTTCGAGCCAGGGGAGTAAGTAGACTTTCCGGAGTAATGGGTAACCATGGTTGGCGGGGCAGATAAAGTAGGCAGTGGTCGGCAGTGTTTTGGAGATGTACTGACTACAGGCTGCTGAGACGAAGCTTGAGCCATTGCTGTTGCTGTAGCTGACATTACGGTGACGGCATTCGCTTGCAACGATTTCTGCTTATTTACTGTGGTGTGTGTGGACTGCATCACGGTGGTAGATGTATGCGTAGAGGCAGTGATCTCGGATAACTTTGCTGCAAATGTTTGCGTGGTGCTTGTCGTCACAATTTTTGTTGCTCGTCCGGCCGTCATGATCGCGCTCGTATACGACATTGTCGTCTTCGTGTTCGACGACGAAGCCATTTGAGCAGCCACAGCCTGGGCACGTTTCTCGGCTACACACGCAAAAAGTCGTATAACAATTCATATTACTCGTATAACTCGAAGTTATATCTTTCTATCGCTATAATAACAGATTGTTTCAAGCGTACTACGTTGAGGTAGTGTCGTACGGTAGTTTTCGCCTCGTTACACGACGTTCTAAACCATATCTAATTAGTTACGCGCATGTAACAAGACTTTGTTCTCGCGTTAATACTTTTCAGCTTATTCAGACAAAATGGACATGAAAGTGATTCTGCTACTACAGTAATGTCCGACTGCAAGTCATTTCTCGATTCTGTGTTGTGACCTGGATATGAGCGGGACACTATTTTTCTGTGGCTTCAATGACCGCACCGAACGTAGAAAAGGGCAGCGAAGCTCGGGAGGCCTCGGTCGCTGAGAAGTGTAAGCATAACTAATGCAATAACAAAACTTTTAACCAATAACAGAATTTTTCGATGCAAATACTAATAGAATAAAAAACTAAAGTCCCATCAAAAGGTAATGAAAAATAAAGAAGTTTTGTAATTGGATTAGTAATGCGGCGTGTTTGCACTGCTCGGGGGACCGAGGCAGCTCGAGCTTATGACCCCCAGTGGAATGGGCAACGTAAAAACATACAGTCAACCTTACAGAAAGACTTACAGTCGATTTACAAACATTACTGTATTGCTACTATGGCGACTATTATAAAGACGTATACGTTACCTGCGGCGACAAGTCGGGGCGCTGTTGCGCGCGGCAGGGGCGTTGGAAATGCTCCGCTGAGTTTAATAGTGGACGACGATCGAATCGGAATTAGCTGATTCACGGTTGAGACTCCCGACGTGTAACTGGATTTGTTAATTTGCGTGCTATTGGAATTCGACGTTAGACTGAGCGGTTTACTTACAGGGCCCAATTTCGGTTTACTCGACTGAAATTTGAGAGAGAAAGAACATTGCATTTGAAAATGCCACGACTGGATAGAGAGCTGCGCAACAATACAGTATCATTCATCTAATCGTAACGTTCGATCTTACGGCTATCGTGGAGACAGTTTTATCCCAAGATGATGTCGTGACAACGGCGAGTTTCGATTTTGGAAGCATTTGCAGTATATCGACGTCAGGATCTTTGATCAGCGCAGCTATTAATGCGTGAGCCTGTTTTGTTGCATCCGACGATCCCCTAAAATTGTCCGGATAATTTCATTATAAAAAACGCAATGGCCAAACCACAACTCGTATATGGTTAGAACGATATTAAAAATCATACTTGATAGTAATGATTCGTTCGCCTTGACATTTGCTTTGTTTATCTACTTCGATATGAGCTCCTGTAGCGCCCCTGATAGCATTGATGTTGCTACCGCCTCTTCCTATCACCCGGCTGATAGCATTAGGTGGAACGGAAACCTTCTTCGAACGAAACGGTGAATTCATGAATCTTCCTGAATCATCGGATTGCCCCCTGTTTCGGAAGTGTTTACGTTTTACATCGTCTTGATTGATTCTAGTTAGGCTTCTCGTAAGTGGCGAATAGAGAGATACATTAAAAGGGAAATTGGAAGAGAAATTCGGACGGTAGAATTATGTAGTTGTTTGTATCGGTTTTTCTTACTTTCGCACGACTTCTTTCCAGCCTTCCTCACGTTTGCCCCCTTGTTTCGGACTTGTCGTGGAAGCGTTGGTCTTCGCGGTAGCGTTCAACGAGTCTCCATCGTATTGATTGTTGTAAGACTTTTTCCCTTTACCGGGAATGTAGGTTTCGTTGCCAGTTGCCTCGAAATCTTCCCTATCAGCAGGGTGTCTCGACGACTCGAAAACCAACTGACCTTTTAGTTTACGTTCGCTGCAATTGATGGTCGAGGATCTGGCACTCGTCGTAACGGATATCGTGGACACGGATGCTCCGTTGGTGACGTTGGTCATGATTCTTCTAAAAATTCAGATCGATTTAAACGACCAATGTGGCGCGTCTGTATTTTCTACATAGCATAGAACAGTGATCGACAAACTCATTAGTCAAAAGAGCCAAATTTTAAAACAAGTTATCGTATTTATTGATTAAAATAGAGTAGAAATTGCTCTTTTTTGAATTTAGGTATGACACACTGACCGAATGCAAATTGTATTAAAATACAAATGCTACGCTGAACACTTTATCTGCCGAATAGGATTTCCAATAATTGTGCTGTACCAAACGAAAGCATAGACATTTTCTTTTACGTTACAATCTGAAATGAAAGTATTGAATGACGCTATTGAGGGCGACTTGTTAGTTCACAATGAAAACTGCTATTGCTATTGAAGTTTCCATTAAAAAGTATTTAGCCATGTACCATAGATATTTTAAAATTATTCAATAATCACCGGTCGGCAATGTGTTAAGTCAAGGAGCCGCAGTTTGTTGACCACTGGTATATTAGAATATAGTTATACAGTTCTAGATTAGTAAGTATAGCGTGTAATTAAATATAATAAAAAAACGATAGTATTCGACTTACTTCTCGGAGGTACTATTATTCTGAGATTTGGTCGGTGTGATGGAATTTTGAGTCAACGTGTTGCTCTGAGCGATCACAGTTTTCGGTGATCTCTGGGGAGACGTGTCCTTCTCGTTGTTGGCAGGGCTGTTGGTCTTCTTTTTCTTCTTTTCTTTTTTTTTCTCTCTAGCTTTGACGTCGTTGCTGCTACAGCTGCCCTGGCTGTTCGCATCGAATCCGCTGTCGCCTTCTTCTCTGTCGGGATCCTCCGGACTTCTATTAACCGGTGACGGCATACTGTCCATCCTCTCGGAACCGTCGGCAGTCTCGTGTTCGCTGTCATCGGCTCTGTCGCATTCCTCGTCTCCGGACTTCTTACCGTTTTCCTCCTTATCTTCGTACGTACCCTCGTTCTTTTTATACTCCTCGTGCAATTTTCTTTTCTCCTCCTTTTTCTCGAGCTTCTTTTTTTTCTTTCGTTCCCGCCTGCGAGCAGCCGCTGCTTTCTTCGATTCTTCCCGCGTTTTCTCCATATCTAATTCTTCCAACAGTATTGTCGCGTTTTTATTCGCTTTTGCTGCTTGGGTCTCTTTCGCTGCTCGAATTACTTTCACGCATTCTTGACACTTTTCGAGTAGTTCTTTGTCGCTTATGGTGGCTATGTACCTAGTCATTTCTTGGTCACTTGGGAATTGAGTTACGTGATTTACCATCCATTTCACTACTTTGATGTGTCCCTTGCGGAAGGCAGCCATTAAACAGGACACCTAAATTTTATCAAGACACAACCAATTTATCAATGCATCCTAACGTAGTATAACGGTATAATGGCGAAGCATGCCTCGCGTTGTAGCGCGATCGAACGAGGCTAACCGACAAATAAGTTTACTAGAAAATAAGATTACGGACTTAGACCAGACCGGAACAGCTGATTCGTTTTCCGGAATACATATTAGGATAATACGTACTTTACGATTATCTTGCGAGTCGATATCCGCGCCAGCATGGTACAACAGATCAACGACATTCAAATGTCCACCATTTGCCGCTAACCACAACGGACTATTTCCCTTCTTATTCTTCACCTCTACTTGCGTCCCTCTGCAACATGGCCGAACAACAAAGAAACGTTATGTTTCTATATTCGGGCTCGTCGTTGGGCCACCAAAGAAATATAAAAAACGTAAGTCAAGTGAAAATCTACCTCGCTAATAGTAATTCTACGAAACGGCAGTGTCCTTTGTCGGCGGCGATGGTCAGAGCAGTGTCGCGAGACGATGGAACAGGAGTTGCGTTCACGTCTGCTCCTTTGGTAAGTAAAACGCGTCCGACTTCTACGTAACCTCCACTCGCAGCTTCCATTAACGGTGTTAGACCAGTCTGCGAACAATATGCACATGTTCGAAACAACGTTATGTTTAACGCTTTTATTTTCTACTTCCATGAACAAGTCGAACAACAATTCATCGGGAAACATTTCCCGATCGTAATTACCTTAGCACGATGTTCGACGTTAGCTTTACGATCGAGGAGAAGACTGACTACCTCGTGTCTTCCTTGAAAACACGCCAACGTTAACGCTGTATTACGATTCGTCTCGATTTGAGCGTTTATATCACTGCCCATGTCAAGCAACAGCTTCACCGCAGCTACAAGTTGTGTCGTCAATTATTATTAGGTTACCGTTCTCGCGACACAAATTTTTTTCGTCGAACAAAAATCATATTAACAATCGATGTAACAACGAAACATTTTAGAATAAATAAATATGTATATATATACACACATATGTATGTATATATAAAGACGTACCAACATGACCGTTCATAGCAGCGAGCATGAGCGGGGATATACCTAATTTTGAGCCAGTCCTGGAATTAATTTCAGCACCATGACTGAGAAGAAGCTTTATTATATTCACGTAACCGCCGGATGCTGCCAGGCTTAAAGGTGTGTAATCAGAAACGTTACGATGTTCCTTATTGGCAGCTCGATTAAGTAAAAGCTCTACCACTTCGTATCTACCGCCGCTGCAAGCAAGAGATAATGGTGTATCCTTGGTACGTTCGGACTGAGCCTCTATATCAGCCCCGTGATTTAAAAGGATCTCTACGACTTTATGGTGACCAGCTGTCGCAGCTAATATAAGCGGAGTGAATCCCTTTTTGTCTCTATGTTCTGAAAAAAGTTCAATAATATCGGGTTGGATTGAATCGAATGAACGAGAATCAACGAAGTCTCGCCTGTTGCTTCTTGAAGATGTTACCTATATCTGCGCCACGACTCAACAAAAGTTCGGCAAGCTCCACATGACCACCAGCGCATGCCAAAGTTAAAGCAGTATCGTGATTACTGTCTGTCTCAGAGTCCACGTCCATACATGAAAATGGAGCTGGTGGTACTTGATTAGTCGTGTAACCCCCAACCGTTGGAACACCCGTTGTGTACTGACCGGCAACTAGAACCACAAACCAATTATAAAAACTGCTATCGTCCCCGGATTCGTTGTTATCGATCTTCTTCTTACCTGTAGTCGGATCTAATTGATAATTTTGAGTGGGAAAATTAGGAGTTTGTTGTTGGGTATTGGCAGTTTGTTGCTGTTGGCATGATTGTTGTTGAGGTAAAAGCGGATATCTCCCTTTCTTTCCTTTGCCGGTCGCTGGCGCGGTATAAACCTGCTTTTTGTCCGAAGCGACGATAGTGGCAGCGGTTGTTGTGACCGGAGCTTGCGTTTGAGTAGCCACTTGAACTTGATTAGTGTTGCAGGCTGTCGATTGTGTGTAATCGTTCGTTTGATGGGGTATGGTGTCTATTATTCCACTTGCTTCGGTTACATTCGGTAGAGCTTGCATAGGAAATGCTGAATACAGAAAATGTATGTTTCTGTATGTGGCACCAACTATACTACACTATACTTAACATTCAAACAAAAACATTCAAACTTACTAATTTGCGACGATTGAAGTAGTAATTGCGGTTGGAAGCGGCACCGTAAACCTTCGAGATATCCTTCTTGAAAGTCTTTCAAGTGTTTCAAATCTTTCAAATCCTTGAATGGTTGGTTTTGTAAAGACTGCGTACTGGTTAATTGTAGACCGGTCGATATGTCTGCTTGTATTTGAACACCAGCACTGGTGACTTGAAGCGAAGGCAAGGTTGGTAACGAAACAGAAGGTACCGATAGTACAGGATTCGTAAAATATTCTTGAGATGTATAAGGACTGCTCGTCTGCTGAACTATTTGCGCACTTTGCAATTGTTGTTGTTGCTGCGACGGCTGCTGCTGCTGTTGCTGCTGCAGTTGCTGTTGTTGTTGCGGCGGCTGCTGTTGTTGTTGCTGCTGCTGCGGCTGTTGTTGCGGGTGTTGCGAATCTTTACTATTTGAAACTTCTAGCCTTTTCAGTTCAAGCTTCTCTTGATCTTCCGTCGCTACTGAAATGCAAAACATTTCCGCAATAAATCTCGGTACGACAATCAAAAACGTCGAGATAATTACCGTCAACCGTGTCGTCGAAACTGATGGAGCGAAAAATTTCAAAAGCGTCGTCCAAGGGAATATGCGTGCCATCTTCCAACTTGATCACACTTTCGCTGGTACATAGCGCCTTTGCTTTCTGAGCAGCAGCGACAAAAGGACAGGCACCATCCCGATGGAGTCTTGCCAATTCGGGATCGGTCTGCTCTGCAAGATTCTGTTGAGTCGTCTGCTGCAAATGCGATTCGTATTAATTGAGAAACGTAAACGCTACACATCCGATGGATCATTCAAAATTACCTGATCGTGAAGATGATGCGTATGCGCAGAATGAAGATGAGACATTAATTGGGTAGGCATGAGTATGTTGCTTCCGTTAGCAGTCACCGGACCAGATTCCTGTTGGGGCTGCGAATGCTGTTGTTGGTGTGGCTGTAATGATTGTTGTTGAATTTGTGATTGCTGAGGTGGTTGCTGCTGCTGTTGTTGTTGTTGTTGTACCTGTTTGTATTGTACATAATGCTTTCATTTCCAGTGGATACATATATATAATAATAATAACCAATGTACAAAAAGACGAACCTGCACTTGCTCGAGCTGCAATTGAAGATGCTGATTAAGTTGCTGCAGTTGATGCACCTGTTGTACTTGATAGGTATGTTGACGTTGTTTTTGTTGGTATTGCTGTTGAAGCCCAGCCATTAACGTTGCCTGTTGCTGCTGCTGCTGTTGTTGCTGCTGCTGTTGTTGTTGTTGCTGCTGCTGTTGTTGTTGTTGTTGTAATTTTCCACCTACTACACTGGAGGTAGCTTTGCGGATATTTTTCCCCTCCTTTTTCGAAACAGGCTTCGCTTTTGGGCGATCGCTTATGGCTGTGTTTTGGCTAACGTCGCTACTCGCGGTAATAGGTTGAGATACAGTCATGACGGTAGGAGGCGTAGATATGCTTGGAGGACTCGGCGTAGTCGTAGAAGATGTATTAGAGGTAACCAATGGAACGGACGACGTGACAGGTATCGTTGCAAGAGAGAGTGCATTTGTTGTAGGAAAAATCTCGGGAGTTAAAGACATACGTGCCATTTCCTGCCCGATTTGTGTTCCTTGGAGAAAAGCATCGTAATACCGCTTAATTGCCAGACTGGTACCTTGATCGGAAATATTACTATTAAGAATATTTTATGCAACGCTATTATTACTGCCGCGGACAAAATTCCGATAGACGAAGGATTTATATACCTGGTGATAATATGTCTAATTCACTGGATTCTTCCGATTGAGGCTGTTGTTGAGTCGAGACGGAATTCCCTGAACCGGAGAACCAATGGCCTGGGCCCTCTATTTGAAGTTTCTTTTCTACCCTCTGAAATATTCATCGTTCGCAATATGTTCAAAAAACGATATGCATAAAAATTCATGAGAAATATAGACGTACCTGTAACTCTTCAAATATTTGCCGTTTATGTAAGATTTGTTCTTGTCGAGTATTCTTTCGACTTTCGGAAACATTTAAACCTGGGGTCGGCGCTGGAGCCGGACTAAGGCTAATATTCGGTTCGGAAAGGTTCGTAAATCCTCCACTGCCTTTATCCAAAATGTTAGTATCGTCTTTAGTTGCTACAATCGCTTCGCCTGCGGGTTGAGAACGAACTTGTTGCGCCTCGGCCGAAGTAAGACTTATATCAGGCATCATGGTTACTGATCGATTTTTTCTTAACAACGACTTCTGTGTATTATGTTTAGGTTGGAGATTTTGCGCTTGCGATTGCTCTGCACTATGCTGCTGTTGCTGTTGGTGTTGCGATTGAGTCGTGGATGCTTGCTGTTGATGAGGCATGCATTGTTGATGTGCTATGTGCTGTTGCTGCTGTGGTTGCTGCTGCTGCTGCTGCTGCTGTTGTTGTTGCTGCTGCTGCTGGGGCTGCTGTTGTTGCGGCTGCTGCTGCTGCTGTTGTTGTTGCTGCTGTTGTTGAGGAAGTAACATTGGCGCAGGTGCAGCATTATGCGGTGCACTCATCATAATACTGTGAGGATAATCTAACAAAAGTTGTACAACGCTGGTATGTCCACCTTTTGCAGCTTCGATCAACATCGTAGAATTATCCTACAACAAGTTTACGGTCCTATTGCATTCACACGAAAAATTAAACATTGCCGCCACTAAATCGTTCAACTGATCGTAAAACAATACCTTTAGCTTATGAAACGGGTTTGCAGATTGTGCAAGTAATAGTTCTACAACCGCGAGGTGACCACCAGCACAGGCCAAGGAGAGTGGAGTATGATCGTTGTTTGTAGTTTGTCTATTAACATCTGCACGTTTCGATGTAAGAAACTGAACTGTACAAAGATGGCCAGCTCTGCATGCCTTCATTAACGGCGTCCTGCCTCCTTCGGATTCATGCTCCTACGCATTAAGACGTGAGAATTAAGAAACTATTGCGGGATCATAAACAAAAGATTTGATAAGTTTCTTTAATATAACGATTCGAACGATTATAGAACGATCGGGAACATACTAGATCAGCACCGAACTGAAGTAGGAGATCCGCAACATCGGTATGCCCATTTTCACACGCATACGTTAACGCTGTATCTCCCGTTTGTGTTTGAGCATGAGCATCTGCCGCGGATTCAAGTAAATAACGAACAAGTTCCAGGTGACCCTCTTGCGCAGCTTCCATTAGAGGAGTAGAAGCACCCAATTCGATGTCGGCTCCTGCTTTAATTAGAAAGTCTGCGACTTCTAAAAAACCACCACAGCAAGCTAAAGTAAGCGCTGTTTCTTGAGTTTCTTCCGTTTGAGCATTGATATTCGCTCCTGTGTATAGACCATGGAAAATAAAGATTTCATTATATTATACTATACTATACTATACTACATTACTGTATTACATGAAAATTGTAATTATATTATATGATATACTCCTACTGTGTGAATCATAGATCGAGAACATTGCAGATCAACAACCCCTGTACAGTACCTTGACTTAGAAGTAAAGCAACCATTTCTTCGTGACCTTCACGCGCTGCTTCCATCAACGGAGTATAACCTTCGTCGTTTACTTCTTCGATATTTGCTCCTCTCTCGATCAAAAGCATTGCAAGATCAACGTGACCTCCGCAAGCAGCCAATGTTAACGGAGATTCAAAACTGTCTGTCGGCATATTGACTTGCGCGCCCGAATCTAAGAGTAATCGAGCTACCTCTACATGACCATCCATCGATGCTTCCATAAGGGCAGTGTGCATTTCATCGGTTTTGTGCTCCTAGAAATTGAGATGTTTGTAATCTCGTTCGTACGAAACAGTTAGGATGTAGGTAAGACAAGTAGCATCGAAAGATACCTGGTCTGCACCAGCTTCTAACAAAAAGCGAACCATTTCTAAATGTCCTTTATAGCAGGCCAGTGTCAGCGCAGATTCTTTAAATTCATTGGAATGAGTATTAATTCCGGCGCCGTGTTGTAGTAAGATCTTAGCTACTGGAACATGTCCAGCACTGGCTGCTTCCATTAACGGTGTATGACCATTCTCATTGTGATCCTCTACATTGGCACCCGCGTCTAACAATACTCGCACTACCTCTTCATGGCCACCCGCACAGCCATACATAAGGGCAGTATTACCTAAAGATAAGTACAATCGTTTAACTTTTTATTTCTGCAAGTGGACGGGATGGTCAGTTTTCTGATATTAAAAACAATCCATGATATTACAGTTTTTAATAATGCCATATTATTTCTGTCAAATTTTATACCTGAAGTAGATTGAGAATTAACATCGGCTCCGTGAGCGATAAGCAAGCTTACAACATCCACATGCCCTGCACTGGCAGCTTCCATTAAAGGGGTACAATCCCCCTTTATACCACGGTCCTCTACGTTTGCATTCATTGCCAATAGTACCTGTTTACCAATAAAATATATATTATAACATTTATATAAAATAACATACTCAAATCAATCAAAGAAAGCAATCGAATATCGAATTAATCTCCTCGCGACAAAAACAAGTACACAACTGATACAAAATAGAGATAAATAGCCGAAAATTTTCATAAATATTTTCATCGATACAAATATATTCCTCTGTTAAACAGGAATACTATGGCTATCCAAAATCTTTTTAGCTCAGTCATTAACTCTTTGCGGACATGAAAAATTCTTCTTTTCAAGTAATACCACATATATTCTCATGAAACATATCTTTTTGTTCGTATAACACTTAAGAAAGTTCTCGTCCGCAGAAAGTTAAAAGGTTAAAAATGTTTCTTTGTACACAATCAAAAGAGAGTGCAAGATACATTATGCGAAGTAACTATCCACTTTTTGGCAGTCAACAGATCTGTTTACATGGTATATTCTTTAAATACCGCACTACCTCGATTCCACATTTATCAAATGCTTTTATCGTGTGCTTTCAAATAAAATTTTCTGCGAGTACTAAGAACAAAATGAATGCTCAAGTAACATTCCAACCTGAGCAAGTTCGTAGTAACCAGCTGAGCAGGCGAGAGAGAGCAAACTCTCTCCCTCCTCCGTAGTCTCGTGAACACTGCGTCCTTCCGTTAATAACTTCCTGACAGTACCGACGTCTCCGTCTGTGCAAGCCTCTACTAGAGAGCGTTTTTCGTTTTGTGTGCGTGGATTATCGCTGCGCATTCGAGTTAATGCAGCTGCTGCTTCATCTAATGCACAAGAAACACTTGATGTTAAGCGACGGAGCACTTCGTGGTCAGCCAAGTGCTTTCCATCGCCTGACGACGACAACTTGCCAATACCAGCTGCTTCCAATAAGGCTTCTAACCGTGCCTGAGTTTCAGGGTCCACAGATCTCTCTGGATCTTCCGGAGGCAATAAAAACTTGGATGATTCTAAATGATGACCTTCGTCTAATTCAACCTGATTAATTGCAAAACACTCCACCTGTAAGTTAGAAAACAGTTTTCTTAGAAACGAATGTCATCATGGACATTATTTGGATAAACACACAAGAGAATATAGACACAAAAATGATGTATGCTATTAATTAAGGGAGAACGCGAAGACAAGAATGAAATATTTTATGATTTCTCGTAAAGTTTGGCAAATCTCAAGCAAACTTTGTAGTGTTCTTTCAACGGAAATAAGTTGAATTTATGTTTACATAAAGCTATTAGCATTTTTAATCAGAGTACAATATTCTATTGCCAAAGGCTGAGAATACTAGCTGTGTAAGATTCAATCGTGTACCTTTGTACACATTTAGTACGAAAGACGGAAGCACAATATAAAAATTAACCAAATGAATTGCTGAGTCATTACAATTTCAATGTTTCTGTGCAACAAGCAGAAGAAACATTCTGATAGCGGAAAAAAATGTTTTCAGGAAAGCATTTTTCGGGAATTGAGGTTACTTTGTACGACACAATGTCGCGAAAATGCAAGAGACAGTGTCGATGGGAACTACATATATATATATATATATATATATATATATATATATATATATATATATATTTGAAAAGTTATACTTTAAACATCGAATTTTATCCGAAAAAAAAATGGGGAATGGAAAAAAGAGTTGACCACTATAAAAAAATGTTATACGATACGTGATTCGTTGAAAAAATAAGTGTGAGAATAAAAGGACCGTGGTGTACGTTCGACTGACGAGTAAATCTGTAAGTAATTTCTAAGAGTAAGGTAAAAACTTCACATAATCTTAATCATCGTACGTACATCTCGCGTAGAGGTCATATCCTCTCGCGCGACGAATGGAAACCGATGAGACATAAAAGCAAATCAGAAGAAAGGTGAAAGTATCCTATCTTCTTTAAACGACTAAAACCGCTTGCCAGTTACTACAGAGACATAAGAACATTGTGCAGCCATTCCAAGAAGGACGAAACTGACACTTCCTTGCTACACTCTGCGTGTGTACGTACGCGTTTCGTTTGTTTGTTCAATCCAAAGTAAAAAAGAAATGGTCGTGTACCGTTCGCTCGTTTGCACACTTATCAAATGAATACGGTACGATCGCACCGGAAAAAGAAATCCCGAGGAAAAACTACGATTGCTATATAACCGCTGCTGGTAGAATATAAAATAATATGGTGGCTCTGCTCTCCACAATTTCCACCCCACGAACACGAGCGACACAGGAGAGCTGAGCAACCGGTAAAGACGATGGCAAGAATAGAGCTGAAACAGCTCGTTGACAGTGCTACAGAAAGAACTAGTTGTTAGGATCAAGGTAGAAATACACCTATCAACGTCTAAGGAAGGTAAGTAAAGGCGACCGAGCAGACAAGCAGGCTCACGAACTCGCACGAATACGCGAGAAACGCAGCCGAGGAGAACTCCGCTGGGTGGCGCACAACGTAGTGCAAACGGACGTAAAATACACTCGCACGCGCACGCGCTCGCGCGCGCTTCTACACGCAGACACGCAGGCCACGCATGCACATGCAAGTGCGCGCGCGAGCAGGTAAATGAAATAGAGGCATTATGGCGAGATACACGCATCCGCGAGAAATATGTCTACCTACATCACCAAATTTACGTCGCAGACGAGATTACTAACGCACTGTAACGTGTGACACGCACGCACGCGCAAAACGTACGTACATGTCTCTATACGCGCGCACTTGTCTCTATAGGTGTAATAAGTGAGCACTTCTTAAGCATATACATATACGTATATGTATACAGGCGTACACGTGCGTGCGCACACGCTTGGTTATGCAGTGCAGCTAACCAGAGTTCTTTACCCAATGCTTATACGTACATACATGTCTGAGTACATACGTGTTCAATCATAGGGCATGCAAAACTACGATACGCGAAAATAATCCTACACACATCGTCGATTCCGTATCGTGTAGTTTCAATGAAGAGTCTCGTCTCGTTTCATTTCGTTTCATCTTGTTTCGTTTCGTCTCGTTTCGTCTCGTCTCGTTTCGTCTCGTTTCGTTTCGTCTCGTTTCGTCTGGTCTCGTCTCGTTTCGTTTCCTTTCGTTTCGTTCCGTTTCGTCCTATAGATGTTATGGTATCGACAAGACGACCAAGATTTTCATCAAAATTTAAGAACACAAAAGCGAGAGTCGAAAAAAAGTTTCAAATATGTATACACATATATATATATATATATATATATATATATATATATATATATATATATATGCGAAGAAGGAGGTCATTAATTTGTATAATTGCATCGTGTACGCAAGTTAATGTGACACTCACTCACGATTAACTATTAACGCATACATCCTTATTATATAACCTATGTACATGAATTCCTTTTTAGTCTTTACTTTACCCTTAATTAAGACATCGAACTACAATTTGTCTCGAGACGAACTGCCAGTAACCGTTTTATGGTTATGTCACCGATCCTGTGTGATCGATGTCAAATTTGTACATCGTATTTAGTACGGACCAATTTCGTTCCTCTGATATCGTTAAATTCTCGATTTCATTCCTAATATGTAGACAACTTATTTGGAAGAACGTACGAGTATACGCATGTAATGGCAATAAACGATATGACATAATTTCACGCGTTTCGGCATACGTTACGCATTGCGATCATTTTTTTACATTGCTCCCGACGAACAATAACTTTACCTGTCCCGCAAACGTTCCTATCGTGATTGTACTTTCGTATACACGAAAATCCAGGCGAATCGGGTTGAAAAAATAATAACATACTAATTGACAACTTTTCGGACTCTAGGCACACCGTCGTGTCGTGTCCGAGTCTTTTCCGTTGCACATGTTGTCGAATGAATTTTCTGCGATGCAGCGACGAGAAAGAGATTGCGAAGTAGTAAGAAAATATTGAGGAAAAGATCAACATCAAGTCGAGTAAATTTCATCGAAAGCTGGTGCGAATGTGCCCCTCCACGTACACGTCTATATACACGCACACCTTCTAAATATGTATATACGCACGCGCGCACCACTCGCACAATGAGCTCTCGCGCGCGACACACACACCACGTACAGATAGAGTGAGAGTGAGAGAGAGAGAGAGCAAAATCAGGAATACAAGTGTGCATATAAGAAGGAAGAAGAAGAAGAACGGAACGAACGAAAGGAGTAGCAGGGCAAACGGCAGAGGGGAGGTGGTGGTGACTGGACGAGACGGACGACAGAAGCTACCAACGAATTTGTAGGTGTGTGTGGGTATATATGTGTGAGTGCGAGCGAGCGAGCGAGCGAGCGCGCGCGCGCGTTCATGTGTACATGTGTAGTGCGTGTAGGTGCGTGCATGCGTACGTTCAACCTCTCGTCGCAGCAATATCTTATCCACGACGTGGCATGCTTTTTTAACTCGATTTACCTCTGAAACACTGTCCTCCTCGCTGTCTGACGAGTCTGCCATAAAGCGTGGCTGCAACTCGGAGAAGGTCTCGGTCTCTGACTTCGTAGGACTGGAGTTCGAAGACTGGGGAGTCGACGACGTCTTTCCAATGTCGTGGTGAACGCTTGATGATTTTTCGTGCTTCTGACTATCCGAGGTCGTTCCTTGTGCTACATTCTGCATCTTTACCTTCCAGATGAATCATATGATACTAAGGTATCGTTTCCGTGTCGCAAAACACACACAGAACACTTGCTTTTCAATAATAATCTCAAGCACGATCGCCGTCATTCACGTAAGCTAACACCCGCCATTTCTACTATGGCCGACTCCGAGACCCCCAGATGCCTCTTCGACCATCTATATCATTCCATACGATTCGGCGAGCCATCTTTGCTTCTCCATGGCGGGCAATTTCAAACCGCAATTTCCACGTTGCAAACGATCATGGATTTTGCCCCCTGAGTCACGCATAACCGCTTTATCTATTATTTTCCGCGTATATAATCTTTCCTTTCTTTATATACTTCTTCATTATTCATCATTCTTTGTCAATCTTAGCAATTTTAGTTCTCTCTAAATCTCTCAAAATCGTTTCTCGTATCGACGAACGCAAGTAAGCCGACGCCGTTTGCTGTACGCTTCCGATGCACCGTGAAATTATCACGCGCGTGTACAGGTTCGAACAAAGTAAATTTAGAGGCGTACTCGTGTTACGTTTATTTGGTTTCTAATCTACAGTTTTTTCCCTAGAGTACACTTCAATTCTTTCAATGATTTCGGTTCAAGTAAAAAGCAGTTTATTCGGTTATTTAACAGTAGTTTACAAAATAGACGAGTTTTCGTTTTCATTTTCATAGAAAAGACTCGATATCGATCTCTAATGCAGAGCAAGGCATATTCAAATCGAACTTTGTGATTACGTCCGGATGTAGGACGCCCATTTTGCCGATTACTTTTCCGCAAGATAAAATATCTGCGCACCGTTGAGGAAGATACGTCGGATCTGGAAAAGAAAATAATATTGAAGGAAACGCAGGTTACACGAGAAAGATACTGTATTCTTCGTATCGTTGTTGAAATGCTCTGTCGCAGGCATGATGTGTCATTAGATAGAATTACCGTCGGCCATACGAAGACGGTATCCCTTGTCGTTTTCATCAATGCTCCGTGGTATTTCCAATACTTGCAACACTCTGTCTAGTAAACCATGAATGATCTCAAAACCGTCCGACGTGTTGCAATAAACGGCGCACAAATGTCGAACATTGCGTGCACCCGTTTCCGTCTTGTTATCTTTCAATATAACATCGGAGACTTCAAATAACTTTAGAGGAAGAGGCATATTCTTATTAGCAGCTAGCGTTTTCAACAATCCTGGTAGTAAAGTTGTTCGCGC
This sequence comes from Lasioglossum oenotherae, assembly GCA_028455765.1. Classification (NCBI taxonomy): domain Eukaryota; kingdom Metazoa; phylum Arthropoda; class Insecta; order Hymenoptera; family Halictidae; genus Lasioglossum; species Lasioglossum oenotherae. The sequence goes on from CM052296.1 coordinate 11,036,940, forward strand.
TACCTACAACATCTGTGTATACCATAAAACTCGAAACAAAGTTTATCATTACGAATGAGACCGTCATACCTGAAATTCCAATGTCTTCGGATTCGATATGTGGACCGCTGGTACACTTTCCAATTTATGACCCAATTTATCAGATATATCTTCACGGGAACACTATGGCAAAGAATATAGCGTAAACGGATTCAATCGATACATGGTTGTGTACATTTTAGTAAATATGTTTTGTACCAATGAGAAGGTCAGTGTTTCCGTGAATCCGGTGCAAGCCAACTCCATGCGTAATTGATCGGATAGTTTATTAAGTGGAAACTAAATTTCAAACGGAAACAAGTTATACTTTGGTATTCTTTGTCCTTTGATAAACAAGACAGTTAATGGTATTTGTTCGAACCTCTTCGGCAACTGTTGAAGAGTATGGTATAGTTTTTTTAATGTTATTGTATCCATACGCTATGGCGATGTCTTCGTAAATATCGCAAGCGTGTATCACGTCGTGCCTTGTGGGAGGCACTTCTACGCGTAACGTTTTACCGTTTCCAACCGAGCTTTTCAACGACATTTTCGAAAGTAGCTTGGCCACTTCGTCTGGAGTTTGCTGCACACCAATGTAATTTATTGCTGTCTCGCAATCGATTTCCTCCGTTCGATATTTCAAGTCAGGATAATAAAATACTGCATCATTATGATATACAACCTCTACTCCTTCTATCGTGTATTTCGTCTCGCAGTATTGGCTAAAGGCACAAACTATAGTGTCTAATACTATTCTCGCCTGCAAATATGCATAAGGAATGTGTTTTCTACTGCACGTCAAAAGAACGTTATTTCTACTATTACCTTTGTAAGGTCTGTCGCTGTGCATTCTATCAATACGTTTTTAGTATCGAGTGTGATTTTTGAATGATCTCCGTTAATTATGGGTGGAAGTGATAATACAACTCCATTGATATCTTGCACTACAGGGAAAACTGGACTGTCTTTTATAATGTGTAGATATTGCTTTAACTGCGCATGATTCTAAGAAAATATACTTCTATTAATCATTTTTTTTCATTTCTAAATGAAATTCAATAATATGCACGTTAAAATTCTAGAATGCTCACGGCATATAAATCCATTATTTCTTCCCCTGTATACTCCCTGTCTTGATTAAGTGGTTTAAAACGTATATCCTTTGGTGATTTGGCATCGTAAGAAAATGGACCTTTAACAGTGTCCAGATCATGAGTACCAATCGATACCAAGGTTCGTTTTCTTCCTATATTTTGATGCAACTTATCTTGAAGATCGATAAAACTATTGTAAGAATCGCTTGTAAATACGACATTGCGCAAAATAGCTGCAACAATGTGTTCTCTGACCTTTGAACACTAAAATATGAAACGATAAGAAAGTTTATATCATAGTTACATGTTCTACTAACAAAACAAAGATTTCTTTAAATGTACCTTATCTGTCACGAATATTCTTTGCACTGTACTTGGAAACGTGGCTGTGTACTGTGGTATATTGACTCTATATCAAAACATTCATAATTGCTAACCAACCCGCAAATATAATAACAATACAATTGCATATGTATACACGTATATGCATACGAGCACATAACGTGTGCAATTATACTTACTTGTTTAAAAATACCAAGAGGCCTAGAGCTAAACCTTCCAGACATAATAAATCGTATCTGTTTGCCGGTATATCGATTTTATATATAACTTCCTCCGATGCTTCTTTAGTCACAGTTATACCTTTCTCTTTCATTATCATTTGTTTTTCCGTTGTCTTAAGATTCAAAGTTCATTAAGTTCATTTATATAAAAAGTCACAAAGCTGAAAATATACGTACCACTTCATCCAACTCCAAACCAAATTTGAAGCATAATTCTTGAAACTCTTCATCAGCTAAATGTAAAACAGTAACAATTGGTATTGTACTTTAAATTGATGTAAATAATAAATGGTACTATTTAATATGGTAAAAAATATACTAAGATACTCACAATATGTTTTGCCAAGTGCCTTAAATAATAAGTCACGTTTGACATTGATCGTCGGCATTTCTTTTTATTACGCACAGTATTCCTCGCAATGGTATAACACACTGAACTTGTATACGAAATGATTACTTTGTAAACAAATCTATTAATTGTTTCCGGAAATAACACTTCCGATGTTTAACAATTAATTTAGAAAAATTGATAGGTGGTCGACACAAGTTGAGGTTAGGGTCATAGGGTTATATTCGCTGAAACTCTCACGCTGGTAATATTTGAGGGCACGAAATTCTTAATACACGAGATAGGTGTACTACGTCGGTGCCAGTCGGTGCCTACGTAAGCACGTTCTAAAATTGCTGTGCCCTAATTGGCTGATATATATATATACCGATGGACAAACAGAAACTCACTGATACTGAGATAAGTGATGTGATTGAAGCTGCCGTAGCAGGCCGTGGCTCGCGCATGCGCGGCAATTTCAGCCTCAGTAACGTAACTATTTTCGATGAAATCGGGTAGCTTGAACACCCCGCAGACTTTAATAATTGAAACTTATTCTTTATTTTGAGGATGGGATAGGGAAAGAGCACTGCAATAACTACGCAAAAGAATATATAATCGTCTGCCGTCCATCAGTCGTCCCGCCAATAACAGTGGTACATTTCCGCCAGAATAACTGCCTCAAGGCATCAGGGCCCTGGCCGCGCGGCTGCGTTATTGTAGATACGCTACTGTCTTGGCCGCGCATGCGCGAGCCACGGCGCTGCTACGGCAGCTTCAATCACATCACTGACTGAGATTAGTGCAGAGATCTCTCTTACTCTCATCTCACTTTCTCTTATAGAAAAGCCTGCGCAGAGTTGACTGCGCAGTAGGTCTTCTACACCTACAATGCCTACAACAATATATAAGTAAATACTTACTATACGTCATACGTCATGTATACAGTATGCAAGTATAGTACAGTAACAATGGTACATTCATTGTAAATATATTACTAATAATAATAATGATTATAAGTAAATACAATGAAAAAATCGTACTACATAGTAGTCAAGTAGTACATAAAATTGCAACGTGACTCGATGTACTTTGTTCTGTCATTCAAGTTTATTTATACAATTTACATTTACGAAGCGTATTATACCAAAGATGTCTTGTTATAATTGAAATTACAGTAGAAAAGAGTTTCCTCATTGAATCAACGAACTAATCATGCTGGAAGAAAAGAAATAAAAGACAATTTTATCCAAAGTTGGTGATTTGTTTAGAAAACGACAGTGAAACTTACCCATACAAATAATAGAAAAATGATAGAAGATAAAATGCAAGTTTAATCCATCCTTCTCTTTGGTGTGCTGTAAGAACTTGAGCATTTAGTATACTAGTGGGGTCGTATAGACCTGGCTTCGACATCACTGGTCTGTGATAATATCTCCATAAATGATAAACTATCAATGGCATATTTAGGAGTAACGAGAACCATTGTCCACTTATTAGAAACAAGAAATTGATAAAAATATGTAAACCGTACTCTGGAATAACTAGCTGAAACGTAAATACATAGTAAAATTAAACCTGCGAACCTTTAGAATGTGTATGTCGTTATCAAACATTGAAAGTATTTGACAATTAACAAATAAATTATTCAGTCTCACCGGATTTAAACTGTTACATTGCTCGATTGGATTTTTATAGCCAGTTTTTAATTCATCGAATGTAATGACCTGAAACGTAAATATATATATAACCAATTTAGCAGAGATCTACATATTATAAATACATTGTGTAGAGTAGTTTAGGTTAGAAATAATTGTTATCGTTTGTTCGCCCGCGTCTCCATCTAACGTTACGTACGAAAATACGTCGTTGTCATTTACGAATTGTACGTACGTGAAATATTGCAAAAAATATTAAAAAAGCATCTACGATTAATGCCACGATATATGAAAAGGCGGCTAAACTGAACGCCATTATGACCATGCATAACACAATACCAAGTCATCCGTTGATACTGATTGATACACGAAATCGACACTTTGATCCTGTATAATAATACGTGTATAATTTATCGTGTCATTTTATGCATGTCCTTGAGTCCTTTTCCTCTGTTAACCTTGTAATCATTTTGATCGTATGCACAATAATAACTTGTGTATACATTATTCAAATCCATATACAAACATACACTCACACATACTCTCTCTTATTATTATGTTGAAAAGACATAATAAGACGATATGTACTTATCTTATTTATTTATTTTATTATACAATGTGTACCTATTATGTGGTACACAAATCTTTTAACATTTTCCTTTTACATTGTTATGCATTTGGTTTGTAATAATTTATTTAAATGGATAAGAACCATGTACACAAAGAAGAATATTACGTTCAGACATGGTAACGTATGACTATAAATAAATGAAAACGGTGTATAGTAAAAATAAAAAATATGACGTAAATATTATAGAATAGATCGATAGATTGCACTTGCACTGTACAGATATTTACTGTACCAAATAAAAGTCTTTCTGTGAACACGATATTCTATTAATAAATTATTACCTTTACAATATTGTACAATATATACATACATGTGAATTCTTATATATTGCTTGTCACAATTTGTTCGACTAATCCTTAGGCGCCATATGAATGCTCTAGTTCTGTGTCTAATCTTGTTATTAATCTTTCTTCGTCACCATTGTGCCATTGAGTATTATTGCTTAAATGCAATTCTCTTTTGGGTCTTAACATATGCTTGATATTACCATAGTGTATGTCTAATTCCTTAAATCCATTTAATAAAAATATTGCGATGATCACTGTGAGAAAACCGCAAAAGCATCCTAGAATGTCTTCGGTTCCCATGTTCTCCCATTCTCTAAATAATATCGCGGACGCGATTATCACTAACGACGTAAAAATAACATAATAAATGGGCGTAACTATTGTAGTTTCAAACAAATCTAACGACTTGTTCAAATAATTCATTTGTACGCTGATACATAGTATTACGCTAAATAAAAGAACCCATGTTAACCAGTTTGTAAACCCATTGTTAGATCCACTAATGGTTTCTTTCAAAGCTAGCCCTAGTCCTTTACAGCTCATAACAGTTAATGAACCAATGAACGAGCATAGGCAGATATATATCATAATATTTTGATTTCCATATGCAGGACCGAAATAAAAAATTGTTAACAGACTATATAACATTACTATTAGTATGTAAATAATGTAACCTGGATCTTTTACTTTATCTACTAACTCGTTTAACGTACTAACTTCTTCATCTTTGGGAGAATGGAGTACAATCATTGTAGAACCTAATATGCATAATAGGCAACCAATCTGAAAGAAACATATTTACATGTATCCATGTTAGATATACATTGTAGAATATTAGCTTTTACCTTTCCAAATAAGTTGAGTTTCTCATTTAAATACTTCGATGCTAATATCGCAGATATTAGAACGCTGAGTGCTCCTAACGGAGTAACTAAAGAAGCTGGTGCAAAAGCATAAGCAGCAAAATTAGCTGCTTCTCCTATCGCCACTTGAATGTGAAAATACAGTTTTAGAAGACGTAGCCATAGTTACGCTAGGAAATCATTTACAGTTACTTACTTGAAAGGAGACCAGCCCACCATATCCATTCTTTCAAGTATCCAAACCCTCCAGACGATGCTCGTAACCCGCCGCATCTTTGAAGACGAATCAATGCTTTCTTTTTGATAATAAAACTAGCTCCTAAATGATCATCATAGTATAGGAGAATTAGAAAAAGTAAGTGACTTGTGTGAATAACACTCCATATATGTAATTCTAAGGCACTAACCTATAAAACCACTCGAACCAATCGCGAGTCCTAGCCCAATATAAAAGTCTTTCGCGTTGTATGATTTTGATTCGACCATAATTTCTGTTAAACTACTACTCATCTTTTAATACTGACTAGAAAGAAAAATTAGAATATAATCAATGTGTCCTACATAACAACCGTAACACATCGTACCTATTGTAAATAAAATACTGTTCTAAGTAAATACATATATATATATTATATATACCATATCGAATTCTCTTATCGATATTTCTCTTACTAACATATACGGCAAATTAACATTTCAATTGTAAATTGTAACGTGTAGATATGTAAATAGATATAAATATTCTTTTTGTTCCCCCTCTAACCATTCACTCTTTTTTAGTTGCAATATTTATTTTTTGATCAACGAGTCGCATGTCGCATGTGCTGCGCCGCACCGGACCGGTATGCAAATATGTGTATGTATGTGTGTATCAGTGTGTATACCGTCAGTGTAAAAAGTGTTTGGATCCTTTTAAAAAGACGATAACTTTTTTACAATTTTACCAAACGACCTGACTTTTGGTAAGCAATTAGAAGTATTGGTTTACTGAATGACGTGCAAGAAAAATGTCGAGAAAATTGCACTTGGTAGGAATTACACGAAAAAATGTAAAAGGTATACATGTATACGCATACATATAACTATTATAACTCATCGTTATTATCATTATTCATTTATTAAAAAAAGGTATAAAAATTTAATATTAAAAGAAGAGGGAAGAATTATGCTGACTTCTTCGATAGTAGTACAATACAAAAGTGTAAAATGAATGTATATACTTTCGTTTACCAACAATTTTGCTTATCCGTAAGCAATATTTTCAATATTTTCTGACAAATTAATCTCATAGTGTTCGTAGGAACTACGGAGGCATATAGAATGCAAAGTATGTGATCGCTGTGTTTAACTGCATGACACTTATGATATTCCGAACATAAATATATTTCTTTAACACTACTAAAATTCCCATTGTCTTTGTTACTATCATCTTCGGATACTGAAGATAATATAAAAGTTTCAACAGCTTGATGATAAAAAGTTCTCAATATGTCTAGTCTATGAGATACGCTGATTCTAGTTTTAGCATATCGATCGTTTTTACAAAGTACAAATTTTTGCACTTTATAATTCACTAGAAGAAATCTAAAAACAAGAAAGAGAGTAGAAGCATCCTAAAAATGTCCTACGAGTTATCTATACAAAGTGATCCGAAATATTACCCAAGCGCTTCTGAATCCAAGTTCATCGAAATAGGTAAGTTCCTTGGATAGTACAGTTCAACGTTATTTAAAGTATCAATGGAGTTCTTCCAGCACTGTACAGCCAATCTCTCAACTTCCAATAATTCTGGATTTGGTCCGCATAATGCTAACACTTCTATGTGATTGATCAATGTAACAGATACTAATCGGAAAGCCACCTATGTTGCCTCTTGCATTATATTTGTAATTTACTGCTTCAACATAGTTATGTTTGTAGAATTGTTCATAAGAGTACTTACATTCGGACTTTTATAAGGTAAAAATACTGGAATGTCGCGTGTTGTACAAACACTTTCAATAGCTACAACCGTTATTAACAATTTCCTTTCGATAGGATTCAAGCTCCACCATCCTTCCGTAGCAACAGCTAAGCAGCCGTGTATTAAAATACATCCGTACATGGAATCTAAACATTCCATGTAGCCTTCTAAACAAGTCTTTAATATATTGTTATTTAATATCTAAGAAAATCAGCGAATTATGTGAAATTTCTATTACCTGAAGTATGTTATTTTCAAGGCACATAATGCATTCTGTCATATTAATGATATCGATTTTTAATGAAATTCCATCTCCTGCATCGAGACATTGTAATAAATTATCGACAAGCGGGCTACAAGAACGCATGTCCTTCTTAAGTTTCTCTATATTTTTTGCGCTCTTTAGTTCGTCTATGCCAACAAATAAAACCATTGCCCCAAAAACAGCATCGAGAAATTCATTTAAAACATACTTTGTAGTTCCATTCGCGATAACTATCAAAGTAATGCTTTCATTGAATTCTTTCCACATAACAGTGGTGTCTGGTAAGTCCGTATACATAAGTTTAATGTCTTGCGATTTAAGAAACATGTGAATACCGTTCAGCGATGCAATTTTCGAAAATGTCATCTGGAAAACATCAAAATAAATTTCCAAACAATTCTTGTATAAACTTTCCTATCTATTCACCGGATCTCCTTCTCCTTTTTGTCGAGAAAACAATGGAATTCCTCCAGAGGATGTTAAACACATAACATGAGCTACCATGATGTTAGCAGCGATTCTCCTTTATGCGAACTCGATACCTGATAACAAGTGTACGAAATTAAAATCTAAACTACTGAATAAATTGTAGCGCTTCACACATTTTACAATGAAATACAAATTATTTACTTTCAATTCATTCCAACCTCCGAATCGGCATTCTGGTTCTGATTTGACTACGCTACGGATGTAATAGCAATTTATTTCAATTCTAAAATGAACTCTTTGTTTCGATGAATTGTATATCGATTACAATTATTTCGAAAATGGTATCATTCGATTTGTTATCCGCTAAAATGGGATAAATACGAATTTCTAACCAAAACTTAAATTTCACAGGTGATCTTGCTTCTTCTCGGTTTGTTATTTTTTAATATACGCATATATGTACACATAAGATGCATACATATATATATACACATACATAATACATATAGGTAAATAGTGAAAGAAACGTTCATTGATTCACTGTCAGAATGGTCGATGATAGAATTATTTAGTAAATTTCTTTATCATTTCTCAAAGACCCGTTAATTTCTTTCTTTTTCTAAAAATTAACGGAGCTGTATGTGTTATGATTTGGTATCTTTTCGTCATCTAATCGAAACGCTGAAAAATTCGAAGTAAAAAAATATATATATACATTATACATGTATATATATATATATATATATTTAAAGTAATTATAATTACATGTTACGGATGTATTTAGTTAAAATCTTTCAATAATCATGTAAAAATTAAAGTATATTGTATGTATGTATTCGTAAAATGAAAACTTCAGCAAATAATTCCTACATTATGAAAGCATAATGTATGTATACACATAATACGTACATGTATGTATCTAAATTCTAAATCCATATAAAACATGGTTAACGTTATATTAAGTTAGTCTTGTTCGTTTTACCTCTTCGAATTTAACTTAATTTTGTTGATTTTCTGTTTACGACTGGACTTATAAAATACAGAAAAATCACTCGATTCGTCGGGTTGTTGTAACTTATTGTAACGGCAAAAAAAATAAGAAAAAGACGTTAATGTTCTTCCGCGTGAATTATTTCTACGTTTCTACATATTTTATTTTCACTTTATTCCTTTCGTTCTGTACAGTTCTGAAAAATAACATCCGATAGTTTTAATAATCATGAAATAATAAGTAAAGTTCGAGAGAAAATTGTTACCAGGAAAGCATAACCTTAAAAGAAAATTATACTATTTATTTACATAATTATATAGATTTAAATATCTTGTGTACGAATAAAACGTAGAAAATGATTCGGTTAATACATAGAAGAATAGAAACGATTAGTATAATCTCGATATCTACTATTTGGTACGCAGAGCCAACTGCAGTTGTATATTATCGAAGAAATATGCTTGGACGATTATTCTTTCAAATATACGTTTTGGAAGGTCACCTACCGCGTACGTTGGCTAATACGAAATATTGTATGTTAAAAATATTACAAGATCAATTACAGAGATGAATTTATTTTTTCGCGCACAAGCTCTGTGTACACCGCAAATTACGAAAAAGAGTGTCAAGTCGGTGTAGGAATGTGGCACTTCAAAATGGCTGCCAGTTACTTTGGTAATTTACGGCTGTATCTTTCTTTGTTGTTGCTGATTTAATTAAGACTGTGTATCGAAATATCGTAGAATTGATCTTAAAGAGAAATAGTGAAGCAAAAGTTCTACGTACACGTTACTCTCGTCACATGGATTCTGTGGAAACGTGAGAATAGAATATGCTTTGAAGTCGTTCTCTCCCGATTGTTACATCGGTCGAACTTTATTTCAAGACATTTGTTCGCCAATGCTTGGCTGTTTTCGAGAAAAGTGTGTTACTGTAGCTCATTTTATATGTAAAAGACTCTCGAAAATGATCGGTTAGATATTTAACGAATAGGTTAGATTACAGATCGATCTCGACATCATGCACAGAGATACGGAGAAACGTTTGTGAGATTACATACGAGTGTATTTTATTCGATAATAGATGGTTCCAAATTATATATACATATACCCGTACCTCTACGTATACATACATACACACGTGTACATGTGTGTATGCGCACCCGCGCGCGGGTCAATGCGGATGTAGTACATATAAATATATTGGATTCGTGTTCGTGTGTGTATGTATATATGTATGCGTATGCACGTGTATGTATACATATGCATGTGTGTATATGTACATACAATTATGGATGATTTAAAAGAATTTTGCGCTATGCCAGAAACTTATAAGATAATTAATAACATATTTCGGAGCCTGTCGACGCATTGAGATTAATATAACTTTCATAGATTGTACAATCGCTAGTACTTTGATAGGAAATAGTATTATAATTAGCAATGTCTGCTGGCATTAGCTACAGAAATCAATGGGTTTTGTGTGCACTTTGTATTGTACGATCGTTGAAAAGATATTACACAAGGACTTGCTAACAGCAAACTGATTCAGTAAGCATTCTGTTTTTCTATTTCGTTGTCCTTTTTTTTCTGCACGGACTCGTTTAATACCCATGGCAATTCCGTTACTATAGCAATAACGCCAGGCTTACGATAACTTATATAATTGTCTAGTAAGATCGAATTATTTATTTATATGATTAATGCATGAAATCTTAATGGAAAAAGTAATGGCTGTGAACGATGTTGTATGGAACACAACAAAAATGTACTGTAGAAGTATTATAACGCTCTAAGAATATGCGGTAATATTATGTTTTAGATGTATGTATGCGTGCTTGTGTGTGTATATATATATACATATATACATATATATATCACAGCCGGATTAAAGCTAGGTCTTAAGGGACCTAGCATGGGTCACTATGAATCCACCCGCGGTTAATAAATCGAGCACACGTGGCTCCGGATACCATCAGAAGGCCTTGGCTGAAATTCGTAATTCGTTGCTGCCCTTCGCAAATATTGGAGGAGCCAGCGAAGTAGGTTCCAGTGCTGCGAGTACTATATCTACGTTATCCACGACCAGTGGTATTAGTTCTGCATCTGGTCTCAGCGGTCTCTCTGGTGCTTCTGGTTCTACCATCGATAAATCGGATCAACGACAATTACTAGCACAACTATTAGCAATGGGTTACTCAGAGGTAAGTCAGTTCAAAGTCTAAACGTTTTTGAAATGGAACATCATAACGTAAACTAACACAATGGAAATTTTTAAATACGCAGGAAATTGCGTTACGAGCTTTGAAGCTGGGCAGTTGGCGTTTGGATGCAGCTATAGAGTTTTTGAAACAAGCACAAGTAGAATCGTTGAATGGACTAGGTAAATTAAACACCAAACTTATAAGGAAACCAAGTTTGGAAAGAGAATTGAATTTACAACGCGGCAGCCCCGTGTTGGATAGCGGAGCGGGAAGCTCGCGATCCGATAGTCCTCGATTGACGGAGCTCAGTCCACACACGCAATTGAGTCGTCAATATTCTCCGAGTAATTTCGTAGAGCGAGAACCACCGCCTCCTCCGCCACCTAGATGCAGTTCTACACCGCCTCCACCGCCGCCGCCTCACGCCCCGTACAATCAGCCAAACGTGCCGACTAATATGCAGCAAATGCTGAAGCGTATGTCTCCTGCTCCGGTGGTTCCTACACGACCACCGCCCACCATACCTGGCAATACTGGACCTATTTCGACGTCGGTGAATTTACCGCAAAGGGGTACAAGTCCGGTAGCAAGTTCGAACAACAATTCGAATAGTCGTCAACCTATGATCGTTCAAAACGGACCTCAGGTTCAACAGCAGCTCTCCCAGCAAATACAGGCTCTCAGTATATATCAAACCGGTAATAACAACTCTAATACTCAAGTTGAACCACCACCGCCGTATCCTATAGTTTCTTCTTCATCGGCCGGGCCGGTGCAACCACCGTCTTACAGTGTCTCCATACAAAACAGGCAGAGTCCTACGCAGTCTCAGCAAGACTATCGGAAAAGTCCGTCGTCTGGAATCTACTCAGGTCCGACTTCTGCTGGTTCGCCGAGTCCCATTACGGTCACAGCTATATCTCCGAGCACGCAAGCTTCTATGGCCAGACCAACTCCGTTGCAAGCATGGGGCGCGCGGCAGGCCAAGACACAGCCGCCGATAATCATGCAATCGGTCAAGAGTACTCAGGTACAGAAACCCGTCTTGCAAACTGCCATCGCGCCGACCTCTCCGCAACCAATTTCTACCACTAGCAACACACCAACACCTCCACCATCCTACGCATCGTCCATTCAACAAAAACAGCAACAACAGCCGCAGCAACACCAACATCAACATCCAGTAGTACAACAGCAGCAGCAACAACAATCTCAACAGCAGCAACAACATCCGCAACAACAACAACCACAACAACATCAGCAGCAACAACAACAGCAACAAACCTCGCAACAACCACCACCGCCCGCGTACGCGCAAGTGAATAACATTGGAACAACGAACAATAGCAATGTGAACGTGAGCGTTTCGGTTGGTGTACCGACCACGGAACCGCCAAGTTACGCGACAACGATGCAAGCGTTGGCAGCGCAACGAGGTATGCATCATCCGCTTCCTCCTCCCCCTTATGGAACATCGACCACCGATGAGCCTAGTGGTATCGCAACGATAGAGAATAATGCAAGCCTGAGGTCGTCACCGGTGGCTGCGCATCATCCTCCGTTGCAAAGAAAATATTCACCCGCGGACAGTTGTCAGCATCCAATGGAAACACCGTCCTTACCCCCGGTAGCGTCGAGCTGTCTGAATAGTAGAACTAACAGTAACAATATCAGCAGCAGCAACAACGCTGCCGGTAACAATAGCAGCGGTAACAACAATTGCGCCACTGCGATTACTACCACCGCCTGCACCAGCAGTACCACCATTACTACCACCACTACCACCACCACTACCAATATCGTTGTGGCTGCTTGCATCGCTAGCAACCACACCAGTAACGGAAATAGTAACGGCAATGGTAACGGTAATAGTAATGCTAACAGCAACAATAATAATAACAATAACAACAACAATAGTCATACAACAGATAACAACGGAGCGAAAGGGGGTGGAGGTAATACACCTTCACCTTACAAGATCAAGCATCAATCTCCAATACCAGAGCGCAAACACATGAGCAAAGAAAAGGAGGAAGAACGCAGGGATTGCAAGGTCCGTAATTATTCTCCGCAAGCGTTTAAATTCTTTATGGAACAGCATGTTGAGAACGTGTTAAAGTCTCATAAACAAAGGCTGTATCGTCGCCTTCAGCTTGAAACAGAGATGGCTAAAATAGGTCTGAGCGCGGAAGCGCAGTGTCAAATGAGGAAAATGTTATCGCAAAAGGAATCGAATTATATCAGGTTGAAGCGAGCAAAGATGGACAAATCGATGTTCACGAAAATTAAACCGATCGGAGTCGGCGCGTTCGGAGAAGTGACTCTAGTAAGAAAACTCGATACGAATCAATATTACGCTATGAAAACATTAAGAAAAGCGGACGTATTAAACCGTAATCAAGTCGCCCATGTTAAAGCGGAAAGAGATATATTGGCAGAAGCCGACAACGAATGGGTAGTGAAACTCTATTATTCTTTTCAAGATAAAGACAACTTGTACTTTGTCATGGATTATATACCCGGTGGGGATTTGATGTCGTTGCTGATCAAATTCAGCATTTTCAAGGAACCACTGGCACGATTTTATATCGCCGAGCTTACGTGCGCCGTAGAAAGTGTACACAAGATGGGATTTATCCATAGAGACATTAAACCGGATAACATTTTGATCGACCGGGATGGCCACATAAAGTTGACAGACTTCGGGCTGTGTACGGGTTTTCGTTGGACCCATAACTCCAAGTACTACCAGCAGAATGGTAAGACAAGTGTCGTCGACAACAAATTAATCTTGATTTAGAATCGTTGAAAATAGGCTGATACAGTTTCTATCGAGTCTACTCTAATCTAATCTAATCTAATAAAACTATGGTAGATATGCAACGTGAACAAATGTTCATTGTTATGAAAACAGGTCATGGGAAACAAGATTCTATGGACCCTGCTGACGACTGGAACAACGAGTGTCGTTGCATTCAGTTAAAGCCCTTGGAACGTAGGAGGCATAGAGAACATCAAAGATGTTTGGCACACTCATTGGTTGGGACCCCAAACTATATTGCGCCGGAAGTACTACAAAGGACAGGCTATACTCAGTTATGTGACTGGTGGAGCGTCGGTGTAATATTGTACGAAATGTTGGTCGGTTCCCCACCGTTCCTTGCCAATTCAGCCGCCGAAACACAATACAAGGTAAATAGTAATTGATTTTTGTACTATTCAGTTCTACTTAGTCTGCAATATTTGGCGGGAAATTGTAATAGATTTTGTAGAGCGATAGGAAGCAGTGGTAAAGGAGACACATAATATCCATGTAAAAATAAATGTTGAGTTACAGGTGATTAATTGGGAGACGTCTCTACATATTCCGAAGCAGGCGAATCTTTCCGCAGAAGGTATGGATTTGATATTGAAGCTTTGCGTTGGTGCCGATCGTCGACTAGGTAAGAATGCGGACGAAGTAAAGAATCATCCGTTTTTCGCGAGTATCGATTTTGAAAAGGGCCTGCGCCGACAAGTGGCACCTCATATACCTCGAATACAATATCCTACCGATACAAGCAACTTTGATCCGGTTGATCCCGAGAAATTACGAAATTCTGGATCATCCGATTCCAATAAATCGGATGAGTTGTTGGACAATGGAAAACCGTTCCATGGTTTTTTCGAATTCACGTTTAGACGATTCTTTGACGACGGTGGTGGTCCTGCGTACCCTAGTCGGATAAGTTTAGACGATAACGACAACCAAGGTCCTGTCTACGTTTGACAATAGGTTGCTAAGATTCACAAGCAAGTTTCGTTCGTCCCCGAGATACTAAATAATGATTCGCAATGTCTCACGTTCGATTGTCAGATTTTTGTAAATATTGTTCGAAAGAATTTCGGTTCGAACGACATTAGAATTGGTATGTGAAATTGTTGCTGTCGATTCAATGGAACGCCGTATACCGTACTATAAGCTTATAAAAACGAAAACAAAAACTCTCACGCTTGTTCCTTAGTTCTGATGTTGTGTACGTCCGTGCGTTTCGTTATGTGTGCCTATTCCAACTTTACATTACTTTACATTACATTACATTATCTTACTTTATTTACTTTATTCTACTTTACTCTACTTTACTTTACTCTACTCTATCTTACTTTACTTTATTTTACTTTATTTTACTTTACTTTACTTTACTTTGATTTACTTTACTATACTTTACCTTACCTTACTTTACTTTACTTTACTTTACATTACATTATCTTACTTTATTTACTTTACTCTACTCTTCTCTTTTCTTTACTTCACTTTACATTACATTATCTTACTTTATTTACTTCACTCTACTTTTATTTTCTTTACTTTACTTTACTTTATTTTACATTACTTTACTTTACTTTACTTCATTTCTCTTTACTTTATTGTATATTATTTTATTTTACCCTACCCTACCCTCTTCTATCCTACCCTACTCTACTCTACTCTAATCTACTCTACTGTACTCTACTCTACACTACCAGCCCCTTCCGACTCGACTTTACTCTGCTTTCTTCTACTTTCCTTCGCTCTTCTTTTGCTTTTATTTAGTTTACAGTACCACACTTTATTAAACTCTTTCTCTGCTATTTTAGAAAGGCCTTTGGTGGCTACTTCCCCAACTCCATTGAATTTTTTATCATTTATTTCATAGTAGGAGATACGCTGGGTACATATTTCACTGTGTATCAAAAATTTTCTAAAATCTAAAATCACAACGATGGCAGGACAGAATTATGCGTGGTCGCAAAATCCAAATTTATGGGCATTTATTATGAGTTTATAATAGAATCTCTAGAATTTTATTATTAGAATGTGATGCAGCATAGCTTCAAGTAAGATAGTTTTTATAGATTTGTGGCTCTTCATGAAAGTTTATGATTTTTTCGAAATGGTTCCCAATTCGTTTACGTTGAAACGTGTATGTATACATATACAATATTTACAATTTCGAATACTAATACGAACATGGCGGTTAATTGAGAGGAAAGAAAGTAAATGATCGATGGCTGGTGTATATCTATGTATATATGTGTCATGCATACATATGTATGTGAAAAAAAATATATATATATACATATATATATGTTTGTGAACGGAATGATATTGTGCTTGCCATTCTCATTTGAATTGGCTTCCGTGCCTATCGGAAACACAAGTTTGTATGTTTCAGCAAGTACTGTGATATTGCAGGTAATTAGAATAATGTGGCTTTTAAATGTATCGACCTTATTTAACTTCATTCTTTTTTTTACATTGAATGCTATTACAAATAATTATTCCTAAATATTCATTAGTACTGTACAGATATTTGAATGGATGTAATGTGTTCATTGTACATTTTATGCTGCTTTGAATCGTCGAATCTTAGTTTCTATCTCTCCACTCCACCCCTTCACCCTCCTCTCTGTCTTTTTTTCGGTTCGCTATCGTTTCTTTCTATTCCTATCTTTACTTGTTTTAGTTTTTTAAAAAAAGTGTTATTAATTTGCTATAGCGTTGCATACAGTTTACGTTTCGTATGTCTCTTGCGTCTTTTCGGAATAACTGCAGATAATTGTGTGTAAGAAACTTTTCCGGAAAGAGTGAAAGACTGGCGGTTAGAGAGATTGGTTGCATAGAAAGATTGTTAATATAATTCATGTAAAAACGCGAATTACTAATGTTATGAGAAATCGCTTTATTCATACTTTTCTTTAAGAGAGTTTTTATCATTCGTAAACTACTTCCTAACGAATAAGTTTTCTTAGATATAAATGTACCGATGAAACTGATCGAATCTGTTGATTGTAATATTTGTAATACAACTATTTCAATTTCAGTAAAACAAACATTTCCTGCCGAACGGAACGGTAATACGACATGTACAGTCGTATGATTTGCATAATATTTTCATTGCGAAACACTTTGTTCCTCGCTTTCGTGTTCTTCTTTCATTTACTATTTCGAAATTATTCTCGAGTCCCGAACGATACGAAAGAAAATGAACATTCAATGTTTCCACGTAATTCTGATCTTTTTATTCATCATAATCTACACTGCCACATGGATTTGTTTCAGTTGTTACGTGCTTCTGATTGTGATTGTAATTGTAATTGTTACTGACTGTGACTGTAACCGTGATTGTGATTGCGATTGTGATTGCCGTTTCGTCTTTTTCGTTGTCGTCTGATCAAAATTTGGTATTTGATCAAATTTATTTGTTGCTTGAACGTTACAGTAGAGAGCAACGATCAACATTTTTTTCTGGAACACTTCGATGTATTCATTTTGTATAGCACGAAATAAATTACTGGAAAAAAAAGAAAATGAAGCGAGGAAAATAATGAATACTAAATACCAAAGGGACTCTCTCTTGTTCGTTGTATCGTAAAAGTTTATTTTCGTAAGTTTTAGTCAATAGATGATGTACGTGAGAATGGCACAAGAATTGAAGGATTAATGATTAATAACAAATGTTCAGTTGAAAGCTCTTCTGTTATTTCGAACAGGTATTGCAAACAGTCGATCGTGAAACTATACGAAACGACAAATAACGTGAAACGTAATGATACGTCACGAAACACACGAATCGTTGCTCCACACCATACATGTTTTATCCACTTATCGATCGTTCAAAAATCGTTTCAAATGCTTTTCGTCGAAAGATTCCATCCGACCATCGCACCGATGATCCGTCGCATTCTAGAACAATTAATTTGTACGTGTAAACGAGTTTACAATAATCTACACAGCGATACGAATATATAAGTGTTCCTTAACTCTGTTAACACGTTGTATGCCTTGAAAACGTTTCTTCTGGATAATAAGTTCCGGAAGAATGTTCGAAAATTCGAAAATCTTTCATACAGTGAGACTGAAAGTTGCCTAGAAAATTAATATAACTATATATTTGTAACATAAAGTAGTACGTCCTGAATAAATCATACTTTTCAAACTTGAAAGGAACAGAAAGTCGTATCGTATCTTCGTAAATGATAGGCGGACAACGTGTTCAATTCGACGATTTGTTGATCGATTTGTCGAAATCACTCACTACGTACAGAAAATAAAATATTTTTATACCATGATATATACATGTACATAAACACTTACAATTAGTTTTAAATATTATCTGCGTAAACGTAAAAATATAACGTACTATGTATTTGTTTAAACTTTGCGCAAGTGAAGTTCGGCTGGATTCGGCTCGACTCGACTCGCTTCGACTCAGCTCGTCTTGTCTCGCCTCGCCGCGCCACACATCGCCTTGCCTCGTCTCGTCTTGTCTCGTCTAAATTCGTACCGACCCCTCTTCGATTGAATTCGGCGAGACATTGCATATTCGACTTGACTCGATTCGACTAGGCTAGAACGACTAATTGTAACGCCGTTACGGACGAATGCTCTTGCTTAGTTTCATTATCTTATAAATTGTATTTAACGCAATTCTACAATATAATATAAAGATCTGTTAACTTACACGCGAAAGGAAAAGTGATTTTGAATCATGTATGCGGTTGTACATTTTGTATTATCTTTTCTGCTTTTGTAATTATGATATGGAAGCAAAACAGAGAGGCGTATACGTATTGTACTGTATGATATTTTAATATATCAAATTTTTGTATATATTTTCAATAACTACTTTAAATTAAAAGTATACATTCAATGCTTAGTTGTATAAAGTTGTTTTATATATATATATATATATATATATATATATATATATATATATATATATTTCATAAAAATGATCGAGTGAATAGAAATGAATTTTGTATCGTGAAATATTAGTAGCGTTCCCTCGAGAAACTATAGGGAAAGACTCAGTGTTCGCAAACATAATAAATGGATCGCAATTATAATAAATAAACATTTTTTACGCTATATATAGTTTCAACCGTCAACTTCTCAATTTCTAATTGAGACTATTACAAAGTACAAGTGTAACAAGTAGGTGAATCAAGTTAGTATCAATTCTAACCCAACCATTTTTTAATTCTCCCGCGTTCCACCGCAACGTACTATCGACGATGTTACCGTTCCCTATATACATAATACATATATAGGTATATTTCATTACAGTAGAAAAACACTTGCTAAATACAGCTGCACGAAGAAAAATGGCATATTCTTTGTATAAAAGTGATCTTCCTTTGAATACATATACTTCGATACTCGAAACGAAATTTTTTATCGAACGGTTTTTGCTTGGTGGAGAAATGTTTGTACTATTGACCGTTTATATAACTGTGGACTGATACTAAATAGTCGCTTCCTCAAAGTCACTTGTGTATATTATATTTGCCTCTTACAGGTTTACTTCCTTCCGAAGGAAATCAATTCGTTGTGAAAGAAACGAAGAAATACCGGAGAAAAGATGAATCGTGTTAGGAAGATTCTGTCGAGCAAAGAGACACGAGAGTATTTAATGAGGCAAGCTACACGAACTTCATATTTACACTCGTACATGCGCTTGTTCATATTCCGATCTCGTAATCAATCTCGCGTCATACTACATATATTTATACATTCGTTTTATTGCACACATTTTTGACATAGAAAAATCGCTATTTTGTTTCAGTACACATTTTTGGGGACCTATAGCTAACTGGGGCATTCCGATTGCTGCGATCGCCGATATACGAAGAGATCCTGAATTTATTAGTGGAAAAATGACGCTTGGTTAGTTTGAAAAATTTATTACATCTTCCGCTACAAGTAAAATAATTATTTTCAGAATTCATTCCGTAGATTTAGTGCATAAGAACATGTAGGACGTAGAAACTTGTATCAAAATCACCCAAAACATTTGTCGAGTCCGCGATAGTTTTAGTCTTTTGTTGTTTTGGTCGAACAATCTCAAATCAGAGAAATCCCAAATATATTAATTATTATAACTAGACCGCGGATTTTTATGCTTTTATGGAGACATTAGGTGGGTGAAATATACAACAATAGAATATTAGAAAAATCTAATAATGGTGATACGTTGTTTTCAATGTGAAGACGTCATTAAGGGATAAAATGAAGGGTGAAATGATCCAGAACATTTTTATTTCGCATAAAGATTCGCGGTCTGATTATAACAAATGAATTACGAAATTGATCTAACCACGCGCATTGAACTTGACAAATGAATACACATGTACTAATTTGTTTCAGCTTTGTGCTTATATTCTGCAATGTTTATGCGATTCGCTCTGAAGGTGCAGCCACGAAATTTGCTCCTGTTTTCGTGCCACTTTGTTAACGAAGGTGCACAATTGACGCAGGGTGCTAGATTTATTAAACATCATTTTACAAGCGAGAAAGAGTAACAGCTTTGAATAATTATTTCTATGTTCTTAAAAGTACAAAGCTCTTGTTCAAGTCCTTTCTTCAAATTGCCATTTTGTAACGTATATATCGTTGCATTCTACCAAAGTTTGATAAGTTATTCTTAAAATACACGATACTATGTACAATTTAAATATAACCATCAGTTACTACTAAACTAAATACTTCTATAGTTTCTATGTCTGATCGAATAACGTAAGAAATATCGATGTTCGAACGGAGGAGGTAATAGAAAATTAGTTTGTACAATAATATTATAAGTGTTATGTATTATCAAAAATATAAGAAGTACAAAAATGTGCTTAAGTAACAACTTGTAATGGCAATGTTGCGACGTTAGGCACATAAAGCCGATGCCACTCGTTTACAAGCTCTTTTGTTTTATTCCTCTCATACTCATGGGTGTCGCTTGAACCTAGTATAAACCGATTAATAATAGGTACGCTTCTCGAGTAGTTTCACTATAGAATATACAAGCTACATAAAATCTTCAAAATTCAATTAGTCTCGTAATCAGTGCTATTCATCTAAATTGGACGGATTATATGTATAGCGTTTCTAGTATACTATAAATGTGTATAACAACTAAAAATCTCCACGGACGGAATTGCGTTACAAAAATACGTATTAAATGACTATTACTATTTGATATAGCTAGCGTCTGGAAAGGTAATACGCTATCGTCGAGGCGATTAACAGTATCCAGCTAGTTTGAATGGATGCAGCACCAGCCAGCCGGCACTTGAACATGTCGTACCTATAAAACAGAACAACCGAATCTCGTATTGTTGACTGTAAATTAATAATTAACTAGATAGATGGACGTGTAAATAATTCAGGAATGAGGAACAACTTCACCAACCTGGTTTCTGCATCATTGACAAGATTACTAAATTCAGCTTCCACCAATTGGCCATCGTAATACGTGATCAGATCTTCGAACGGATATTCGAAACCTTGCTTGCACTCGCATTTGTAGCCACCCGTTTCGAAACCTCTACCAAGGATGGGCACGCACTGTGCAGGCAAAAACGAAAACGAATAAAATATTCTAATCGTTCTTATCGCGAACAAATATAGATACTTATGTAATCAGCAACAGGAAAAGAGTTTGATATCCGGTAACTTACATATGAGGTTTTCTTATCACATTTGTGGCTACCCTTGAATGCATTCGGCGCATAGAACACATCATCGCATTGATTAATATCGAGCTGAAGTAGGTCCATAGTAACAGCTATGACGCCTCTGTAAAGATTTTAATATAAAACGCGATCTCGGTTTGTCTCTTTCTCTTTCTTCGCGGCGAAACTGGTTTCGTATCCCTATGGTGGAGTACCTCGGATTCGATCCCGCATGCACATACTACAACCCCGTTCGGTCGTCCATGTGGACAAAAATACTTACTTGAATTCCAGTTTCTCTTTCAAACTGTCCCAACCGAAAAATGGGGATGCATAGGTAATTACCCATTTCTTCACTTTACCGTTACAGTCGAAATACGGAGTTGTCCAATGGCCGTGGTTCAAGTTTGCTGCCCTGTACAGACGTTGCGTGTTCCCACACATTAAAATAAATTCTATTTGAGAGATAAATTTCCTCCTGCTCCCCAATCCCATGCACCGAATCTCTTTAGCCTTTGAGCACGCGTTGCATACGCATTGTTCCTGATAAAATTCATTGTCTGATGCGACAGAATTTGCGATTTGCAATGACTACAGAAAAATCTTGTTTCCCCCCATTGATTCTGTTCATATAATACATTCGTTCTTACCTGTAGGAATCTGGATAATGTTCGTATTTTTTCAAATACTCTCCGGTTTCGTTGTACCTAATTTTAATTTTCATGTAATACTTCTCCAACTCGTCAAAGTTTGTTGCCCATCTTTGTTTCAGTACTTGGAAATAATTTTTCTTCGTGTAAACCTCGTCTGAAAAAATGTTTCTCGTATGGTTAAATGTCGACATTTTATCGAGCGACGCCGTCCGTTCGCAAACCTTTACCTGTATCGTTCAACCTAGCTAAATCTTCGACTTTGAATTTTCGTGTATTCAGCTGAGTTTTATAAGCGTATGGAGCAAAGAGCGTTCGATTTGTGAACTTGTTGCGATCCCAGAATGTTCCTGCAGACCAGATTTTGGTATCCCCAAGAACCAGAGCTAGAGTCTCTCCGATCATTTGATCCTCTGTCAGAGGTCTGTCGGCTACTCGTTTACCAGAATAAACTTCGTGCGGATCGTTGATTTGTAAAAACGCGCTAATAAAATTCGCTAATCTAGTCGCCATTTTTGCTTCGTTTTCAAAGAATTCTTTTTCGCCGAAACCTATATCTCCGCGCAATGTTAATTCTTCCTGCGTGTAACTGTAATTGCATAGATTACGATTTACGATGTTCATATTCTATCGTTATAATTATATTTTGAACACACCTCTTGCACGTCCGTGAATTCACGCTCAAGATAAACTTGAGAGTTTGATCGATATTCACTTTCTCGGCTCTCAGAGATGCTGCCCCGGATGAGTAATTTCTATAGTGGTAATATTGCTCGAGGTATTTTTCTCGAACGTATGGCTTTGCCTTCTCCCATTGCACCGGCATTTTATGAATCCCTAAAGTGTCAAACATCATGATTAGTAAACGTGTAATGTAATAAAAGAACAAAAAGATATAAACGAGATTGGAACAGAAACCTTACATCCTATCTTAGTACAATCGTATCCGTTATAGTATTGTTCTTGAGTTGCTCTCTCTACAATTTCTCCCAGATAAGGGCGTCTAACTACAGTTGGCAGCCTAAACCCTGGCTTGCATCTGCACTGATATCCGCCGCGACGAAAACCCCATCCGTGTATCGGTTCACACTGCGAGTACGACGCAAATTCAAATCAATACATAAATTATGCTACTCGCTGCAGTATAAAATAGTTAATTCCTTTTTCTTTTGTATCTGATACCTCTGTAGTTTCTGGTTTGCATCTTGCTGTGTTCGCAAATTTATTAGGTCCGATGTTTCCTTTCCCTTTAGGGCATTGATTTATATCTATCCTCTCAAAATCCATCTCTATCACGGATATGGCTGTATATCTGAAATTAACCGTGTTAGTTAGTTTTGAGACTAACAATTAAATGGATGTAACTATTGGTTATAATTTTGTACATACGTTGGATACTCTACATGTCTAAACCCTGTATGCCTCGGATAAATGTCTGCGATTGGTACAACCGCCGCAACTAGCCAACGATTCGATCTGCCGCAATCAAAGTACGGTCTGGTCCATTTTACAGGTCCAGGATATTCGTCAGCACCTCGTGGACCGTGAAATGTAAATGTGTCATTGGTGCCATTGGCATAGCGAATTGCAACTTGGTACGTAGTTTTGGTGTCGTGTCTCTGCTTAACATTGTCTGGCAACCATTTCTTATACCTGCGTATAGATAGAGAGCAATATAAAATCACATATACAATGAAACTAATTTGTTCAACGCTCTTTTAACAAAGCTTGCTTCCACTTACCATTCGTTTATACGATAATAGTCAGTCGTGTAATCTTGGCTGAGACTACTGCTTGCGAAAGCACCGAGATCTTGCACGGTAAATGTGTTTCTTGTAGATATTCTCTCCAAATGTATCGGGTCGTTGAAATCGTCAGCCCTGAAAGTTCTTGGTGCGAATCTGGGCATAGTTTTATTGAAAAATCCTCTGTAGGACGGAGAATAGGACATGTTTGGGGAGAAATAAATAGCAGAGGCGTTTATATGTGGATTTGCAGAAACGTCGGCGACCGTCGATAAAAAGTAGTACATCATGCCTGGATCATACGTGTCGTTGATCGCTGGACGTATGAATCGTGATTGTAGAATGTAACTCCAGAAAAAGGATCTACTGAGTGCCATGTTATGCAGATGCAACAGAGCAGTCCTATTAGGGAACACGGGATTAATATTGATATCTTTGATATCGGGTAAATGAGAGACTGAGTCTTCTGGCAGGTAAAGATCTCCGAGGTGCTGTATAGGACAATTTTCTTCGTTGATTTTGTCCATTTTGAAGCGAATTTCGTCGAAGGCATCTCTGGCTTGCCATTCATACTGACCGACAACGCCCAAACAGAGGCTCGCGAGCACTATCACGTAGATTTTCAAATTGACGTGTTCCATGTTTGGAAAGAATTGTTGTTAGCTGCTTCGAGACATGAAAAACGTTTCAAAAGCGAACGGACGTTCGTTTACGTTCCACACCACACTAACCACATTAAGAAATATTATAAACTCATCGAATCCACCGGAAACGTTTTCTGCACTTTACACTCGTGCCGTGCCCGTGTCGCTTTCGTTTGTCATATGTTCTATTCCTACTAACTACTACCTACTACCTACACTTCCTACACCTACATGTATACATACATAGTGCATCGGTTCTGACGTCATTGATTCTGCATTGTCCAGTTGAATGTAACTTATCAATTGATAATAAGAAAAGAATAAAGACAAGTGCGTGCATATATAATCAACAGTATTAGTCGTTCGAATCGACGCGCAAGTATTATTCCTCTATTTTAGGTTATACAACCCTAAAGATTCGCTAAAGGAAAAACAATGAAAAGGAACGGTTCGGCTTTATTGGGGTGAATCATGCGTTATGTAGTTTGGTAATTAATTTGGAGAAGTTTCTATGAGAAAAAAAGGACGTGTTTGCGTCTCGAAATATTTTGTCGGGCATAGAAGTTTTCTGTTTATTTTATCGTAATCATGAAATTACATAAAAAATATAGAAATTTTGCGATGAAAGGTATGCCAGCTACAGCCGTAGCAGCAGCAGCAGTAGCCTCGACAGAAAAAAAAGAGAAAGAAATAAAGTATAGCTTAATATGAAATAACATTTAAATATCCTTTATTATGATAATTCTCATAGCGCCTTGGTCCATCGACCCCCATTCCCCCAGACTTGACTCTCCCAAGTGTACGTATGAGTATTCCGCTGGCTGTGGCATTATTGTCCCAATACAGGTCTTCACCCTTATTTATCTGCGAAAAAAAAGAGAATCTCTCATACCTAAACAAGTATTTCGAGGAGACAGCTTGCTGGGGGTCTCCTCGTACTTTAATGCGGCTGTTCATGCATCTTTACATCCTGAGAAAATTTCTGTAATGCATCGTGCATGGTCTGGGTTCGAAACTCGTAACGTTAACGTGGGAAATATTCTTCGGAAGAATCTTTACATATACATAACTTATCGTCGGCGCATCCTCTTATATAACAATATCATATCGTGTTCACACACGAACAACTTTTTTTAATAATATCAATTACTAATTTTGTATTCTTCGTGGAAAAAAGTTGTATAAATCGTTTTCGCAAGCAACGAATTCTGTTTCGTTATCGTTTCTCGCGCGATAAGGTGTTTTAGAAAAATATTCATCGACTCGTTGTAGCGTTATAATATTATATATTTCTCAAAGTTTCTTGGCTTACAATTAGAATATATACAAATGTATATATGTATACAAAAAAAAACAGAGCAACACGCGGGGGAGAATAAGACGATTGAAAAATAATATACACTTCGTCGTGTTGATCAAAATAAGTTGTCGCATATTGTATGTATATACACATATTTATTTAAATAAATAAGTTGACCTATACATAGGTGTTTTTCTCCGTTGAAATTCCGATCTCCCACGACAATGGCTCCAGAGTTGAGTAAAAAGTGTATTGTCTGTGGAGAGTGCTGACAACTAAGTAATGAGAGATAGAAAAAGTGGGATGGGTGAGGGGGTGTGGGGAGCAGGCTAAGGAACAGAAAGGAGGGAGGCTAGAGAGAGAGAGAGAGAGAGAGAGAGAGAGAGAGAGAGAGAGAGGCGGTGATATAGAGAAAGAGATCGTTGTTAAGCGAATAGAAAAAGAGTTGATAAAGCGAGACGAAATGAGAATGAGAAGAGGTAGATAGGAGTATAGGAGAGCGAATAACATGAAAGAAAGAAGATGGTAGAAAAGGAAGAAAGAAGTGAGAGAAAGAAAGGCAAAAAGGAAAAAAAAAGGGAAACCAAGAGGGAAACTATTAAATAAAATTTAATTGACCAATGTTCGGTGGTCGATAAACTCGAATAGTATATCTATCGATAATTAATTTTTCATAGAATACATGTTTCAAGTAATAAGAGTACCTAATGGTTAAAAAAAGTAAAAAGTTTCGAAGGAACAGGTTTCTGCCATCGAATGTGCAAGCATTAGCTCTCTCTCTGTCGCTCGTTCTCGTTCGAGGGACGCGGGTGCGCGTTCAACCAGACAGGCGGTTTACGGTTGAAATCAGGACCGTATCTCAGTTTCTGTAACCTGCTCTTTAAGTAATTTGAATATTATCCACAGAATTGACCGATCATCGATATGAAATTACTTTCCACATGTAGAGAAACTATTTCTGCAAGGCTCGAAAATCGAAACAAATACTTTCATCCTTACATCTCTCTTATGTGTTGAGTAAGTGACAATGAGCATTATACTTGCATGCGTACAAGCGCGTACTTACGTAAATATATATATATATATATATATATATATATATATATATATATATATTTACATCATTCACGACGCTGAGTTTCCGTTAAGAAATTTCTCCAAAAAATTCTATAAAATTGCAAGATTAAGCAAGACGTTTCGCGAATATTTTTGTAATGCTACCTGTAGTACGAATGCTAGGAAAATGAAAAGACAGCGGACATAAATTTCTACAGTTGTGTGTAAAATGATTATAGAATGTATTCATGTGTGCATAAATGATCCGACATATGTACTTATGTAGATTGTTCGATCGGAACTATGCATACGTCATATCTATATGTAAAACGTGCGTAATCTACTTCACGTATGTATACATACATATGTTGTATGTGTTTAGATGTAATCACGGATTAGCGTATGTAGTTAGATTTGGCAGAAGAACACATAAAGATGCACTCGAAAGAATAATGCAACATTAAGATTATAAAATAATTTCGGTCTACTACGTAGACACTTGAAATTTTGTGAAAGGGGAAAATAAAGGAGCCGTAGGAATAATTGTCCTGACGACTGGCAGACTCGCAAGCTCGCAGGTTCGCAGCCTGGCAGGGTGAGAGGCGAGAAGCGAGAAAAGAATAAGAAGGCGAGCGGTAGGGGACCAGGGACGAGTTGTGACGAGTCTGACTAAGGCGGGGCTCGCATATACCGCGCGAAGAGAGGTAAGCGGTTAAATCGGATTGGATTGGGGCGCAACTAGCAAGTAAGCGGACGTGGAAACTGGTTTGGTTTTGTGGGGCTTGCACCACTGCACCGCTCTTTCAGCGAGACAGTCCAATTTATGCATTGCGGCTATGTAGGGACTACACGATATCGAAACGCTGCGCCCGGGCTTACTTCACTTACCGTCATCATTCGTTGCAATATTATCAGAACTTTGCAAGTGCCTACAAGATCAAATTCACCGCAGTACAACGGCTTTGGTTATACAACACAGTGGTTATATTTTTTCGGAAGAAAGTGGTGTAAAATAAAACGCGGAAGTGAAGCGAGATACACACGCAGCACGTTCGAGATCGCGAAATTATTGGTGAATTTCGTAATATGAATTTTATACCAGTTGAACGATTGTGACCGTTTTGTGACGTATCTAGTGCTCCGTTATACAGTTTCCTCAAAATTTATACTGGAAAGTCTTCGAATCTTGTGCAGGTACATCATTTTTATGCCTATCGTTTTGCTATTTCTTCGGTTGTTTCGCCGACGGATATTTATTCGCTCCTGTTGTATTTATTGTGTCGCGTACAGTTGTACGTTCTCAGTCGCGTTTATTTATTTTCCATTACCACGGTATCATTGTGTTCGAGAGAGGTTATGGTATGTCGCGCTGACACAATTGTTGCTCTTAAATACAGATAACCTTTTGTCTTCGTTCTCGCGGTTTTATCGTTGTATTTGTTTGCCGGTCCTTCGATCTGAACATTTAAAAATTTGAATATATATTGGATAAATACTCTGCGGCGCAAAATTTACCGTAATGATAAGTTATTACTGATACGAAGTAAACTGTATTAGAACTTCGTACCTACTTACATATATGCCAACGTAAATTCGATTATTTCTCTGCTCCACTACTGTAAACATTCTCTTTGTGAATGTTTGTTAGTCATTTATTTATTTCAAAATTTAGGAACAGAGAAACTGAATTTTTTCTGTCACTCGACAAATTGTTGCATTCGGTCTGCGAAGAAAGTTGGCGCGTACAGAAATTCCGTAGATTCGTTGAAATTCAAAAGAAAAAAATAATAGCGAGCGTATGTTATCTACATAGACATAAATACACATACGTATATACGTATATAGGGGTGCCTTGTACGTAGGTGTATCTAATACAGTGTGCATGATGCTAATACGTCGAGGAAACATTTCGTAGTTGAATCATTATTGCAAAAAAAAAGTGTGAGAAAATGATTTATTTCGGGAAGTCGATTTATTCAAACAATTGAAATTAGATCAGAAGACACTAGACGACGCCTCTTATGCGTGTCATTTAGGTCCGTGATTCGTTATTTCATACAAGTGCATATTGCACGCGATCATCTTTTTCTTCTCAGTTTTTGCACAAGCCAATCAGAATTTGCGAATGCGCCTCAAAAGAAAATGGCTAA
This sequence comes from Lasioglossum oenotherae, assembly GCA_028455765.1. Classification (NCBI taxonomy): domain Eukaryota; kingdom Metazoa; phylum Arthropoda; class Insecta; order Hymenoptera; family Halictidae; genus Lasioglossum; species Lasioglossum oenotherae. Next base: position 11,066,248 of record CM052296.1, read on the forward strand.
CTCGTGTCGCTGGGTTCGAGCGTATCTTTGCGCGTCGTTTTGTGAACCCCGTAGTCTGCAATCACGTTGACGTCTATCGCCATTTCCTCGCAGGAGGATTCTGTTCATTTACTTTCTAAGGTATATACAATTTTCTTATCTTCAAGATTTGAAAAGTTTCTTCTCGATGTACTTTTCTAACGGTGCGTTTTTCAAAGCGAGTGCTAATTCGACGGTTAGAAGGGCATGTGTTGATGTTATTGTGAGTGCAAAAGTGCATCAACGTATTCTTCGAGAAATATGGATACAGTTTCATTGCCGGCCGGCAAATGATTCGTAAAAAATTCATTTCGATGCTGTTCCTCACGGGACTTCAATCGCGTTACGATCGTGTCGATCAATTATTTACAATCTTTTTTTAGTGATTAGAAAATGCGAAACTATTGTATTTCGGAGTAATATTTTCTTTTTCGTTTTTCTCTCTCTCTCACACACTCTCTCTCTCTCTCTCTCTCTCTCCCTCCCTCTCTCTCTCTCCCTCTCTCTCTCTCCGTCTCTCTCTCGCTCTTTTTCCTTTATTCTTTGGAGGGGTACTTTATCCAACACCAAGGCTATTTAGTAATACATGTACGAACATTAATATCTCGTCGACGAAAGCTTTGCCGTTCCGTAAATTTCATTCGCATATCCGAGGATAAGGACACACGACGTTTCGAAGCTGCGACATCCGTTTATTCTTGAACGCGGGAAATTATACCTGAACAGATAGTCACAAAATTCAGTGTACACGCATATTAGAAGTATGTTTATTCAAACAACAGACTAATAACATAATAATTTGTTACATAATTTTTTCTTTTTTCATGTGGCTGATGTATTTTTCTTTTGTATTGAAGATACATTAAAAACAAAACTTTTCAAACGTATAACATTTATAATATTAACAACACGTGGAGTGTCTTTGTGGTCGTTATCCTATTGGAAGTGATACGTTGGTGGCATTTCTAATTTTTCAACCGAAACTTGGAAATATCGTTTGAAAATATTCAAGGTTTTGTCCATTCTTCCTATTATATTCCCTGTTTCATCTGCTGCCATACAACCCCATCGATCCCCTGCTATATTTAAAAGTTGCTCGCATGATTTTTGTGGAACTCTGTGTTAGGCTTTTCTTCATACTATTTCTTTGCCACCTGCTCCAAATAAGTTGATTTTAGTTTAATTGGAAGACGTCTCTCCAAAAACTTTCTATACAATTAGTTCTTCTGTTTTATTCTATATATTTTAGAAGTATAGCAACACTCTGCAAATGGTATCCTTCGATACAGGTTTACCAAGTTTTGAGGAAACATCTACTGTTAATTTTGGCACACTAGCGTTAGGTTTAATATCTTTCATCATATTTTGGAAGAATTTTCATTCTCTCTTGATCCCTATTATTTTTTAGCATGCCTTCATATTTAAATTTTTTATTTGCTGTAGCAAATAGATACTAACAAATGAAAATTGAAACAGTATGTCGTGCTACGTTGCATAGTAACTTTCTATCTATAATAAAAATTCTAGGGGATTTCCATTTTGTATGTTCAATTTTGCCATTAGTTGTACATGACTGCATAGTATATGTTCCATTTGTGATCTCCATGTGCTCCATTCATGGTCTTATGCGTGCTCCATTCGTGATTGGAAAGATTTTGAAAATTCATTGCTTGTGTTATTCGTCTTGTTTTATTCTCATTTGTTGCTGATACGTATCCGTTGGAATCTCACTCACCAAAAATGACAAATGTAGTCGTAATCAGAAAAGACAAGAATGTACAGTGTAATTTGAGAAAAGAACTAAAGAAATGCAAATGTTTTTATTCGTTTTTATTATTATTAAACGTATATATGTAAACAATGCGTGTAATTTGTATGATGGAATATGTCACGATCTAGCCTTAACGTAACAAAAATATAGATTACTTTGGTATATGATGTATAAATAATATTCTTGTCTTATCTGTTTATGTTGCAATGATCCTGGCCAGAAAATTAATTAGGTCTGTTATTTTCTAGCTATGGCGGAAGGGAATGGGGAAATAAAAATGGAGGAAAAACAATCTAAAGAGGAAATGGAGTACATCGAAAGAACAGAAGATTTTTCGAAATTAATCCAATATGGTTTGGATGAAAAAGTAGCCGCAAAATTGGATGAAATTTACAAAACTGGTAAATTGGCCCATGTGGATCTGGACGAGAGGGCATTGGACGCTCTCAAGGAATTTCCCGTCGACGGCGCGCTGAAAGTACTCACACAGTTTCTCGAGTCGAATTTGGAGCATGTCTCGAACAAGTCAGCATACCTATGCGGCGTAATGAAAACCTATAGGCAAAAAAGTCGTGCAGGTCAGGGTACCGGTACTGGTACCAGTACAACACCTAAAGCACCGGACGAGGATAAAATAAAGGTAAGCTCGTTATCAACGATATAGTTTTGTTTCTTTTCTGTGGATTTACACTTATATAGTGAATAATTACTAAAACGAATTGCACCATTCCGCAGATGATCCTCGAACGAACCGGGTATCCTTTAGATGTAACAACGGGACAAAGAAAATATGGTGGGCCTCCTCCGAATTGGGAAGGTGCGACTCCCGGAACCGGTTGCGAGGTAAACAGCATCTCTTAATAAGAGATTAGAGTTTAGAGACAAAGAGGGAGAGGAGAAAGAGAGATTTGGCATAAATATTCGGTTGGTAACGAGATCGTTTTTCCGTTTCAGGTATTCTGTGGAAAAATCCCAAAAGATATGTACGAAGACGAGTTGATTCCCTTATTCGAAAAATGTGGAAAAATTTGGGATTTAAGACTAATGATGGATCCGATGGCAGGTTGCAACAGAGGATACGCATTTATCACTTTTACCGACAGAGAAGCGGCTCAGCAAGCAGTCAGGGAGGTACGTAGACATTCTTTAATCTTGTCACGGCATAGGTACATGTTTGTGAAGCGTACAAATTCTGATACCCTCTTTAAGAACATCTTGCTATGGGCAGATCGGCTCCCTTCATTTTGGTTTATACAACATGTAAACACACGTTACAAAATTGTTATTGCTATCAAAATATTCGGTCTTTCGAAATGTTTAAATACATATAAATATAAACTATTGTAGATATTAATACTTAACCGTTGTTTTTGTATATCGCAATCTATATTTTTCGTCTACTCTTTATCCGTATTTGCTTGTATCGGTATCATTTTATTCAATATTGACGTTGTCGTTGCTCATTTAACCGTGTACCCGTGTACCCGTGTAATCCGTGTAACCCGTATAACCGTGTAACCGTGTAACCGGTAAGTAGAAGGCTAAGAAACTTCGGGTTCTACATGCCGACTGCGCATCATTGTCCCGAGTTGTTTGGATATTTATATTTTAACCGATTCAATTACATCAAATTGAACTTGTTATTCGTAAAATTCTTCCCGTTTTTTCTATTTCTTTTCTGAATTAAACATTTCGAACGAAGTTTTTCATATATCCTATGTGGCTTGTTCTACGTTACGTTTTCACGCTTCGTTTCCAGTAGTTTGAACTGCGATATCATATTATTGTTTCGCTAATGATCAAAGTGTTATATGGAAGACTTTTTCAATTGGATTATTTTAGTTGAGAACAATCCACATATTTATTTCGTTAGCGTATATGTCCCTGACCATGGAATCGTGTTTTAAGTATATAATTACATCCAACACGTCCCTCTAAATTTACCAAGATTGCAATACTGAAAAAAGAAAGATCCAAGTACATATGTACGTATGTACATACGTATAGACGCGCGCGCGTACACACACGCACACGATACATGCACACACCTACACAAACGAAGATATGTACACTTCACAAAACCAAACACACGCCCATACAAATATAGACACACCCGCACATCCTTATACACAGACACATTCACAAGTCCCGATATAGAACAATAATAAAGTGTTGATCCATGTAGAAATACAGGAAATCCAGCAAGGACAACAATAGGGGAAAGGAAGCGTTGTTTAACGCAATGATGTGGGTTAAAAATAACACTGAATTTTTAGAAAATGTGTTAAATCAATTTATTTCACCGTTTACAATGACCACTTTGTTGGATTCACCGTTTCGCTACATGGCTAACCACCGAATACACGTACCCGCGTACACACATATACACACTTACATTTCCACGTACACAGGCATCGATTTATGCAGACACGGACACGAACAGGCACATGCATACGCATATTCGTCTATACGTATATCTATACGTATGCGTGTGCGCGTTCGTATAGGTATACGTATACGTACACGTATATATGTATACGTACAAGAACGAAAAGATCACACGCATACATAGATACATACAGACATTAATATGATATCCTATGGATGAGTTTCTTTTTCCAGCTCTCCTCTTTGCTCAGTGGGCAAAATTGGGAGTGGAGAACCTTCCAGAATATTGATGATGAAATAATGATAACGATAACGATAATAATAACGATAATGATGATCATAATAATACGAATAATAATAACAGTGATAGTAATAGTAATAGCAATAGCAATAATAGTTGGTAGGTGTAATAATGATGATGCTGGTGATAATAATAATAATGCAATAGTAATAACAGCAAAAATATGAAACAATCAATAATAACAGAAAAGACAGCAGCAACGCTGGTAATTGTGATGATGGTAACGATAGAATTGGTTAGATATAATAATAACATGTTGGTGACAATATATTAGAAGTAAAATTGATTATTTTTAAAGGAGACGTAGAGAAGAATAGAATAGAAATAGGATAGAATAGAACAGAAAATATAAATATCTCGCGTGGTTAAATTGGTTAGGGGGTATGTGTACCAAATTGGTCGGCTCTGTTATGGGATAGTGAAAATTTTTGTAAGAAAGTTTGGAAAAAATTGGTAGGCCTAAAATTTGTTTCCAGGAACACGTGATCCGTGTACGCCGGTTTCCTATATTGTGAAGACTCGAGCGACAAAGCGCATGCCACTTTCTCGCTTTCATGGAACCACGCCATGTTGATTATTTCACTAAATTGCACAATTTTTGAAAAATTTTTGCCTAAATTTTCCTGTTCTTTCGCAATCACATAAAAAAAAACACAAATTATCTAATTGGAACAATATTAGGCATGTGTCTGTTTTCTTCATCCCACAGCTCGATAATCACGAAATAAAACCCGGCGAGAATCTGAAAGTAAAGATTAGTGTTCCTAATCTACGACTTTTCGTGGGAAACATACCGAAATCTAAAGGCAAAGAGGAGATCTTGGAGGAATTTGGTAAATTAACAGGTAAAGTGAATTCGAGGCGTGTGTACCTACCTATCTACCTATACCTACCTGTCTACCTGTATTGTAACTTAAGAGTGGTAGCTTTTAAGTAGTGGTTGTAGATGGTATGGAATTCTGGAGCATCCAACAAAACAAAACGGTGATCGCGCGCGCGCGCGCGTGATCGTGCGATCTACGATCTACGATATATTTACCTGTGGCACCTTCAGTTCTGGTCAGTCTCCTTGCCTCTCGGTTTATTAGTGAACAGTAACACCTCTCTGGTCCAAGTCTTCTTTTCCTCGCATATTTAGGTTGAGTTATGAGTTATTCGCTTCTCGCCAGTCACAGCAATCACACGTCACATTCCTCCGTTTCCCCATCTCGCTCATCTCGGATTCTCAGATTCTCGGATTCTCTGATTTTCCGATTATCCGAATCTCCGATTCTTTCTACATACCATTTTCGTCTCTACCTACTCATTTCCGTGCCCGCTTTCCCTTTGGTTTTTCAAATACATATACATATATATTCCTGCATACTGGACCCGTTTCTTTTCTAAGCCGTTCATACAATTTCTAACACTTTCACTGGAATCGTTTCGACTCGACTCGACTCGGCGTGTCGATCGCACCCTCTCTCTTTTCTGTTATCTACGTTTTGTTGTATATTTTTTTCCTTCTTTTTGGTTTTTCTCGTTTCTTCCAATCACGAACAATGCGGAAAAGAGACGGAGAAACTGAAAGAGAGAAAATGTGTGGAAGCAAATAGAGTATACGAGTCTTAGTTTGACCGGAAAGTTGCTAGATTGCGATTCGGTGTATGCAAAGATAACCGCGTGGTTGTTGCTCGTGTTTTCCTCCCGTGTTCGATCGTGTTCTCTGCGTGGCGACACACTAACGCGGCGATTCATGACTGGGCCTCGAGCATGGGGGTATGGGAGATTTGCGTGGACCGCTGGGGCGTTTGGCTCGCTAACAAACGGACAGGCACTCCCATCCACCTATCCACCGATCCAAGCATATATTCTAGCCCATCTAATATCTGATAAGCCCACACCACCTGGTCCAGCCACCTCGTGGCATTGATCACGTCCGACCACCTCCGATCATCTCCGATTACCAGGTCCGGGTCCAGTCTTCCTGATTTGATATCTGTCAACGAACCAACCAAACAACTTTTAAATAATCAATAACCAATAACCAAATAACCAATAATAACCAACAACAACTACAAACAACCGTATGCAGTTAGTTTTCCTGGTGTTGCCTCCGCGATTCACTTATCCACGATTATGAATCACGATCCTCGGCAAACTTCGCTTGCCCCGACCCGAAAAATACGTACGACATGTTTAAAAAAAAAAAAAAAATACCTACCCGAAGGTCGCTTCACGAAATCCCACGTTCAGACAGCCAATAAGCAGGTGAAATTGTAAAAGGCAAGCTTAATTGGCACTCTCCTTCCACATTATTCTTACAGCTGAATGATTATGAGATTCGGAAAGGGAAAAAGATTGGTGTTACCGTATCTTATAACAATCACCGCTTGTTTGTGGGAAATATTCCAAAGAATCGAGACCGAGATGACTTGTTCGAAGAATTTACAAAGCACGCACGTAAGTTGACAAATTGTCCTTAAATCAGCAACAACCAGTAACCAAAGGAAGTTCTGGGGGACAGATGGCGGGATCAAATATCTGTGTTGTCTTTAGAACCAAAAAAAAAAAAAAGCAAAACGATCGGCTATCTATTCTCACTTCGTTGAAAGATCGGAGGTGTGTGTCAGGTGGGTTGACTTTCGCGGGTATAACCCCCTTGCAAAACTTTATCAATTCGCCGAATGATTCTCGTCGATTCTTGTCGATTTTCCTCGACTCTCATCGATTCACCCGTCGACTCGATTGGACTCGATTAAAACTCGACTCGACTTGATCACCTCTGATTTGCTTCGCCTCGTTTAGCGAATTAGCGCGCTATATGTATATGTACAATACATACAATACGTACCCGGTGTAACATTTATAATAATATTTACCTATAGTATACGACGAGTCTTGTACCCCCGCAAAATTTTACTTTTCACTAGTTTATTTTCTATTTCGACGACGACATTCTTTCATTGGTTCGAATTGTTTCTTTAGTTTTTAACGGAACTACCATTTCTGTTCGGGCTCAAGGTCTAGAAGCGACGATCCTGTTCGATCCGATTCGACGCGTCCCACGATCAAATATATATATATATATATTTATTTATTTTATTAGTTAGTTATATTATAACGTAGAGTCAATCTTTGATTTTGGGACGTTCCGAATTCGAAAAATCGCGTGGAAAAAGTACCGAAAGTATCAGGGGGATATAGTGGTCCGGTGTATGGTGGGGTGGGAGGGGAGGGGGTCGATGGAAAGAAAGTGGGGGAACGTCCACGTACAAAATGTGATATAAACACGGTGTAGAAACTCTAGAAAACAGCAGGGCGTCGATTAAATTCGGGAAATGTGTACACGCGCAAGTATCGATCGAATAATGGCTACGATCGCGGTGAAATTAGCAGCATTCTCCCGACAGAGAGTTTCTCGAAAAACATTTAGATTGATACTTGTCGTCACCGACTCGTAAGTGCGATCGAAGCGATGAACAGATGTGGTTGATGAATGGTTGCGAGCGAGAGAACCTGTGTGCCTGTTTGGTTGTCTGTTTCGTTCGGTACGTTCATTCGTCAGTTCGTGTCGCATTTCTGCATGTAATATCAAAGTCTGGACACAGAGAGGAAAGGAGATGAGATACAGTATACAGGAAAGAGTTAACCAAGTGGAAGAGCACAGAACGCAAACCGTAGAATACATTAGTTTTCTTCGAGGCACAAGACGGTCGAATCTGAAAGTGCGATCGATGAAATTAGGGAGAAGGTAGGCGACGGCAGGACATCCGAATGGCGCTAAAGATGATCGAGGAACGCGGCCCGTGTATGTATTCGTGTTTCGTGAGATCGTACCGATAGGAATCATCGAGTCCCTTGTTTGGGAAGCAATTTCAGCATCGGATGCCTTGTCGTTGGCGCGCGTTGACGCTTGCTATAGACTATAGACGATGGACGATGAATGATAGACGTAGTATGTACTCGGCTTTTAAACTGAGAGGAAGGAGAGGAGAACTACGTTTTGTGGAAACGAGGGGCGAATCGATGGGTATAACGATTAGCGTAACGGCTGTACTTGACGAAGAATAACGCGCGGAAGAGAGCCTCGTTCGCTTCCGGTTCTACCAAACTATGAACGATAGCTGCGTTAGCGGGAAATATCCATCTAAAGATAGATCGATTGAAACGCGAGGCTAACAACAGTCACGATGTCACCGGTTGTGTATGACACATCGTTATTGTCAGTGTCAGTGTCATTGTCAGTGTCATTGTCAGTTGTCGGTGTCAATATCAGTACTACTGCCAATACCTTGCTCCAGTCGCAAGGGGAGTTTGAATGAATTTACAGTTTTGTAGCATCGCTATCGCGTATTCGTGACTCGATCGCTGCACTGCATGGACATTATAATAGCATGCCAACTTTTCTATTTAACGAATCTTCTTTATTCTCTATCTCTATTACATTACATTCATTACATTTTATTATGCTACACTGTACTGTACTATACTATACTATACTATATTATACTATACTATACTATACTATACTATACTATACTATACCATACTATACCATACTATACCATACTATACTATACCATACTATACTATACTATACTATACTGTACTATACCATACTATACTATACCATACCTTACCATACTATACTATACTATACTACACTATACTATACTATACTGTGCTATACTATACTATACTATACTGTACTATACTCTTCTATACTTTACTGTACCGTTCTATATTATACTATACTATACTGTTCTATAGTAGTACACTATACTGTGGTATACTGTACTATACTATGCGTTACATTACATTAAACTACATTATGTTACATTACGGTAAATCACGTTATATTACGGTACATTACATTACAATACATTACATTACAATACATTACATTAAAATACATTACGTTACATTACGTTACATTACAATACATTGCGTTACATTACGTTAAAATACATTACGTTACATTACATTACAATACATGTTATATTACATTACGGTACATTACATTAAAATACATTACGTTACATTACATTACAATACATTACGTTATATTACATTACAATACATTATGTTATATTACATTACAGTACACTACGTTAAAATACATTACGTTACATTACGTTAAAATACATTACTTTACATTACATTACAATACATTACGTTACATTACATTAAAATAATAATTTTACGTTACACACATTATAGAGTAGCGTCTGCTCGCGCAAGTCACGACTGAGCACCGGTCAAACGGAACGTAACATTTTATCTTCCGGCGACAAAAATTCTGTTCCAACTCATAGTTTCCTATTACATCAGCACCTCTATCGGGTTTGAACCGTCCACTTTCGTACAGATTTGCAAAAAGTTGCTCGTCAGGCGTTTCGAAAATAGCCGAACAACACGCGCGTCCGTTTATTATCTTTGGACCGAAAAATACACATATTCCGAGCGTTATTATCTTTCTTCTCTTCTTCTTCTTTTCCCTAATTCTGTTTCTTTTCTATTCGTTCCTTTACTTTTCGCATACCATTTTTCTGTTTATATTCACTGTACAGATTTCGCCCTCTGAAAATTGTTTTTGTGAGTTTTACACATTAGGAGCAAACAACTGTGTCGTGTGATCGAACGTAGCACTTTTGTGGTAATGCATTCATTTTTTTTTTTAGAAGAAAAAACAAAACATTCGTCACGTCAGATTTTTGTATACGGCAAAGCCAGAATGAATGATATTGTATGTGTGTCCATGAGTGTGGGCGCGGGGATTTAGACGGTGGACGTTGACTTGAACGTGGACGTGAACTCGCGGACGCGAGCAAGGTTGTGCACGCGCGTATGGATGCTAGTACGGTGAGAGTGTGTGGATTGTTTTGGTTTGTTTTGTTTTGTTTTGTTTCGGTTTGTTTTCTACTATTTTGTTTGGTTCTGTACGTGCGTGCGTATTCGATCGCTGCAGACTTGTCGAATAGCTGTCCGACGCGAGAGTAGCGTGACAGCGTGTGTAGTTCCTTTAGAACGAGTTTCAGGATGGCGTGCAAAAGTCGTGCGAATGAGGTTGATTGTTCGAGGCTCTGCGTTACCTTACCGTCTCCTATTTCGCTTCGGCGTCTCGACGATACTTTCAAATCGGAGACTCGTTCGGTAATAAAACGACAAAGCCCGAACATCTTGCGGACATGTTACCAATTTCCTATAATGTAACGTGATCAGGTACATACTGCGGTAGTATAGCATTGTAATAATCATCGAGTACTCCTAGGCGAAGATAAGTATTTTTAACGCAGAAACAACTTGCCTTCTCGTTGCAATTTCTGAAATGCTGGTGTAACAAACGCGGGTCGGTGTATTATCAAATTAGATGTCAAATTTACATATTCGTATTCTTATCTCTCTTTTTCTTTTTCTTTCTTCTTCTTCTACTTTCTCTCTCTCTCTCTCTCTCTCTCTCTCTCTCTCTCTCTCTCATTCTCTCACCGACTCACATTGACTCGTATAGACTCACACATTCACTCGCTAATACATACATACACACACACGATCCGTTGCTTACTTTCATTTTCGACACTGTCATCTTTCGAGTCTATTCTCCTTGTCACCAAAGTTCTCTATCTTCATGTTCGTTCATTTCTTTGTTCTAATCTTCTCTTCTCTCTTCCTTCTCTCTCTCTCTCTCTCTCTCTCTCTCGCTCTCTCTCTCTCTCTCTGTTGTCTTCTTTTCTGTTTGTTCTCTTCTTTTCTTTTTCTTGTTGACGTTTGTGGTTGATCATCGAGAATACGAGTAGTAGCCGGTGTCACGCCGAGAGTAAACAGCGTGCAGTCGATCGCATTTTACAGACTCCTTTTCTACACAACGTATCGACGGAAAGCAATCCGAATCGACGTAAATCGATCGATCGGGTAGAGTACGGTGTTTCCTGTACCCGCGCCAACTCATTCGCTCGTGTGATTCGAGACCGTGCAACCGCGCGAGATCGCTTCCATTTTATTCTTTACGTTTTCGGCAGTGTTTGTTTTTCCTTTCTTTTTTTCTATTTTTTAAAAAATTGTTTTTCGTTTTATTTTTTAATTTCGTTCTTCCTCTACATTTTGTTTTTATTTATTTATTTTTTTTTTGTTACTTTAACCGTAGATGTACATACTCGTAATACGCGGTCGACGTCCCGACATAATCGATTGATCCATTTTGTATAATTTTTCATCGCACAGCTGGGCTGACCGAAGTGATTATCTACAGTTCTCCGGACGACAAGAAGAAAAATAGGGGATTTTGCTTCTTAGAATATGAATCTCACAAAGCTGCTTCCTTAGCAAAACGAAGGCTGAGCACGGGCCGTATCAAGGTTTGGGGATGCGATATTATAGTCGATTGGGCGGATCCTCAAGAAGAACCCGACGAGCAAACGATGTCAAAGGTGAGGAAAAACGAGGGAGAAAACCGAGTTCCGGGTGTCTCTTACATTTGCTGTATCGGGGAGGAAATACGAGAGTCAGTATAGACAGAGACAGAGCATAGGAACAACTTATACCCGTCTTTAGCATGCTGGAAGTATGTGCAGTAAATCTTCTATAAAAGGTCGTACACGATGAACGCATAAAAAATATTCCCTCCACTGTAGTATGTAATCTGATCTCGGATCTGATCGGTGTGAACCACTACTAATGCGACGTGGAGAGTTGCAGTCGTCGGCACAGTTCAAAGGCCGGTGCGAGTAATTGACGATGAACGTTTCGGGCGCAGGGAAGGACAGCGTGTGGGAAAGAAAGGGGCGCGGAGTGTCTCTTTGCACGCGCTGTCCTTCTCTACGTTCGGCTCGGCCTTCGAAGCTCAAAAAAATAGTGGCCCATCTACGATAAATGCAAACGAATGTCCCCCCCCCCCCGAGGATTATAGAGGATTTACTGTATAATCTATCTCTGTCTTCACTGACAAAAAAAATGAAGGCTCTCGTATCCTCTCTGACTGTATCTATCACAGTTGTCTACCAGCAGATACTTGCTATCTCGACACACATTATATCAAGCAACTCATGTTTCAGGTGCGCGTGTTGTATGTAAAGAATTTGACGCAGGATTGCTCGGAGGAGAAACTGAAAGAGTGCTTCGAACAGTACGGCAACATCGAACGAGTGAAAAAGATCAAGGACTATGCTTTCGTGCACTTCGAGGAACGGGAGAACGCGATCAAGGTAGGAGAGAAGACTCGATACGCGACAATTCGAGACGAGATTCCGATGTTTACGCTGGTGGCTGATCGTTTCAGGCGATGAACGAGCTGAACGGCAAGGAAATCGGTGGATCCCACATAGAGGTATCTCTAGCGAAGCCGCCGTCCGATAAGAAAAAGAAAGAGGAAATGCTCCGCGCCAGAGAACGAAGAATGATGCAAATGTTGCAAGTTCGAAGCGGGTGAGTGTTTCGTCGTGTTTCATCGTTCGTGGAGCGAACCGACGAAGCGCAAAGGCGCTGGAGCGCAGGAATAGCAGAGTCAATTGAAAGGGATTCGTTTGCATTGTTCAGAGGTTCTCCGTCGCACCCGAGCATGATGGGAGGTCCAATGCAGGTTCGTGGGCCTGGTCAGGGTCCTCGCGGCACAGGTGCAGGTATGCGAGGACAAATGGGACGAGGCGATTACGGTAAGTACTTCCGTACTAGTACAACTTTCTCCTTCCTCGCGATTCTGTCCTGTTGTACTGTTTTCCGTTGTTCCTTTCTCCCGTTGTTCCGTTCCGTTGTTTCGTTGTTTCGTTGTTCCACGATAACTGCAAACACAAATGCATTATGTTTATTCGGCACACTTTATCACCGCGCTTACAACCAACACCTCCGCAATACGTATACCCGCGTTGTTTATTTCTATTGCTCGGACCGTGTCACGTCTCGCTAGGCTCGCGTATCGCGTTTCGCGTTTCGTTTTTTACTAGCATCGAGCAAGTTCACTTGACTGCGCGTTTCATAATGGTCCGAGAGTCTACCGCGAATGTTACTTGCTAACTTACTTACTTGTATACTTACTTACTTACTTACTTACTTACTTACTTACTTAAAAACTTACTTACTTACTTATTTACTCAAAAACTTACTTATTTACTTAAAAACTTACTTACTTCAAAACTTACTTACTTTACATACTTACTTACTGTACTTACTTAATTACTTACTTAACTTACTTACTTAAAAAAACTTAATTTACTTACTTACCTACTTACTTACTTAACAACTTATTAACTTAAAGACTTACTTACATACTTACATACTTACTCACTTACTTACATACTTACTTACGCACATACTTACTTGTTTACTTATTTACTCACTTAGTTACTCACTTACTTTGTTACGTACGGATTCGCTTTTCTTTTACGATTACATCGCGTTTTCTCCAGTTCGCGAGCAAGTCGAATCACCGAGTCACGATACACGATAATTACCGTCTGAATAACTAAATGTCTCAACCAAGTGAAGTCCTCCTTTCATGTGTTTCACGTCAGTCAGCGTATGTGTTTAGACACTCTTAAAAGGACGATAACGCTTTCTCAAATGCACCAAACGATTTTTGCGAGGAATTAGAAGCATTGGTTTATTGAATATCTAATTTAAAGATGCTATCGGCGCTACCGTTTCGATCATTTAATAATTAAATGATCAATTAAATTCAATTAAATGATCGAAACGGTAGCGATAGCATCTTTAAATTAGATATTCTACATTTACGATCGATAATTGGGATTGGTTTATTGAATAATGTACAAAAAGATGTTGAAAAATTGTAATTGGTAGGAAGTACGTGATAAAATAAAGAAGGCACTTTTTAAAAATTTTATCTTGCAGATCTGTGTTAGTTATACACATTGCATATTTTACATTTTCGTTACAGGCTCAAAAAGGTTCTAAAAGTGCCTTTTCTATTTTCTTTTGCACGTCATTCAGCAAACCAATGCTTCTAATTGCTCGCAGAGACCAGGCCTGTACTTGCAAAAAAGTGATCGTCTTTTTAAGAGGGTGCAAACACACTTGTTACGCTGACTGTATATACGTCTCTACGTATGTACACCGTGTGTGGCTTAACGATTTAATAAGAGCATCTTGTTGCCTTACCACTACCACTTCCTGTCACACCTGTTTTTCTTTTGTGTGTGTATATACATACGATAGATGTACGAGTAGATACCGCGCGTACGGATGTATGTGCCGAATTGATTCTTGGTCGACTCGTCGACTCGGAATTCTTACTTTTTTACTTTTTTTTGGATGTGCAACCAACGCCCTTTCGGATGCAAAACTCCAACCGTATCGACCGTACTTTACTTTGTTTTATCTTTTTTGTTGTTGTTTTTAATTTTGTTACTTTTTTACTTTTTACTTTGCTTTACCTACGTCGTTAGTTTGATTACGTTTTACGTAAGCGTGTGCATTTCGTTGGTTTTGTATGCATCATAAATTCAAAAATTTGTTTACAGCTCTCGTGGAAATAGGTAAGAGATATCGTGATATCGCGACAATGAGTGGAACGTGGTAGAGTATTTTATCTGTAGACTTGTGTATTTTTTTCCGTTTTTCAATTCTGCTCAAGTCAAATGGGTGAAAGTATCGTGCGCTCGCGGATCATCGAAAATCGTGCTGCCAAAAGCACATGGCCAGAGCCGAGAGCGTGTCGAAGCGTTCGAAACCGTTGAACGGTGTACAGAGTTTTCAGGTAAAAGATTTTCTATGATCCGCGCGGAGCGTGGCATTCGTCAGGACACGTGATGGTGGTAGGGTAATTGTTGCGAAGTTTTTTTTTTCTTTGTAATGTTGCGATGCAAAGGCAAACTGTTATTTTTTTCCAGGATGATGATTTCGTTGAATCGTTTCATGGTTTATTTACACGAGTAAAACGAGTTTTACGTGGACTGTGATATCACGCGGTTGTTCGGTTTATACGAATTTTTCTTTTCTTTTTTTTTCTCTTATTGGAGTTTAAGAACCATCTTTTCCCGGCATGCTTTTTCTTACTACAAAATACGAGTATTAGTTTTTGAAATAAGTTGTCGATTGGATTTTACATATTATCGTGGCTAAATTTGGGTCTATTTGTAATGTGTGTTTTTATAGATTATGATTACGACTATTACGGTTATGGGGATTATCGAGGTGGCTACAGTGATCCATATTACGATGACTATTATCGATACGAAGATTACTATTTCGATTACGCGCCGCATCCGCCACCTGCCAGAGGGAGAGGCAGGCAGCCTCAACCGGTGGGTCGCCTTTTTTAATCTAAAGTCGTTCTAAAGTCGTTTCCGTTCTCGAATCATTTCTTACTTTTAATATGATTCGTATATCTATGTGTGTGTCTCTGTATATGTGTATATATATATGTATATATATATGTTTCTCTTTCTCCCCTCCCCTACTTTCTCTCTATCTATTTCTATTCCTCCCTCCATCCAACCAATTTCTCCCCTCCTGTTTCTCTTCCTCATCCTGCCTCTATCTGTACGCGTACGTACATATATGTACATATATACATATATACACACATCGACGGTAGTTTGACTGTGGCACAGTGTTCGCGGACGATCCCAACAACATGATTACACACGATCCATTTTATGCCTTCCGACGAAACACCTGCTCGCTCGTTCGATCGCTTGCTTGCTCGCTCGTTCGCTCGATTGCTCTCGATCGGGTAACGGAGGGCGTGTCGTTGCTCGCGTAATCGAAGAACGCGATCTTCCCGAGTATCGGAGAATTCGAAACGGTTCGCTTCGCTGCACTATGCGTGTACGTATGCTTGATAGCCTCTGTCCTTCGATACACCGTGGAGAACGATAACGCGAGAAAACGCGCGCAGAGAAGGGGAGAGTCTCTTCTTGCCCTGTCCTCCGCAAGTCCTCCAAGGTCAGAACGCGAGTCTCTGCTTCTTCAATCACGATCGACAAATCAACGATCGGAAAGCCATCGAGTACCTAACAACCGGGAGACGTCCGGTACTAATTCCAGTAACAATAAAGATAATCATAATAATTCGTAGTACTAGTCGTAGTAATAGTAGTAGTAGTGGTAGTGGTAGTAGTAGTGGTATTAACAGCAGCGGCAGCAGTTGGTTGCGGACAGCAGAAGAACCAAACAGAGAGAGAGAGAGAGAGAGAGAGAGAGAGAGAGAGAAAGAGAGATGAAGAAAACAGAGTCTCACGAGAAGAAAGATGATGGTGATGGACAGGGAAAGAGGGACAGGAGGGGAGGGGTGGGATGTGAAGCGAAAGAGAAACACGAGAAAGATCAAGCGGTCAAGAGAAACAAAATCTCTCGAAGACGAATAAAAATGGAGCGAGCGAGAGAGCAAGCGAGAGCAACCGATCGATCAATCCTCAATTTGCGTGTGCATCTACTAATAAATTCCATTGCTTCGACTAACGTAGCCCCGTTCGTCCGAACACACTGCCACTTTCAAATTGCTTGCCAATCATATCTGAGCCATAGTAGACCCATTCTAAATTATTCAACGAAAACACAGCCGGGAAAAGTTCCACTAAAAAAAGAAAAGTAAGAGAGGGAAGTCGAAAGAAAAAGAACAAATACACGAAATTCAAAAGCGAGCGATGGAAAAAACAACGTTTTCGAACCGAGCAGAGCGAAAAAGAGAGATGCAAAGACGGATTAGAGGTAGAGATAGAGATAGAGAGACAGAGACAGACACGAAGAGACGACGACAAAGACAAAGACTGAAGAAAAAAAACGGTCTTTTCTCTCTGTTCTTTCGTCCGCCTCGAGTTTGAACCAGAGTCGCTGGACGAGAGGAGGGGCGCGAATTAAGGGGAAAGAGTTACCCCCTCTCTGCTAGTTAACGTGACCGTAGGTATATGACGGGTAGCCGTGGAGGGGGAAGCTAGAGTGGGGACACAAATCTGGCGACTCTGGTTGGAACCGCGGTTCGAGTTCGAATCGAGGGAGGAGGAAGGAGGCGAACGAAGTTGCTGGGATCGTTTAGCACGTATCGTAGGGTTTTTCTCTGAAGGTTGGCCGCTACACGCTGCGTTGGTCCACGCAGTCGACGAGCGATCGAATTTCAGCAAATAGCGAAACAGTTCCGGTCGTCTCTGCTTGTGTTGCTTTCGCGAAAACGTGTGGCGTTCGCGAGACTCGATATCGCGTCAACCGTTGTCTCGTTCCGGGGAAAGCGATGCGTGCGTCTCGTGGCTCGGATATGATATACGCATAGATCGATAATCTGTATAGGTATGTATACGTACATATATCTATGTGCGTTCGTGCGTTCTTGCGGGTGTCTTCATATATTTATATATATATTTATATATATATATATATATATATATATATAAATATACAAACACGCGGACGCACGCACACTCATAGGTATATACACACGTACACATACATATACATATATGTATTTGTATGTCAAGTTACAGAGATTTTAATAGACCGTAAGAGAGTATTGGGCAACGTGCAATCGTTGTTGTAATATTGCACCACGATGGACCTGTAATTCGACCGACTCGACGAATAGACTGATGTTCGTCCGGAAGATCTACGGATCGATAGATCGGTACATCGATATGTGAATCAATCGACAGATCGATGCATCGATAGATCGACGGTTAGATAGGTAGACGAATAGGGGACGAAAGCATCTCGAAGGTAGCTCGGACGATTCGATCGTTTCGGTGTATATTATTCCTGGAGCGCGTGTGTGTACACGATTACGGATGGCGTAGTTTCTGTTCGATGTCGATTCGTCTTCGAGTGTACGACAACGCGACCAGTTGGCAGCTGGTTGCGTTGGACCGGAGTCGCATGGCTTCGTTCGTTTCCGATGTTTACCCGGAAAGTAAATTGTTTGCTCGATGATCGTCCCGGCGCTGCAACTGTCGATTGATCGTAGACGCAACGACCACCACCCACCCTCGTTTTCTCCCCTTTATCGTTTCAGTTCGTCGTACGTTACTGGAGTCGTACAATTATCGTTGCAATTAGATTCTTTTCGTTTGGTCCGCTTTTTTACGTTCGATACTTCCGATTGATGGGAAAGTACTCCCGAATCGATTCCTCCGCTTTTTCTTCCACACGGAAGCGTTTATTCGATTTTCCGTTGGGTTCGATACGATTCGTTCGATCGGATCGCAAACGCCTTCACCCCCTCCACTTTTATTCTCCACGGAAGATTCGATTCGATCTGATTCGATCCGTTCCGAAATCGACCGGAAGACGATCTCGTTCGAAGAACGCGCCCAACCTTCCCACAAACCAGTGGTGAGATGTTGGCCGAGTGTCCTCGCAAATGCGTGTCCGAAACAATAGGAAAACTACAAGAAACAAGACGAAAAATAGATAAATCAAATCATAAAAATTTTAAATTATTGCAACTAAGATCGCCGCATATGCGCGAGAAAACCCGGCCAATATGTGATCACCGTCACGGGGATGGTCCGTGGCGCCGCGTCGCAGATCAAAAGAATGACGAGATGACGAATAGAGAGCGTAGATGTATACCCCAAACACGAAATTCCGTTCCACGAGGAATCTCGATCGATATGTATCTGGGTCGCGTGCCGCGTCAGTAATCGGTAGCATCGATAATATAGTTGACGTTTGATGCTTGCTTCGCCTTGTACAATTGATATTTACGCTTCGATTAGCTCGCTGCAACGACCACTCGCTTCTATAATGTAATCGTTAAAAGTTGACTCGTTGAATTTTGTTGTTGCTGACAGTGCAGTAGGTTGAGACTCGCTTCAAACTTTCCCGACCAACCATAGTATGTATCGAGAACCACCAATCCGCTTATCGCTTTACCTATCTTCATCTGGATCGAATAACCTTGCTAATACTGTCGCCCGCTGTCTGTCCGAAAAAAATGTGGTTAGTCGACATTTGCTTTCGGGTGATTCACCCTTCTTCTATCGCTTTCTTTTCTTGTTACTGTAGCATCAGCGCCTATCCATGTATACGTATTTGTATTCGTATTCGTATCCGTGTTCGTATTCGTATTTCTACACGTATACGCGATGTTCGTGAGTCGTATAATACGGCATGTGCGGAGGGTGCACCGCTGAACGTAGCGTTACCGTTATAAATTTCTTTGCTCCGAGGCGGAGTCGCTCACAAATTAAGGGGAAAAAGTTACCCCCTCTCTTCCAGTACCGGATTAATCACATGACGTTGTCACATGACTAGTCGTAGAGGGGGAAGGTAGAGCGGGGACACAACTTAACCCTTGAGCAGTCAACCAAACTGTATAGATTATTTAAAACCTTTCTGTATTTGCACAAATTCTCATTATAAGACTATACTAATATATCACTAACATATCTAATATATCTAATAACTGATATATCAGCGAGTAAAGAATGGACATATTTTTATATTAACAAATTGTCGAAAGAAATATTGTAAATGGGTACCCGGTTGACTAGACAAGGCGACTCTGGCCCAGACTGGCCAAACTTCGAGGTCACATGGTTGCACCGCATGTTCAGCGTTGCATCCCGCCAATCTTGGAAGCCGTTGACCTTGACGTCCCTTCTTTCTTCGTACACCCCCTATCTTCTTATTTCTTTCACGCAACGTTTATTCTCTATGCCTATATATTTTTTCTCTGTACAATAACTTGGTACCACATGTATATATATATATATATAAAGATGTATAGATATGTATGTATGTATACATAGCTGCGTGTAGGACACGTGTAAAATACTTGTTATAGATGTGTATATAATGTGCGATGTTCGTATGTGTGTATATAAACCCGCGGTTTCGCGTGCAGAGTAATATTACAACCATGGTACAGTTGATCGTTTGTACTTATACACGTTTTGTACATATACAACATGGAGGTACATAGAATTCTCTACAAGGTATTTCAGTTTTTGTATATAGTGGACGGTGTAGAACATGTACACACAAGTACGGGATGCTAATTCGCATACGCGAGTCACTCATTTGCATCGTTTAGGACTAGCTTGCCAACGGACAATGTACAGATAACAATGATAGTGTGTGCGTGACCGCGTTTCTCTGTGTGTATATATATGTATACACACGTGTACATATGGTGTGTATATATATATATATATAGATAGGAACGAGGGAAGAGGCGCCAGTGAGAAATCTTGGACCGCGATGTCGAATTAATTAAAGTAGAATATAATGTATAGGGTATTAAGATAGGAAATGAAACGATTAGACGATAGGTGGTGCGTGTTGCCATAGGAGAGACATAAGAGCGAGAGACGGAGAGCAAGAGAGGGAGCGGAAGATATATATATATACAGAGAGAGAGGGGAGTGAGTGAGAGAGGGGGTGAGAGAGAGAGAGAGAGAGAGAGAAAAAAAGAGAGGGAGAGTTTTATTCTATAGGAACACAACAATAATAATCAGATGGGGTAACGATTGGGTGTGTGTTATTTGGTCAGGCTGGACGTGGTCGTGGAGTAGTGCCGCGTGGCCGAGTCGGTGGCCCGCAAGTCCGTGGCCCAGTCAGGGGGGGACGCAACCCCGCAACTTCAGGGGCCCGTGGGCTCCAGCGGCTGTCCGCTCGTGGGGGGGTCCGCGCCAAGGGAAGTTTACCAGGTGAGGATGGTCTGTATCTCCACGATAAATCAATCATCTTTTACGACTCTAACGCATTCGACCGGATTCCGACGCAAGACACATTCCTTTCCTCCGACTGTACACGTTTTTCTTTTCACAACGCTCGTTGTTCGCGTTCGCGATCCGATTCCTGATCCAATCTTCCAGTCAGCTCGAGTTCCATCCCCGTCGTTCCCTGATGAAGCTACATAGGCGATTCCTCTTCCTCCTCCCAACGTTGTTCCATCTCCTTCGACAACCTCCGACGATCCATGCTCTCCCCGTCATCGCTCCGATCGTTGTATCGTTTCCTTCTTTACAGGCGAACGATCTTTCAATCATCATTTTTGTTAGTTACTGGTTATTCCGAGCGTTTGTTCGTTTTTCATTCTGACATGACACAGCGGACGCGTGCGGAGAAGCGACGCAAACGCGGACCGAACCACAGACGACTTCCACCAGTCCACTGACCGACGAGACGTAACCGAGAACAGACGGGACAGTCGAAAAGAACCGAGCGAGGGTGCCGGTTTATGCGCGCGGCCGTGTATCGGTGTGTCACGAACACCGCACGGCACGCGTTCCGCTCGGCGAGGTGCTCAAGATCGGTTTGTTTGTTTGTTTGTACAGCAGGTAAACGAAAATTTGACGGGGGTCACCAGAACCAGGGGGAATCAAAGCGTCGCTTCCAGAGCAACTGGGGAAACCAACCCCTCGCCCAACAACCATTGGGCAATGCGTACGGATTGGCGAGTGTGAACGGTGGTAGTGGTGGTGGTGGTGGCGGTGACATCGGATTCGGCGGCAGACAAGCCGCGCTCGCCGGTGTTTCCAACGACGATTACGAGTGGTACCAAGACCAATCGTGGAGCTAACTTCTGCGAGTCTGCGAGTGTGAATACGCACGTACAACACAAGCACGAACGCACGCACGCACCAGCAAACGAAAGAACCAACCAGTCGACGGAACGGATTCGAACGATCGGAACGTGTGTACGTCGGACCAGTGGAGAGCAGCGGCGAAGGGAAAGGGGAACGACAAGCGAAGAGAGAAGAACGGTAACGCTCGAGGGAAGGATTGCTGCGGGCAAGACGGATCGTTGGTACCGGGACCGGAACTGGAACTAGAACCGGGACCGAAGACTAAGCTGAAACAAGCGGGACGGACGGAACAACCGAAGAGCATCGAGCGAAATGGCGATGAAAACGGGGACGGAGGCGAAGATGAGAGGGAAAGGTAATCGGAGAGCGAGTCGTCGCGAATCGTTTACCTCGGGGAGGAATCGCGTAGATTCTAGAATGGAGAACGACTGGGAGGAGGGGACGCGTTGTTGTTCGCTTTACCGTTCTGGTACACGTAAAATGCTTTCGTACGCACTTTCGGGTACAAACGTAGAAACGAATCGAAAAGAAAAGAGAAGAAAGAAATAGAGAGAGAGAGAGAGAGAGAGAGAGAGAGAGAGAGAGAGTTAAAGAGAGAAAACGAACGCAAAAGAATGGCAAAAAGGTGAAAAGTAAAAGCGCGCGATGCGACGTGCTCAGTGCCACCACCATCGCTCGCTGTTGTTGTGATTACATATACAGTGATGTGCCACTGGAACTAATTATTACATCGGAGTGACCACCCAACAACCCACCCCGTACTATTATTACTATTATATATATTATATATACATATAGATATATATAATACGATAATACTAATCTAAGTACCGCTACTGCATTGTCACATTGTTTACTGCCAAGTGATACGAAGATCGGCGATGTTGACATTGGGATTGTGATGACGATGGATCGTATTAGTTAAGAGATACTTCGCCGAGGTGAAAGCCGAGGCGAAAGCGAAAGCGTAAACGAAAGCGAAAGCGAAAGCGATAGCTCCGCGGTTTTATCGCGAGCCGGCTCGATTTTTTGATTCGCCGCGAAAGAAACGCGGCGCCGCTCGCTTTCGGAATAGGTCGTGGGATATGGGAATCGCGTTGCGAATCGCGACGGAGCGACCAAGCGACCAAGCGACGAAGCGACGAAAGGAGAATATTAGAATGTGTTATCGAAACTGGGAATTGTGTAGCGAGTGCGAGACCGAGACCGAGATCGAGAATCGAGAGAATGGATCGCGACAAAATTTTTAAGGGCGCGAATGGTATTCCGTGTCGTGAACGTTCATATCACACCGCCTAGTTTCGATCAAAAGTTGCCCGATCGATAGCGACCAACCAGTCGGCAACAGGTGTGCAATGCACGTTTATGATTGTACGAATGCGTCCGCGTGTCTGCGCGCCTACGCATTCGTACGCATTCGTACGTATCGGTGTTCGTGTTCGTCGTGTGTGTGCATGTGTGTATGCGTGGAGCGCGCCTAGCGCCGCTAGACCTTCTATTGTTGGTCTATAAATGTGTACAGTCAATGAAACTATTATTATTATTATTAAGGGTTGGACGAGATTTACACAGAGACGAGGAAAAAAATACGACCGCGACTGCGACTGAGACTGCGACGAGGACGAGGAAATACGCTGACGACGTTGACGGTAAATGTCGACGTTGGCGCCGGACATTTACGTTTTTGACGCTGGCGAGAAAAGAGTTTATCGTCGTCTTTATCAAACACGGAGTTGTGGAGGACGGAAAACATTTTCTATCGACAAAATTATTGATTAAAAGAAAAAAAAGGAGCCCCCCAGTCGTATGTAGGGAATCGAAATGTAGCGAAAGGATATTAGGGTCTAAATTATTAGTATATTTATTATTTATGGCTGTCTTTGTCTTTTTTGTTTTGTTTTTATTGGTCGGACGACGGAAAAAGAGTCGACGACGTAAAAAATCGAGTAGCGGAACGTAGTTCGCGATGATTAGGAAAATGATGTTTTATTCTTGTGTAGGTGTTTAAAAATTTTGTTTTATTCTTTTTTGCTTAAATTTTGCCCCGGTGACGGATCACGGAACGATATAACGATTAACTGTTACGGTTACGATAATCGTGGAATCGCGCGGAATCAGTTGGAACGTACGCGCGGGGACGAACCAATCTTTCGTTTGACCCAAACTGACTGACTACCCGGTTTGATAATGATAGTTACGGATTGATTTCGAGATGCGTAACGTGTACGCAACGTTTACAAATGCATGAACACATACGGCAAACATTTTGAGTGTTGACTCGTTGTTATTGTTAGTCTGTTAGTTAATTAGTAAGAGTTGTAAGTGCGGGCTGTAGTTGGTCCCTGTCCCTGGAGCCCAGACACCCCCCTGTTCTGGAAAATATTCGGAAACGAGAGAGAGACGCGCAAGCTAACAAAAAATCCGGTAGTTTTACACGCACCCCCTGGTTTACGACGATTACATCGGTGAAAAAATCGGATAGATAACGATTGAAAAAGATCGAATCAAGGTACAGAGAAACGGAGAATCAAGAATCAATGAATTAAGAAACTAAGTAACTAGAGAAAGCCCAAGAAAGAAAGAAAAAAAGGAAATAAATAATGAAAGAAAAGAAAGAAATACATCAAACAAGAACGCACGTGTAATCGAGTTAGCTGTCGAGTTAAAGATCGAGCGACCGCACATCCCCCATCACCGTGTACATTCTTGTCGCCGCGTAGCCGATTTCGACCAATTTCGAGAAACTTCAAAATCCGTGGAATTTTCATGATTTATCTGACGATCATATTAGAACACCGCATAGCCCATAGACTATATAGACTATAAACCATGTAGAGAGCAACGGCAACGGCAAAACGGATATCGGATTGGTAGGGCGCGATGACGAACGCGCGCGAAATCCGACAGAACGAAACGGCCGACGCCGACGAGACGAATTTCTTTAAATTATAATCATACCCCAGCAAAAAGAAAACACGATCCCCCAAACGATGAAAGCGCGCGCGAGTCGATCGATTTTCTCGAGCAGGGTGTCTCCGATTCGATCGATCGGTCGCAGACTTTCGTTATTTATAGACATTTTGTTACATTTTATTCGCATTTTACTTAAGTATAATTCTTTCTTCTCATCGATGCCGATACTGTTGCCGATACCGATATTGGTATCGATACAGGTACAGGCACATATCGGTATCGATGATTATAACTATAACTAGTAGCGTAACGGATGGAAAACCCCCAATTTTACTTCCTGTCCCCAGTACCGCGATCATTGTTTAAAACACGAAAAAAAAGAATGGCGACATTGAGCTTTTTAGAATGGAAAGGATGGAAGAGAGAGAGAAGAAGATGGGAGGGTGAGAGAGTGAGAGAGAGAGAGTAAGAGTAAGAGAGAAGCCACAGTCGAAGAAAGTAATGAATCTTATCTGTACCGGTCAATACTATTATCTTTCATTCCTTTAGTCCCCTTTCCCGTAACTCATTATTCACTTACCGTATTTTATACCTACCTACTCTACTTACCTACACACGCTATTTATAAAATCATAATATCAAGGATATAATACTAATAATAATAATGATAATAATAATATTAATAATAATAATAAAATAATTAATATTAATGATACGATAAGGTTGATATTGCTAATCATATTGAGTGGGTTTTTGCGACACGATAACGTCTCACTATAAAATTCTGGTTTTTCTTTAAAACTGTAATAAAGAAAGATTATACAATATTAAAGGCAGGCAGGCAGGAAGGCAGGTCAAGCAAGCGATCAAGAGTAATCGACGGAATTAAAATGGAAAGATATGTGGAATGAGGAATGGAAGGAAGTAATCGAAATATATAATGGAAGTAAATGGAAGTAAAGGCAGTAAAAAGGATGTAAAGGGAGAAAGGAAGAAAAGGAGAGTAAAGTCGAGCTTGCGGGGGCAAGGAAGCATAACTGGCAAAAGCGAAGGCAGTTCACGGTGACGAGACTTTAGACTGATCTAGGTACTAGCATTGCGAATATTGGCCCAGCCCCAGTTTCGAGGTGCCCCACGATATTCTATCACTTACCCCCTTCGCTATTTTATACTTTGACCGGTGTGGCAGCTGGGGTGCCTGGGGAGGGGTTTTCAGTCGCATTTAGAATAATGCGCTACTGTGGCTGACGATGCTGTTGCCGCGAGAGCAAGCAAGCGTGCCCTTTTACCCGGTCATTGCCCTAATTCGCGGCACATCACATCCTGGGGAACTTGACTCTTCTTGGTTGGCCCGTGTCAAGCGGATGTTGTGTGATTTCTTGGGTCGGTCAATTTATGTTAATAACGACCTAAACACGTGTTTTTTTTTAATTATATATAAATATATTATATATTATATTCCTGCGAATATGCATTTTGTGACGTGATGTTATTTAGCACTAACGAGGAAAACAAATTACAAAAAAGTAACGACGTACGGAAGAAAACGACAAAAAAAAAATGGAAAAAAACAACAATATTGTAATAACACTATTTCACGCAAACAAATACGGTTTACGTTTCTCGCGCCACATTGCCACGTGTCAGCTCCACGGCTAACTGAAAACGAACGATAAAAATTCCTTACAACCAGATCATTCTCTTATCGTTGACAATTGCGTTTTCAAATTACTTTTCTTATTATTCACCCTCCAATTGCTTTGCTTATTTTTTAATTCCTGCAATTTTTAAACGTTGCTCCTAATTTTAGTGTGACGTAGTTGAAAGTAATTGATTATCGATGAATTTAAAACGATGTTGAAATGGTTCCTTTTTCGGGCTAGGAGCTTGATTTAAAGTGTCAAAGATTTTTGTGTATGACCAGATGTATTCTACATGTCTCAATAAACAGTTGTATGTGAATTACCTTTCTTAAACGGTTGTGTACGTTTTACTTTTACCCGATGCGTCTCTCAAGGTTTCCCTTATCATTCTCGCAGACCGAGTCGCGAGTATCGGTACCGGAAGTCGAAGGTCTGTAATCTCCAATCCATATCTATTTCGTGTGTTTCATCGGATTTCCTTATCATTTTTCAGTCTATCGCGACCTCTCTGGCGGTGCGGGGCTGCGGTGCTTCGAATTGAATTTTTCAAACGATGACCTTGTTCTACCACCCCCTAGAGGAATGATGTCACGAAATATTTAAGGACATCAACGTATTAGTTTGAGCTTAATAGCATAATTAAAAGAAGAATACAATTTTTATTTCGCTTTTGTACCTTGCAATTAATATCAAATAACGTAAACAATATTTTAAATAACGATACATGAATTTTTAGTGGCGCCGCATCACCACCCGAGGGCTATGGATGAATCAGTCTTTCAATTCCGAAGTTCGAAGATCGCGTCGGTTCCAGAATCCCGAGGCGGTATCGACCCGCTGTGGCTCCACAGATTTCTAGAACCACTTTGACCGATCGAACGTGAGCTTCAATCGACTACGAGACATTGATTTCTGTCCGCACGTTTCCGCGTGGTACACGTGCATGACGCGGGTTCTATTCGCGTGTACCCCCGTATACATATATATAAATAAATCTATCGAGAGAAGAGCACGTCTACGATACGATAGTAAGGGATGGGATGAGATGGAACGGGTCGAGACGAGTCGCAGCTGGGTGGTAGATGGTAGCTAGTCCGCACAACGTAACGCGGAAGGGTGGTGACCTAGTCGCGCGGTGCCAACATCGTTTTCTCCCGTGTTTTTAGAAGGAGTGGGAGTGGGAGTGGTAGAGAGATCCGCGAATTTCGTGCGACACGAAACGGGTCGGTCGGTGGTGGCGTTCCACCACAACGTCCGATTAAATTCATTGGGGTTGCGCGAAAGTTGCGATCAACACAGGAAGAGTGCTACTTGTGCCGCGCGAAGCGAAGAGGAGCAAAGGTCGACCGCCACGCTTGCCATTCCCGGAGTAAGATAGAAAAGGACGAGAAGAAGACTCGGTATTCGAATCAAGATCGAACGTGCACCCCAAATGGAAGGGAGGTTAGTCTCTTAGCTGGTCGTTTGTTGGTACGGGAACAGTTTGTCGAGAGCGGCGCTGCGCATCGACCATCGGTTTGTTCCCGTTCGAACGGGGCGAATCCGCTTTCAAACTTTGTTAGTTGCTACCCCCGCGGGGCGCTAACGCGTTGTCAATTAACGTCGTTGCCGAAATTATCGGTGCTGTCGATAACGATCGAAATATCATCGGGCAGAGCGACGTTAGTGGATCCGAGGTGACTCTGTCGCGGTGAAAGAAAGATCGCATGGAGGGTCGAGGGCGTGGCAAATTGCGGCCGACAACACGCGGAGGAACGATTTGCAATAGAATAGAATTGTTCTTCCTAGAAATTTATGTGTATATTCATTATGTACAGTTATGTATTCTCGAATTCGAGGGAAACGTTTGCGTAGCTTCAAACCATCGCTTGAAACGCTGTTCTGACGTTGACGTTTGCAGGGCGAAAGGTCACAAGGACGAAAGGGCAAAAAGACAAAAGACACCCTCGATCGTCCATTCGACGAAAGGATCAAGCACTCGGCAGCGACGGGTTGAAATGTTTATGGCGATCGCAAATTTGTAATTAGTGTGACACCTCTGATTACAGATGACCTCAACGACCGGGATCGATTTCTTGTATTCTTACTGCGCGTGGATCAGGAATTAACGATATGGTAATGTGCTGGAACTCCACTTACTCTTCGCAATATATTATTACTTGTGGAGCGTTATTATTAATAATGGAATGACGCGCGTCCATGTGTTAGGATACAGTATGGCTTCGGTACTTTGGCACGCCTCTGGGATCAGTTTCGTCGTCTCGCCTGCTTTCGTCCTGTTGCTGCTGCTCTGTCCTCGCAGTAGTACAGGTCAGTGAGAACTCGCACAGTGGGGTATTTGACCCGAAAAGTCGATTTCAAAGTTTTGCGTAAGTCGTACAATTTTTGCTGTAACCCTTCGCAGTTGGAATTATTTTAAATGGCAGATTACACATTTCTTTCGAACTAGGATAATTTCATTGTATCAGGTGATTGCATAAATTGTTGCAAACTGTATTGCATGGCGGAGTGCAAAACAAATATATAATTATAATTGATTAATATAGTAATTGATATATTAAATTGATATAATATAATTCATTACTAAAGCTGTATTATCTAAAATTTGACCATTAAATTTTATTTTCAAATTGGGCACGAACTTGTGCAAACATTTAATATATGATTTTTTTCATTTTATGATGGAAAAACATTTTTTCCGACAAAACATACAAATCATTTTGATTTTTTAAATGTTAAAATACATTTTTTTATTCAACGATCTACTATATTGTGACTTTGAGCCCATAAATAATGCTAAATTTGTTTCTTCCGACTTTTCGGGCCAAATACCCCACTGTGCGACGCTTGAGATTATTGTTACTTCTCGACCGACGATGTTCGTTGTTCAACATTTCCGTAGAGTGCGATACGAAGTTTATAAGCACGCCGGATGGACCGCTGAATGGGACATTTCACGCGCCGCTCCTGCTCAATCCTGAGGAGGAGTCTCGGCAATGCGTGTACACGTTCTTCGGCGGACCTCGACAGCGAGTCGAATTGGTGTTCACCTCGTTCGGCCTTCGAGGAGCACCGCCCGCGTGAGTCTCTAGACGTATTATCTTTGTTTTGGGTATTATGAATTTCCCTGTTCTAATTCGATCCGAATTACGTCTCCGCTGCCCTTGACGCATCTCATCGGTGACGTTGGATCATGCACGCCTCCAGTGGAGCAGCCGTCGGAGAACTGCCGGCGTAAGTATTCTCTCGCGATCCGCTTCCCTATTTTTTAAAGTTTGAGGACTGTTAGGAAAAAATACATTTACGCACTAACATACCCTTAAAGTTGACGGTCGGAGGGAAAGTGTGTGGCTCGACACGGTACTCTCGAATGTACCGGGCCCACACCCATTAAAAAAAAACCTAACAGTCCAGGACTCAAAATTGAGACCTGATCCACGTCCTACTGGACCAAAGAATGATGAGCACTGCGACTCACGCATGTTATCACGTCTTTTACGCGATCCCCTTTCCTAGCAGAATTTATGGTTGGCATTTTGTTGGACCTTGGTAATTATTGTACTAATTATTGTATTACCCGATACTGTTTCAGATGCATGCACGAGTACATAGACCTGTACACGGAAATACGCTCGGAGAACACTACGAAGCTGATCGAGACACCATTCGGAGGACGTTACTGCGGCCCGATTCCGCCCCGCAGGCGCATTTCTCTTTACCAAGGGATCGCCCTCAGCTTCTACACCGACAAGAACATCACGCTGCCTAGCCTCTTCGGCGGCATTTACACGTTCATCAATGCCTGTAAGCTTCGTTGTATCATTTTCGCGGAAGAACAGAAAGAAAAAATGAAAATTATTTGTCTTGTTCAGCCGAATACGAAGTTGGGACGGCAGCTCCGAGCAGGCCGTGTACGTTCACGGTCAACTCGGAGAACAAGCGGGGCGGTAACATAATATCGCCGACGTATCCAGGCAGCTACCCGAAGGACATGGTGTGCACTTATAAGTTCATCGGAAATCGAGGCCAACGAGTCCGTCTCGAGTTTCGGGATTTCGATTTGTACTTCGGAGGCCCGCAGTACGTATCTGTCACTGTCTGTCTTTCTGCTGTATCTTGTATGTAACTCTGCTATCCCCCATGTTCGTAGCTGTCCCTTGGACTACGTGAAAGTGTACGACGGCTTGAACGATACGTCCGCCGTCATCGGGACGTATTGCGGCCAGCAGAGGAACTTGGTCCTGTATTCGTCCGAGTCTAGTTTATTCGTGTTGTTCGTGACGCTTCAACGCACCGCGAACACGCAGAATCGAGGCTTCAAGGGGATCTTCGAGTTCTCCGAAAGCTTCGTCAAATTAGGTGAGTCCGCTAGAAGTCTGAACGACGCTCGACGAATCGTTGCCGTTTCCGGTACCGTTTTTTGGAAGATGCTGCGCCATGAGGATCCAGAAACAATGATTTGGAAACATCCAGTAATTGACCTCGTATCAGTATATAGTTGACCATTTCTTAGGAAAGCGTTCAAACAGCATATTCGCGCATAGGGTCTCTCTACTTAATAAAGGAAAGATAAGAGGCATTTACTATTATTCATGCAGATGTACTTTGGCTCTTTTATATCGGTATCGATAACGGTATGAAGTCGACGCGATATATTAGGTTGGCAACTAAATTCGCGACCTCCACATTTTCTCAAACAAAGTCATTTACATATATTTTTTAAGCACTAGTATTTTATATCAAATTAATCGCAACATTCAATGCTGTCCAATGATATACAGTTCAGAAGGAATGGTCACTGAATGAGGTTATAATGATACAATAAAGGAATTACGATAGAGAAGGTCGTGAATTTAGTTACCAACCTAATAAATGCATGCACGTATGGAAGATGGAGTTCTCAATATTCATACGTGTATACAATAATGTCGTCTTTGCCTACTCAGACTTCATAACCACCGGTGAGCACATCAGAGGGTCGGAATGCGATCAGAAGATCTTGAGCAAGAAGGAGTCTTCCGGATTCGTGGTCAGTCCAAACTATCCATACCCGTACATACCGAAAGTCGTGTGCCGGTATTTTATTTATGGAATGCAAGACGCGCAGCATCTGGAACGCGTTCGGCTGGAATTCACCACTTTCAAGATACCGAAAAACAAGACAACCGGAGAGTAAGCGAAAGTTACTGATCTTTTTTATACATGTTGTTCGACTAAGGCGGGAAAAACTTTAAGGGGTGGTTCTCCATGATCATTTTTGAGCTATTAACAATTCAAAATCTGCCTAGAATGCGGCAACCCGACCAACAGAGCTGTAAGTTGCGTACGTCATACAGGCGCGTGACAGTCGCGTATCAAATGGCAGAAAATGCTTTAAGGATTCACAAATTGATCGTTGAACGATATTCCGGATTTGTAATTGTTAATTAATTTTCTTCCACCTTAGTCGAACGCCCTGTATACATGTACATACGCTAATTGTGATTCGGATCGAATCGAATTCAACTGAAACAGCGATTAGTTCCGCGTCTAACCCTATCTCCGCCATTCTGCGTCGTCTGTTGCAGTGCGTCGTGCACGGACGGATATCTGAAGCTGTACTTGAAAGGGCAGGAGGCCACGGACTCTTACGACAAATTCGATTACGAACTATGCGGCCTCAATAGCAATCCGACCGAAGTGGTCAGCGACGGTCCACGACTGGTAATGGTGTTCAGTAGCGGCGAGTCGCAGGGCCACGGCTTCAAAGCAAAGTAACCGATCGACAAGTAGAGACTCGCAGCTAGAAGAGATCTCTTCAGTATGACAAAGCTAACCGATGGATGCTTCGTAGGTACAATTTCGAGACGGAATACAAGATACCAGGCACAGCGGCGCCAGACGGCAGCTGCACCTTCACGTATCGCAGCTCGTCACGGAAGAAAGGGGATTTCAATTCGCCGCGACATCCCAGCAACTATCCGAGCGACACGAATTGCACCTATTACTTCTTGGCAACGCCGAACGAACAGGTCACCTTGATATTCGATTATTTCAAAGTGCGAACGGCAAACACGAACGCGACGAATGGGCATTACGGGTAAGCCAACGACCATAATTTATTTAACCATTATCGCATCGTTTCGGTTAAGTTCGCTGTTGATAGTTCTGATGCTAATCTTTGGATTCCGTTTGGCAGGTTCGACGCTTGCCAGGAAGACTGGCTAGAGATATACAACATGTACCGGGACAATACGGAGAAGCTGATCGGGAGATACTGCGGCAGCACCGCTCCGGGTCCGGTCGAATCGAATCTCGGCGCTCTCGGTTTGAGGGTTATCCTGCATTCGGATTCCGAGCTGGT
Organism: Lasioglossum oenotherae; assembly: GCA_028455765.1. Lineage (NCBI taxonomy): Eukaryota > Metazoa > Arthropoda > Insecta > Hymenoptera > Halictidae > Lasioglossum > Lasioglossum oenotherae. Next base: position 11,099,078 of record CM052296.1, read on the forward strand.
TTACAGCGGGTTCAAAGCTCGCTACACCTTCGAAGTGGCCAAACCGATATTTGGAGGTAGGCTGTCCAGCAGAATTGTGTCGAATCAGAATTGAGTTACTTCACGAATTACAATTACAAAGTATTCAATTGTATTGTATTTCGATTGCACTCGTGACTCGCGTACTTAGTAATTAAGTGAAGTGGAAGGTTCGAATTATATAATACAATTGCAATGTAATTCAATTACAATGTATTTAAAGTAGCACAGCTCTGCTGTCTAGTTAGTCGAAGGAGTTCGAAACGAATTCGTTTTGTTTCGCAGACTGCGGATCGAATATAAGCAGTTTGAACTACGGCATCATCGCCAGTCCAAACTTTCCGAACAAATACGAGGGTCCAGCAAAAAATAATGCCAGCAAGACTTGCAACTGGTTCATCAGAGTTGGCCAGAAGCAGCGGGTGCTCTTGGACTTTGAACTGTTCTCCGTGGAGGGCGATCAAGCAGGTACTATCTCGCGTAATCGATTGCTGATCGTTGAAATTTCACTTGGCCGATCCGATGATCCGTCGATGACGAGTACTCTGACCGATTCGCGTTTCCTTAGTTCGAGGCTGTCCTGCCGCTGTTCTGCGCATATGGTATGACGCGGCGACAACGCCCATCGAGCTTTGCGGCGTCAAGGCGCCGACCGCCAACTGGACCTACCTGTCGGAAGATAACAACATGCGTCTTAGGTTGGTTACTTGTCTTCATTAGGGGTGGGCGGGTACCTGGAAATTCGAGTTAGGATCGGGTCGGGTATTTTCCTCGGTAGTATCCGGAAATTTCGGGTACTGGAAGTCGAAGTCAGGTTGAGTAGTGCTCGGGTCGGAAATCTATGACGTTCAGGTACTCGAATATTATGTCGCGAGTCGAGTGGTTCCTCAATCTGATTTTATACGCATTATTTCAGAGTTTTAAATGTTTTCGTATTTCATGTAAATGAAATCAAATTTCAATCATCTATATCAGAACAGAAAACAGTGCGCGTCGCATTGTATGAAAACTATTTTATTTTAAACTTCTAAGCGCGGATTGAATACTCTTATCACACCTGAGTTTTTGTCATCGATAATAACAGCAATACTGTAATTACTAGTCGATCCAATAATGATTGAAGAAAGAGTGATTCGGGTTCCCGACCCGACCCGATTTCGACTTTGTATACCTGTCTTTCCTAGTCCAGCTCCATTCCACCATATCGTCGCACGGTAGACTGACAACGGTTCCGTGTTTCTCTTTGGCCTTTCTTTCAGCTTCATATTGGCCGACAAAGCCGTAGGACAGATGGGATTTAGAGCAACGTGGACCGAAGTGAGTACCACACCGGGTGACTGCCAGAACCAATTCTTGTGCAGTAAAAATCAATACTGTATCGCGGAATCGCTGCGATGCAACGACATACTAAATTGTGGCCCGGATGACGCTTCCGACGAAGAAAACTGTAAGTTTCGTAAACGTTAGACACACCGAACACGCCTGTTTGTAGGTCGTGCGGTTATTTCTTTATTCTACTTATTCTCCTCCCTATACTACTTGTTTTTCGTGGTGGTGATGGTCGTCGTCGTCATCGTCGCTTTCTTCTTCTTCTTCTCCGTCTCCTCCTTTTTCTCCTTCACTCCTAAATACTACTACTACTATTGCTACCGCTACCAATATTATTACAGTAAATCTTCTATCGACGCAAAAGCCTCACGGAGATTCGTTTGCATTGATCGTAGAGGGACATTATTTTTTTGAGCTTCAAAGGCCGAACCACGATGTATTATAGAGGTGTTCAGACTTCCCTCAGAAAAGTATGATAGATAGAGGTTAGTTCGTCGCTAGCATATCGGGCATTTTCAACTAACCTCTATCTATCACAAAACGTAAACCTTACAAACCTCAGCAGTGCTCAGTCGTAACACCTCTATAATACACCGTGGGCCGAGCCGAACGTAGAGAAGTTTTTCTTTCCCGTACGCTGTCCTTCCTTGCGCCCGAAACCTTCATCGTCAATTTGAACTTTGAACTGTGCCGAGTGCCGACGACTGCGACTCTCCGCGTTGCATTAGTACCGATATACCCGAGCCGAGATCAGATTACTACAGTGGAGGGGATATTTTTCTCCGTCCATCGTGTAGCACCTTTTTGCGTCGATAGAGGATTTACTGTACATATTACTATCACTGCTACTAGTACTATTACTATTGCTATTACTACTATTACTACTGTTGTACCTTCTTCTTCTACTACTACTTCTTCTTCTTCTTCTATTTCTCCTTTACTTTCCCTTTCTCCAGGCCCCTTCCTTTGTTATTATTGTATTAAAAATTTTATTTATCTGTGCTAGGACGTAGGACACGTAAGTGTACGTATCTATATGTATTTACATGTATATATGTATATGTATATGTGTATATACGTATATATACGTACATATATGTGTGTGTACATATATATACGCGTACATAGTCTATACAACTCGGATCTAACGAATATGTAATGTCTTTGGATAGTTGAATAGATGCCATGTTCGAAAGTTCTCCAAACGTATTCTTTTTTTCATACGTTGACACCTCGAACTACCGATCCCTTACGTATGTATATGCATGTGTACGTACGCGTATAGGCGAATGAGTCGATCTATCGTGATAGTGGCAATAGCGGAAGGACGCGATAATAGAGTATCCGTAGAAGGAGATTCGAGCGTTGAGCAACCGAAGCGAACGCGGTTCGTCGAATTTTTGTTTGCACGATGCGGATGAATCAATCGTTTACCCACGCGACTCGCGCGACGAACGAAAGTCGAAGTTCGAATTTCGACGATTCGAATATACGAGACAAAGCAACAATGAAAGAAAGAAAGAAACAAACGAGTCCACGTCGTTACAAATAGAACTCTTGAGGACTGAAAATGTTCACAGAATTCTATTAATATTTTAGGTAAGTAGCACATGTAGACGTTTCATAGAGATGAACGAATGAAAGGATCGAATGGATGAACGACGGTGTGTGGTGTCGCAGGTGCAGCATCAGCCCCGTTGTCCCCAGCACCGGCTGGAGCCTCTGCCATGCTTCTTCTCTCTCTGTGCTTTGCGTTCGTGGCCATCTGAGCCCTTCACGAAGCTTCCGACGATCCGGCATGCTATGATCTCCCCTATCACGTGAGTTCACTCACAGTATTGCACACAGTATCGTACTTAAGTTCCGACGAGCCATATCCACCCGAATCGATGATCCGTTTTCGATTCACCGCCCGCGACTAATTTCCATTCACCGCTGAAACCCGTTAATCCACGCCTAATCGATCCGGTAACGGCTAACGACGCACCAGCTGCGACCGTCGGCTGTCGGCTGTCGGCTGTCGGCTTCGCATTTCGAAATCGCAGTCGTAAATCGAATCACCATCAGGCACCGGCATCGACATCGGCATCGGCATCGGCATCACCATCGGCATCGACATCGGCATCGGCATTGGCATTGGCATCGGCATCGGCATCGACATCGGCATCGAAAGTTCCTACAACTTTTCTCTTTTTTATCAATGTAAACTTCCATTTTCGTAAATACGTGCATGGATCCAATCATGGATGCAATCCCGATACCTTCTATCTATTGTATATGTATACTAGGATGGCGCTTATTTACGCTTGTCAACAATTTCTGTCGAAATTTCATTCACCGCAACCACCCAGACTTGTTCCGAATAATTCAAGTTGCGCGAAGTTTGAGCTCGATCGGATAACGGGAAATCGTGCCACAAGATGATTAAACGTTAAAATAATTAATTTAATGCATGGAAAATCGTTTTTCTCAAACATCTTGTGAACTATTCACCGCGTCGAAAAATATGTCAGACAAAATCTGCAGATCTGGATAGGCTGCGTCTTTTATGTCCTATTACTTTCTTTCGTAAAACAAACGGTTTTCAAAAAAGTTGACGAAAACGTCGGTCCAGAATCCAAAAATATTTTCTGAGAGTTCAAGTGTGGTTTCATTATCTTTTATCAATAGACGAGAGGAAGACAATAGATAAGTTCAAAAAGAAGAACACATTTTTCGCTAACGTTTATTGATAATTAATGAAACCACACTTCAATTTTCAAATTCCAGAAAATATTTTTAAAAGTTTTCCTCAATTTTTTCGAGAAAAGTGATAGAACATAAAAGACGCAGTCTGTCCAGAACTACAGACATTACTTAGAAGACATCAAGACATTCGAGGAAAACGATTTGATGAGCATTGAATTAATTAATAAATACTTCTCTGTGGGCACTCAAACTTTGCACAGATTTTGTTTGAACTATTTGCAACAGCCCTGGGTGGTGCCGTAAAAGAAATTCAAATGTCGAAAATAAGAGCCACCCTAATGTATAACCTACAAGTATAACTCGTATACGAAAGGTATGGCATGCCAACATTCTCTCCCACTACGACCCATTTTTTGCGCTCTCTTTCTCTCACTCTCTCTTTTCTCTCTGCCTCTCTCTCTCTCTCTCTCTCTCTCTCTCTCTCACCCTGTATGTATCTACGTTTCTCTTTGTCTGTACCGATCGCTCGTTCAGTCTCTCCATACCCCTCAGCTGACTTACAGCTCTGTCCTGGCTCACACTATGTTCTATAGTAACCTGCCCTTTGCATACGACAATATCCAATTTTCATTTCTGTATTCTCGAATATCGAGGGTCGACGATCATTACGGTAGAGTCATGTTTCCTCGAAAAACAGAAAGACCGCGAAGCTATTTTGTAACGGTGCGAGGCCGCGATCGTAACGGAACGTGTCGAAGCGGACGTATGTGTTTCGAATCGAGGACAGAAAAGAGGGTACGAAAGAGGGAAGCGGGAATCCTGGGAATAATGGTCGAGAGAGTGGGATAGGATCGGGATCGGGATCGGGACTGAAAGGGTAGAACGGAGAACGCGTTTGACAGAGACCGATTGCGTTTCAGGTGACGTGGAAATCGCACGGACGGATAATTACGGCGTTGTCGCGGGGTACGCTGCAGGCGTGATACTGGTCGCGCTGATCATATGTCTCTTTTATCATCGAAAACTAAAGAGGCGAGCTCAAACGGTTCATCTTGACGACCTGCGTGAACGCGTAGACACCGGCCACGGATGTTACCACCGCGAGAGTCTTCTCCGTCGTCATCATCATAACCACCATCGCCATGCTCATCGGCATCTTCACCAGCATCAACCTCCTCGCCACAACAATAATCACGCCCATAACCACAACCATAACCATAGCCATAGTCATAGTCATAGTCATAATCATAGCCATGGCCATAGCCATAGTCATAGCCATAGCCATAGCCATAGTCATAACCATAACCATAATCATAGCCATGACCATCAGGATTATGATCAACATGCCGACGAACGTCGTCGTCGTCGTCATCGTCATCATCGCCGCGGCCACTGTTATCATCATCGACGTCAAGACCAACAAGATCGGAAGAGTGATTTTCAAGATTCGAGTTATCGGTTGGATGCGTCGGTCAGTCCGACGAGCGAGGACGGTTACGAGTGCGAGTGCGAGTGCGAGCTCGAAGCTGCGCCGGGATCGGGATCAGGATCCGGATCGGATTCCGATTTCGAATCCGAGTCCGGATCTAGATCTGGATCCGGATCCGCGTCCGATTCCGAATCCGAGCGAGCGTGTGTCGAGGAGGGGCGCAGCCGAAACGACGATGGCGCGTGACACCGTCGGGCCTGCCGCGGCCGGAAATGCCAGGAATTGTGCTTTCTCGCGAGCACCGTCTGTTGGACAAAGACGCGCGAATCGCGTCCGATCTCCGCGCGAAACGGACTCGTTAATCCACGGCACTGTTCTCATCGACGATCTTGGTCGAAACAACGAACCCGGTAAGCGTCGCGAACTCGATTTAGTCACGGACGTCTCGCGAACACGATGTTCCTCGAAAAGAACACAAGATATATTTTTACGTCGTACCGAGCTATTCGATTCGCTGATGCGCGGCCGATATTTGCTCACGTAACTTCCTGGCGCCGCTACGCTAATAACGATCCGAATATCGAACTCGCGCGTTGTCGAATTTTTGCGTGCCGATATCATCGCGTGTACGGGTCGTGTCGTGTCGTATATATTCGCGCAATGAAGCGCCGTGTAACTGTATTTGCGGGCTACAGTTCAAACGACGATTAGGTCCGTTGGCGAATCTGAAATCTGACTCGGTCGTTCGTTGATCGATCGTCGCAGTCTCACAATTACCCAGTAAGCAATCTGCTCTTTATTTGGTATCAATTTGACACCAAACATTGCAAGCAAATGCCGACCCATCTGTTTCTGCGTTAGGAAATCCGCCGACAGCTTTTGGTCGACAGATACAGAACAGATAAGGACCAAGTCCTGCTTCGAACGTGGTTCGGCACCAAAATAACCGCCTTCTGCTGGCAAAGTTCGATTGCATACATTTGATCATACATACTAAGTTGCAGGGAATATTCTCGGTCGCATCTATCGTGTAGAAGTTGTCGTGTCTATAGAGGATTTACTGTAATTTGCTCGGCGCAGATTATGCTGGCTGGGTAGTTACGCGCGCGAGACATAGTAGCTTAAGTTTCGATAATAGAAACGAAGTGCGATGCAATCGTATTTCATTCGAAAACATGATAACGGAGAAAGCCGAGTCGGAAGAAACAAAGAGGAAATTGTTTACGATGGACTCTATTTTTCATTCTGCATTTTCAACCAGTATTCTACGACAACGACCACGATCACGACCAGAACAGAACCACCGTGTCTACGACCACAACGACACGATATTTTCATATTTTCGGGTGAACCGATCGAATCGCGACAACGGAGTTGTACACAATCGACGCACGAGAGAATGAGAGAATGTGAACACATAGACGGAAGGTATCGCGAATTTGTGTCCCGCTTCAGTCGAACGAAGTCGAAGCTAGGACATGCTCAGGGAGAGAAAGGCCGTTCGTGTGAATCACGAACAACACGGATTTTTTCTCGACGAGTGTTTGAGAACTCGGTGATGCTTTTTCCAAACGATATTCTTTACTGTGTATACAAAACGTTTTATTTTACAATGGGATATAAAAGAATACAAATCGTTGCGGTTAGTAAGCACGTTTCGTTGTAGAATTCTCTTCACGTCCTTCCAAGTCAATCCTGTTCGCGAGAAGTATGGTGCCCGCGAGGCAGTTATACGGACGACAGACATACATATAGGTATAAAAGGTCGCATCGTTGTCGCCGCATCGCGCGTACTCCTTTGATCGATCATTATTTATCCAGTCGATCGTCGGGTAACTGTACAAAAAATCCAACGGATACGCATACGTACACATTACAGTATACATACATATAATATAGTTATAGTATATACATACGAAATTCGAGCGATTCGAAAATGGGTAAGAAAGGAAGCGACAAAGAAAACGAGGAAGCAAGGGTAGAGCACCTATACATATAGAAAAGAAAGTAGATAAAATAAACAGAGGAAGACGATGAAAAAGTAAATCAACGACTACCACCCTGGATCGAATAAATAAGGTCTTGTTGGTGCGTCTCGGCCGAATCTTGCTTCGTGTCGCTTTGCAAGCGAATGTACACGTATACGTACACATATACTGCGATATAATATCAGAACGCGTTTCGAGTATGCGGCGAGTAGGATGCACGGTAAGGGAAGATCGATAAAACGTACGAGGCATATAGGTGCATGCTCGAAGTAAATATGCATATCGTTTAAGTATGACTATCCTAAGCGGTTTTTGTCAGTCTGGAGTCAGTCGGTTAAGAAGTACATAGAGAGAAAATAAGAACGGAACGTAAAACGCGTCTAGACTAAGATTAGACTTGGACGTATTGTTCGTCGTCGGTGTCTCCGTTTCCGATCGATTCCGTGGAACGATTCAGTTGAATCCTCTCGTAATCCGCGCTGTAGAAACCGCGATGTTTTTTCACCTGTTCGTATCCGTCCGGATTGGGGTCGGCTTTGAAGCCGTGGACTTGTTCGTAGGGCGGGTCGTCGGCGACGGAGTGATTAACGCTCATGTACTTGACACTCTCGTAATTCGGATCGCCGTGATTCACCGATTCATAGTTGGGATCGGTGTCGCTGTCACCGGGACGACATACGGACGCGTAGTTTGGCTCGCCTGAATCGTGCGGCATGCTCTCGTAATTCGGCTCGGAATCAGTGTCGTGATCCGCGTCAATTCTTCTCCGTAGCCTGACCTTCTCGTAGCCAGGATCTTCGCTGCTAGCGTTGCTGGCCTGCCGGTGTTTCAAATTCAACGCATTGTAACTTGCCGCCAAATCCGTCGCGTTTCGAACGGATGAAGAGTAACCGCCGGTCGCTGTGGCGACGGCGGTAACGGCCGTACTAGCAGTAGCAGCTACACCACCGCCGGAGGTGGAAGCATTGGCAGAAGCGACGACGGTGTCCACGGTGGGATTTGATTGTGGACGAAGGGGCTCGTAGTTTGGATCGCGAGTCGTGCGCTTCTTCAATGGATCAGAAGCGACTGCTTCGTAGCCATAGTCGTGGCCATGGCCATGATCGTGGCTGCATCGCGGATCTTTCGACGAATACGAGTCGATCGCGATCTCACCAACGACACCGCCGACTTGCAACAATTTAGACGCGTCCGGATTTACCGACGAGAAGGAGCATCCGGCCGAATCGAGCTCCTTCCTCTGCGTCTCAGCAGAATCGTGGCTAGACCAAGAAGTCCGGTTCGGCTCGACCAGACTCGTTTTTCTCGCAGCCGTACCAGCGACGGCTGTTGCCGCAACCGCAGTCGTCGCTGAAACAGCTGTGACCTCGTGATGCAGGCTGCCGCTGTACAAACTGGCATGTGCGTCGCTTTGCTCCTCCGCTTCCTTTTTCTTCTTCATCACTTTCGCGTACATGTCTTCTAAGGATTTTCCGTTGGACAGAGTCGACTTCGATCGCTCCTCAGTTTTGCTAGTTCTCTTGTCGATCGACGCGTACATGTCCATCGTTCCCTCTGGCGGTGGCGGTAGCGGAGAGTTAGCTTGGCGTTTCTCCGGCTTCGGTGAACCAGGGTTCGCGATGGAGCTGTTCGCGCTTGAGGAGGAAGCTACGAGCAATGGTAGATAGCGTCAATATCGTATCTCCAACGATAGCGTATGGCGTATAAGTTACAGAGAACATTGATGATACATACGCTTATAGAAAACGTATGGCAGAGAACGGTGTTCTAGGCGTGTTTCGACGACTCACCCTGTCTGGAGTGTGCGTGCGCTACGTGACGCAAACTGTCCACGCTCGGAGGTTGAGGAGCTGCAGGCTGCGCGTCGTCCGACCGGGACGGAGCTCGCGGGAACGACGTCGGTTCAGTGGTTTGCGTGGGACGTTGTGCCTCCGTCGTCGGTTGAATTTGAGCGTACGTTTCACTGCCGCTGGTGTACACCTTGTCTTGTTCGTCGATCGCCGCGTACATTTCGTCTACGAGGAAAAACGCGTGAAACTTGCAATTTTCGCACGACGTGGAACCAATGTACGGAACCAGTGAACGTGGGCTTACCAGAGTCATCCGACACGGTCGCGTAATGAGAATCCACCAACGGTCGTCCGGAGGACTGGCTCTGACGACATATCGTTTTCGTCTGCGCAATTATATTGGCCAGAGGTTCCCTCACGCTTATACTGGTGTATCCCTCTGCGACAAGACCATGCAAACCAAACATTCGTTAAGCGTCTCATTAATCTTAAGGCGGGAGGCTCCTCTTGCGCGCGAATGTGGTCTCTCACACTGCTAGATACATATACGTACACGAGGATTACAAGGGTCCGGGATAATCAATTCCTCGATAATACAAATTTGGGGCTTTAGTCGCAATCGCCAGATAAAAGATCAATCTAGCGCGCAAGTATGCCAAAGTAGCCTGCTTTTGCGTTTTCGAGGCGTAATTTGCATTATTCGGCAGCATGAAGCGGAGCCGCGAGAAGCAATATGGCGGCGCGACGCTACAGTGCTGACGCTGTCGTAGCTGTTGAGTGATACATTTTCATAAATACTGATAAATAATAAGTATCTAGCGGTATGTGAGTCTCTCGCCTTAATCTTAATTTTCATCATCGTAATCGTTTCGTCTCTCCGTGAATGATAACTTACTCGAGTCTTGGGAATCCCCGCTAAAGTGTTGCTGCGGACTGTTCGATTGCGGCTGACAAGACCGCAACGGCTGCAACTGTGACTGCGGTTGCGGTTCCAATTGAGATTGGGGTTGTAATTGCGATAGCGATTCGGATTGTGACTGAGACTGCGACTGCGATTGAGGCTGCGACAGGGTCGCCGACGGCGTCACCGATTGCAATTGGGATTGTGACGACGGCAACAGCATCGACAATGGTGGCGTCATGTACGGTAACTCTTGATTCGCTTGCACCCCACCCGAGATAGCAGTCGCCGCTTGAATCTCGCCACCGCGAGTTCCGATGTCGTCGGAGAGCAGCGAATTGTGCGATGACGAACGACGAGTCCTCGGCGGAGCGACCGGATTCGTTTCGCCGCCTTGACTCGTGGACGTGGACGTGGGCGTGGACGTGGACACGGACGTGGACGGTTTTTTGGTCTCGATCGCAGACCGCACGTTGCCTCTGCAACCATCGTGCGCAACCATTTCAGCGACGCGTCGACACAATGCGTAAACAACAGTGTTTTGGAAGAAAGTCTTCGAACGTTCGATCGTTACCTATTCAACCCTTGATTAGCCTCGATCTTCTGTACGTCTTGAAGTTGAGCGTACGGGTGCTCGACTGGAATCGACAAAACAGGCGCTTAGAATTAGAAGTAGAACCATGATATCCACGGCCAGGATCTGGCCTATTCGTACCTTTGCCCGTACCTTCGTTCGTACCATTGTCGGAAGCAACGACCGCGAATCTCGAATACCGACGAGCAGAGTTCTTGCGGATCGAAGAATTTCGTTGATCGACGTGTTGCTGCATCTCCTGTTCGGACACCTCTGCTGCGAGACCTGTATCCAACAACGCAACGATAGAACGCGATACTCTTCGTTACAACCGCAATAAGATTTAAGATTACACGCAAAATGCGTATTCGCGAAGCAACTTCGCTAGCAACAGCAACCCATTGCGCCGACGAATAACGAAAACCTCTTTTCCCTGGGCCCAAATCCAAAATTCGTGATACCTGCACCCTGTACCGTGGCGTACAGCTCCGAGTTGTCGGCGATCGTCTCCGTAGTCTCGTAAATATCCTGAGACACCGACTCAGTTGTTTCGTCATGTCTCCTGTCCTTTGGTATGTCCGGAAGGCTTCTATTCGCGCCAGTCGTCCTGTGCAACCGATTAGAACCGATTAGAACCGGTGTTCCGCCGAACACGAGATCAGTCTCGCGGCAAAGAAAATAAGTTAAACCTTTTTCCAATGTCAGCAGCATCTTGGATCGATGCACGAGCAGAGACATCGTTTGGAATTCCAGCAAAACTCTCGTTCTCCGCGCTGTTCAGCGTTACCATACCAGCCAGTCCGAGAAATTCGTTTCTGTTCAAGTGCAAATTTCGATATCATGCATTTAGAGATATACATACAGAATCACAACAGTATAATTACTTTGTCTCGCTACGCCGACAGCTACAAATACACGCGACGATGAACCCGAGGAAGGATAATAGAGCTCCGACAGATATAACCCAGTAACACCAGGCATCTTCTTCCAAGAAGGGGCGTATCATGTTACAGTATATATTCTCTGTTCCTTCTAAAACAACAAAATGTTAGAACGAAGACTGGAAACAGATCCAATTATGCTTACAGGCTGGTAGTTTTGATTTTCATGCTTGGTTCCTGCGTTCGTGGCTTAGCCTCTCCATGGATGATAGTTGTTGTATCACGCCTGACATACAAAACAATAGTTTCCCTCCTTACTAACCGTCGCTCTCTTATTCGCTGATGTTCTTGCAACCTTTTCTTTCGTTACATTGTAAACATAGGCGAGACGTCGTTGAGACTGAGAAACATTTTTGGAGGAACCGTGATCCTTAACCGTGATATTTGATACATAGTTTGCGGTGCTCGCCGTGACATCGACCGAAACCGATTATTGGCATTTCTCGTGGGCGAACAACCTCCAAGCGGTACGTTGATCTGTAATACGGAAACTTGTTTAGAAAATTAGTAAAGTTAGGCGTCTACCTTAAACGTACTTTACACCGCACGCTCCGTGTGGTCGTCACTTGATTCGTCGAACCAAATTGTAAACGCGTAAAAGAATTATTATCCGCTGTTTGCATCCGACATGTCACAATTGCAAAATAAGGTTATCTGTGGATACCTTGCATATTCACGTATTAGTACCTACTCACGTAAGTAGTATGCAGCAGTATGCAGTAAGTATAGGTATACAAATATACGCTTATGCTTATAGCAGAGAGGAAATGAGAGTGCACACGATCACGCCCGCGGTTACAGTGTCTCCACTGGTCTCCACCTTTTTCAGTTTCAACTTCAGCGCTCTAGCATGGAACAGAACCTTATACTCGGCACCATGGAGAAAAATTTTAAAAATTTCCCAACAATTTTGAATTTCATCTACTCAATTTTGCTATAAATGCGTAACAATCCTCAGTCATTATCAATAAATAAGATCGTTATAAAGTATGATATCCAGTTCTATTAGATCTTGTAAAGAAAATTAGTTCTCGAAAGAAATCTAAATCGTTCCACTGCTGATATTTGACTCTTTTGACTACTGAGTTTGCCGACCACTGACACTGACTGAGGTCACAGCAGGTCACAGTGCATCACCAAGAATGGTTCATAATCAATTAACAAGGCAGGAGTGTTTAAATTTGTTATAGGAATGTTGCTAAGGATTCATAGTGGTTTACTTAATCACAAAACCGCATGAATTGTGCCTGCGGAGTTGCAAAATCAATTATTTGCGGGACACCTGTCAAAATGTTTGAGGTTAGTGTAGTCTAGAACAAGGGTTTCGATAACTATTAATATTCGACGGAAAAGTATGTATTTATATATGTGAAAGTTGCTGTGGGTTCATTCTGCATTCTCTAATTGCAAACATTTACAAATTATAATTCGTAAATGATCATCGAGTATGTAAGTTTTTGCGAAGTCTGTAGCGACGCGCTAGATTGTTACGAGTGTTTCGCATGTAGATTATTTCGCGGGGGAAAAATAATACGGTACAATACAGTATACAGTATTTTTGTAAGCGTGTTGTTGTTTGTAAGTAGATACAGACAACAGACTAATTCAGATTCTAAATTCTAGGTGAGTGTCTGAAGCATGAGGTGGCGAGAAACAAAACTAATAGAATCCAAATGATCGTTAATATGTTCAGGGTGCTTGATCCGAATCCATATCATCCATACACATTATAAGGAGTCAACGTGATCGTTCATTCGCCGCCACTATTCGTTGGAAAAATCATCGAGGAAGTTTGAATTTCAATAAAAACACAGCGAAAATGATAGACTTTCGAAACGAGAGCGACAAAAATGCGGACAGCAATAAAAAATACTCTGAACTAAACATACCAGGTAAACGGACAATATATGTACGTATACATTGTTCACAAGAAAAGACTACTTACATCACTTTACTTTTCGTCGTTTTTCAATGCGGAGAATGTAATTTGGTTATTGGTATTATGTAACGACGTGTTAAAATAAATATCAAGCATGAAAGCATGAAAGATAGTTAAACTATCATAATCACGTAACCTAGAATATTCCATTGACAAACCGTATCGTTAGTTGGTGTATTCTGAGAACAGACGAGAATTACCCGTTATAAGAAAAATAATTGTTCATTCTTTTTGATACCATAGAGTATGGCTGTTAAACGCATTTGTTCTTGATATTTGTCTAATAACTAGACTGCGCATCTTCATGCAAAATAAAAATTGTCTGCATCGATTGGAAGAAGTAAAAACTAAATTGAATGTTATTTCTTTCCTTAATGATTTTAATTTCATATATTGATATCCTTAATTTTTTAAATTTTTAAATAATTTTGCTATAAATGCATAAAGATCCGTAGTCTACTAATAATAATTTTTATAGTAATACGATCAACCATTTTCCAACTGTACGATAACAAAGATTTTATATTTTTTTGACCGCAGTTAAGTCTCAGCCAGGATTAACGCAACTCAGTCCATACTTGAACTTTGATCCTTCCTATTTGACACCAAGTCAACCAGAATACATATTCCCAGAAGGTGCTGGGAAACAAAGAGGTCGTTTCGAACTAGCTTTTAGTCAAATTGGAGCAGCATGCATAATAGGGGCTGGTATCGGCGGTGCGACAGGTTTTTACAGAGGTGTCAAAGCGACGTCGTTAGCTGGTCAAAGTGGGAAACTCAGGAGAACTCAGTATGTGCTCTTAATTATTTTTTCTATCCAGCAGAATCGTAACCAATTGTAAACTTGTACTTCTTTGTCGATAGATTAATTAATTATGTAATGAAAAGTGGTTCTTCGTTGGCTAATACATTTGGTATAGTATCCGTGATGTACAGCGGTTTCGGTGTACTCCTGTCGTGGGCAAGAGGTACAGACGATTCTATAAATACCCTAACGGCGGCAATGGCGACGGGTATGCTGTTTAAATCGACAAGTACGTTCCATCAGGAGTATTTCCACATTTTTATTTATATCTACAGAGTGGTTCACCAGA